>CM035849.1:138006396-139206396 GCA_020510985.1 Pholidichthys leucotaenia | reverse complement strand
TATTAACAGCAGGGGTGAATGAGTGCGTGTCTGCGGGAAGTAAATGTGTTGGTGATGGTGTCTGCTCCAGGCACAGAGGCAGGTGACCGTACAGCCGAGCAACCCTATGGAGAGAGCACAGGGAGAGGGTGACGGGCATACACCAACACAGGAGGGATTTATGGCGAGAGAAGGACTTACTTGGTGGGTCAGGACAGCTGGCACAACAAGGGGGCGAAGCCCGGAAGACAGCCACCTGGAGAGCTCCGTACAGCAGCGAGGATTGGGCGATGGAGAGGAGATGTCCGCC
Organism: Pholidichthys leucotaenia; assembly: GCA_020510985.1. Classification (NCBI taxonomy): domain Eukaryota; kingdom Metazoa; phylum Chordata; class Actinopteri; order Cichliformes; family Pholidichthyidae; genus Pholidichthys; species Pholidichthys leucotaenia. The sequence continues at coordinate 139,206,107 of CM035849.1, read as the reverse complement.
GCTGGGGAATCCACCTGTGCACAGGGGAGAAGACTGAAGAAGAGAGGTAAGCGATCTTCTTACCAAAATGGTGACGCTGAAGAGAAGTATGCTCACAACGGTGAGGGACGAAGTCTGACGGCTTCAGGCCGAGCCTCCGGGCGAGACGGCCTTTATCCCTCGCCGCTGATGATTGTCAGGTGCGTGAGCAGGTGGCGCCGCTGATGAATGGCGCGGCGTGACATTAATTAGAGTTTGAACACTGCTGATTGGCATTCTCAATTCCTTGGATATCTTTTTATATCATTTTCCTGTTGTATAAAGTTCAACTATATTCTCCTGCAGGTCCTTTGATAATTCTTTTGCTTTCCTCACGGCTCAGAATCCAGCAAGGTCAGTGCAGCACTGGATGAAACATTCAGGGGTCTGTCAGGAGCCCAGAAACTCAATGACTTTTTATACACACACACAAATTACAAGTAAACAGATCACAGGTGAGGATGGTTACCTTTAGTAGCCACTTAAACCTGTGTGTCAACTTGTATGTATGTTATCAGGCCAAAATGTAAACTTTTGATCAGGGTCATTTGGGTAGTTTCTGTTGTCATTATGATTTTAAAAGAGCAAGCACAGTTGTTTGATAATAAATGGCTTCACAAAACCACTAAAGAAAAGCTTTTGTATTATCATTCATATTCTCTGAAAAATGGCCAAAAAATTCCAAATTCCGTCAGGGTATGTAAACTTATGAGCACAACTGTACATACCCACACCGCAGAAAATCTTTTATATATAATGTCAGAATTAATGTGTAGGCTGCTCAATATTTGGTCCATATAGTGCATTTTTCCCTGCTGTCAAACTGAAATAAATTTGACCAAATCACTGAATAAGTAAGTTTACAACAAAAAAAACCTGTTTTTTTTGTTATCGGTCGTTTTTGAATATTCCAGTGAAAAAGCCGCAGACGTGTTGCGCCACGTTTCCCAAAGAGCGGAGTGTAAAAAGTAGGCCAACACCGTCTCTCCCCCTATCTCTCTCCCCCCGTCACCCATCTCTCCGTGTGGGCGTGAGCGTCATTTCGGGCTCGGCCGTGAACAGCTGTAGTCGTGACCGCGTGCTCGTCAGTCTTTGGCTGGCGGGCGCGCGCCTCAGTTTCAGCACCAAGGCCAGGGCTCGCGACGAGAACAATAGGCGGCTCCGCGCGCACAGTGTCGCCCGGGCAACGTCTGACAATTTCTCGCCCTAAAATCCACCGGCTTGCCACCAAGACGCTGATTAAAGGCGGTTCTATAAAACGACTACGAGTTTAAAATTGCGATTCATGCTTGTGAGTTGATTTCGGTAGGTTGCAAACAGTATGGAGCGACTTTAAGGGCTGTTTTGGATTCTTCGCGTGAGTTGACGACGGTCCCTGGGAGTTACGTCACAGCCTAGCGGCCGTTTTTGGCTGGAGAAACGGGGGGGGGGGGAGGGGGAGTGGAGCGACACCGGTGTGTGCTGGACGTTAAAAGCCACGCAGCCGTTAGACCGACGAGAGGCTCCGAGAAGTGGGGAAAAACAAAAAATCGGAAGAAGAGTTAGGAGGGGGAAACAAGCTAACGGCGAGGCTGAAAGCGGTTGTAACAAGAACCCAAGCGAGTTTAAAATGCTGTAAGTAGGGCTGAATCAATAAGCTGTTATCACTTCAATAGTCATTAAAAGTCAGGGACGTGATAACCAGCCAGCTCTGGTTTATGGTTAAAATTCAGTGGGACTAGTGACAAGCTGTGGACATCTGCCTGGACCCTCCTCCTCTCTTAAACCTAGTCCCGGGGACCAGGGACACCGGGGGTTTTGTCTAAACGCACCCGAGCTTGCTTGTAGTACCTTTACACCGAGGAAGAGGAAGAGGCAGAGAGGAGGAGGAAGAGGGGAGAGAGAGAGAGAGAGAGAGAGAGAGAGAGAGAGAGAGCACTACAGGCACAAAGAGCGGAGAGCATCCACAGAGGGGAAGGCGGCGGACGGGGACGGAGACGGAGCGGAGAGGACAACAGCGAGTGCCCTGCGGAGATCGTCCCCCTTTAATTTGTCACACTGCACAAGCCTCATCTGTAAACGGTAACTGCAACATTGTGTGTTTAACGTATAATTCCGTGTGTTTTGTTATGGAGCGTGCGTGGGCGCATGGTGTGTGTGTGTGCGTGTGCGTGTGCGCGTGTATACATTGAAGGGGGGGGGGGGGATCGGACAAAGAGCAAGGGAGCCCCCTGACATCCGTGTGTATGCTGTAACCTACAGCTGGCTAAACAAAGAAACCGCTCTATTGCAATGTTTTACCCCCGATCTTGCTATTGCTTCCCTTTTTGCTGTACTGGGACTCTGAATGCCGTTTATCTATATAAAAAAAACCTTCAAATTCAGATATTTTATTTTCATTTATATTCATTTGGGGTAAAAGTGCCATTATTGCTTTTTGATTGGCTAATTAGCATTTGCATAATTGTTTAACCAGAAGCCAATGGAGCTCTTTGTCATCAGGGTGGGCAATAAATACTCAAAATAAATATGCAAATAATCTGTACCCTCTGTTTATTTACACATATGTAATTCCAGCACATTTGGCCAGTTTATTAATTTATGTTTACAGTATATTCAGTCTTTTTGTAGGCTTATGAATAAAACATTTGTTATCACTATGTGTCGTACATTTCTTTTTTTAAAAAAGGCGGTATGGCAAGGAAATGTTTCAAATATTACTGTAAAATGAAAGCATAAAATAAGTATTATGTACGCTAGTAAATACCTATTTAATATTAATTCATTTTTTGTTATGGTGTTCTTTTCTTTCTCTCCGCCTTTCTGGTTTTGACCCAAAGAAGTCTCCCAGCATCAGTAGTTTCTCTCCAGGGACACCTGCTCTGGATCTGTCTACCCCTCAGCCCTTGCAGTACCCAGTCATCCTCTCCACTTTGTCCTGATGAAGGAGGCTGATGCCATCAAGTTGTTTGTGGGGCAGATTCCCCGGAATCTGGAGGAGAAGGACCTGAAGCCTATCTTTGAGCAGTTTGGAAAAATCTATGAACTAACTGTGATTAAGGATAAATACACTGGCATGCACAAAGGTAGGTCTTTCCGCACATGGCGCAGCTTGAACAGGGACAGTCAGAAAAGATAGGCAGATACCTACTGCCTGGCTAGATAGATGTGTGACAGTACAGCAAATAGATGGGGGAAATGTTCTGTTCTGAGTCTCACGTGTATCCATGGAAACTGTCACAGCAGTTCTTGTCTTCATCTCTTGTTAACAGTGCAACATAAGATCATGAATATAAGCGAGCTTCTGTGCTGCTGTGTTTGTTGTAAAACAGTTGAGTGTTTTTATGTTTCATGTAGGGCTGCATGATAGGAGAAAATGTGTGATTTTAATTATGGGCCTGAATTTATTTACATTTTAATTATAATAATAAAAGATAGTTTCCAAGGTCTTCTTGCTTTATCGAAAAATGCAGAGTAAACTGATCATTTTAAAATGTTTATTTTTTCATATCAAATATTAAGTTTTACAAAAAATACAAAAATGTACATTTGTACAGTATTAACAAATTAAAATTTGTGTTAATTAAATTTTGTAACTGCATTTCAATTAATTGTGCAGCCCTAGGTCCATGGAAGAATTAAACTGTATACAACATTATGCACATAGTATGATAATTATTTAAATAAGAACTCTGAATGTAAGCATTCAGAAAAACTGCTGTCTGTTTTTCATGCACATGCATGCACACCCATGCACACTGACCTGGGGTCCTTTGTGTTATGAACCAGATTAGACTCTGTGCTCCAATCAGTGTAATGGGCCTGTAAGCCTGGGTGACACAAGAGGAAAGAATCTGTTGTTTTGAGAATCCCCACGGCCACAGTAAGCCCCTCTTAAAACCAATGAGATGGACTATAAGTTGCATGTGTGCCTGTGCCTGTCTTATCTTTTCTTTTTATGTTCTCTGCCTTACGGCATTAAATTGTCATTGTCACAAATTCTTCCAGTCTACTCGCTGACAATGTTTCCTTCCTTATTCTCAAATCTTGCCTTCATTTCTTTAATCTGAAGCTACATTAGTCGCTCGGAGATGTCACTGGGATGCTAACCTGCTGCTAATCTTGTTGTCTTAGTGCTGGTGACAGGTGTAGTAAACAGCTCTGACCAGCCTGCTGTACTACCTACCCCTCCCTCACACACACAGACGCAGGTACAGCTCATAGGAAAACAGAGGGTATGCATTTGGAGTGATCGTGAGGCATGCATAGTGGTTGGGTTGGGCAGGAACCTGACAGTGGCAAGCCTGCAAGGCCTCGTTAGCCTCGCACACACGTCTGTCGTGCTGTCATGTGTGCTGACTCGTGCCGTGCCATTCTGAACTGTGCCGTGCCGTGGAGTGTCCTCTGCTAGAATACGTTATTTGAAGAGTGCAGTTGCATGATTACATATACTTTAGCTCGTCTCCCGTAATTATCCAGAATTGGGGTCGAGGGGTGAAGGGAAGGCATCAGAAGAGGAAGCATTTAAATGCTTTGACAGTGTGTGTATGTTTGGTGTGTGTGTGTTTATGGGGGTGGGGGACAGAGATGGAGGATCAAATATTAGAGCGATTCACTGACCTTTTCTACCGTTATTCCTCTTTCCTCTTTTTCTTCTTCTGCTTATTTCTGTCTAACAGGATGTGCGTTTCTGACGTACTGTGCGAGAGAGTCTGCATTGAAAGCTCAGAGTGCTCTTCATGAGCAGAAAACGTTACCAGGGGTATGTGCACATCACAACACACACACTCACTCCCAGACCAGACAGACGCACATCATACTTATGCAACAATACACACACTCTTGTTTGTGCATGCTTGCTGCACCCCCTCTCCGACACACACACACACACACACACACACACACTGCCATCTATCTTGTGTATACACTGGCACACACAAGTGGCCTCATCAGCGTGCACCCATGCAATTGGAGGTTCAGCTCACATTAGTAACCCTGTGACATAACTCAGCTGCCAGCAGGCGTCTTGCTGCTAAGGACAAACACCCCCCCCTTCCCACTGGAGACACAGAGGGTACTCCGTGAACATTATCGTCTCCATTTCGCTATCTTTCTCTGTCTCTCCATCTCTCCGCCGGCCCCTGCGTTTGCCTCCGGTGACAGCTCCTGCCTAGAGAGTGTGTGTAATTAATGTGGCCATTCCCCTTTGTCTCATCCCAGTCTCCCTCCAGTCTCTCTGGTGAGAGATCATGTGCTGCGTCGGGGCTGGGGTAGGACACTGTTCATTATGGATGGGACACTGTGCTAGAGCATTGTGTGTCTCCTAGGCTTTACCTCTCTGTCACTCCCTCTCTTTTTTTTTTCTCCCTGACCTGGTTTCTGCTGCAGTCAAGAATGGATTTACAGTGTCTGTTTTGGAACATTTAACTCTTTTTGTAATGTGCACAACTGCCCTTTCCAGCCAGAACACAGCTTTTGCATTTTCCCAGTTTGATCTAACTTCCAGTGTGCATCATTTATTAGTTAGATGTCCCTTTACCTCTCATGAATCTCTCTCTATGGCATTTTCTCTGTCTTGCCTCACATCTGATCAGAGTTTCAGTCCATGCACTCTCCTCTAGCTGGAGTGTTGATAAGATCCATGAGAAAATTGTTGAAGAAGAGCCTGAGGAAAAGGCATTGGGGGAAGGGAAATCTTCGGATGCACACAAGCACAAATCCCTACTTTTAAATACATATTGTGGGCGTGTATGCTTTTGAGCCTCCTGTGTTCATACATATGCACTCACCTACACAACCACACAATAGTGACATTAATCCAATTAGGGGCTGCTAAGAAGTCTGACCTTTCTGCATAATCACCTTTCTGCTGTCTGCCATGTCTCCCTTTTCTTCCTTCTGCCCATTGTCATATGGCTCCTTCTAACTCCATTCTATAGTTTGACATTATCTGTTCCCACTGGTGACATGGCTAGTAGCAAAGGGAATTTATCCACATGCAGCACATAGAGGAGGATAATTAAGGTGGATTTGCAGATAAATGGTGATAAATATTCTGTACACACAGAGGAAGCATTTTCAGAGAGGATACTCATTAGCGGTAGAGATTTGCCAAAGAATCAGCATGCAACAATCAGACGCACCACTCCCCTGAGGAAGACTGGTGCTGAAACAAGGGTGTGGCTGTCTTCTGCTCAAATACACTTGGACATTTAATGAAAAACATTACTTTTTGCTGCATATGCATTTCTCATTTTAGAGTATCTTGCCTTCCTATTTAAAGTTTTTCTAAAAAAAAAAAAAAGTCTTAACTTACTATGTTCTGTATAGTTTGAGGTAGGATTCTCCAGACATAAACATGAGCAGTAACAAGCAATTCAGTCCACATACCATCTTTTAGCATATTTGAGCTTAGTGAGGTAGTTGTTGTTCGAAGGTTAACACACCCAAGATGGTTTATCTTAATTTCCATGAACAACATGTTGTTACTGTCAAGTTCAAATATTTTGTTGGATGCATTTTTGCTTAATGTCATTACATAGTGCAACCTTCCTACATCCTGTAGCTTCTTGAGTTTTCCTCACTACTTACTGCATCTCTCTATCCTTTCACTTTCTCATGTCTTCCTTATCCTCCCTGTCCATGTTGACTTCTTTGACCAGATTCAGAAATGACCTAAGAAGATTTGTCACCCTCTTTCACACGTCCTCCCTTTGTCCCACTCATTTCTCTCCCCAGGAAATGCGTTTTCATCCCTCCAATACTCTTACTTCCACCCCCTTCCCACCCTCCATATGGCTTTCATGCTTTCTGTCCCATGTTCAGCTCCTCCCCTCATGCCTTCCAGTTTTCTCTGCACCAGAAGAATATTACAGAATGTTCTCTTCACTACCCTGAACCCTTTCATTTCATGGTGCTCCTCTCTCATCCCCTCTTTTCCTTTCCTTGCTGTCTTTTACTCATTTTTTTCACTCGCTGCACACTAGCGCTTCTTCCTCGGATTCTCATTTCACAGTCATTAATGGTAACCCCTCTAAGTCCTCTTCTCAACGTCAGTCCTTCTCTCTCACTCCTCCTCTCTCCCCTTCACCCTCCTCCCCCCCCCCCCACAGTTCTTCTACCCTTCAGTCTCATTTCCCTTCCTCTTGATTAGCTGACCCCTTTGACCGTTTCACACCCCCTCATCTCCCTCCTATCGCCTCCCCTTCCTCTCCTTCTCCTCCTCTCCCTCATCATTCTCCATCTCCTATTTGTGAAAAATGCATGGTGAGGTTATCACAAACTCATTTTTTGCATGCGCATCATGATCTTAGTTAATTTGAAACTTGGGATCTCTAAACTGTAGGCAGAGGGGAGGTACGTCAAGTGCCTCATACAAGTTTAATGGAACTGTAGCGTCATGTAAGCAGATGTGTTAATTCAAGGAACTGTAGGTCTGGTGACAAGTTCAGTGTTACAGAGTGCTGCTCTCTGGTGGGATTTAATGCTTATTTATCCAGCCAAGACAGGGATCAAAATAAGAAAAACACATAGAGGTATGAAGAGGAACGGTTCCTCGGATGTCTTTGCTAGTTTCAGCAGGACAAGCAGACTGTCAGCGTAGACAAGAAAAAGTACAGAGGGCCAGAGAGAAAGAGATGAACAGATGGCCTTATCAGAGTATCCCGCGCATTGTGTTTAATTTGAACACAGAGGGAAAGAATAGCAGAGAGGGAGAGCGACATGACAAGGGACAGTTACAAGATATTAGTCACAGTCGCAGAAATTTAACAGTGGAATTACCAGCAAGTCCCACAGTAACACACAGATGTTTTGATGTATTAGGCGCAGTGCAGAAATCCCCCCCCCCCCCCAGGATCCATCTATATGAAAGAGGCCATGTTTAGCCGTCATATTTTACTGCTTTAATTTGCATGTGCAGGCAGGGGTTTCCTCATTATTTTCTATTGGGAATAATGAGTAAACTATGCAACGAGGTTAAAAATCAGCTCCCATATTTTTTTTTCTGACTGTAATATTTAATTAAAGGTGTATTCAATAATGTTCAGCCAGCGAACAGGAAAGATGAGCATGTTATTCAGGCAGACACTTTTAATTATCCTTTTTTTTCTAACTATAATTTTCTCTAACAGAGGAACCTTGTTATGCAGCAGCTCACGTTTCTGAAAATAATGATCATATCTTCAAATATGAAACTTTATTTGTAGTAGTACATTTAGATGGTGGCTGGTTAAACAAGTCCTGTGGATCTTATTAGTCCAGAGAGAAGACAGCAGTAGGGTGACAGCATGTATCTGAGGTCGAGGTGAAGGCTCAGCCTACAGTGAACAAATCCAGGATAACCATTAGAAGGACATGACATCGCCCAAGAGTTTCAGGACCACTATAATCTAGCACAATGAATTTAGAATAATGACAGCTGTGGAAGCAAAATGTTCTCTCTCAGTTGGTCATATCTTCTAAGAATTTGATGTGTCTGATTGTAATATTTCTCAGAATGACTACGTTGATGTGCTGGGTACCTTAGTTGTAGTAAATATTGGCATGTGTCATTGAGTTTTTTCCTAATTCAGTTTCAAAATTTATCCTGGTGATTTCAATTCTAAAACATGGTTTAAAGTACATTATCCAGTTTTCTACTTCACTGTGCATGTGCCCAACTATAGTCCTTCAAATGCAGACTTTACTAATCATTCATACAAAACTGTCCTTGCTTCCTCCTAATCCCCCCTTCCCCATCCCTCCTCCCTCCCTTCGTCTCAGTTCATCAGGCTGCACTTCCCTCCCATCCTGGTTAGATTTTAACCTCCCTCTCCCTCTGCTCTCTATCTATTGCTCTGTCTCTCTCAGGCCTACTGCTGTGTATTTCCTTCAATATCTCTCCTCCTTATCTGTTTCTTTTGTTCTTTGCCATCAATATCTCTCTCTCCGTTTAATCTGCACTCACTTCTTTGTGTTTATCACTCCCTTCATCTTTCCACTACTCCAAACACAACTGTTTATACACATGCATACATGTACACACACGCGTACACACGCATACACTCACATCTGTTTGGCCATGCAGGCATCCGCAGATCTCAATGTAGGTGAAATTAAAGTGTGATAAGCAGCTTACCAGGTGTGTGTTGTCATGCTTCAGTGCTCTCCAGGCAGCACTCTGCTCCCTGTTTTTTGATTAGAGCCAAACTGAAGCTTATGCACGCGCGCGCACACACACACACACACACACACACGGACATTGTGCTTTCCATGACACACACTGAATACCTAATGAATTATTATAATGGAAAAGGAAATGCCACAGGACAAGTAGTTAACAGTAACTCATATAGCAGGGGACTGATACATTTATTAAAAAACATAATAAAAATCTGTAGTGTTGATATTGATTAAATGCACATGGTCTGACAGTGCAAATTGAAATACAGTAGTTCCAGCGTTACTGATGGATCAAGCAAACATGTCAGGAGCTGTAATGCATTTAATTAGGTGTGGATCGAAGAAAAGGAGGAGTGAATTTATTTATGTCCCAGGCTGAAAAGGCTACAGTCTGCGAACAGTGTGTCAACATGGATCACATGGGGCACAGCTTGAGAACAGAGTGTAGTAAAAGCAGCTCAGTTGGGATGCGCCTCTTTCTATAAGCATATTGTTACGTCACTTCATTTTTAAGGGCAGCCAAACAGAACACAAATATTATCAGAAATATAGCCGAGCTTAACAGAATTTCTTTCCCCTTTAGTATGTTCATGGTGTTATGAGAGTTGGGAGATTGACATCATTGTTGCAGGTGTCATTAATTCAGAACTTTTACTTGATGTTTTTCAGATCTACTTGGAAAGTGTGCATGTTGTGTATTTCCATGTGGAATCTTGGATGTTTGGCAGACAGCTTCCCTATGGGGCAAAGCTATGATGAGCAATTATCCACTAGGGCGACTTTGTAGGCTAATTTAGCATATTTATGTGGTCAGCAGCACTGTTTACTATTCCCTTTCACTGCTTACTGCTGCAGTTTCAATTTAGAACAGACCCCAAATCCCTCTCCCTTTCACTTGCACTCTCTCTCTTTCTCTCTCTCTCTGTATTTTTCTCTCATCCTCCTCTGCTTCTATCTCTTCCCTCCTGATGGGGTTTGTGATGTGTATCGCTCCCCCCTCCATGCTGTTTCTCTATTTTTATCCTCACTGTGTGTGGGATGGGGAGTAGAGGGACAGGTGTAAAATTGAGTGTGAGTGTGTGTGTGTGTGTGTGTGTGTGTGTGTGTGTGTGTGTGTGTGTTGGCATGTTATCAAGAATAAAAAAAGAGGAGGAGCCACAGAGTGATACAGAGGGGGTATACAGAGCAGAGGGGTGTTTATGAGGGGTTGTGTACATCTAAGACCACTGGGGATTTTACTTGTTTGTTTAAAGCAAAAGTGTGTGTGTGTGTGTGTGTGCGCGCGCGCATGTGTGCATGCACGCATCTGCATGCATCCACATTCTTGTGAGTACATTTATGCATGCAACATGGAGGGAGAAAGAGAGCCTGGCTCATATTTCACCACAAAATTGAGGCAGAATCTAATCATAGCCTCATAAAGGCCTGACCCCGGAGAGCGCCTGCCTCTTTAAGGCCTTGGGACACACACACACACACACACACACACACACACACACACACACACACACACACACACACACACACACAATGTATTTTTCCAAGACTTCTGTGGACATTTCATAAACTTACTTTAATGTCCTGAAACATATTCCAACTATAACCTTAACTGTCGCATGCAAGTTTCCCCCACTTTTTCCACAACATTCTTAAAACCACCTTAAAGTAACATTTTACATTATTGGATTAGTGCATTAGTTTGACTATGTTAAGAAGGGAAATTTTGGTCCCTATGGCACAAGTAACATCTGAAATAGTTTGGTTCATATGTATTTGGACACTTACTCAAGTTTTGTTATTTCAGCTGTTTTCCAAAATACTGTATATTCAAGATACAGCTGTATAATCAATATGAGCTTAAAGTGCAGACTCTCAGCTTTAATTTGAGGGTGTTCACATCCAAATTGGAGTTACAGTTTAGGAATTGCAACCATTTTTATACAAAAACTTCTCATTTCAGGGACTCAAACGTAATTGGACAATAGATTTAAAAGCTATTTCATGGGCTGCAGCGTGGGCTATTCCATTGTTAATCCATCATCAATCAAGCAGGTAAAAGGTCTAGAGTTAATTCCAGGTGTGGCATTTACATTCGGAAGTTGTTGCTGTGAACCCACAACATGCGGTCAAAGGAACTGTCAATGGAAGCGAAACAGACCATCCTTAGGCTGAAAAAAAGAGAAGAAATCCATCAGAGAGATAGCGGAAATGTTAGGCGTGGCCATATCAACAGTTTGGTACATTTTGAGAAAAAAGTGCACTGGTAAGCTCGGGAACTCAAAGAGGCCTGGACATACACGGAAGACAACAGAGGTGGATGATCGCAGGATCCTTTCCATGCTGAAGAAAAACCCCTTCACAACCTCCACCCAAGTGAAGAACACTGTCCAGGAAGTAGGTGTATCAGTATCTATGTCTACTACAAAGAGAAGACTTCATGAGCGCAAAATACAGAGGGTTCACCACAAGGTGCAAACTATTAATCGGCCTCAAAAATAGAAAGGCCAGATTAGACTTTGCCAAAAAAAAATCTAAAAAAAAAAATCTAAAGAAGCCAGGCAAGTTCTGGAACAGCATTTTTTTGCCAGATGAAACCAAGATCAACCTGTACCACAATGATGAGAAGAAGAAAGTGTGAAGAAGGCTTGGAATGGCTCATGATCCAAAACACACCACATCTTCTGTAAAACATGGTGGAGGCGGTGTGATGCATAGGCATGCATATCTTCCAGTGGCACTGGGTCACTAGTGTTTATTGATGATGTGACAGAAGACAGAAGCAGCAGAATGAATTCTGAAGTGTACAGGGATATACTGTCTGCTCAGATTCAGCCAAATGCAGCAAAGGTGATTGGACAGCGCTTCACAGTACAAATAGATGATATGATAAGATAAGATCAGATAAACCTTTATTAGTCCCACAATGGGGAAATTCTAGGATTACAGCAGCACAGGGATAGTAGCACTCACAGCAATAGTTAATAGGATAATAAGATAATAAGAACTGGTTAGCCAAAAGCAGTAAATGAATATACGTATGTACACAGATATATACACAGTGAAGGAGTATTGCAGCTAGATGGTATAAACAGCATTACGGTTTAAGTTACCCTGCAGAATATGAATATGTACCCAGACAGTATATTTCGTATTTGAATCAACAGTGTTGTTGTCACCCTCAGTAATGACTGATATTGACCTAGTTGTATAATGGTACGATTTATTGTGCAAGGTTGTTACGGTTTGTACATTCATTATGACCTCTATGAGCAGCCCTGGTTAGGCTATAAAGTCTGACAGCCATAGGTAGGAAGGACCTACAGAACCTCTCCGTCATGCACCTAGGATGGCACAGCCCACTGCTAAATGAGCTCCTCAGTGCGTTCAGCATGTCCTGCATGGGGTGGGACTTGGACTTCAGCAGAGATAACAGCTTAGCCACCATCCTCCTCTCTCCTATCTCCTCCATTGGGTCTAGGCGTCGCCCCAGAACAGAACTAGCTTTTTTGATCAGTCTGTTCAGTCTCTTCCTGTCGGCTGCCGTGATGCCACTGCCCCAGCAGACCACTCTATATGTGATGGCTGATGCCACTACCGAATCGTTGAAGGTCTTCAGGAGTGCCCCTTGCACTCCAAAAGACTTGAGCCTCCTCAGGAGGAACAGCCTGCACTGCCCCTTCTTGTAGAGTGCATTGGTGTTGTGTGACCAGTCCAGTTTGTGGTTCAGGTGAACACCCATGTACTTGTAAGATGTCACCATCTCAATGTCTGTTCCCTGGATGTTTACTGGTGCTGTGGGAGGTTGTCCTTCCCTGTGGCAATCCACCAATAGTTCCTTAGTTTTCCTCGCATTGATCTGGAGGCAGTTCCATTGGCACCAGTCCACGAAGTCCTGGATAAGTCCTCTGTACTCCGCATCATCTCCATCAAAGATGAGGCCGACGATCGCAGGGTCATCAGAGAACTTCTGTAGATGGCAGTGTGGTATGTTGTGTGGAAAAGTCAACAGTATAGAGGGTGAACAGGAAGCTAGTCAGAACTGTTCCCTGGGGGGGCCTCTGTACTGCAGATGATGGTGTCAGACGCACAGTCCTGAGTTCTCACAAACTATGGTCGGTTCGTGAGGTAGTCCAGGATCTACGATGACAGGTACTGGTCCACCCCTGCGCACAGTAGCTTGTTCTTCAGGATAACTAGTTGGATGGTGTTGAAAGCATTGGAGAAATCAAAGAACATGATCCTCACAGTGCTCCCAGGCTTCTCCAGGTGGGACAGGGAATGCTGTAGGAGGAAGATCATTGCATCCTCCACCCTGATGCCATGCTGGAAAGCAAACTGAAGTTGATCCATCGTTGGTCCCACCAAGGGGCGGAGGTGGGTGAGGAGCAGCCTCTCCAGGGTCTTCATCAGGTGTGATGTGAGGGCCACTGGTCTGTAGCTGTTCAGGTCCTTGGGGTGAGGAGTCTTTGGTACGGGTACCACACAGGATGTTTTCCACAGCTGTGGTTCCCTCCACAACTTCAGGCTCAGGCTGAAGATGTGCTCCACGATCCCACACAGCTGGTCTGTGCAGGACTTCAGGAACTTTGAGCTGATGCTGTCCGAACCCGCAGCCTTCCTCCCCTTGACCTTCCTAAGCTCCGCTCTCACCTGGGTCTTAGTGAGGATCAGGTTGGGGCAGGGGGGCTTTGTGCTGGGAGTGGGGGGTGTTGAGGGGAGGCCGTGAACAGCAGGACTAGATGAAGATGGAGGCAGCAGTGGTTGGTGGGCAGGCGGAGAAGAAGGGGATTGGTCAAACCTGTTAAAAATAGGTTCAAGTTGTTCAGCCACTCCCTACCCCCGTGGCCTGGGAGGAGGTATTCTGGTGCCCAGAGATGGTTTTGAGGCTTCTCCAGACACAGCTGATGTCACTCTGTTGTAACTTGTCTTCCATCTTCTTCCTGTAGCTGTCCTTCCCCTCTCTGATCTTCCTCCTTAGCTCCCTCCGTACGGAATTCAGCTCCTCCTCGTTTCCCGACCTGAAGATTCTTTTCCTCTCCTTCAGCAGTGACTTTATCTCAGGGTTGATCCAGGGTTTGTTGTTTGAGAAACAACGTATGGTCTTGGTGGGTACGGTGTTGTCTACACAGAAGTTGATGTAGTCTGTGATGGTGTGTGTGAGGCCTTTAATGTCTTCACCATGTGGATCACAAAGCTGCTCCTATACAGTGGATTCAAAACAGTCCTTCAGAGCGTCCTCTGCCTCCTCAGACCATATTTTCACTGTGTGAGTAACAGGAGGTTGTCTGTGTACCAGGGGCTTGTACACGGGTAGGAGGTGAACCCAAGTTGTGGTCCGACCTCTCCCGAGGATGGGGAGTGGCGATGAGGTGTAAGCCTATTTGCATAAAATAAGTTCAATTCAATTCAATTCAACTTCATTTATATAGCGCCATTTCACAACAACAGTCATCTCATAGCACTATCAACTGTAGGGGGAACCCCCACAGTTGCAGAAAGACCCCAGCAATCAGGCGATCCCCTGTGAGCAAGCACTTGGCGACGGTGGAGAGGAAAAACTCCCTTTTAACAGGAAGAAACCTCCAGCAGAACCAGGCTCAGGGAGGGGCAGTCATCTGCTGCGACTGGCTGGGGGGTGAGGGGATAGAGAAGAAGAAAAGAACAGACATGTAGAGAGCAAACAGCATGATGGGGACTCAATCTATGGGAGAGAACAAACAAATGTTAATGACCAGCAAAAAAAATATTTCATTGAGAGTGAGAAAAGGAGTGAGGCCCAGTGCATTACTGGAGGTCCCCCGGCTGACTAAACCTATTAGCAGCATAACTAAGGGAGGGTTCAGAAACACATGATCCCTCCCTAATTGTAGGCTATATCAAAAAGGAAGGTTTTAGCCCTATTCTTAAAAACAGAGATCGAGTCTGACTCCCGAATCCAGATTGGCAGCTGATTCCACAGGAGAGGAGCTTGATAACTGAAGGCTCTGCCTCCCATTGTACTTTTGGAGATTCTAGGTATTACAAGTAATCCTGCTTTTTGGGAGTGTAGTGCTCTGTTAGGATAATACGGTAGTATCAGATCTTTTAAATAAAAAGGAGCCTGATTGTTTAGAGCTTTGTAAGTAAGAAGAAGGATTTTAAACTTAATTCTAAACTCTATGGGAAGCCAATGAAGGGAGGCCAGAACCGGAGAGATATGATCTCTCTTTCTAGTACCTGTTAAAACTCTTGCTGCAGCATTTTGGATCAGCTGAAGACTTTTTAAAGATGTTTTAGGACAGCCTGATAATAAAGAATTACAATAATCTAATCTCGAGCTAACAAAAGCGTGGATCAGTTTCTCAGCATCACTCTGAGACAAGATGCTCCTAATCTTGGCAATATTACACAAATGATAGAAGGCAGTCTTAGAAACAAATTTAATATGTGAATTGAAGGACAAATCCTGATCAAAAATAACTCCAAGGTTCCTCACAGAGCTATTAAGAGAAAGAGTAACCGCATCCAAACTGAAAGTTTGATTTGGAAAGGAATTTCTAAGGTTTTTTGGACCAACAAGAATGACTTCAGTCTTATCTGAATTTAATAGCAGGAAATTACAAGTCATCCAAGCTTTGATTTCCTTAAGACAGGCTTCTAACTTGGCTAATTGATTACTATCATCTGGCTTCATTGACAGGTATAATTGTGTGTCATCAGCATAACAATGAAAATGTATACAGTGCTTTCTAATAATGTTGCCTAACGGAAGCATATATAAACTAAAAAGAGTAGGGCCTAGCACAGATCCCTGTGGAACTCCATGACTGAGCTTTGAGTTGAAAGAAAACTCATTATTTACATGAACAAACTGGAACCTATCAGATAAATAAGATCTGAACCACTGCAACGAAGTTCCATTAAGTCCAACATAGTGTTCTAATCTATCAAGTAGAATATTATGATCGATAGTATCAAAAGCTGCACTAAGGTCTAAAAGGACAAGTACAGAAACTAGTCCATTATCAGATGCAATGAGGAGGTCGTTAGTGACCTTCGCTAAGGCTGTTTCAGTACTATGATGGATTCTAAACCCAGACTGAAACTCTTCAAGTAAACCATTTCCCTGCAGGTGGTCAAATAATTGCGTAACAACAACTCTTTCTAAGATTTTTGAAATGAAAGGGAGATTAGAGATTGGTCTATAGTTAGCTAAAGCTCCTGGATCTAGCGTTGGCTTTTTGAGTAAGGGTTTAATTACAGCCGTTTTAAAAGCCTGCGGTACATGGCCTAAAGTTAATGAAGAATTGATTATATGAAGAATAAAGCTACCAATAAGTGGGAAGACTTCTTTAAATAACCTGGTAGGAATAGGGTCTAAAAGACAAGTTGAAGGTTTGGATGAGGAAACTATTTTGTCTAACTCACAAAGGTCGATTGGAGTAAACTCATCAAGTAGTAGTTACAGTATTTAAGTTAACTGTGGGAAGAATCTGATTGATTTTATCTCTGATGGATGAAATTTTATTATTGAAAAAGTTCATAAAGTCCTGACTAGTAAGCTCTAAGGGAATGCTAGGATTGACAGAGTCCTGACTCTTTGTCAACCTGGCTACAGTACTGAAAAGAAACCTGGGATTATTCTTGTTCTCTTCTATTAATGCAGAGTAATAACTCGTTCTAGCTTTTCTAAGAGATTTTTTATAAATTAAAAGATGATTTCTCCAAGCTAAATAGATTTCATCTAAATTAGCGGAGTGCCATTTTCTTTCTAATTGACGAGTCTTCTGTTTTAAGGTACGAGTTTCTGTGTTGAACCAAGGAGTTAGAAATCTCTGATTAGACTTTTTCTTTTTTAAGGGGGTCACCAAGTCTAGAGTCTGATGCAGAGAAGTTGAAACACTATCCACCATGTTATCAATTACAGAAGGAGCAAGCTGTCTATAGCTTATTTCCGTTGTGTTGACACATGGCATAGAGGAAACAATCTGCATAAATTTGGTAACAGCATCATCTGAGAGGCATCTACTGTAATAATATTTTTCTTTAGGAGCCAAATAGTCAGAAATAGTAAAATCAAAGTCCAATGTTTTATTGTCTCTGGTGTGGCATGTGACGTACTGGGTGAACGTGGACAGAATGGAGGACAGCGAAGTATGGTTAAAATCACCAGAGATGAGGAGGAGAGCATTTGGATGTTGTGTCTGCAGCCTGCTAGTGACTGAGTGGATGACGTCACACACTGCCTCATTGCTCGCACAGGGGGGTACATAAATAACTAGAAAAGCACTCATAGAGCACATACCTCCGCCAGGGCTCCTTCCGTTTGTCATCGATCACCTCCAAAATGTAATGGGTTTGTGTGTAGGCCTATAGCCACCGCTGGTGAAAATGGCATCGATGTCTGTCCATCAGTTTTGGAGTATTGTTGCTAACACACTGTGAGAAGATAAGAGCCTTGGCTGAGGTATGCATTGTCAGATCAACACCAAAATATAATGGGTTCCTCTCTAGCCCAAGAACCACCTCTGGTGAAAATTTCATCCAAATCCATCCAGTAGTTTTTGTGTAATCCTGTTGCACAAATACAAACAAAGCCCTTGGTGGAGGTATGCACTCTCAGATCATCACCAAAATCTAATCATCTGTTCCCCGTGCCATTACACAGCCTTCCTGAAAATTTCATCAAAATCCATTCATAACTTTTTGAGTTATGTTGGTAACAGACAAACAGACAGACAGACAAACCCCGGTAAAAACATTACCTCCTTGGCGGAGGTAACAATGCCAACAACATCTGAAAATTGTCTGGGGAGGTAGGTGAGTCGCATGCTAGCAGCTAGCAACTCAATGTCCTTGCTGCAATGTTTTTCTTTAATCGTGATGTGCCCAGGATTACGCCATCTGTTATTCACATACATTATCAGTCTCCTGCCTCTGCTCTTCCCGCGGTCTGATGTCCGATCTGCCCATATTGCATGGAAACCATCCAGATTGATGTTAGCATCTGTTGCTAGATCAATAGCCTGCTCACAGCCCTATAAGATTAGTTTACTGGTTTCCTTTATTCAGACAGGGGTAAGAAGATGTTTATTTAACTTTGACATGTTTCAACTGACATCTGCAGTCGTCCTCAGAAGTGTCAGCTGATCGCTGTGATTTGTGACCAGCCAGGTGGATCAGCATCTGTTGTATGATGACCTAACACATACTGCGAAAGCAACCCAGGAGCTTTTTAAGGCAAAGAAATGGAATATTCCACCAGGGGCCTCATGTACAAAGACTTGTGTGGATTTCCTACTGAAAGATGACATACAGTATGTTTAAATCAAGAAAACACCGTAAGCAAAAAAAAATCCAAATGTATGAAACAGTGCGTACGCAGGAATCCAAGCACATTTCCTTTGTACATTCCAATCTACTTGAAAGTGAACGCACATGAGGAAATACCGGACTCCTCCCTTGACACGTCTCTGTTTGAATATGCAATTAGATGCAAATAGATGTATACAAGTGCTGCACTTTTGATTCTCCTGTATCCATGATCAAAAATAATGGATTTAATGGAATTTCACGGACTGTGAGTTGGAGGCGCTCCTGAATGAGGTAGAGGCACGTAAAAATGTTTTGTTCGGCATGCTGTCTTCCGACATTAGCACAGGATACAGGGAATTCAATAGCCTGCTCACAGCCCTACAAGATTAGTTTACTGGTTTCCTTTATTCAGACAGGGATAAGAAGGAGATGTTTATTTAACCTCGACATGTTTCAACAGTGATGTGTGTGGAGTTTGCATGTTCTTCCCGTGTCTGCGTGGGTTTACTCCGGGATTTCTCCGGTTTCCTTCCTCATGCCAAAAACATGCAAATTAGGTTAACTGGCATCAAACTGGGGATTCTAAATTGTCCTTAGGTATGACTGTGAGAGTGAATGGTTGTCTGTCTCTCTGTGTTGGCCCTGCGATGGCTTGGCGATCTGTACAAGGTGTACCCTGCCTCTCGCCCAAAGATGCTGGGATAGGCTCCATCCCCCCCGCAACCCAAAAAGGAAAACAGTCATGAAAAAGAAGACAATATGAACCTATTTAGTGGGTAGTCACGGTCACCTGTCAGTTGAAAGCAGATCATATTAGACTCGACAAGTAAATATTTTACAGTGGTGTAAAAAAGTGTTTGCCCCCTTGCTGATTTCTCGTCTTTTTGTATGTTTGTCACACTTAAATGTTTCAGATCATCAAACAAATTTAAATGTTAGACAAAGATAACAAAAGTAAACAAAATGCAATTTTTAAATGAAGGTGTTTATGATTAAGGGGAAAAAATTTCCAAACCTACATGGCTTTGTGTGAAAAAGTGATTGCCCCCCTAAACCTAATAACTGGTTGGGCCACCCTTAGCAGCAACAACTGCAATCAAGTGTTTGTGATGACTGGCAGTGAGTCTTTTACAATGCTGTGGAGGAATTTTGGCCCACTCATCTTTTCTCAGAATTGTTGTAATTCAGCCACACTGGAGGGTTTTCGAGCATGAACCGCCTTTTTAAGGTCGTGCCACAGCATTTCAGTCAAATTCAGGTCAGGGCTTTGATTAGGCCACTCCAAAGTCTTCATTTTGTTTTTCTTAAGCCATTCAGAGGTGGATTTGCTGGTTTGTTTTCAATCATTGTCCTGCTGCAGAACCCAAGTGCGCTTCAGCTTGAGGTCACAAACAGATGGCCGGACATTCTCCTTCAGGATTTTTTGGTAGACAGCAGAATTTATGGTTCCATTTACACAGCAAGTCTTCCAGGTCCTGAAGCAGCAAAACAGCCCGAGACCATCACACTGCCACCACCATATTTTACTGTTGGTATGATGTTCCTTTTCTGAAATGCTGTGTTACTTTTGCGACAGATGTAATGGGACACACACCTTCCAGAAAGTTCAGCTTTTGTCTTGTCAGTCCACAGAGTATTTTCCCAAAAGTCTTGGGGCTCATCAAGATGTTTTCTGGCAAAACTGAGATGAGCCTTTATGTTCTTTTTGCTCAGCGGTGGTTTTCGTCTTGGAACTCTGCCACGCAGGCCATTTTTTCCCAGTCTCTTTCTTATGGTGGAGTCATGAACACTGACCTTAACTGAGGCAAGTGAGGCCTGCAATTCTTTGGATGTTATTGTGGGGTCTTTTGTGAGCTTTAGGTTGAGTCGTCACTGTGCTCTTGAGGTAATTTTGGTCAGTTGGCTACTCCTGGGAAGGTTCACCACTGTTTCATGTTTTTGCCATTTGTGGATAATGGCTCTCACCGTGGTTCGAGGGAGTCCCAAAGCTTTAGAAATGGCTAGAAAATTGAACTCAGTTTTCAAAGATGTGATAAACCACAGTTAATTTATGTTTTAGCAGAGGGACAATCAATTTTTCACACAAGGCCATGTAGGTTTGGATTTTTTTTTTACCCTTAATAATAAACACCTTCAATTAAGAACTGCATTTTGTGTTTACTTGTGTTATCTTTGTCTAATATTTAAATTTGTTTGATGATCTGAAACATTTAAGTGTGACAAACATACAAAAATATGAGAAATCAGGAAGGGAGCAAACACTTTTTCACACCACTGTATGTCAAAAATGCAAATTTCATCCTTTATAGTTATACAGTCCCTCCAGGATTTCGCAATGTTGCGACCGCGTCAGTTCATGCAAAATCAGCCAGTCAGTGCAACTATTGCACGACCTTGCAACTTTGTCCAATCACTGCAACTTTCCCGCAGTTTTGGCCAGTTCTCATCAACTTCCATCAGTTTCACCAATCAAATTTGTCTCTGACTGGCCCTCAAACGCTCAGTCTAACCAACCAAATGCATTGCTGCACTGCACGGAACACATAAGCAAACAGAGTGTGTGATTTAAAAAAAATATTCACTCGTGAGGTTTCCAACACCGTCCCTTCCTCCATCTCCCCCAGCCTGCCGGTGGATGTCTTGCCATGTCGCCGTCCTGACTGTGTGTACAAAGCGCTAGGTTTGTGTTGAAAAATGTCCACCTGCCCCAAAAGCACCCCATCGTGGGAGCGCACGTGAGGAAAGACGCCGTAAAACCATAAACGCAACGAGCAAATCGAACACTACAGCCAATGTTTGAACATTTTACACATCTTTAGAGGTAAAATCATTACTACATCTTGTCAATGAGTTTTAAAGCTGTGAATCTCCGGTCTGGACGGACAAACGCACCCACCCACCCCTCTCCTTCCTCCGCTGTCCCGCCGTAAATGAAAGATGTGTGTCTGAAGAGACAAGTGTGTGTCAAGACCGATGTGCAGCAGATAGACAGGTAAGAGTTAGGCACGAAAAGAAACAGAATATTGTCTGTAATTTTTTTCAGAAAAACACAAGTCCACTCCCTCAAGTGGGAGTGGACGCCTCCCACTTGAGGTGTTTCGGGCTCGTCCCACTGGGAGGAGACCCCGGGGCAGACCCAGGACTTGCTGGAGAGAATATGTCTCCCAGCTGGTCTGGGAACGCCTTGGTATCCTCTCTGAAGAGCTGGAGCAGGTGGCTGGGGAGAGGGAAGTCTGCTCTTCTCTGCTTGAACTGCTGCCTCCACAACCCAGACCTCTGGAAAAGCGGTAGAAGATGGATGGATGGAAAAACACAGACTCCAACAGGCAACAGAGCAACAGAATAAATTATTTATTTTTTCCTCTCCGCTCAGTACTGAGTGGTTGGGGACCGTAGGGACTTTTCAAATGAAGTTGCTGCTAATAATTTCCAAATCTCTACTCTTTAACATGCATTCAATGCAGTTTAGCTGTTATAATGGATATTGTGTTAAAGTCTGTATTTGCTGGTGCACGAGTTTTTTTGTATAGCAGAAGTTTCTGCTTAATTCACAAATCACTGTAATAGGAAATTTTTGACAATCCTGTGTTTTTCTTGTATTGTTACAGTATATAGAATATCTCTTCAGTAAACTGGAAAAAAAACTATCTGCTTTAAAATTTGTAATTCTTCCCACAACTTTTAGTGCAAAAAACACTCTAAAAACATCACAACTTTTATTGCAATTTTTAAAAAAAAACTCCCGTGAATTCAGGCTTTTTGGGCCGCAACAATCATAAAAACATCCCGCGAAATCCTGGAGTGACTGGTTATATACAACTTACATGGATTACACTATTGTAAATGAATGAAGTGCGCCAGGGAAAGGGTTGCACTGTTGCATTTCAAACTTTACGCACGTGTTTATTGACATAACTACTGTACACACAGAGGCAATTGGGGACTTGGTAGAATGCTGTGAAACTGTAGTTTAATCAGCGAAAAAAAGGAAGTCACTAACTCAACCTACTGACTTGTAATGAAGCCTTGAAGACAGGGTGATATTTGGGGCGCACAGGCACGTTGCGCATGGGGTGGGTTATTATTAGGACATTCATTCATTCATCTTCTTCCACTTAATCCTTTTCGGGTCACGGGGGGTGGGGGGTGCGGGGGTGCTGGAGCCTATCCCAGCATCTTTGGGCAAGAGGCAGGGTACACCCTGGACAGATCACCAGTCCATTGCAGGGCGAACACAGAGAGACAGACAACCATTCACAGTCATACCTAAGGACAATTTAGAATCCCCAGTTAAGATAAGATAAGCCTTTATTAGTCCCACAACGGGGAAATTCCAGGATTGCAACAGCACAGGGATAGCAACACTCAGAGCAACAATCAGAAGGCAAGAAAAAAAGCAAGCAAGCAAGAGCAGCTAATATACATATGTACATATTACTATAAATATATATATATACACACAGACACACAGTGCAGAGCATTGTAGCTGGATGGAATAAATATATGAGTATATAAACACACAGTGCGGAGCATTGTAGCTAGATGGAATAAATATGTAGATATATAAACACCCACAGTACGGAGCATTGCAGCTAGGTGGAATAAATATGTAAATATATAAACACACACAGTGCGGAGCAATGTAGCAAGATGGAATAATATGTAGATATATAAACACACACAGTGCGGAGCATTGTAGCTAGATGGAATAAATATATAGATGTATAAATATAAACACACCCAGTGCGGAGCATTGTAGCTAGATGGAATAAATATGTAAATATATAAACACACACAGTGCAGAGCATTGTTGCTAGATGGGATGAAACAGCACAACCGTCTACTTAGTTATCCTTCATGGTATGATTATGTGCCCATACATATTCTCACCCTCCATAGCGACCGGTATTTTCCTAGTTGTATGCCGGAGGGGACCATTGTGTAAGTCTATTGCATCTTTTGCATTCAAAAAACTATTAGGTTGTTACGTCTTTTTGCTATCTCTGCGAGCAGCCCTGCTTAGGTTGTACAGTCTGACAGCCGTTGGTAGGAAGGACCTGCGAAACCTCTCGGTTGTGCACCTGGGATGATGTAGTCTGCTGCTAAATGAGCTCCTCAGTGCATTCAGTATGTCCTGCATAGGGTGGAACTCGGACTCCAGCAGAGATGACAGTTTAGCCACCGTCCTTCTCTCTCCTATCTCCTCCACTGGATCAAGGCGCTGCCCCAGGACAGAGCTAGCTTTCTTGATCACTTTGTTCAGTCTCTTCCTATCGGCTGCAGTAATGCCACTGCCCCAGCAGACCACTCCAAACCACTCCAAAAGTGATGGCTGATGCCACCACCGTGTCATAGAATGTCTTCAGCAGCGCCCCTTGTACACCAAAAGACCTGAGTCTCCTCAGTAGGAACAGCCTGCGCTGTCCCTTCTTGTAGAGTGCGTCAGTATTGTGTGACCAGTCTAGTTTATTGTTCAGATGAACACCCAGGTACTTGTAGGATGTCACCATCTCAATGTCTGTTCCCTGTATATTTACTGGTGCTGTGAGGGGTTGTCCTTGCCTGCAGCAGTCCACCACCAGCTCCTTAGTTTTCCTCGCGTTGATCTGGAGGCAGTTCCGATGGCACCAGTCCACGAAGTCCTGGATAAGCCCTCTGTACTCAGCTTCATCTGCATTGGAGATGAGGCCAACGATCGCAGTCATCAGAGAACTTCTGTAGATGTCAGTGTGTTGTGTTGTGTGAGAAGTCCGCAGTATAAAGAGTGAACAGGAAGGGAGCCAACACCATTCCCTGGGGGGCCCCCGTGCTACCGATGATTGTGTCGGACACACAGTCCCGGGTTCTCACAAACTGAGGCCGGTTTGTGAGGTAGTCCAGGATCCATGATGACAGGTGCTGGTCCACCCCTGCGCGCAGCAGCTTGTCCTTCAGGATCATCGGTTGGATGGTGTTGAAAGCACTGGAGAAGTCAAAGAACATGATCCTCACCACATTCCCGGGCTTCTCCAGGTGGGACAGAGAACGGTGAAGGAGGAAGATCACTGCATCCTCCACCCCAATGCCATGCTGGTAGGCGAACTGGAGTGGATCCATCGCTGGTTCCACCAGGGGGCGGAGGTGAGCAAGGAGCAGTCTGTCCAGGATCTTCATCAAGTGGGACGTCAAGGCCACCGGTCTGTAGCTGTTCAGGTCTTTGGGGTGGGAAGTTTTTGGTACAGGTACCACACAAGATGTTTTCCACAGCTGTGGTACCCTCCCCAGCTTCAGGCTCAGGTTGAAGATGTACGTCACAATCCCACACAGCTGGTCTGCACAGGACTTGAGGAGCTTTGCGCTGATGCCGTCCGGTCCAGACGCCTTCCTCGCCTTGATCTTCCTCAGCTCCGTCCTCACCTGGGTCCTGGTCAGGATCAGGATGGGGGGCTGTGTGTTGGGAGTGGGGGGGTGTTGGTGGAGTGGGGAGTGGGCAGCAGGACTTGATGTCTTTAGAGGCAGCAGTGGTTGTTGTGCAGTCAGGGGGGAGGGCGGTTGGTCAAACCTATTGAAAAACAGATTCAGATTGTTCGCCCACTCCCTGCCCCCCGTGGCCTGGGGGGAGGTATTCTGGAGCCCAGAGATGGTTTTGAGGTTTCTCCAGACCCCGCTGATGTCGCTCTGTTGCAGCTTGTCCTCCATCTTCTTCCTGAAGCTGTCCTTGCCTTCTCTGATCTTTCTCCTCAGCTCCCTCTGTACGGACTTCAGCATCTTCCTATTCCCCGACTTGAAGATCCTCTTCTTCTCTCTCAGAAGTGTTTTTATCTCAGGGTTGATCCAGGGTTTGTTGTTTGAGCAACACCGTATGGTCTTGGTGGGAACGGATTTGTCCACACAGAAGCTGAGGTAGCCCGTGAAGGTGTGAGTGAGGCTATCGATGTCCTCACCATGTGGATCGCAGAGCTGCTTCCAGGCGGTGGCTTCAAAACAGCCCTTTAGAGTGTCCATTGCCTCCTCAGACCATAACTTCAGTGTGCACATGGCCGGAGGTTGTCTGTGCACTAGGGGTTTGTACACCGGCCGGAGATGAACCAAGTTGTGATCCGATCTCCCGAGTGGGGGGAGTTGTGATGAGGTGTACACCTCCTTAGTGTTTGCGTAGAATAAGTCCAGTGTTTTATTGTCTCTAGTGTGGCATGTGACATACTGGGTAAACGTGGGTAGAATGGGAGATAGTGAAACATGGTTGAAATCGCCTGAGATGAGGAGAAGAGCATCTGGGTGTTCTGTCTGCAGCCTGCTGGTTACTGAATGGATGACGTCTGATTTGTTTGATGCCAATTAACCTAACTTGCATGTTTTTTGGCATGTGGGAGGAAACCGGAGAAATCCCAGAGTAAACCCACGCAGACACGGGGAGAACATGCAAACTCCACACAGATCACTGTTGGTCGGGGGCTGGGATCGAACCCAGGATCCCCCGGCCAAGGGTGAGTTGCTGTGCTGCCACAGTGCTAACCACTCTGCCACCGTGCTGCCAATTACATGAACTTACTCACCAAGCCACCCATCCGTACAGTGCCAGCTTGTAGTTTGTTCCCAACAATGCTGTTCATTAGAATCATTAGGAAAACTGGCTCTAGCTACAAATTGCGCTTTGATGTTGGCCTGTTCAACTGCATTGTAAGGGAATATGATGTACCTGGGTGACGGCTGGATAATGCCATCCCACACAGCTGGCATAGCTCAGCTCAGGGTTGACTGGGAAATTCCCGATTGGTCTGCCAGCTCCCTCTGAAATGCCCCTGTTTCCAGGACCCCCAGAATTGTCAGCATCTGCACTGGGACGGGCAGCGCACTGCTTCTCGCCGTATCGCGCTCCAAGAACGGCCGTAGTTCTGAGCACAGTTTCACAAGGACTGCCCGTGGAAACCTAAACCGGCTGACAAGCTGCATGGTGGCGCAGTGGTTTAGCACTGTGGCAGCACAGTTTTACCCTCGGCCGGGGGACCGTGGGGATCATGAGATAAGATAAGATAAGCCTTTATTAGTCCCACAATGGGGAAATTCCAGGATTGCAACAGCACAGGGATAGCAACACTCAGAGCAACAATCAGAAGGCAAGAAAAAAAAAAAACAAAAAAAACAAGCAAGCAAGAGCAGCTAATATACATATGTACGTATTACTATAAAATATATATATATATACACACACACACAGACACACAGTGCAGAGCATTGTAGCTGGATGGAATAAATATATGAATATATGAACACACAGTGCAGAGCATTGTAGCTAGATGGAATAAATATGTAAATATATAAACACCCACAGTACGGAGCATTGCAGCTAGGTGGAATAAATATGCAAGTATATAAACACACACAGTGCGGAGCAATGTAGCTAGATGGAATAATATGTAGATATATAAATATATAAACACACCCAGGACTCCACACCCAGATCGTGGGTTCGATCCCAGCCCCCGACCAACAGTGAGCTGTGTGGAGTTTGCATGTTCTCCCCGTGTTGCGCGGGTTTACTCCGGGATTTCTCCGGTTTCCTCCCGCACACCAAAAACATGTAGGTTTAGGGCGCTCGCGCACGCAGCGACCAGCAGCCAGTGGCTTGTCACCAGACTGCAAACCAAGTCTACCTACGGGTACAAATAAGTAACAAAAAAAAAAAAAAAAAAAAAGCCAGTCATCATCCTGAGCCAGAAAATCTTCTGTCTCTAAATACCCTTTCTCTTCTCACTGAGCGATTTGCAGTATCCTCTAATAATGCTAACGCCATTGTTGTTAGAGGCATTTTCTGTACTTCATTACACTTGCTTTTATATCCACTCATCTAATTGCACACACTTGGA
Source organism: Pholidichthys leucotaenia (assembly GCA_020510985.1). Classification (NCBI taxonomy): domain Eukaryota; kingdom Metazoa; phylum Chordata; class Actinopteri; order Cichliformes; family Pholidichthyidae; genus Pholidichthys; species Pholidichthys leucotaenia. Next base: position 139,178,808 of record CM035849.1, on the reverse strand, counting down.
TGTTTGTTCATCATGTGTCTCTGGTGTGTATAATCATTTTCATGTCATTATAAGTCTCCCAACATCACCTCTAAGTGTCGCTAACAGACCAGTAACAGTAGAAACATATGTATGCCAGCCATGAGGTTGCCGTGGGGCTGCGCATATTTCCACGGTCATTTCATTCTTGATACATCTGAAATTTTCCGTGGAAAAGGACGTACGCCATGTTTTTGTGCGTAAGTACCCTTTGTACATGAGGCCCCAGGTCCACGCCTTCTGTTATTTTTGAACTGTTTGCATGATTCTGTTATCATTAGTTTGTTGGGTTAGCCTTATTTTTTTAGTTCAGCTATGTTTTCTTGTTTCCCCCAATTATTGTCATGAACCTGGGTTTGGTGGTTCCAAACCCAGTTCTGACACTGGGGCTATTTTGTCTCTTCTCACTGGCTATTTTCCATCAGGCGCTTCAGGGAGCCCTTTGGGTCCTCTGCTCCCTGACAACTCGGCCACGCCCCCTCCTCCTGTCAGTGTCATCAGCTATTTCTCATTGTCGGTGTCTCACACACATACACACATGCCTCATTCACTTCCATTCACATGCTCTGACACTCACTCATGCACACCTGGTTTCAATTGATCCAGCTCACGCTCTTCCACACCGGCGGTCTCTTCCCTCATTAGTATTATTGTTACTTAAGCTCTGTTTGAGTGGGAAGAGATCGCCGGAGCATTGCTCTATGTACACAGCAGCGTGTTCCTCTGTGTATGCTAGCTTTCATTCCCTACGTTTACTCTCACCCTGACTCGTGACGTCTTCTCTACCGCCATTAGACTGTTGTTAGTTATTTGGTGTTAGTGGCTGTTTCCGCTTCGCCCTCATCCACCGGACTGCACGGATGGCCTTGGATCGCTCCAGCCGTAAGTTAATGTTTACCTCTCTCCTCATGCTGACAGCTGCTCTGTGGCACTAGGCATTCCCTCCCTCGGGCTGCTGAGCATCCAGGTGGCATTCCTGTTTTCCCGGTGGCCTCAGTTACAATCATATCAACTCTCTGTTTTACTACGTGACTGTTTGCTGGACAGTATTTGGGGTTATGTTCAATAAAGTGCACAAATCTACTTCTGCTCGTGGGTTTTCCATTCCTCCCTCTGTGCGCTGCGTAATGATGCACGAGGGGTCATAACAGTTATTTTCCCATACCTCTGGCCACTCGTGTTTTCAGTTACCCTTAATCATTCTCAGCTGTCCTGTGTTAAGCTAATTATTTGCTCCCTATTTAAGTTGTCATTTTCTGTTGCCCATTGTTGGCACATTGCAGTATTTCCCTCCTGTCCTTCTTCATTGTTTATTTACACCACGTTCCAAATTATTATGCAAATGATATTTGTCTCTGATTTTCCTAAATAGTCGATGCAAATGAAGTCAGTATAATTTTCAAGTCATCAACCGTTAAGAGTATAATTCAAATTTTATTGAACAGCCCTCCCAATGATAGCAATTTTTTTGCAAAAATAAAAAAAACTCAAAGTGCACTGTTCCAAATTATCATGCACAACAGAGTTTCAAAGCATTTTATTCGTTGTAAAGAACTGAAAATGGTCATTTGTTGAATTTGCAGCATTAGGAGGTCATATTTTCTGAAATCAAAAGCTATTTCAATCAAAAACATCTTAACAGGCCAAGTTACATGTTAACATAGGACCCCTTCTTTGATATAACATTCACAATTCTTGCATCCATTGAACTTCTGAGTTTTTGGAGAGTTTCTGCTTGAATTTCTTTGCAAGATGTCAGAATAGCCTCCCACAACTGCTGTTTTGATGTGAACTGCCTCCCACCCTCATAGATCTTTTGCTCCAAAGGTTCTCAATAGGGTTTAGGTCAGGGGAGGATGGGGGCCACACCATGAGTTTCTCTCCTTTTATGCCCATAGCAGCCAATGACACAGAAGTATTCTTTTGAGCATGAGATGGTGCATTGTCATGCATGAGGATAATTTTGCCACAGAAGGCACGGTTCTTCTTTTTGCACCATGGAAGAAAGTGGTCAGTCAGAAACTCTATATACTTTGCTGAGGTCTTTTTCAGACCTTCAGGGATCCTAAAGGGGCCTACCAGCTCTCTCCCTATGATTCCAGCCCAAAACATGACTCCCCCACCTCCTTGCTGATGTCACAGCCTGGTTGGGACATGGTGGCCAACCACTACTCCATCCATCTGGACCATCCAGGGTTGCACGTAAATGGTAAATGGTAAATGGCATTCACTTATATAGCGCTTTTATTCTCATCTCTTGATGACCAAAGCGCTTTACAGATCCTGCTATCCACCCATTCACACACACATTCACACACTGATGGCGGCATGCTACCTAACATGGCGCCATCGTAGGGGTGTGCCATATCGTATCGTTTACAATAATATCGGTATAAATTTTGATACCGGTGTAAAAATGAATATCGCAATATTTGGGGTCTTCTGCGTGACAACGTCACACTGCATAGAAACAGCAAAACAAACATGGCAGGAAGCTGCAGCTTCAAAATTAGACTGTCTCCAGTTGAGTGGAAATATTTAAGTTTCACTTTCTGTTTCAGACTGCTGTCATGTTTAAAAACTAAACAGTGCAGCAGTGTGGATAATCTGCCTGCATTTTTTCTGCACGTCCACAACACAGCTGGAGCGGTATTAATGTTGGACAATGTGCAGCTTTAAGTGGATGTAGATTTTTACTTCTATTTTGGCCGCTTCATCTTGATTTTATTCAACCACCCAAAGAGAGAGGAAAACAAAAAACATCCGTTCAGGGCAACGAGAGTCAAAAACCCCAGGACAGGTCCATGCAATGGGAGAAATGCAGGTAAAGTGATTCAGCATAAAACCCAACCTCTATGTGCAGTTAAGATGGAACGGTTTATATTATTTTCTTGTAATATTTGATACAGGACTAAAAAATATTTTAAACTAAATCTGAGCTGCTGTTTATAAAATGGAGAAATAAGAGTTTTTGTTTTGTTTTTCCTGAATATGTTGAAGGTAAATAATGCTGGCCTGTGAAACTGTCCTTTTTGCATAAATAAAAAAAACTGTATTCGGTAATATCGTGAAAAATATTGTTATCATGAAAATTCACAGAAATATCGTGATATCATTTTTAGGCCCTATTGCCCACCCCTAGTTGCACAGCACTGATCAGTATACAAGACTGTTTGAAAATTAGTCTTCATATGTTTCTGGGCCTACTGCAGCTGTTTCTGCTTGTGAGCATTGGTTAGGGTTGGCCGAATAGTAGGTTTATGCACAACTGCAAGCCTCTGGAGGATCCTACACCTTGAGGTTCACGGGACTCCAGAGGCACCAGCAGCTTCAAATACCTGTTTGCTGCTTTGTAATGGCATTTTAGCAGCTGCTCTCTTAATCCAATGAATTTGTCTGGCAGAAACCTTCCTCATTATGCCTTTATCTGCACAAACCCATCTGTGCTCTGAATCAGCCACAATTTTTTTTTTTTTTGTTACTTATTTGTACCCGTAGGTAGACTTGGTTTGCAGTCTGGTGACAAGCCACCAGCTGCTGGTCGCTGCGTGCGCGAGCGCCCTAAACCTACATATTTTTGGTATGCGGGAGGAAACCGGAGAAATCCCGGAGTAAACCCACGCAACACGGGGAGAACATGCAAACTCCACACAGCTCACTGTTGGTCGGGGGCTGGGATCGAACCCACGATCTCATGATCCCCGCGATCCCCCGGCCGAGGGTAAAACTGAACCAAATTTCTTCACAGTATGATGATCACGCTTAAGTTTTTGTGAAATATCTAATGTTTTCATATCTTGTCCAAGGCATTGCACTATTTAATGCTTTTCGGCAGCAGAGAGATCCTTTTTATTCCCATATTACTTGAAACCTGTGGTATGCTTAATAATGTGGAACATCCTTCTCAAGTAGTTTTCCTTTAATTGGGCTCACCTGGGAAACTAATTATGACAGGTGTCTGAAATTGATATTAGTGATCCAAGGAGCCCTGAGACACATTACCATCCATGAGATTAACTGAAAAACAAAAAATTTAATATTTATGACACTAAAATCCTATTTGCATAATAATTTGGAACACGGTGTACTTCTAAGTGTTTTAGCATTATCTGCGCATTTTGTGTTTGACAGCCCCGAAACTGTATTCATTTTCTCCTGTCAATAAACATCTTGCACTGAAATCCGTTCCCACCTGAAGGAATTGTTTATTCCTGTTCTGCCGGAGGCAGCACCTGACAGAATGTCCCGACCAAAGAACTCTGTGGACATGGACTTCATTGCTTTCGGCTTGGATGAGGATGAGTATTGGGCATGCGTTTTTCATGGTCTGAGAGTCCTTCAGGTGCCTTTTGGGAAACTCCGGGTGGGCTGCCATGTGCCTTTTACTAAGGAGTGGCTTCTGTCTGGCCACTCTAGCATACAGGCCCGATTGGTGGATTGCTGCAGAAATGGTTGTCCTTCTGGAAGGTTCTCCTCTCTCCACAGAAGAACGCTGGAGCTCTGACAGAGTGACCATCAGGTTCTTGGTCACCTCCCTGACTAGGGCCCTTCATCCCCGATTGCTCAGTTTAGATGGCCGGCCAGTTCTTGGAAGAGTCCTGGTGGTTCTGAACTTCTTCCATTTACGGATGATGGAGGCCATTGTGTTCATTGGGACCTTAAAAGCAGCAGAAATTTTTCTGTACACTTCTCCAGATTTGTGCCCCGAGACAATCCTGTCTCAGAGGTCTAGAGACAGTTCCTTTGACTTCATGCTTGATTTGTGCTCTGATATGCATCGTCAACTGTGGGACCTTATATAGACAGGTGTGTGCCTTTTCAAATCATGTCGTCAACTGAATTTACCACAGGTGGACTCCAGTTAAGCTGTAGAAACATCTCAAGGATGATCAGTGGAAACAGGATGCATCTGAGCTCAATTCTGAACTTCATGGCAAAGGCTGCCAATACTTACTGTATGTACATGTGATTTGTTAGTTTTTTTTATTTTTAATACATTTGCAAAAATCTAAAAAAAAAAAAAACTTTTTTCATGTTTATGGGGTATTGTGTGTAGAATTTTGAAGGAAAAAATGAATTTAATCCCTTTTGGAATAAGGCTGTAACATAACAAAATGTGGGAAAAGTGAAGTGCTGTGAATACTTTCCGGATGCATGGTATTCATTTTCTCCTGTCAATAAACATCTTGCACTAAAGTCTGTTCCTGCCGGAAGGAATTGTTTATTCCTGTTCTGCCAGAGGCAGCACCTGACAGATCAAGCATGCATTTCACTTGTTTAAGACAAAACTTAAGGCAGAAAGACCCACAGACAAGCAACAGCTGAAGACAGCTGCAGCAACGGCTTGACAAAGCATCACAAAGGAGGAAACCCAGTGTTTGGTGATGACCATGGGTTCCAGACTTCAGGCAGTTATTGCCTGCAAAGGATTCTCAACAAAGCATTAAAAATTAACATTTTATTTATGGTAATTTTAATTTGTCCAATTATTGTTGAGCACCTGAAATGAGAAGAATTTATATTTAAAAAAATGGTTGTAATTCATAAACCATAACTGTAATTTGGATGTGAATACGCTCAAATTAAAATTGAGAGTCTGCACCTTAAGGCCTTATTGATTATATAACTGTATCTTCAATGTGTTTTCGTAAACAGAGAAAATTAAAAAAAAAACATGTCAGTGTCCAAATATGTATGAACCTGTGTATATGTATATAAATTAAGTAAATAATATCTCTGTCACTCTAAAAGTTATGTTTGTGTGGATGCATTTTTACCAGGGTATGTAAGTGTTCCATACCAAATCAGCATCTCTCAGATGCTGAGTTACAAAACAGACTAAAAGTTGTGTTGAATCTATATCACACACCATCTGTTTTGTAAATGCAGCCATCTTCTCCAGGCATCACCTCCACATTGACAGAATGAAGAGACCTGCAGCCTGCTTCATTCTACACCTCTGCTGTCTGCGTACTTGTAACCGGAAACCTCATGTAACGAAATTTACATCATCGTCTCCACTCCGCTAGTGTCCGGAGTGCTCGACCGCAGGTGACCGCGTGCAGCCCAAATTTTGTGACCGCACCGCCTGCCCACATTCTATGTGCCTCCACATTGACAGAATGAAGAGACCTGCAGCCTGCTTCATTCTACACCTCTGCTGTCTGCATACTTGTAACCGGAAACCTCGTGTGACGAAATTTACGTCATTGTCTCCACTCCGCTAGTGTCCGGAGTGCTCGACCGCGGACGACCGCGTGCAGCCCAAATTTTGTGACCGCACCGCCTGCCCACGACCTGAACACGTTGAAAAGTGCATGCGCAAGACTGAACGTCCCATTCACGAAGTGGCGATATCGACACAGCAGTCATCAGTAGACGAAGAAGACAACAAGAAGAAAACGAGAATGAGAACATACTATACATGAATCATTCATACATACTTTCTTTCACAGTGGCAGCAGCACCTTCTTGGAAAAGGAGTGAAAACCGGGAAGTCAAACAGCAGAAATGGACTCTATATTTGAAGAGAAACTTTGTGAAGAAGACTGCCGTGTCTTCATTGGTGAAAATCCTGGTGTGTCAGTGCCTTGGTACTACCTATTGGGCGGGAGTGAAACTACAAATGATGGTTGTGCGCATGCGTCAACCGCTTGGCCTGGGTAGATGAAAAAAGTGAGCATGAACAGCGCCACATGCGTGCCAGGCTTGTCCAAAGCGTACGCAGACCAAAGCGGACTAGAGGGGAAATGCAGCAAGAAGCAATATTGGACTGTGTGCTTTGTTAATGGGTTGTCCAATTTATAGTTCTAAAGTTTTAGGCTGAGCAAGACAGCATTAGTATGTGCATTCAAAAATTTGATTCACACATTGGCTTAGTGCAAATACGTAGCATACTTGGATTTGGATTTACTGTATTTACTGAAATCCTCATCGATGTAGAGGATAGCTATTTCACATCTCACACACAAATGTTCTGAAACTGAAAAAAAATTGGGCTGATTATAGTAAGCACATGAGAATTATCTGTCACTTTTTTATTTTAGATTTTTAATGAATTTTAAGGGAATAAAAAGTTTTTATCTTGCCACTGCATGGCAAAAAAAAATCCCTTAAATGCAGTGATGTTACAAGATACCTAGATTTTAGAATTAGCATTTCTACTGGATTTTGAACACTGAGCAGTGTCTCTAATGTCCAGTATCAGACAATATGACAGACATCACTGCCTTTTATATCAGTTGCTCTAATACTTACTGTTTTCCATGGGATACGGGTACATGAAAACAGCCAAAAAAAGAGACTCCAAGGCATTCTCATTTCAAAAATAAAAAAGCCTTTATTAAAATGGCTTTGGTCATATAAACTTATTAAAATCAATTAAAAGCTCCAATGTATTTCGACCATATGCCTTCATCAGGGAGTCAAACAGGTATCAAGAAGAGGGGAGGGTTCTTATAAAATACTCACTGTCTTCCAAGGCAAACAGGTACATGTTTTATTCTGTCTATATGAGATTATAAAACTAAAATCTATACAGCAGACTTCTTGTGTAAGCATGTAATATTCATGCGTCTGCGTTGAAGCAAACATATAGAACAGGCCCATGCCAGGGGGCTGAATGAATGTGCGAATTTGTGTGAATGAAAAGGGAGGTTAAGCAAAGTGGAGGAGGACCGTGAAGAGGTTTGGCATGAATAGGGGAGGGACAGAGAGGGGGTAGGGTGAGACGAGGGAGGAGTAGAAGAGTTTGGGGTAGAGAGAAGGAGGAAACAAGACAAAAGTTTCCCATAATGAGCGTGGAGGAAGGGCAGGCGGGTGGTGTGCAGAAGAAAGGGCTTTTTCTGGGTGGTGCAGGAGTGGGAGGGATTCAGGGTGCACTTCTGTCAATTTAAACAGAGACATCTGTCACCAGGGCCACTAGTGTGTTTCTGCATTTGTGTGTGTGTGTGCGCACGTGTGATTAGGCGGGTGAGGGAATGACAGGACTTTAGCTGCACCTGGGGTGTGACCTCGGCTCTGAGGTTCCCCCTTTAACCACACTCCAACCTGCTGTCTGAATAATGGTCTTTTCAACCTGACCATAGGGCAGTGCTTCAGCTTTATGTCACCAAATGGCACTGGCGTGGATCACCACACTTATCAATGCTGTAATCAAAAGCTGAAATCTTTGAGAATAAGACTACAGGACTTAAGCTGGATTCATGCTGCACCTCCGCTGTCCGCGTACATGCAACCAGAAACCTCGTGTGACGAAATGTACGCCATCGTCTCCAGTCTGCTAGTGTACGCAGGGCTCTACTGCGGATGACTGCATGCAGCCCAAATTTTATGACCACGTGGCCTGCCCACGACCTGAACGCATTGACAGAGCATACGCAAGACTGAACGTCCCATTTCAATAGGTGGCGCTACCAACACAACACACAAGGACAAAGTAGACGAGGAAGACAACAAGGACATGGAAGACGAGAATAAACAATTTTCCTTGAAATGACGCCATTGTTATTCATTCATTCATTCATCTTCTTCCGCTTAGTCCTTTTCGGGTCGCGGGGGGGCTGGAGCCTATCCCAGCATCTTTGGGCGAGAGGCAGAGTACACCCTGGTCAGATTGCCAGTCCGTCGCAGGGCCAACACAGAGAGACAGACAACCATTCACTCTCTCAGTCATACCTAAGGACAATTTAGAATCCCCAGTTTTTAATGCCAATTAACCTAACTTGCATGTTTTCGGCATGTGGGAGGAAACCGGAGAAATCCCAGAGTAAACCCACGTAGACATGGGGAGAACATGCAAACTCCACACAGATCACTGTTGGTCGGGGAATGGGATCGAACCCAGGATCCCCCGGCCAAGGATGAGTTGCTGTGCTGCCGCAGTGCTAACCACTCCGCCACCGTGCCGCCCGCCATTGTTGTTGCTACAAAAAATGTGTTTATAGCCGGTGAACAAACTGGCGTGTTAGCACATTTATGCTACCCATAGGGCTGGGCAAAACTACAAATAACAGTTGTGCACATGTGTCAACTGCTTGGCCTGGTAGATGAAAAAAATGAGCATGTACAACGCCACGTGCGCGCTGGGCTCATCCAAAGCACACGTGGACCAAAGCGGACCAGAGGGGAAATGCAGCATGAATAAGGATTAATATAGCTGTCAACATTTTAATGTTTTCTCAGTTTTTTCAATTCATGCAGATATCTATTTTGAAAATTATTTTCTAATGATGAATTTATTTTTATCAAAATATTTGTAATCCTTTTGGCATTTAACATTCCAAGTAAAGCTTGTTACACTGACATACGATTTAGGGGAGGAATGATATTCTTCAGAGGCACCTCTGCAACATTGCATGGAGGTCGGGGACAGAGCCTTTGGCATGGCAAACCGGGGTGGTGGTTCCCCTCTTTAAAAAGGGGACTGGAGGGTGTGCTCCAACTTTAGAGGGATCACACTGCTCAGCCTCCCTGGGAAGGTCTATGCCAAGGTACTGGAGAGGAGAGTCTGGCCGTTGGTCAACCCTCGGATTCAGGAGGAGCAATGTGGTTTTCGTCCTGGCCATGGCACATCAGACCAACTCTTTACCCTCTCGAGAATCCTCGAGGGTTCGTGGGAGTTTGCCCAACCAGTTTACATGTTTTTTGTGGACTTGGAGAAAGCATTCGGCCGTGTCCCTCGTGTTTTTTTGTGGGGGGGTACTTGGGGAGTAAGGGGTATCGGGCTTGTTATTACAAGCTATCCAGTCTCTATATGACTGTTGTGAGAGTTTGGTTCGTATTGCCAACACTCGGTCGGACTCATTCCCAGTGAGAGTTGGACTCCGCCAGGGCTGGCCTTTGTCACCGATCCTGTTCATAATTTTTATGGACAGGATTTCTAGGTGCAGCCAGGGAATGGAGGGTATCATGCTTGGTGACCACAGGATCTCATCTCTGTTGTTTGCAGACGATGTTGTCCTGTTGGCTTCATCCAGCAAAGACCTACAGGTCTTACTGGGATGGTTTGCTGCTGAGTGTGAAACAGCTGGGATGAGAATCAGTACCTCCAAGTCCGAGTCCATGGTCCTCAGCTGGAAAAAAGTGGATTGTCCTCTCCAGGTTGGGGACAAGCTCCTGCCCCAAGTGGAGGAGTTTAAGTATCTCGGGATCTTATTCATGAGTGAGGGGAGAATGGAGCGAGAGATTGACAGACGGATCAGAGCAGCATCTGCAGAGATGTGGACGTTGTACCGGTCTGTTGTGGTGAAGAGGGAGCTAAGCTCTAAGGCAAAGCTGTCGATTTACCGGTCAACCTGCGTTCCTACCCTTACCTATGGTCATGAGCTTTGGGTAATGACTGAAAGAATGCAATTGCGGATACAAGCAGCTGAAATGAGCTTCTTTCGTAGGATTGCTGGACTCACCCTTAGAGACAGGGTAAGGAGCTCAGTCGTCCGGGAGAGGCCCAGAGTAGAACCGCTGCTCCTCCACATTGAAAGTGAGCCAGTTGAGGTGGTTTGGGCATCTGATCAGGATGCCTCCTGGACGTCTCCCACTTGAGGTGTTTCGGGCATGTCCCTCTGGGAGGAGACCCCGGGGCAGACCCAGGACTCGGTGGAGAGACTATGTCTCCCAGCTGGTCTGGGAACGCCTTGGTATCCTCTCTGAAGAGCTGGAGCAGGTGGCTGGGGAGAGGGAAGTCTGGGCTTCTCTGCTTGAACTGCTGCCTTCGTGACCCAGACCTCCGGAAAAGCGGTAGAAGATGGATGGATGGATGGATGGATGATATTCTGCTTGATATTAAATTGTAATCTATTAATCATACAATCATATATGTGTGTGGACTGTGCATATGAGTAAGTTTAAACCTGTTTTTTCTCCCATTTTTATATCAGTAGGCCAAGTGCCATCTTTTCTCTAGTCATTTCTTCATCTGCATGATATGGAAATGTTAACAAAAAAATAATATATGAATCAAATGTAAAGTGATAAAAATGTAAATGATAATGGGCAAGAGTAGGAAATACATATGTAGCTTAAAATTGCAAATGAAATATTCCTTTGCCTGCTTTGCATTGGTCTCTACTCTCCAGAAAATTTAAAGGAGATGTTTAAGATACAACAAACAGAAACAGAAATCCTTATTGGTTTTATTCCTATGGCTTGCAAAAATAGCAATATTGTTTCAAGTCAGTATTGTGTTCCTCAGTTCAGTTTATCTGTTGTTAACACACACAAGTTATTTGCATATTTTCCTCTTTAATTTTCTGGGTTCATGCCTCATGCAGTATCTGCATGAGCATTCAAAATGTGTCACTGGCTCTGGTGAACACTGGCTGTGTTCACTGTAATCTCAGTGATTATGAGATATTTGCAATCACAAATTTGTATGGCTTTGAGCAGCTTTTTTAATTCACCAGTTCATTTCCCAAAGGACTTATACTCCCTGAAATAGAAAGAAGGTCCAAGTGCATAGGTCTAATAGTTATCCGCTATAGTGCGGTTGGATTATGTTGGACTAAATCCAGAGGATCAAATTTCAGTGAGTGCACCAGTGCTGCATGGCGAATGTTCTCATTGGGGTTTGACAAAAACAGCATAGTATTACAGGGATCAACATGGTAGTTGTAGTTTATGCATGATTTGGTGCAGTGACTATGTAAAGTGATGAACAGGAAAAAAGAGAAAATAGACTGTGTTGGTAGTTTATGCTCCAGTAGAGAGGCCGATGAAGGGTTAACTATGAAACCAAGTATTGAGGGGAGGAAAAGGAGGGAAGACTTCTCAGGTGTGAAGAATGGAATAAGAGACTTCAGATGAAGGTGGGATGTGAGCAGGGGGATGGGCCACTCAGAAGCCTGTACCGTGGTTCCAGACCTCCGTTACCAGGCAACGGAGTTGAGTAAGATGCCATGTTGCTAGGTAACTTAAGAGATGCAAAGGCTAACGTGGTGAGATAGAGGGCTGTGAGGCGAGGGCGCTCCACCTTTCAGCTTACTCCCCCTCTCTGTTTCTCACATTATAATATCCTCAGTTGGCTGTGAGCAAGATGTGTCAACTCAATTTCATCAGGGTGTCGTGTTTTGAAATGTCAACATAGACAAACTAAGTGCAAAAAAGGGTAACCCTTTTGGACGTCCTTATGCACATAACACAGGCCCAATAACTGATAATTGGATTTTAGATATTTTGTAGCCAATAATTTTGTTATGAGAATATTCAGTTCCGTTCAGTTCAACTTTATTAACTCTGCCAAGGGAGGAGGTAATGTTTTTGCCCGCATTGGTTTGTTTGTCTGTTAGCAACATTACTCAAAAAGTTATGAACAGATTTTGGTGAAATTTTCAGGAAAGGTGTGTAATGGCACGGGAAACAGATGATTACATTTTGGTGATGATCTGAGAGTGCATACCTCCACCAAGGGCTTTGGATGTATTCGTGCAGCAGGATTACACAAAAACTACTGAATGGATTTGGATGAAATTTTCACCAGAGGTGGCTCTTGGGCAAGAGACAAACCCATTACATTTTGGTGATGATCTGAGAATGCATACCTCTGCCCAGGCACTTATCTTCTCACAAAGTGTTAGCAACAATACTCCAAAACTACTGAATGGATTTGGATGAAATTTTCACCAGCGGTGGCTCTAGGCCTATGCACAAACCCATTACATTTTGGAGGTGATCCATGAGTTCATACCTTTCCCAAGGCTCAATCTTCTAGCAGTGGTGTAGCAGAATTGTGCTAAAATTACTGGATGGATTTTGATTAAATTTTCCCCAGAGATAGTCCTTGGGCTGCAGAAGACCCATTAGATTTTGGAGCGACTCTATGAACGTATACCTCTACCAAGGCCCTGTCTTGCAATGTATGGTGGGATGGAGGCAGGGAGGTATGGATAGATGGACAAAGGGAGGGAAGGAAGGAGCCTTGGCAGAGGTATGCACTCTGAGTGCTTTACTAGTTTGTGTAGCGTCTAATCACAACAAATTGTCGTCTCAAGGCGCTAGATACATAAGGCACAAATCAGTATCTCCCTGATGAGAAAGTGTAACAGCTATGATTCATATAATATGGTTTTATCTAAAATTATGCGTATATATGTAATTATTCTGTTAGATGATATTGTGAGAAAGGAGACATTATAGAAAAAGAGCTTCGGTTGCAGTTAACAACTCCACCTCATTGTTATTCTTTGGGTCCCTCAACTCTTAGACCACTGGGTCAATTCTCCTCATAAAAGCACTGAATTGTTGTCTAAATATCTATGCAAAGGGTTTTTTTGATGATTGATAAATTGATTTTGCTGCACCTCCGAGTGTTTATGTTTCAAAAGCTGTCAATACATTTTAACTGATGAAAATACAAACCCTATACAGTCAGCATCCATATTATTTGTAATATTTTCAATTCAGTTATATTTAAAAAAAAATTGAATTATTGCCCAGTTCCAATATTAATATATTTAGTTATTTCGTTGTACACAATTTCGTTGTACTGTACAACTGTACAGTGACAATAAAGCCTATTCTATTCTACTTTGTCTAACGTAGAAAGAGTAGTAACTTGTAATTTATGCTAGGGTTGACTTTCCTGCTAAACTGAAATCTATATTCAATTCATAGTAATGATTGACTGATATAAGACAATGTAGGTAATAAACTGTATTTTATGAAGTACAAATTGATCATATGCAGAACCATTTCTCTATTTAATTATATTTTGTATATAGCCAGCAAATTGCCATAAAAGATTGGTACACTGATGATTTGTTTTAAAAAAGACTAATGAGTATGTTACAGTAATACAAGAGAAAAACTAGTGAGTAGGAATAGTGTCTGAGAGGAACAAGAAAGTCAGGAAGAAATACTCTAGGAAAAGATAAATAATTAAAAGAATAAGCTGTGATGACATCATCAGGCAGGGTATGGAGGGATTACAGAGCTGAAAGTAGAAAGCGGGGGAAATTGAGGATAAGCAAGAGGAAGAGGGAAAAAATATGCCAGACCGTGAAGAGGGATAAAAATAGTTTTCCTTTCTTGTGCACTCTGGAAAATGGACAGTTGAAATTGTGTTGATGGAGCGCTCCGGAGGGAGTTTGAAGGGGGAAGGGTGTATGAGGTTTGTATGAGGAATGAGCGTTTGTGTGACCCAACACACACTCATGCTTAACAATATCCAGTTGTCATGGCAAACATTCTAATTAGTTTTATATTAGTGTTTGCATTAAGATTTTATTCTGCTTGTGGAATGTTTCTTTTTCTAATAACAATAAAGGATACCAAATAAGACCAAATAATAGCATTGATGCAGCCCTGTGGTTTAATCCACACACACACATTTACTTATGTTCACTACCCCCTTCCCTCAAAAAAATGGTACAATGGTTTATTCCGCTGATTTTGTGTAGGTGGGGGAGGGGGGAGAATACAATTTGATTGGATAATCCAAGGATTTAATATCCTCTAATCCTGAGACAATCCTCTCTGCATTACTGCAGGGAGTAAGATTAACAGTATGTGTGTAGTATGTGTTTGTTTCTATGTGTGCAAAAGGGTGGGCGTTCTGGGAGAGGGTAAAGGTGTTTCAGATACTGTGTTTAAATGTGCATGTGTGTATGTGTAAGTAAAATATAGTCTCTGTATGTGTGTGTGTATGTGTGTGTGTGTGTGTGTGTTTGAGTTGTCACCACATCATGCAAATGGAAGCTGTGTGTTTGCACCCAGGGTTTGTTCATGCGTATATGAATGGACGTGCCTCCACTGAGCGTAAGTGCTCACTCGAGCTCACACACCGTCATATATCACATATCTCGCCCTCATGCGTAGCCTCACATATGAATTTGCTTTCCTCAGAGATGCAGCAGCCTCAGCCTCTCAGGGAGGGCGTCTTTGTATGCAGCCGGATGGATCAAACCACGCTCTAGTTTTGAAGCCAGCTCCTTGTACGTGTGCATGTTTGCAGATGGTTACTGTTAATTAAGTCTTAATTGGAACGTGAGTAATTAGAGGCTGATTTGATTTGAAAGGAGCGGGTGGCTGCTCATGAGTGTCAGAGTAAAGATGAGGGGAAAAAAAGACAGGCTGGAGTACAGTGCGAGTGACTAACAGGGGCTGTGCTTTGCATTTTTCACTTTGACTCAATAGAATTTTAATTACCACGGTATAGATTCAGTCCCTCACCTTCTTCGTCACATTTACTTTTTAAGATAACCCCCATTTCTTTATTATTGTCATCCTAGTTCTTTGATTTTTTTTTCTTTGTCGCAGTTTCACAATTTTGAGATAAAAAAAACACGCTGGCACTGATGTTTAAGATTATAGTACGAAGCCTGCACCCACCCTCCACCACACATTCTTTGTTTACCCAAAGAGCACAGCAGTCGCCCTTGGCAACCAGCGTCCTTGTTTACCTACCCAGTGTGCCGTCATATTATTGCCATGACAACGACATGGTTACCATGCCAATTTTCCGATGCTATTGTGTTGTCTCACTTTAGCTCCAGTGTGTACATTTCACCTGCTGCTTCTCTCGTCTGATTCTTCCTTTTATCAATCTCTCATACATTATATGGAATTCATATCATGTTTATTTTGAAGCATTGATGGGTCTCTCTCTCTCTCTCGCTCTCTCTCTCTCTCTCACCCACACACACTCACACACACTGATTGATAAGCTGTGTTTCAAAACCTGATTACGGACTCAGGAGGTGTTCTGGACAGCCTGCTTCAAGGCTGATCTTGAATAGAACCAGTGAAGGAACACATGAAAGAAGTGATGGATGGCTGGAAAGATAGAGAAAGGGTCAGTGGACACAGATCTTGCTACAATCAGCCCGCTCTAGTACACAATCCGAAATCAATTGACAAGACCGGACTGATCAATGAGTGGATAGTGCAAGATAGATGGCAGCCTGGTTGGACAGCAAAAACACCTTGACGGAGATTGGGGATGGATGGATGGATGGATGGTCTCCAAGGTTACAGAAAATAATTAGAGTAAAGCATGTGTGTGTTTCCTGTTAGTTTATGCTTATACTGACAGCTCAAGCCAATAAAGGTGTAGGGTTAAAAATGTACAATACATCATTCCTTCCACTGCCAACCATGTGTGTCAGGGCACGTGTTTTATGTGACTGTGCATGCAGATGTGCTTGCGTCTTCTTGTGTTTGTGTCGTTGACAGTGTGTGCATGTAATGGCCTTGCCTTAGATCAATAGCTTTGTGGTGACAGCTAAGAGCTGATTAATCAAATGTATGGATCAGTCTCTGTGTGCTCTGCCCTCTCCTCAATTACCAGCTTCATTACATTGCCTTAACACCCCACTGGGACCTTTCTCCATTCTTCCTCTCCCATTCTCCTCTTGCTCGGCTCTCCTCTTCCTCTTCTTCTTCCTCCTATTTCTTCTGTATCTTCCCTTTTATCACCCTCCATCTTTCAGTAAGTGTGCAGAAATGATAGTTTGACTGTCAATGAGGCTTTAGCTATTGGATTTTATTGTGAATGAGAGATTAACTTCATTTAAAAATAGATGTTTTTATTAGCAAATTGGAAAGACCGATCCACCACCAATATGGTTTCTTTGGTATACATATCAGTGACCCTTTCCTGCCTCTCTGCTTTCCTTTCCCCCATTCTCTTCTACACTAGATTCAAGCCCTTTCCTCTCTGCTTGCACTCATTCCTTCTTTTAACTGCCACCATTCTGCAGACCTTTCCCCCAATCCCTCCCCCCACACACATTAACACTCTGTCTCATTGCCTCAGCACTATGACTAAGCACTGTGTGCGTTTCGTATGTTGTTGTGCATCAGTGTGTGGGTGAGCTACCTGCTTGTTTTTAGAGAGCTTATGAATTGAAGGGAAATTTAGAAAATATCTTTTCAGTTTTGCATTTGCATTTGAGGCGATGCGTTTCAGCAGTCGTGACATTTTTTAGACTGAGCTAGTCACGACTGAATCACACCCAGCTCCTCCCTCCTCCGCCTCTTTGATTCATCCTCTCAGGGGCAGCTTTGCTTTCATCTCTCCCACTCTCTCTCTATCCAGTTTTTCTTGTACTACTTTTTCCAGCATTTCCATTTGCTCCCTAGGTTCCTCTTGGCCTTCCACCTGCCCTTTCAGCCGGTCAAAGCCAGTTGGGGTCCCCTAGGGCTCTCTTCCTCTGTCTCCTATTCTACTCGCTTTTTATTTTTAGCTGATTGTGCCTGTTCCTTTTACACACTTGTTATTTCACCCCAGAACAATATAGCTCTCCACGAGTCTCTCTCCCATGCCCACTTTCTGTTTCTGTGTGTCTCAGTCTCCTCTTGTCCCTTATCTAATCCGTAGTTCTGTAATCCAGATCAGCTGGCCTTTATTCTTAATCTTGTCACTTCTCAATCCCTCCCATTACCGTGCGAGTGTGTGCTGTGAGACAGAAACCAGAGGTTGTAAAGACTGTGTGTGTGATTGACACAGACAGAGCTCAGACAAATGTGGGCAGAGTTCAGTAGCACCTGTCACCTGCTAAACTCGATTTATCAGTGACTACAAAAAACAGCGTGGATGAAACCAGACCATTCACCATTTTTGTGTACTTAATGGGATAACTTTTTTTTTCCCACTGCTGGTTCAGTATTGACCTTTGTTGTTGACAAGACAGTAGTTCATCAGAAGTTCTTGAATACAGAGACAATGTGTGTGTGCTGTACTTGAGAGATGTTTGGGTTTTTCCTGTTATTTGGGGGGATTTGATAAATAAAACAATAGTGTTTTTAATAGTGTGTTTAGATCTAGCAAAACTGAAAACACATTTGTTGCAATAATGTCTGCTTTTCCTTGCCTCTGGCTGAACTGAATGAGATGAACTGAATGCTGATATCACAATTTTTTTTTATTTAAGTTTTTGTAAAGGGTATACATGTCATTACAGCATTGCATTGTTTACATTTTCATCACATATTCCCTTTTTTTGTTTTTGATATCACAATTTTTACAATAGCATTAGTATTTTCCATATTTCCCTTTTTTATTCGGTACTTTTCTGAATTGCACAATATATCAGCAAACTTTGTACTAGTCATCTGGTCAAGCTTGTCCAGTCTACATTCATACTTATTATTAACAGATGTCCTTGTGAATTAATAAAGTAATATTAAAAAAAATCACTGTAACTAAGTCAATTTAAGAAAAGTACCGAAATATAAAATGGCAAAACAAACGAATAGCCTCTTTTACACGGCCATGTGTATTAATACTGCTGCTTGTTATTCCCTCAGATGAATCGGCCAATCCAAGTGAAACCTGCTGACAGTGAGGGGAGAGGAGGTGAGACATACTCAAGCATACAAACACATGTACACAAGTCTTTCTGCCTTTATGAGGACAGTTAAAGACAAAAATATATTGTTTAGCCCCCCCCCCCCCCCCCACACACACACACAAAACTAAAAATGGTTTAGGGTGCGTTCACACTGTAGTGCCTGTTCCATGCTGACTGAGTTTTGACCCCTAAAGTCTGGAATACTTGATAAGTGTGATCACTCCCTACTGTTCTCCAGAACAGAACGTTTGAATATTTCCCCAGCTTTGGAACAGCTGGCAGAGGTAGTCTCAGGAACGGAATGCAAATGCTGTTGGCGTAAGGTGAAGAAGCTGCACTTCTCTTGTCAGGGACTCCTTAAGGAAGTCCGGGAACTGGGCTATACAAAAACAATGAGTGAGTGCAGGCTGGTGCAGGACCCCTGCTGACAGAGAAACAGAGGGCCATTTCACTTTTTGGCACAAATCACCTGGCACCAGTGAGTGTGTGCCCTTGCTCTTCTAACCAGAACCTCTTTAAGTCAGTAATACTCTTTGAAGTTGTAGCCACAATAACCCCACAGTGCACAAATCCCCTCACTTCACAAACAGAGGGATATATGTCAAGCTAGACCAGACAGAGGTGGAAAGCAGTTGGCAAGTTGTTGGCACTTTAAGTAACTGCTACCACAGTCACACATTCAGATCAAGCTTGTCACTGGGTCTTGTACATTTTCTGTAGCCAATTGTGCTCCCTGGTGGACAAAAATAGTACTTTCCAGTAGTTGATCTTTAAATATTTTTTTCTTTTTCTTCTATTCCTCCCTGGTCTTTCAGAGGACAGAAAGCTATTTGTGGGCATGCTGGGAAAGCAACAAAGTGATGAGGATGTCAGAAGACTGTTTGAGCCCTTTGGGAGCATAGATGAGTGTACTGTGTTAAGAGGACCTGACGGCACCAGCAAAGGTAAAATGCATAAATGCACGTTCTCAGTTAAGTTACATACAGCACGCTACTTTACTTTCATTAGCAGAGATTTGTGGTACAATAATTTTGGGGGGTTTTGTTGCAGGATGTGCATTTGTAAAATTCCAGGGGCATGCGGAAGCCCAAGCTGCTATCAACAGCTTACACGGAAGTCGCACAATGCCTGTAAGTTGGAACCTCATTGGCATACTCTACATACATTTGCATGGTCTCCCAGTGGCTGTAGTCACATTTAAATTTTCTGTAGGTGATAATAGAATGTAAATGTATTTGCTTTAGTCCTGTCCCCCTCATTGTGCTAGGATCAGCTCTGTTCCCATGAGACTCATAAAGGATTAACTGGATAGAGAACAGAATGAGTAAACATGAAGTGTAGGCCCATTGACACTGTAAATTACTCGCAGTTGAAACTTAATTGTTTCCTCACCTCTGTCCTCACAGGGAGCATCGTCCAGTCTGGTAGTGAAGTTTGCTGACACAGAGAAAGAGCGAGGTCTGAGGAGGATGCAGCAAGTGGCCTCTCAACTCGGCATCTTCAGTCCCATGACCCTCAACTTCCCTGCCTACAATGCCTACACGCAGGCGGTCAATGCACAGGCAAGCACAAGCATGCACTGTTCTACACACCAAGTTTGTAAGGGGAGTGCTGTGCTTATGAAAGGATGTAATAAGTTTGAAGAGGCTATCAGTGGTCTAATTCAAGCTAATGTTATTACCCAGACAACAGAACATACGTCATCTGGCATTAGCCTTCCCGCAACACACAACCATTAACCCACTGGCTCTGGACATAATGGCCTTGTAATTAGATCTCTATTCATCTGTTCTTCCATCACTCCCTCTTCTTGCCCCTTCCTCTCATTTTTCTTGCTCTCCTTCTCTCTCTTTTTCCCATATCCATTTAACTGTGTCTTCGTCTTCTCCCGCTCTCTTTTTCCCCTCCCTCTCCCTCCTGCTGCTCCATTTCTTCGTCATCTTCCTGTGTCTGTTTCCTTCCTCATTTACAGCTTGTCCAACAGCAGGCCCTGGTTGCCCAGTCAGCGTACTTGTCTCCTGTGGCAACAGTTGCCGCCGTACAGATGCAGCAGATGGCGGCCCTCAATGCTAACGGAATCATTGCCACGCCCATTACACCCATCACACCGTCCTCGGGTAGGCCAACGTGCACTCCATACATACTCTACACTAGGTGCTGTAATTATATTTTGTTGTGGTTTAGAGTAATTTTTAGTGTTTTGGTATGCATGCCAAGATAATTGTATAAATTAGCATGTGGGGATAGAAACAGTATGTGTATTCAAATATTGGTATGCTGAAAGATTTGTAATGGAAGATTCATTGCGTTTGGTATGATTTATGTCTCCAGGTACAAACACACCACCAACTATCGCTGCGACACCCGTCCCAGCGCTCCCTCCTCCAATAGGAGTGAATGGTTACAGTAACGTGTCAGCTCCCACCAGTGCACAACAAACAGAAACACTATACACCAATGGCGTTCACCCTTATCAAGGTATGTGTCAAAGAGTATACTGAACTTTAGACTAGTAAGATGTACATATGACTTAAATCATATGTTGCCGTTGTCTTTTCTAGCTCAGAGTCCAGCAGCTGCCCTGGATCCCCTACAGCAGGCCTATGCCGGCATGCAGCACTACACAGGTTGGTAATTGGGCAGATTTAAGCACAGACCAGTTGGAGTGTGACTTGAATTACTCAGATATATTAATCCAGAGCAACTACATATATACCATATGCCAGGGGTCACCAACTAAAACTGCAAGAGGTCCGATAAGTAGGTCCTGCTCCCCAGCCGAGGTCCGAGCTCAGTGTGGGAGTCTTTAGGCACCTCATGATTCAATTATGATTCAGAACTCCGATTTGATTCTAAAACCATTCTCAGTGCATCTTGATACATTTTTTTTCCCATTCATTATTTTTCCCCCCCACTGACAACTTGGTCCTTTTAAAGCAAAGTATTTGCAGTGACCCATGAATTTACTTCCAACATCTTTTATTAAAACAAATGGAAGAGAAATCTGACACATGGACAAATTTATCTCAAAATGTGCTTTTAAAAGCTGCCATCATTTCATGGACATTCAGAAGACCACAGCTGTCTACAGACAGGCCAGTATCATTTAACTTGCTTTCACACATTATTTTATTAAGCTCATGTTTTAGCTGTTTTTAGCTCTGTATTAATTTTTAAATAAAAATCAAAATGAATTCGTTGTTCAATTTCAAACAAAATGTAATATAAAATGTTATAATACAGGAGAACACTAAATGTTGTTTGTTGACTCCAAATAAATAGGTCTAAAATTCAAAAATCCACAACTAAGATCCTAAAAATGTTTTCCAGGAGAACACAAACTAAACTGTGTTACATTTTTTTAAAAAAGATTAATATCTAAAAAACAAAATTTCACAAAAGTCCACCTCTATACAATATTTTCAGTGTAGAAAAAAACTGTTTCAAACTAAAACAAAAAATCAGACAGAAAATATAGTTCCGTACTACAGAATTCCTCCAACATTTCTTTTTTTTTTTTTAATTTCAGCAGTAAACTGTGTTAGATGGAGCTGTAACTTTGTGATTACAGGCAAAGGGGAGGTGGAACTTTTCCTGTTCAAACACACGGAGCTTTTACTGAGTTTTTATGTGATATTGAAGGCTACGAAAAGGGCCTCCATAACCAGAGACCTCACCTCTGCGTCCCAGCACGGACTACTGTGGGCAGAATAGAGGAAGGAGTACCCTGATAAATACATTCAGTTTCACAACGGTGCTTCATTTCGTGGATACAGACCTTAAAACGAAGCATGGCTGTTGTCTTGGCTGTCAGCCTTGTGTCGGGGGAAGGGAGGGGGCAGTGAACCGTGATTTTGTGACCTGCGGCATATATTTTGGAGCGGTTGGAGCCGCAGAGTGAGAGTGACGTTCATGGAACAGCTGGGGGGGGGGGGGGGGGGGGGGTCTGCAGCAGGACAGCGCCCAAGGGCTTGTGTCATAATCTGTCCAGGCGACCACCAATACAGCAGTTCAGTTCTGCTTTTTTCCCATCAAAACAAAACCGTCTCCCTTTTTCCCCAAATTGTATCAAAAGGCTTCGGGGTCCAGACAGAGGACTCTCGGAGTCCGTATCCAGACCGGAGTCCGCCAGTTGGTGACCCCTGCCATATGCGATACCCATCTGTAGCAATGGAGCAATGGTCTAACTAGCACACACACATTCACTATCAAAACGTTCAAAGGCAACTCAAGATGACCTAGCAAATGTTCACCATATGTATAGACTAGTAAATAAAAAAACGTACATATGGACATACAGTATTGTATTCAGGTTCAGTTAAAAACCTGGTTATGCACATGTCTAATTCATATTCACATGTCGTTAGAAGTACAACAAGAGATTATTCCTAGGTATACACTAATGACCTTGTATATGAATGTTTCTCCTTTTTATGCTTTCAAGGATAAAAGGGCAACTTGTCTGAATTAAATTTATTTTGATTTATCTGGTTTATTGTGACACAAAAGGCTGGCGATAATGTTATTCAGCAAAGCATACCATTACACCATCTGTTTACATGATTCATACCCAAGGAGAAATGGGGGATGCAACGTGTGCATACCAGATTCAGATCAACAGTGTCGTTGTCTAGCAGACTTGATCCAGTCTTTTTTCCACAGTTAATAGTTTTCACCTTCAGTTGGAGACATTTCAGTTCTATCAAAATGATTCTATTGGATACTTCTTTGTTGCCACTTGTTGTTTTTACCCAATCATATTTTGTTTCTGTCTACCTCTCCCAATAGCAGCGTACCCTGCTGCATACGGATTGGTCGGGCAGCCGTTCCCCCAGCAGCCAACACTTGTTGCCCAGCAACACCAGCAGCCCCAGCAACAGCAGCAAAGAGAAGGTGAAGTGACTTCCTGTTTTACTGGGGACCCGCCCCTCTCTACAGTCAAAGTTGTTTATCACAAGGTTTTCACAGCCCCAGATCATTTATCACATTGACCCTAATACGTGTAATATGTGTGTATGTGTGTGGGTGCACATGTGTTTCAGGTCCAGAGGGGTGTAACATCTTCATCTACCACCTGCCTCAGGAGTTCAGTGACTCTGAGATGTTGCAGATGTTCCTGCCCTTTGGCAATGTCATCTCAGCAAAGGTGTTTGTAGACCGTGCCACCAACCAGAGTAAATGTTTCGGTAAGACACCGATAAGGGAAGGACTGTGGGGAGAGAGGGTATATTGGAGTGAACTGGGGAAAAGTGAAAATTTAAAAAAAGACAGGGGCCAGGTTATTTTTTTAATTTATAAGTGCATGCTTCATATCTTTTGGTTGTTTAATAGAATATAAAAAAAACTTGATTGTCCTCACTGAATCCTAAAGAAAACAATTCATTAAATTTGCTCCTCACTTGAACAGTTATACTACTGCTCACATGGTGTAACCAGGCATTAACATGTAGCACATATTAGCTGCAAATATTGCTACGAGTTCAGTCCAGCTAATTTGTCATCCACATCCATAAACTTCCAGTTAGCTTCCAATAATGGTAGCATACCAACAGCACATTTGGAGTATGTCTAGTGAGCAATAAGTATATATTGTTAACTGTTTATTAATTTAATTATTAACTATTTTAATTAATTGATAATTAACTAGATTGTGGGTGTTTTTCATTCATAGAGTGGTGTTCTGTGCAAATATTTGACTATTTTGGGACTTTTGTCTGGTTCTTGTTTAAAAAAACATTGCCAAATAACTAAAACAACTAAATAACTACATTAACCTTTTAACGGGCATGACTGGGATGCCACCAAAAGAACTGATACTGATACAAAAAGTTGCACGTGGATGACTTGCTTAGCAACATACTGCATGTATGCTATTAATTAGTATCTATTTACAGTATATTATACATAACCAGTGCTATTTCCCAACAGGTATTATTCATGCTATATTAGCACATGTGAATAATTAAAACGTGTAGGCAGACACTCACGTTGTATTTTACTACAAAACTTAAGATATTCAAGGTGTCTGTAGAGCACTGAAGCAGTCCCTCCGTTTCCTTTCTTTATGGTTTGTCTGTGTGTAAGAATGGTAGAACTGTGACAGAACACCGTGGAGCTTGTAACGCTAACCCCAGGCTAATGTGAGTTATTTTCTGTCTTTTAGGATTTGTGAGTTTCGATAACCCTGCCAGTGCTCAGGCCGCCATACAGGCCATGAATGGTTTCCAGATTGGCATGAAAAGACTGAAAGTGCAGCTTAAAAGGCCAAAAGATGCAAACCGCCCGTACTGAGTGACAGCTGAGAAGAGGCAGAACAAATAAAGAGAGGTGAGGTTGAAGCGAGGTGATAAGAAACGGAACATGACAAAGTATGAGCTATGTTGGGCAAGCAGGTGGATGAAATTAGGTTACTGAAGAAAGTCACGGACAAGGTAATGCTAGATTTGACAATGCAATGCTAACTGAAGGTAAAAATTTCATTATGTAGAATGGGCTACCCATTTTCAACCCAGGAAAAGTGAAAATTTGAAAATATTGTTTTCCTTTTTATTTCTTTCACAATCTTATTTATTTTTCTTTCCTGCTGTTTTGATCTTTTCCTGAAAACGGCATCTTACCTCACCCAAGATCCTTCCGTCCAATCATAATTCACGAGGACCCCATCGCTATGGCAATGGTTGCCTAGTGACCGATAAAGCCCCGACCCCCCCTTCCTCTCGCATTGTTGTAAGTTGATTGGTTGGCCTGTGTTTTGGGTTGCTGTGGCGATTGATTGCCTGTGTTGGTTGCCCTTGGCCATTTTTGTTCTGTCACCTCAAGCAACCAGCCATGCGTTGACCTGCATGTCCTGTTGCTGTAGTGACCACAGACTGTGTTTGGTGCATTGTGACTTTATTTTGTATTGACTTGTGCACATACTGATCAATAACTGAAAATAGCCAGGACTTAACTCAGAATCAACTGAGTTGATTGGATATATGATACACTTAATCACCACATGTATAGCAATCTGATAAATTCTGTAGCAACACTCGTCTTTTTCTGCAGCTTTGTTTTTGATCAGTTTCTGTAGTGTTTTGTTTGGTGTCATTATTATTTGAACAAATGGTTTGGGTAAAGTAGTGAGCGTGGGCATCTATGTGTACGTATGTGTCTGTGTTACACTGTTAGTGTGTAATACAGAAGAGCGCAATCCTTGTATTATTGTCTGTACAGCACGGTGGCCAGAGGTTTCTACAGTGACTGGTGGAGAAATACTGAGCAGCAGTGCACTGCAAATGATTTGGAAATTTATTGAAGGAAGGACTAACTTTTTTTTTTTTTAGTTGAATGCAACATGCAACATACTGGCCATGTTGGACAATAGACACAATCACAAAGAATTCAAAATATGACCATAAACAGGTCCAAAGCACAGGCTACATAGGCTCAAATAGAGAGACGAGGTTGTTTAAGTTTTTTTCTGGAAAAAAGCACACTGTATTTTTGAAAAGCATGCATTTTGATGAGCTGTGCCCTAATAGGCTGAGTTTACAATTTGTCATTTATTACATTGTTTGATGTGGCACTTTAGTATTCTGCTCCCATGTTTTCTCTTTTGGCTTTTTTAAAAACATTTTCTGTCACTGCTTTTGTGGTGTTTCCTCCCCTTTGCCTTCACTCCCTCTTTCCTGCTCCTCCAGGCTCCTTTTCTTCTACTTTTAGTTTCTTCTTTGTCTTTCTGCTTCTCTCCATCCCAACTTACTCTTTGTACCCTTCTAGCTCGTGTTTTAAGGTAAAGGGTATGTGGTTACCATGGTGGAAAAGCTGTGAACAAAGTGCCTTTTGCTTACTGGAGAACAGCCTTCCAACTATAGGAATTCTGGGAGAAATAGATGACCCTTGATATCTTTCACCAATCATCTTTAATACAGAGGAGAAAATAATATGTGTAGTGGCTGTAAAGTCAGTGTGTGGTGGAACCTTTATGGCAACACACGTTATAAATAAAGAATTCTGTGTCTATTTCTGGACAATCTTTTACATAACAAATCTTTGTGGCTAATAGGAAGGCATTATAAAACCTGCTGCACCTGTGAAATAGCTCTTTGATCCATAAGAATATGTGGGGCCCCTGTGTTAATCTATGTAATATTATCACCCAGAATTTCTATAATGCAAATGCCAGAGTGATGCATGTTGGTAGACGTGTTTGCTTGCTATGATTCAAGGCACATTAGTACAGCACATGCCCTTAGACACACGCGTAAAGCACTTGTCCAGATTCTGCAAATTTACTAACAAGTCTTTACCTCCAGACACTCACTCCTAACCCCACAAGGACACTTATAAGTGACTTTCACCATACTGAGCTGCATGACCCAGACACTGTATGTGTATGTGTTAAAGCACCATGACTTAACTTATGTGGACAAGCAAAACTTTACAACTGTGAATGATGCCTTCTTCCTTTATTTATATCACCACCTGAAATTTAAACAAATATTTTACAAGCATCCGGGGTGCAGTTTGCGAAAAGCAGTGTGGCGGTAGTTCCAGTCAAGCCTACAGAAGGGGATGTTTGATGGGAGGGGCACGTTTGAGAACGAGTATAATTCAGACAGAAGCACAGTGTGTTTATAGCATATTTATAACTCTAACAGACCCCTCCCCCCTCCTTCTGTCCCTCTTTCCCCTTTCATGTCCCACTCCCTCTACCCTCCAACTGTCCGTCCCTTCACAGGTGACCTTTCAGAGTCCGGCCGAGGTGGAATCCCAGGGCTCATTGTGCTTTCAGACTGTCTGCTGCCAGTGAGCACATGCGGAGTGCAGACACACAAACACACACTCACACATACACATGCAATCTCAACACTGAACATCCAATCGTACAAGACTGATATGTACATAAAGTGCACGCGCGCACACACACACACACACACACACACACACACACACACACACACACACACACACGAGTCAGTAATCTTACCCATGCAGCCAAGAACTTGGTTTGACAATAGTCTGTGTGGAACAGGGTGTTTAGTACAGCTAAGACAACTCAGACTAAGTGTGAGGGGAGGTTACTGAAGAAAACTGCTGATATACTGTATCTCCCCAATAGACTGAACATGTCTGTATCATGTCTACTACAGGACAAATATAGAGGGACCGATGTTTCATAATAAAAAAAAAAATAAAATGCAAAAAGACAACTAAGTGAGTAGGTTAGAGAGACTTTGGAGCAGATCCTAATGACCTGTAAATAGTTTAGTTTACAAAGAGCAGCATTTAAAAAAAAAACAAGCAAAAATGCAAAAAGAATACTACTTTAGATAAACACTGAACAGGACACAGCAACATTATTATTATTATTATTGTTATTATTATCATTATTATTATTATTACCACTAGTAACATCATCTTCATGAAAGGATATTACATTCCAAATTGTAAAATGGGAAATCACTAACCTATTTTAAATTTCTACTTAGAGTTTAGGTGAAACACTGGGGAGGGGGGATTGCACTTTTATTCGGGTGGTTTTAATATTTGAGCTATTTTTTATTTATTTACTAATTTATCAATTATTTTGTTTATATGGGAAAAGGGGGACTGAATGGGTTGCAATATTTTGATTTTAGAATTTTTTTAGAGAAAAAAAACTTTTGAGAGCCTGTTTCTCTCAAACTCTTGCAATCGAGTAATTATAATGTACTCTATGTATTAATGATTACAGCAATTATATTTATTTCTTATTTATTGAATCCTGTTTTTGATCCACTCTCTTTTTAAGTTTAAAATAAAAAGTATCATACTAAATTTAGTGTTGCTGTGTTTCCTTTAGTGTGTGTGTGTGTGTGTGTGTGTGTGTGTGTGTGTGTGTGTGTGTGTGTGTGTGTGTGTGTGTGTGTGTGGTAGAAGGAAGGTGCAACAGAATTTATTTACATAGGTGTAGCTTTGCATCACTCACAGTTTGAAATATTTCTCATCTATCTTATTCTGATGTTGGTGCAGTCACTCAGTTCAGTCCCAGTGCTCTTCATACAAGGTTTAATCTGCATGTGTCTGTCTGCTGTGACGATAATAAAAATAATCCCTCTGACTGGGATTAATGAGAGCCAACAATTAAAAAAAACCTCACTGAAACCAGAGATTTGGAGTTTGTGGCTCATAAGTATTAATTGTATGTATAATAACAATGATTATCTGAAACATTAGTTGAGGCTAATAACCATTAACACTGTTAAAGAATAAGGAAAAAAGAGCAATATGCTCACCCAAAACTGAACTTGACTGAACTTGTCGATCTCTGTTTTTAAGAATAGGGCTAAAACCTACCTTTTTGATATAGCCTACAATTAGGGAGGGATCATGTGTTTTCTGAACCCTCCCTTAGTTATGCTGCTAATAGGTTTAGTCAGCCGGGGGACCTCCAGTAATGCACTGGGCCTCACTCCTTTCCTCACTCTCTATGAAATATTTTTTTTTTGCTGGTCATTAACATTTGTTTGTTCTCTCCCATAGATTGAGTCCCCATTGTGCTGTTTGCTCTCTACATGTCTGTTCTTTTCTTCTTCTCTATCCCCTCACCCCCCAGCCAGTCGCAGCAGATGACTGCCCCTCCCTGAGCCTGGTTCTGCTGGAGGTTTCTTCCTGTTAAAAGGGAGTTTTTCCTCTCCACCGTCGCCAAGTGCTTGCTCACAGGGGATCGCCTGATTGCTGGGGTCTTTCTGCAACTGTGGGGGTCCTCCCTACAGTTGATAGTGCTATGAGATGACTGTTGTTGTGAAATGGCGCTATATAAATAAAGTTGAATTGAATTGAATTGAATTGAATTGAATTGATGATACAACAAAGTTTAACAGGTACAGCCAGTCAGTGGCCAGAAGGAGGCGCAACTGCCCACCATGTAATCAGGACGAATATTTCCATCCAATTGAACTGCTGAAATCAACTGCTAATCTAAATTGACTAATTCCCAATTATCAAAATGAGATGCTAAATTCTGGGAATCCTACTGCAGTAAACTCCCCTCCTTCTTCGAGGAATAATTATAAGCTTTTTATCTTGATAGGTTGATCTGAATTACAGAACTGATTGCTGAGTGGATCTATGCAAATCTAACAAAACGCAATGTTAGAATAATGTGATTTATCATATGCATTTGTGTATGCATCTGTTTGTGGCATGAAGGTAAATATAAATAAAGGATGACTGGATAACTGAGAATCTTCAAAGTACCAGTTCTAAACAGTTTTCAAATTGATGAAATCAAAAGTAAACCAGTGAGCTTGACCACTTTTTTAAGTTGGGGGGGTTGTAGGTGGGCCAGCTCCACGGTGACCGTCTCTGTTTTTATTTATGCTAGGCCACACAGCTACTGTAGGTAGTGAAAGCTTCTGTGGTAGTCAGTCCTTCTAGTAGCTCTGTGTGTTAACTTTCCTTTCCCCACTCTAACATTTTTATGTGGTGTGGTGTGACCCCGCTAGAATGTGAACACACAACTTCCCAGCTGTGGAGCAGATACTCTATTACTAGGTCACCACTCCACTGACAAAATGTACTTGAGTAAAAATACAGCTTAAAAAAACTCATGTAAGAGTAATGGTTCTTTCATCTTCAACCACTTAATCCTTTTTGGGTTGCGGCGGGGTTGCGGTGGTGGTGGTGGGGGGGGGGGGCTGTGATGTCGGGTTCCGGCACCATATTGTGAAG
The DNA here is from genome assembly GCA_020510985.1 of Pholidichthys leucotaenia. NCBI lineage: Eukaryota > Metazoa > Chordata > Actinopteri > Cichliformes > Pholidichthyidae > Pholidichthys > Pholidichthys leucotaenia. The sequence continues at coordinate 139,148,806 of CM035849.1, read as the reverse complement.
TGCGGAGTAGTGACGTGCACTTCCTGTTGTGTCACTGCTCCGGCCACATATAAGGCAAGGGCACCATCTTGTGGCCTCTTAGCCAGATGACCATGCTGGTGCGCACCGTGTATCTACAGGTGTAAATAGTTCCTTCAGTAAAGCTGTGTTCGCCAACTATCATCCTGCCTCATCCTTCACCCAGGTATTTCCATACATAACAGAGCCTATCTCAGTATCTTTGGGCGAGAGGCAGAGTATACCCTGGACAGATTACCAGTCCATCACAGGGCCAACACAGAGAGACAGACAACCACTCACTCTCAAATTCATAACTTTGGACAATTTATCCCTAGTTGATGCCAATTAACCTAATGTACATGTTTTTGGACTGTGGGAGGAAACCGGAGTACTCGGCAAAACCCCACATAGACACAGGAAGAACATGCAAACTCCACACAGAAGGGTCCCCGCTGGCCAGATTGAATCCACAACCTTCTTGCTGTGCTGCTACACCACTGTTCCACCAAGCTGCCCAAGAGTAACAGCATCCTGCAATAATTGGAACAGTTTGGTGCAGTTTAGTCCAGTTAGTAGAGAGCTTCAGCACAAAATTTGTGAAACCCAACAGCAAGCATTGAATGACAGGTCAAGTGGTTGCTAGGATACCGGGCAGAGACCTTTTTTTAAGAGCACCTGTGAAGTGGTGAAAAAAAAAAAACACTTTAGAACATTTTAATGCACTCTGTGGTCACACAACCTAAATCAGGGGTGTCCAATCATGTGCCATGGAGGGCCAAAACCCTGAAGGTTTTCTCTTCTACCCAGTCTCCTCAGCAGGTGTTTTCACATGTCAGCAATCAGTGGGAAGAAGTTCAGTGAAATCTGCTGTTGAAGCCGCCTCACATGTGAAAACACACTATCTGAAGCAAACTCAATAAACTGAAACAATAATTTACAGGCTGAAGGTTAGAGCTTATGTCATCATTCATCATTTCCTTTTCAAGGAAACAAGCTTCATCTTTTAATACTGTTAATACAATATTCTAATACACTACATGCTGGCCTATAACAAACATGGAAATAAATAAAGTTTAATGGGTGAAAAAATGGGCCAAGTATGCTTGAACAATATTACATTTGTTTTATTTGTACATCTGCTGTAAGTCTCTTGTTCTTCTGCAGTGAGTTCAAAGATGTTAGATGATCCTGTAGTACCTTATTTGATTGAAAAAAGAATAAAGGTACTACTTCTGTTTAGTAGCAATGGCAGTGTTTTTCTAGACAGTGCTGTGAAAATAATATTTGAGTACACATAATACACACAAATTCAGAGTGATCTCAGCTTATTAATCTTTCACTAGTGCATACCTGTGCATGCCCATAGAAGCCAAGTATAAGCAAGTATTTTTGCATACCCGTAGAAAGCAGGTGTAAGCAAGGGTGTAAGCAAACACGTCAGCACTTGTTCAGTGATGCCTGCCTTTGATTTTTGATGGTGTCATAGTGAGTCCTTTGATCGTGAGTGATGACTGCCTTTGATCTTTGATGATGTCATAGTGAGTCCTATGATCTTTGATGATGTCAGCGAGTCCTAAGATCTTTAATGATGTCATAGTGAGTCCTATTATCTTTGATGATGTCATAGTGAGTCCTATGATCTTTGATGACGGCAAAGCAAGTCCTATGATCTTGAGTGACGCCTGCCTTTGATCTTTTGGTGCCTATATGATGTCATGTAGACATCATGTAGACATCATGTAGACATCATAGGCACATCATAGGCGATCCTATGATCTTTTAGCGAGTCCTATGGTCGTGACAGACATGGTCACATCTATTGTCACATCATCACAGAGATTTCTTGAATTATATATGAGTGATATGACACACAAAGGTAATTCTGATATACAGAGTGATAAAACGTGATAATAAGCATAGATAGACACACAACATCTTGGCCGTGGCAGGTCAGGATGTGTAGAATGATGATATGAAGTGAGGTGATGATATGGAGTGGAGTACGAGGAGACGAAGAAGAGTGATGTGTGAAGATAAGAGTTGAGGTTCGACTGGACACAGCAATGATGATAGAAGGACTACAGCTCCTGACCAGATGGAGTAGTAGTAGTAGATTAGTTTATTTGACAGGGACAGTGCAATAAACATAGACAATTAATCAAAGACAATCAATCTGATGTGTTGCACATAGAGTGTATAGCTATTAGCTAATTTGCAACTCTTGTCCCTGGATGGGCTTTAGAAAAAAGAATCAAGATAAAAATATACACAATAACCACATACATCAATGCAGAAAAATTATAAATACACAATTATAAATATTATAAATATTATAAATACACAAATATAACAGCCTGACTCACCTTTAACATAAATATTATAAATACACAAATATAACAGCCTGACTCACATTTAACACATATAACATAACTCACATTTGCCTATTTCAGGCCTTCCTCCCTCCGTCACTCACTATAAACAAACACATTTATTCCTTCCCTTCATTCACTCTCACTTTGCAGACAAATAATTCATACATGAGTACATTCTTGTTTATTTTTCAGCCAGTTTTTAACATTTTTAGTGAATGTTTTAAAGTCCGTTATTATTTTAATTTCATTTGGCATTGTGTTCCAGATGTGACTGCCCTTTATAGAGAAAGCTGTTTGTCCAAATGTGGTTCTGCGGTGGAATATTTTACAGTTATTGTTAACAGAACTCCTGGTGGCTCTGCTGCTGTCCTGTCTTTGGACGAAACCAGCAAGTGGCTCGGGTGCTGATTTATGGAAACATTTGAACGTTAATTTCAGAAGACAGAGGTCAATGAAGCTCTCAAAACTCAATAGGTTGTATTTTTTTTAAAACATTACAGTGATGCCACCTAATGGGCTTTTTGTCCAAGATTTTTAGGGTTTGATTATATAATGAACCTATATGTCTTATTGTGGAAGGGGCTGCTTGAGCCCAGACTGTCAAACAGTATGATATATGAGAAAAAACCATAGAATGCATATACAGTGCAGCTGCTTCGTAAGGTATGTAATATCTAATTAATTTAAAGCAGTTTAGATTTTTTTTTACTGTTTTTGAAATTTTCTTTATATGAAGATTAAATTTGAGTTGAGGATCTAGTACAATGCCAAGGTATTTGAATTCTGTAGCTAAACTGATGTCATGATCATGTATATTAACTTTAAAATGTTGCAGGTTACATTTTTTGATTGAAAAGCACATTGAGACTGTTTTCTGAAGGTTCAGCAATAGATGGTTCTTGAGGAGCCACTCTTGGACATCAACCATACTTGTAGACAGTACATCTGCAGCCTGTGCTGGAGTCTTGGCAGCTGTGTAAATCACTGCATCATCTGCATAAAGTTGGCATGTTGCAGCTGAGCAGTGTAACGGCAAGTCATTAATAAAAATGCTGAAAAGTAAAGGACCAAGAATGGACCCTTGTGGGATACCCATGCGGTTGTTTAAAAATGAGGATTTATCCTGGTGAACTTTTACACACTGTTCTCTATTCTGGAGATAAGATGCAAACCATTCTAATGTATTTGGGGAGAAGTTAAAAGATACCATTTTGGATAAAAGCAAACTGTGGTTTACAGTATCGAAAGCCTTTTTGAGATCTAGAAAAACAGCTCCTACCACATTACCCCTGTCTATCAATATTCTACTTGATAGATTAGAACACTATGTTGGACTTAATGGAACTTCGTTGCAGTGGTTTAGATCTTATTTATCTGATAGGTTCCAGTTTGTTCATGTAAATGATGAGTTTTCTCTCAGCTCAAAGCTTAGTCATGGAGTTCCACAGGGATCTGTGCTTGGCCCTACTCTTTTTAGTTTATATATGCTTCCGTTAGGCAACATTATTAGAAAGCACTGTATACATTTTCACTGTTATGCAGATGACACACAATTATACCTGTCAATGAAGCCAGATGATACTAATCAATTAGCCAAGTTAGAAGCCTGTCTTAAGGAAATCAAAGTTTGGATGACTTGTAATTTCCTGCTATTAAATTCAGATAAGACTGAAGTCATTCTTGTTGGTCCAAAAAACCTTAGAAATTCCTTTCCAAATCAAACTTTCAGTTTGGATGCAGTTACTCTTTCTCTTAATAGCTCTGTGAGGAACCTCGGAGTTATTTTTGATCAGGATTTGTCCTTCAATTCACATATTAAATTTGTTTCTAAGACTGCCTTCTATCATTTGCGTAATATTGCCAAGATTAGGAGCATCTTGTCTCAGAGTGATGCTGAGAAGCTGATCCACGCTTTTGTTAGCTCGAGATTAGATTATTGTAATTCTTTATTATCAGGCTGTCCTAAAACATCTTTAAAAAGTCTTCAGCTGATCCAAAATGCTGCAGCAAGAGTTTTAACAGGTACTAGAAAGAGAGATCATATCTCTCCAGTTCTGGCCTCCCTTCATTGGCTTCCCATAGAGTTTAGAATTAAGTTTAAAATCCTTCTTCTTACTTACAAAGCTCTAAACAATCAGGCTCCTTTTTATTTAAAAGATCTGATACTACCGTATCATCCTAACAGAGCACTACGCTCCCAAAATGCAGGTTTACTTGTAATACCTAGAATCTCCAAAAGTACAATGGGAGGCAGAGCCTTCAGTTATCAAGCTCCTCTCCTGTGGAATCAGCTGCCAATCTGGATTCGGGAGTCAGACTCGATCTCTGTTTTTAAGAATAGGGCTAAAACCTACCTTTTTGATATAGCCTACAATTAGGGAGGGATCATGTGTTTTCTGAACCCTCCCTTAGTTATGCTGCTAATAGGTTTAGTCAGCCGGGGGACCTCCAGTAATGCACTGGGCCTCACTCCTTTCCTCACTCTCTATGAAATATTTTTTTTTTTTTTTGCTGGTCATTAACATTTGTTTGTTCTCTCCCATAGATTGAGTCCCCATCGTGCTGTTTGCTCTCTACATGTCTGTTCTTTTCTTCTTCTCTATCCCCTCACCCCCCAGCCAGTCGCAGCAGATGACTGCCCCTCCCTGAGCCTGGTTCTGCTGGAGGTTTCTTCCTGTTAAAAGGGAGTTTTTCCTCTCCACCGTCGCCAAGTGCTTGCTCACAGGGGATCGCCTGATTGCTGGGGTCTTTCTGCAACTGTGGGGGTCCTCCCTACAGTTGATAGTGCTATGAGATGACTGTTGTTGTGAAATGGCGCTATATAAATAAAGTTGAATTGAATTGAATTGAATTGAATAAAAGCAAACTGTGGTTTACAGTATCGAAAGCCTTTTTGAGATCTAGAAAAACAGCTCCTACCACATTACCCCTGTCCAAGGACTGTTTGACGTTTTCAATAAGGCAACAATTTGCTGTTTCTGTTGAGTATCCTGGTCTAAAACCAAATTGATGTGGATGAAGAAGTTGACTGTCTTGTAAGTAGTCTATCAGCTGTGTAGCTACAACTTTTTCAAGAACCTTAGATAGGACTGGTAAGATAGAGATTGGGCGGTAATTGCATATATCGTCTTTACTGCCTGATTTATGAACTGGTATGACGACAGCTTTTTTCCAGCCAGATGGAAATGTACTAGACCTAATGGAGAGATTAATGAGATGAGTCAGTGGTTTGATTAATATTTTGCTGTGCATTTTGAGAAAGGAGGTGCTCATATTGTAGATATCACTAGTTTTTGAGTTTGACAGTGTTTTAACAATACCAGCAATTAACTTCTCATTTACCTCATCGATGTGAAAAGTATCTGTTGGGAGTATGGAATTTGTGTTGTTGAGCACATTTGGCAGCACAAAAATTTTTGTTAAGTCTTCCACAGAGCCCACAAAGTGTGAATTAAATTCATTTGCCAAAGTAGCCTTGTCACTGACGGTCTTGCCATTGATTCTAAGTTCCTTTACCCCCTTCTGATCGTTTTTTTTATTAGTTAAGTTATTTAAATGCCTCCATAGGGAACTGTTGTTACCCTTTGCATGATCTATCAGTTTATTGTAATAAGATATTTTTGATTTTCGCAGCTCATGTACCACTTTATTTCTTAAACTTTTGTACACAAGGTGATCATTTTGTAGTTTGGAGGTTAGTGATGTTTTCAGTGCATAGTCTCGCCTCTTCATAAGTTTTCTTATTTCATTATTTAACCATGGTAGGCTAATCTTCTGTTGTCTACTTTTAATTTGCTTTGAAATTTTTTCTATAGACTTTGTGATTGTTGCAGTTATAAAATTACAACAATCATCTGATTGATGTGATGATATAGAGTGAAGTACGTGGCGGTAATGCACCTGTAAGCTGGTTGCCAACTTCCAATCAAATCTAAAAGAAGAACAAAGGTAATTCTTTGAACAGAAAAAATAAAATCATTAAAACATCACAAGCTTTAAACAAGATTTTACGAATAAAGACATTCTGGATTCTGGTTTGCCTTGAGAAGATTTTTTTTTTATTATTTGTATTTATATAATTACAGATTACTCTACTGCTTTTGTCTATTATCTCGCTATTCAAAATGAAATCTATTTTCTTTTTTGTTAAAATAAAAAATAAGAGTGATGGAGGTGGTGGCAACTACTGAAGCATTTGACCTACAAAGACATCAAAGACAAGAGTATTGGTACACTACATTAACATTTTAAAAGTTGTTTTTTTTTTTGAAAGTTGTATTCCATGTGATAGAATATATCACTGGTCCGTGGGAAAAACTAATTGATGAACCCTGTTCTGTGACATTGAAAGCTTTGTTTTACTACTGAACCTTGCTCACGAGTACCTACCTAAGAGTTTCCCCCAGATAGGTACACACGTGGACAAAATTGTTGGTACCCCTCTGTTAATGAAAGAAAATCCCACAATGGTCACAGAAATAACTTCAATTTGACAAAAGTGGTAATAAATAAAAATTCTATGAAAATTAATCAATGAAAATCAGACAATGCTTTTGAATTGTGGTTCAACAGAATTATTTTATAAAACAAACTCATGAAACAGGCCTGGACAAAAATGATGGTACCCCTAGAAAAGATTGAAAATAATGTGACCATAGGGACATGTTCAACCAAGATGTGTCCTCTAATTAACATCACAGGTGTCTACAAACTTGTAATCAGTCAGTCGGCCTATTTAAAGGGTGACAAGTAGTCACTGTGCTGTTTGGTGACATGGTGTGTACCACACTAAACATGGACCAGAGGAAGCAAAGGAGAGAGTTGTCTCAGGAGATTAGAAAGAAAATTATAAACAAGCATGTTAAAGGTAAAGGCTATAAGACCATCTCCAAGCAGCTTGATGTTCCTGTGACTACAGTTGCACATATTATTCAGAAATTTAAGATCCACGGGACTGTAGCCAACCTCCCTGGACGTGGCCACAGGAGGAAGCTTGATGAAAAATGGAAGAGACGGATAATACGAATGGTAACAAAAGAGCCCAGAACAACCTCTAAACACATTCATAGTGAACTCCAAGGTCAAGGTACATCAGTGTCAGATCGCACTATCCGTCGTTGTTTGAGCCAAAGTGGACTTCATGGGAGACGACTAAGGAGGACACCACTGTTGAAAACAAATCATAAAAAAGCCAGACTGCAATTTGCCAAACTGCATGTTGACAAGCCACAAAGCTTCTGGGAGAATGTCCTATGGACAGACAAGACAAAACTGGAACTTTTTGGCAAGGCACATCAGCTCTATGTTCACAGACGCAAAAATGAAGCATACCAAGAAAAGAACATTGTCCCTGCTGGGAAACATGGAGGAGGCTCTGTTATGTTCTGGGGCTGCTTTGCTACATCTGGCACAGGGTGTCTTGAATCTGTGCAGGGTACAATGAAATCTCAAGACTAACAAGGTATTCTAGAGAGAAATGTGCTGCCCAGTGTCAGACAGCTTGGTCTCAGTCGCAGGTCATGGGTCTTGCAACAGGATAATGACCTAAAACACACAGCTAAAAACACCCAAGAATGGCTAAGAGCGAAACATTGGGACCATTCTAAAGTGGCCTACTATGAGCCCTGATCTAAATCCTATTGAACATCTGTGGAAGGAGCTGAAACATGCCGTCTGGAGAAGGCACCCTTCAAACCTGAGACAACTGGAGCAGTTTGCTCATGAGGAGTGGGCCAAAATACCTGCTGAGAGGTGCAGAAGTCTCATTGACAGTTACAGAAATCGTTTGATTGCAGTGATTGCCTCAAAAGGTTGTGCAACAAAATATTAAGTTAAGGGTACCATCATTTTTGTCCAGGCCTGTTTCATGAGTTTGTTTTTTAAAATAATCCTGTTGAACCACAATTCAAAAGCATTGTCTGATTTTCATTGGTTAATTTTCATAGACTTTTTATTTTATTACCACTTTTGTCAGATTGAAGTTATTTCTGTGACCATTGTGGGTTTTTCTTTCATTAACAGAGGGGTACCAACAATTTTGTCCACGTACTGTATGTAGGTAGATGATGGTAGATGGTAGATTTAGGCTACATAAGATGTTGTTAGATGATTAAACAAAAACAACTGGCAGCCGGGATTATTTTGCATGAGGCCCTCTATTTAGTCAGTCTAATGAACTTAACTCATACTGTATGTCACAATGCTTGTAGAGTATAGCTTGACCTTTATTATCATACAAAACAAGCTGGTCAGCAAACCACACACTGGGACAAATGCTATCTCTGTGTAAATGGATTTTGGATTTCCTCATTATCTGGCCTAAAAATGTCAGAATAGGGAAGTACATGTCAGCCATCCTCACCCTGAGCACTGGTGTCCCCCAGGAATGTGTGATGAGCCCCCTCCTCTATGCCAGTGTTTTTCAACCAGGGTGCCCTGGCACATTCAGGTTTCTGTGGAAAATGATGCAATTTCACTTGTTAATTGGTCCAAAAAATATAATTTGCCACTGTTGTGCATGGGTTGTGCAAGAACCCATACACAACAATAGCAGCTTATTTGCAATTAATGCTTTTATTTTCTGAGGAAACTGTGGTGTTTGGATGTGGTGGTTCACCGTAGGTGACGTATCACGTGGCGAACGGGCCGTGGCACCATACGGCACCATCCTTCTGTATATAGTTCAGTTATGTGTTGAATAAAAGAGAGTACAGTTTATGCCCATTTCCGCGCCTCATTTCCAGACATAACAATGGCGACAAAGAGAAAAACGGGTCTTCTGGAGGAAAATATGACGTTTTTCCTGAAGACGGAAGCGTGCATGGTACCCCCACCGCCATTCCTCCCTCTGCTAGGTGAGCTGCCCATCCCCTGGTCCCACTGGCACGAGTTATTCCGTACTTTTATTGCCGCGACTGGCTTAGATGATGCTAGCAACGAGAGGCTAAAGGAGGCACTAATCTACTGTCTCAGTAGCGAGGGACAGTGAACAGCACTCTCTCTCAGCCCTGTGAGCACATACGAAGATTGTGTTGTGGTGATGGACAAATTTTTCACCGATGCAAGCAGTCCCCTGAAGCAAAGAGCTGAACTTTACCATTACCACCAACGTGAGGATGAGTCAGACCGCCAGTATGTTACTGAGCTCCATGCCTTAGCTAGCACGTGCGGCTTTGGCCACCTGGAAGAAGGATTGGTGCTTATCACAATGGTGGAACACACTATGAATATGCGACTACGGGGGCAAATGTTATGGGCAGGGGACGACCTGACACTTGACAGGGTTATGAGGATGGTGTCCCAAATGGAGCTGGCCGACTGGCTATTAGAACAGCTAGCACTGCCTAACCAACAAATTTCTCATCCGGCCCCACAAGTACAGGCCGTCACCACTGCCGCCCAGCACTCCGACCCCGCATCTCCCCGCTACAACTGAAAGAAGAAGGGTAGGAAATGGGACAACGCTGGTGAGCGCTCACACTGCAACGACTGCGGTTCATCTAGACATCAGACTCAAATCACCTGCCTGCCGAGCCAGAGGGGTGAAATGCTACAGCTGCAGGAAGCTAAACCATTTTGCCAGGACCTGTCACTCAACCTTTACAGACTCAATGGCCTACTCACCACGTTTAGCCACTGTTCACGCAATTGGCGCCAAAAACTGGCTGTTCAGGTGGTGCACAGTGGAGCTGTACGGTGTTGGAATGCCACTGTTGCTGGATACGGCGGCCTCAAGGTCCCTTCTGAGCATGTCTACGGTCAGGAAGCTGTTCCCTCGGAAAACCATCGCAGCTGATGCAGAGGACCTCTTTGGTTACGGCCATACCAGAATTGGTATGGCAGGACGATCAGTTTTTCTGTGCAATATGGTTCTAAGGCCATTCCATCATTCACCTTCCAAGTGACACACCAGGGGGCCGATCTGCTGGGCATCGACCTGATCAGTAAGCTGGGTTTCTTCATCACCGACCCAATGGGTACCACCATTCTGTCAGTTTCCTCATCCTGGTAACACCGTGGGCCAGCACTTTTCACGGGGCTGGGCTGCCTCACCTCTTTCAACCACTGACCACTCATTGATCCGATGGTGCCCCCGAAAATTCAGCCTCTGTGTCGGCTACCCCTTACACTACAGGACGACATCACAACAGAGCTGCAGAAGCTGTTGGACGCCGGCATCATCGAGTGGATCAACGCATCTCCCTGGATCTCAAACTTGGTGGTGGCACAGAAGAAGACAGGTGGCCTATGACCGTGTATCAACCTCAAAATGGTGAACAAGGTGGTGATCCTCGACATATATCCCCTGCTCACAATGGAGGAGCTGACAGCGGTGTTCCATGGTTCAAAGGTCTTTTCCAAACTGGACCTCCGCCAAGGCTACCTACAGGTTCCCCTTCATCCGGACAGCTGCATACTAACAGCCTTCATCACCCACATGGGAATATTCAGGTACACCCGCATGCCCTTTGGCCTAAGTTCCGCTCCGAGCTGCTTTCAAAAGCTCATGGCTACCATCTTCGCTGGTCTCCCTGGGGTGGTGGTGTACTTGGACGACATTGTGGTGCACGGGGCAACATCGACCTTCCACAATGCCTGCCTTGATAAGGTTATGGAGGTGCTAGCAAAACACGGCCTCACACTCAATGGGGAGAAATGCATCTTTGGAGCAAAGACCGTTGAGTTTGTGGGTTTCTGCCTGCCTGCCTGCCGAGGGCCCAAGTCCCCTGCACTTGAATGTCGAGGCAATACTGCAGCTACCTGAACCATCATGCCCCATGCAGCTCTCGTCCTTCTTGGGCATGGTGAATTTTTATGGACGCTTTATTCTCCTTCAACTCAGATGCAGTTCTGACAGTCAATCACCAGATGGCAGTCTTTATTAGATGTTTCATAACACTGTCACTCATGAAGCAATTGTCTCAAAGTTGCTCATTGTTTCATGAGACCTCAGTTTTAACATCACTACTAGCCGGCCAACGTGCCGGGGGAACTGGCACCTTTCCACAGAGTCAAGGACAATTAATCATGCTTGAATGACATCTGTGTGGCAAGGGGGCACGGTGATTCCAGAGGTCCTTAAAAGCTGCATCCTGACCATGTTACATGAGGGCCACCTGGGCGTCGTCAGGGTTAAACAATGGTGTAGAGGCTCAATATGGTGGCCAGGAATCGACAAGGACATGGAGATCATGGTGAAAGACTGTGCGCCCTGCCTAGCCAGTGGGAAAACTGGCGTGCCACCACCCCCGCCCCTGCAACCACTTCCATGGCCATCAGCTCCCGTGGAAATATGTCCAATTGGACATATGCTGTGAACTGCATAGCACTCCCCCACACCAATGCTTTCTATTAGTGGCCTACGACCTTCACTCAAAATGGCCAGAGGTGTTGACCACCGGCTCAGTCACTACCGACGCGATCACCCATTTTCTCACCTCCCTTTTTCGCCCGATGGGGTGTGCGGGACGCAATCACAATGGACAACAGACCGCAATTCACCTCTGTGGATTTCGAGGCCTTCGTGAAAGAAAGGGGCATCAAACACATAAGAACTGTCTTCTACCACCCTCAGGCAAACGGGGTGGGGTGGGGGGCGGAGGTTCAATCAGATGCTCAAGAACGGTCTCAAGGCACACCTAGCGGATGGGCTTCCATTCTCAGCTGCACTACAGAGCACCCTACTACATTACAGAGCAACGCCTCACACCATGAAGGGCAGCTCCCCAGCCCTACTGATGCTGGGACGCAAGATGAGCCTTCCCCTGGACTGACTACATCCCCCCATCAAGCACTACCCTGCCGGAGATGCCCTCACCTAGAAGGAGGGTGGTCGAACAACAACAGCGGATAAAGCAAAGGTTTGACAAAAAGCGCAGGCCGAGGCAACCTGGACTCGCAGTGCTGGACAGGGTTTGGATCCAGCATCCCAACCGCACTCACAAGTTGCAGTCGTTTTGGACAATGCCGATACAGATCACAGTGCAGTTGAGCCCAGCCACCTTTCGTCTCGCTGAATGGTCACGGTGGCACGCCAGTCGCCTCAGAAAAGTGACACCGACTTCGGCCCCAGATCAGGAGATGGCTGCAGACACGGCGAGATCAGGCTAGGACTTTGGCGACACAAGACCCACAATCCCCAACAAATGTGTTATCTCTGTATAACATCAATCAATCAATCAAGCAGTCTTTATTTCGGATAGATTAAAAGTACAGATTAAAAGAAACAGAATGATATAACAAAGGAGGAAAGAAAATCCAACAAGGTCAAATTAGACAATAGCTCCTCTGATTATACAGTTCAACATAAGTTATTCAAAATGGGTGATGGCTGAAGCTGCAGCTTATATTGCCCACCCATATTCCATCCAAGAATTCAAAAGAAAAACAAACAAGAGCGATTACAATTCAGAACAAAGCTAAGACAAAATGTGACAAAAAAAAACTAAGCAACAACACAACACAGACTGGATATGACAATCTTTATGTGATTTTATAGGTCATCTTGTATACGTATATGTTTGGAGTATTTCTTCCTTTAGTTTTTGTTTAAATTGTCCAAGTGTTGTACATGATTTTAATTCAGGTCCAAAATCGTTCCATAATCCGACTCCTTGCACTGAAACACAGTGTTTCTTGGTGGTAGTTCTCACTGAAGGTTTTTGAAATATACATGTTCCTCTGAAAAGATATTGTTTCTCCCTTATTTGGAACAGCTTTTGGATATTTGCGGGCAGTGATAGATTCTTCACTTTAAACATTATTACTGCAGTTTTAAAGTCAACCAGATCTTTCAACTTGAGAGCTTTTAATTTAAGAAAAAGTGGGTTTGTTGGTTCCCTGTAGGCAGCTTTGTTTATTATTCTAATAGCTCTCTTCTGTTCCCCGTAGCTTTCTGGCCTGCCTCAGTATGTCATTCTTTACCCTTCTGTTCACAAAGCACATCACAATTGATTTCTTTGTTTTATTATCTTTTCTGGGTAAAGCATGACAGGCTGAAATTGCACTTGCTTCAACCTTTATATTTCTACTATCAAGGAACTGAAGCACCTGGTTTTCCAGGGAGACTGATTCACTCAGGGGAGCATCCTCTCCGCTCAATCCTGCTGTAGCATGAGCATATGATTGATATTTAATGTCTAGTCCACTTATAATTAAACCTTCCATACGAGAATATTATTCAAGATCCTCGACGCGTCGTTCCAAGTCTGCAATTTTTTGGTCTTTTTCCTTAATTGTTAATTTTAATTCTCGGACTTCTTCCATTAGCTCTATTATTTTAGCCTGCTGACTAATCACTTTGGTCAGTTCTTCTGACAAGAAGTTCAGAGATTTTTTGATCTCTTCCATTTCCTCCTTCTTTGGTGGCATTTTTACTGACCTGTGGATAGTAAAACAATCTCTGCTGGTGTCGCCGATATCCGATCCGACCGACCTAGAATCCAGCTGAGCCTCAGCTAGCCCCCTCCACTGCTAGTCCCGCTGCTTACTGCCGCCGTAACTGAGCTCCTGTCCAGCCGGGGTACCGGAAGCTCCTCCACCGAGTCCCACCGCCCACCGCCGCTGTAGCCGAGCTCCGATCGTGCTTCTGTCCAGCTGGGGTCCCGGTAGATCCTCCGCTGAGCCCCACCACCTACCGCCGTCTGCCTCAGTAGTTCCTCCGCCGAGCCCCGCCGCTGCAACTGGGCTCCGGCTCCGGCTGGGGCCCCGGTGGTCCTCCACTGGTCCCCGTCTCCCACCACCACTGCAGTTGAACTCCGATCCAGCTCCCGTCCAACTGCTGCCTCGGCTTGTTCCTCCGGCGAGCCCCAATCACTGGGGACAGAGTCGCTTCTCCGTGTCGGTGCTAGGTGCTACGACTACCTATGGCGTTAGCCTAGCAAACATTTCGGGTTAAGCGTAGCAGCGAACCATGAAAAGAAACGCCAATCAGTTCACTCACGAATGAGAGCAGTCCCAAAAGTCCAATTCTCACAGCAAGCGCAAAACAACTCTTAAAAACAGAGATCAAGTCTGACCCCCGAATCCAGACCGGCTGAACCACAACTAAAAAAATTTATTTAAGCTGAGCCTGCAAGACTGAGACCACTCACTCCACCATCTTGTCCGCCATCCATTCACACCTGGAATGGATGGCGGACCGGAGCCGTGTTGAACTGAACACTGAACTGACTATATTATGGAACACAGCACAATATATTCACTGGCCGTAGCCTACCTGACATCATCACCCTCAACCCCCCGGCACAGGCTACGGCAAGCCCCAAATGTCAAATCCCCACACAACACCCCCCCTACAAAACACGGAGATCCCCTAAATATATATATATATATATATACAGTGGGGCAAAAAAGTATTTAGTCAGCCACCAATTGTGCAAGTTCTCCCACTTAAAAGATGAGAGAGGTCTCCAATTTTCATCATAGGTATACCTCAACTATGAGAAACAAAATGAGAAAAAAAAAATCCAGAAAATCACATTGTCTGATTTTTAAAGAATTTATTTGCAAATTATGGTGGAAAATAAGTATTTGGTCACCTATAAACAAGCAAGATTTCTGGCTCTCACAGACCTGTAACTTCTTCTTTAAGAGGCTCTTCTGTCCTCCACTCGTTACCTGTATTAATGGCACCTGTTTGAATTCGTTATCAGTATAAAAGACACCTGTCCACAACCTCAAACAATCAGACTCCAAACTCCACTATGGCCAAGACCAAAGAGCTGTCAAAGGACACCAGAAACAAAATTGTAGACCTGCACCAGGCTGGGAAGACTGAATCTGCAATTGGTAAGCAGCTTGGTGTGAAGAAATCAACTGTGGGAGCAATTATTAGAAAATGGAAGACATACAAGACCACTGATAATCTCTCTCGATCTGGGGCTCCACGCAAGATCTCACCCCGTGGGGTCAAAATGATCACGAGAACGGTGAGCAAAAATCCCAGAACCACACAGGGGGACCTAGTGAATGACCTGCAGAGAGCTGGGACCAAAGTAACAAAGGCTACATCAGAAACACACTACGCCACCAGGGACTCAAATCCTGCAGTGCCAGACGTGTCCCCCTGCTTAAGCCAGTACATGTCCAGGCCCGTCTGAAGTTTGCTAGAGAGCATTTGGATGATCCAGAAGAGGATTGGGAGAATGTCATATGGTCAGATGAAACCAAAATAGAACTTTTTGGTAAAAACTCAACTTGTCGTGTTTGGAGGAGAAAGAACACCATACCTACTATGAAGCATGGGGGTGGAAACATCGTGCTTTGGGGCTGTTTTTCTGCAAAGGGACCAGGACGACTGATCCGTGTAAAGGAAAGAATGAATGGGACCATGTATTGTGAGATTTTGAGTGAAAATCTCCTTCCATCAGCAAGGGCATTGAAGATGAAACGTGGCTGGGTCTTTCAGCATGACAATGATCCCAAACATACTGCCCGGGCAACGAAGGAGTGGCTTCGTAAGAAGCATTTCAAGGTCCTGGAGTGGCCTAGCCAGTCTCCAGATCTCAACCCCATAGAAAATCTTTGGAGGGAGTTGAAAGTCCGTGTTGCCCAGCGACAGCCCCAAAACATCAGAATCAGAATCAGAATCAGAATCAGGTTTATTGCCATTGTTCATGTAGTACACAAACTAGGAATTTGTCTCGGTACAATGCTGCAACATTAAACATGATAAGATAAGAGAAATAAACTATACATGTAATAAAGTGTAGGATAAGATTAAGTGATACTGGTCAACAGTTAAAATATATATTAGCCAGCAGCAGATACTGTGGAGAACTATATAGTGCAGTCGGTAATGCAGGAAGAAAACAGTGATGATTGACATGAGTCTGGTTGAGCTGCTGTACATGGTGCACGAGAGTCACTTAGTGTTCAGCAGTCTAATGGCAGAGGGGAAGAAGCTGTTCATGTGACGGGAGGTTTTAGTCTGGATGGACCGAAGTCTTCTACCAGAGGGGAGGGGGGCAAACAGTACATGACCAGGGTGTGAGGGATCGGCTATGATCCGGCCAGCACGCCTCCGGGTCCTGGAGATGTACAGATCCTGGAGAGATGGGAGCTTGCAGCCGATCACCTTCTCAGCAGTGCGCACGACGCGCTGCAGCCTTAGTCTGTCCCTGGCAGTGGCTCCTGCGTACCACACGGTTATGGAGGTGGTGAGGATGGACTCGATGATGGCTGTGTAGAACTGCACTAACATCTTGGTGGGTAGCTTGAGCTTCCTCAGCTGCCGCAGGAAGAACATCCTCTGCTGGGCTTTTTTGATGAGTGAGCTGATGGTCAGCTCCCATTTGAGGTCCCTGGTGATGGTAGTGCCTAGGAAGCGGAAGGAATCAGCAGTGGTGATGGGAGAGCCTGAGAGGGTGAGGGGGGGCAGAGGAGTAGTGACTTTCCTGAAGTCTACAATCATCTCCACTGTCTTCAGAGCGTTCAGCTGCAGGTTGTTATTGCTGCACCAGGACGCCAGCTGGGCCACCTCTCTCCTGTAGGCGGACTCGTCGCCGTTGGAGATGAGCCCGATGAGGGTGGTGTCGTCCGCAAACTTGATCAACTTGACAGACTGGTGGCTGGAGGTGCAGGAGTTGGTGTAAAGGGAGAAGAGTAGGGGGGAAAGTACACAGCCCTGGGGTGATCCGGTGCTGATGCTAGTATAGTCTGAGACAGTCTTTCCCAGCCGCACATGCTGCCTCCGGTCCGTCAGGAAGTCGATGATCCACCTGCAGAGGGAGTCAGGCACGTTGAGCAGGGACAGCTTGTCCCGGAGCAGAGCGGGGCGGATGGTGTTGAATGCGGAGCTGAAGTCCACAAACAGGATCCTGGCGTAGGTTCCCGGGGAGTCCAGGTGCTGCAGGATGGAGTGGAGGGCCAGGTTGACTGCATCGTCTACAGACCTGTTGGCTCGGTAGGCAAACTGCAGCGGGTCCAGGAGAGGGGTGGTGATGGACTTGAGGTGGGACAGGACCAGGCGCTCAAAGGACTTCACGACTACAGAGGTGAGCGCTACAGGTCTGTAGTCATTAAGTCCAGTGATCCGTGGCTTCTTGGGGACAGGGATGATGGTGGAGGATTTGAGGCAGGACGGCACGTGGCATAACTTAAGGGAGGTGTTAAAAATGTCTGTGAATACAGGAGCCAGCTGTTTCGCACAGAGTCTCAGGGTGGAGGGAGACACGCCGTCTGGGCCGGGGGCCTTGCGCGGGTTCAGTCTGGAGAACTGTTTGAGCACATCCTGCTCACTGATGATAAGGGGAGGGGGGGAGGTGGGGGGGGTGTGCCTTAAATGAAGTAGGGAATGTGGAGGCTGTGGAGCTGGAGGGAGGGGGGGAGTTGGACACAGATGACGAGGTGTCAAAACGGGCATAGTGTTGGGACAGTCTCTGACAAAGGGCTTTGTCATCCTGACCTTTAGGAGCCTGAGGCCGATAGTTGGTGATCTGCCTCAGTCCTCTCCACACGGAAGCCGAATCATTAGCAGTGAACTGCTGCTGGAGTCTCTCTGAGTACACAGATTTAGCCCTCTTCAGCTCTCTGTTAAACCGGTATTTAACCTCCCTGTAGCAGTCCCTGTCTCCACTTTTCAGCGCTGCTTCCTTCTCCTTCCTGATCTGTCTGAGCTTAGCTGTGAACCAGGGTTTGTCATTAGAGTAACTTACCCTGGTGCGTGATGGAAGAATGTTCTCTTCACAAAAGTGGATATATGAGTTCACAGTGTCCGTGTACTCATCCAGATCATGCGTGGCTCCTTTAAGCATGCCCCAGTCAGATATTTCCATGCACGTTTCCAGCTTCTCCTCAGCATCACTGGTCCGTATCTTCGTAGTGCTCACAACAGGTTTAGTGAGCTTCAATCTCTGTCTGTATGTGGGAATGAGGTGAACCATCACGTGATCAGATAATCCCAGCGCAGCTCGAGGGACAGCGCGATATGCGTCTTTCACTGTGGTGTAACAGTGATCCAGTGTGTTTAATCCTCTGGTGGGGCATTTAATAAACTGTTTGTAGCGGGGGAGATCGTGGCTCAGATTGCACTGATTAAAGTCGCCAGCCACAATAATCAGCGAGTCTGGAAAACTCCGCTCTGTGTGTTGAATGTGATCCGCGAGCACGCGCTGAGCTTCGCGCGTGTCCGCGTCGGGAGGGGCGTACACAGCGATCAGTATAAAAGAAGCAAACTCCCGTGGGGAATAAAAAGGCTTGCAGTTGATAACAAGAAATTCCAAGGCAGGAGAACAGTGTTTGGAAATTTCCGTTACATCAGAGCACCAGCTACAGTTGATGTAGAAGCAGACTCCGCCTCCTGTGGTCTTGCCGGAAAGCTCTGTGTCACGATCAGCACGGAAGAGCTGGAAGCCGTCGAGGCGCAGCGCGCTGTCCGGTATATTTTCCCGGAGCCAGGTCTCAGTAAAGCAGAGGACAGCTGAGGAGGCGAGGTCCTTAAAACGCATCAGCAGTCTCAGTTCATCCACCTTGTTAGAGAGAGAGTTGGTATTGGACAGAAATATGCCAGGCAGCGCCGTTCGCGAGCCTCTCCTGCGAAGTCGTACGAGAGCGCCCGCTCGTCTTCCTCTCTTCCGCCGTCTCACTTTCCGAGCCAAACAATAAACCAGATCGGCGGCAGGGGCTAGAAAAACTGGGAGGAGGTCCGTGGGGGTCAAAGTCCTGATATTTAAAAGTTCTTCACGGGTATAAGTGCAAGCAGACACACAATTGACAAACAAAAACAAACAAAGAGCGCAGCGAAGCACCATGTCGACCGCTGTGGGCGCCATCTTGGATTTACACTGCTCTAGAGGAGATCTGCATGGAAGAATGGGCCAAAATACCAGCAACAGTGTGTGAAAACCTTGTGAAGACTTACAGAAAACGTTTGACCTCTGTCATTGCCAACAAAGGGTATATAACAAAGTATTGAGATGAACTTTTGTTATTGACCAAATACTTATTTTACTGAGGAATTTACCAATTAATTCATTAAAAATCCTTCAATGTGATTGTCTGGATTTTTTTTTCCTCATTTTGTCTCTCATAGTTGAGGTATACCTATGATGAAAATTGGAGACCTCTCTCATCTTTTAAGTGGGAGAACGTGCACAATTGGTGGCTGACTAAATACTTTTTTACCCCACTGTATATATAGTAGAGACTGGGTTAATCATCTCAGACTGGATGCAGAGGGTAAACAGAGAAGGACAATGGCTATGGAGATTATGGTGAGGTGGCAGGAAGACGGAGTTGGGGGGAGAAGGGATGAATGTATTGTGATGTGAGATGTCATGCAGATGTGAGATGGGTGGTTGGTATAAAAGGAGAACCCATGGTGTATTGAGACATGCTTTTCTGTGTATGACTGATGTGAGAGTGAATAAAGTCATCTGCTATATGAACCAGTCTCGTTATTTACACTCTCCACACTGGTGACCCCTTGATAAATTATGGAACACGAGGCAAGAACCCCGGAGTTGGCCCGGACAGGAAGCCCCAGCAACACGGCAAGCATCCCAGAGACGGCCCAGACTGGAACCCCCAGCAACGCGTGCGCTGTTTCGGTCAAACTACCGGACTTTTGACTGCACAACCTGCGGTCTTGGTTCCACCACACCGAGGCTCAATTCGCCCTCCGAGGAATAACGGCAGACAACACCAAATATCACTATGTGGTCGCAGTGCTGGACGCTCGCACGTCTCAGCAGGTAGCGAGCCTGCTCCAACAGCCTCCAGCCCACGACAAATACAGGGCTCTCAAGGCTGCGCTGACCCGGCGCTACATGCTCTCGGACTGTGAGAGAGCAGAGAGGCTCCTGAGGCGCTCCGAGTTAGGAGATGGTTTGGCGGTCGAACTGATGGAGAAGATGTTGGCGTTAATGGGCAGGGACGACGGGCATTTTCTGTTTGCCCACCTTTTCCTCCGGAACCTCCCAACAGAGGCGAGAGCGGTTCTTGTCAATTCGCCATTGCTGGCCGTGCGTGACTACCGTGCGCTAGCCCAGGAGGCAGATCGGATCATCCTCACCACCAGAGCCCTCACAGTGAACGCGGTGGCGTCGGAACCCAGCGAGACGACCAGCGGAGGTGAGGAGCCGCCGATGGTAGCGGCAGCGGAGGCCAGGAAGCGCCAGAGAGACACGCTCTGCTTCTACCACCGCCACTTTGGAGAGAACGCACGCAGATGCGCGCCACCGTGCCAATTCAAGCGCTCAGGAAAGGCCAAGGCTGGCAGTCGGTAGCAGCTGTGACCGCCAGTGAAGAGAACAAGCTGCTCTATGTGACGGACTCGCGCTCGGGGAGACGGTTCCTCGTAGACACCGGAGCCCAGAAGAGCATCATCCTGCCATCCTACACCGACCGGCTAGCAGGACCTAGTGGCCCCGGGCTGGTAGCAGTAAACGGCTCGGGCATTAAGACTTTTGGTGAGAGAACACTGACTTTATCCCTACACGGCTGTATGTACGAGTGGACTTTTGTCGTAGCGGCACTGAGTTTCCCAATCCTGGGAGCTGATTTTCTGTGTGCACACGGGTTGCTAGTCGATGTTGCTAATAGACGCCTGGTTAATGCACTGTCTTTTGATTCTCTCCCCTGTACAGCTCGAGGGGCCGGGCCAATAACGCAAGCCAACGTCACAGCTCCAGGCGGTAAGTTCCACACACTGCTCACTCAGTTCCCAGCACTCACGGTCCCGATGTTTTCGGCGGCCATCGCTAAACACGGGGTGGAACACTTTATCACCACCACCGGGCCGCCCATTTTCGCACGACCTCGGCACTTGGACGCAGCTAAACTGGCCATAGCGCACAAGCAGTTTGCCAACCTGGAAAAGTTGGGCATCATCAGGCGATCGAACAGCTCCATGGGCATCCCCGCTACACATGGTCCCTAAGGCTGAGGGATCGTGGCGACCGTGCAGAGATTTCCACAGATTGAATAACGCCACAGCGCACGACTGCTACCCGATTCCCCATATTCAGGATTTTTCCGTTCACCTCGCCGGAGCACGCATTTTTTCTAAAATAGACCTGGTCCGCGGTTACCACCATGTCCCAGTGCGCGCGGAGGACATACCCAAAACAGCGGTAATAACTCTGTTTGGCTTGTTTGAGCTTTTACGCATGCCCTTCAGATTAAAAGGAGCGACACAGACATTCCAACGCATGATGGATGCGGTGTTGTACGATCTCCCGTTTGTGTTCGTCTACCTGGATGACATCCTGGTGGCCAGCGCGTCCAAAGATGAACACGTAACCCACCTCAGGACGGTTTTCCGGAGGTTGGAGAAGCACGGGTTAATAATCAACCCGGCGAAATGCCAGTTCGGCGTGACGGGGATTGATTTTTTTGGGGCACCGCGTCTCACCGGAGGGAGCGATACCCTTGCCCGACAAAGTGCTCGCCGTGGCGAATTTTCCCCGGCCTTAGACGGTCAGGGCGCTGCAAGAATTTTTGGGGATGGTTAACCGGTTCCTCCCCAGCGCAGCTCAACTCATGCAGTCATTATACGCCGCGCTCAAGAAACGGAAACCCGCGGACAGAGTCGAATGGACTCCGGAGCGAGAGCAGGCATTCTCTGAGGTTAAAACAGCCCTGGCAAACGCCGCAATGTTGGCGCACCCGGACCCGGCGGCCCGGATAGCGCTCACTACCGACGCCTCGGATGTGGCCATAGGGGCCGTCGTGGAGCAACGTGTCGCCGGTTCCTGGCAGCCGCTCGCTTTTTTCAGCAGGGCTTTGCGCAACAGTGAGCATAAATACAGCGCGTTCGACAGAGAGTTGCTGGCTCTCCACCTGGCCATACGCCACTTCCAGTTCTGGCTGGAAGGGCGCAACTTCACTGCGTTCGTGGACCACAAGCCGCTAACGTTCGTGATGGCCAAGGTTTCGGAACCATGGTCAGGCCGGCAGCAGAGACAGCTGGCCGCGATCTCAGAGTTTATGACCGATATTCAGCATGTGTCGGGTAAACTGAATGGGGTAGTGGACTGCCTCGCGCGCGCAGTAGTGGCCCCGGTCTGCGTGGGGATAGATTATACAGCCATGGCCGCAGAGCAGATTGGCGATACGGATGTGCGCACGCTCCAGTCTGGACCAACAGGGTTAAGGCTGGAGAGCAGAGTACTGCAAGACAGCAAGCCCCCCCTAATCTGCGACGTCTCCACGGGACGCCCGCGCCCGGTGGTCCTGGTCGCTTGGCGCTACCGCGTGTTTGAGTCAGTTCACGCTCTGGCACACCCAGGGGTGCGCACGTCAGTCAAAATGGTGGGCGCGAAGTTCGTTTGGCCAGGCCTGTGCAAACAAGTGAAAGAGTGGGCTGCAGCCTGCGTAGCGTTCCAACGAGCCAAAGTACACAGACACACGAAGGCTCCTTTGGAGCCGTTTCATATCCCGGCTAAGCGGTTCGACCATGTTCACGTGGACCTCGTGGGCCCCCTCCTGCCATCGCAGGGGTGCACGCACCTTCTGACAGTGGTGGACCGCACCACACGCTGGCCAGAAGCAGTCCTGCTGGCGGCAACCATGTCCGCGGACGTGGCGCGTGCTTTTTTGACGACATGGGTGGCACGTTTTGGAATCCTGTCGGACATCATGTCCGATAGGGGCCCTAAGTTTGTTTCAGACCTCTGGTCTGCGATGGCCCGTAGCCTGGGTGTTGCAATTCATCGCACAACCACGTACAACCCACAGGCCAATGGGTTATGCGAGCGTTTTCATAGGTCACTGAAAGCAGCGCTCAGGGCTTCGCTGACGGATGCAAATTGGGTAGACCGGTTGCCGTGGGTTTTATTGGGGTTGCGTTCCGCACCAAAAGAGGATTTGGAGGCTTCCCCGGTGGAGCTTGTTTTTTCTCAGCCGCTGCGGCTGCCCAGAGAATTTTTGCCAGACAATCCCGTGCCGGACAGCTGCCCGTCTCAGCGTTTGCAGAATAGCGCAGACACAGGCACGCTGCCCGGCCCGGCCCACCACTGTTTTCCACGCGCTTTTGTGCCAAAAACTTTGAAGAACGCGGCGTTCGTGTTTGTCAGGCACGATGCCCAGCGCCCTCCGTTGCGCCCACCCTACGATGGCCCGTTCAGAGTGCTGGAAACAGGGAACAAACATTTTTTGTTAGACTTGGGGGGTCGTCGGGAGAAAATATGCATAGACAGACTTAAGCCCGCCTTTGCGGTGGCGGACGAGCAAGTGCTGTTGGCTCAGGCCCCTCGGCGCGGAAGACCCCCACTGAGAACTCCCCAGGTAAACGATTCATCAGAGCAGCCACACGGGCAAGTCGAAGGTTTCACCCCCCTCGCCATGGCCCACCCGCAGACAAACACACCTCCAGGAGCCCCCCGCCGGCACAGCAGCGCCGCGGAGGCGGTAAACCCCCATTACAGCAGATATGGGAGGAGACTGAAGCCAAAAGGTCGTGAGGACTGAAATTCGGTCTGAGATTCTGGGGGGAGGGCGGTGTAGAGACTGGGTTAATCATCTCAGACTGGATGCAGAGGGTAAACAGAGAAGGACAATGTCACGCCGCGCCATTCATCAGCGGCGCCACCTGCTCACGCACCTGCTACTCGTCAGCGGCGAAGGATAAAAGCCGCCTCGCCCTGAGCTTCGGCCTGAAGCCGTAGACTTCATTTTCCTTGCATGGACTTCTACCACATTCTCTTCAGCATCCTCTTTACCGGTAAGAAGTTCACTTACCTCATCTCTCCAGTCTGCTCCCCTGTGCACAGGTGGATTCCTCGGCGGCGGACAACCCCGTCCCTCGTCTCTCCTCGCTGCTGCACCGAGCCCTGCAGGTGGCTGTCTCCCGGGCTTCCATCCTTGAAGCGCCAGTCATCTGCCCAAACAAGTAAGCTTCTCTCCCTCGCCTATTCTCCTCCTGTGTTGGTGTGTGCTCATCACCCTGTGTCCAACTTCTCCCATAGGGTTGCCGGCTGAACGGTCTCCTGCCTCTGGGTCCGAAGCAGACGCCACCACCAACACATTAACATTCCGCAGACACGCACCCAAACATCCCTGTTGTTAATAAACAGTTTGAACTACTCTGAGCCTGTGTGTGTGCGTCTCCTGAGCCGAACGTTATGTCAGTACGGCTTCAGCAGAGCGGCTCGGCAGGCGGCGGGCTCGCACACCGGTTTACCATCCTCGAGGCTCGGGTGGATCAGATTGTTTATCAGCAACAGGTGGTTCTTCATCAATTATTAGAACTGACTAACCGATTGAACCGCTTGGACCCCCAACAGCCGTTCCTCCCGACTCACCAGGGTGGCGCGGCTCCTGCTGTTCCAGCGGCCGTCCAGCCGGCTCCAGTGGCACCGGTTCGGCTCACGCCGATTCCGACCCCCGCCCGCTTTAGCGGTAAGCTCGGCGGAGCGCGGGGGTTTATTATGCAGTGTGAGTCCGTGTTCCACCGTGTGCCCGGAGATTTTCCCTCGGATCACAGCCGAATTGGTTACATAGGGAATCTTCTGGAGGGGCGTGCGTTAACTTGGACCTACGCCGTAATGGCGAGGCCCAGTTATGCCACCCTCACCTATGACCAATTCGTGAGGCGCTTTCTGGAGGTCTTTGACCACTCACAAACCGAAACGGTCCAGGTCGATCGGCTTCTCGCTCTCCAGCAGGGAAGCCGGTCGGCAGCGGACCACTCGGTCGACTTCCGGGTAGCGGCGGAGGAATTGGGCTGGGAGGAACGCTCCCTCTGTGGCCTGTTCCTCCGCAGCCTCAATAGTGATCTGAGGGATGAACTGGCTGGTCGGGATATCCCTGGGACGCTAGCGGAGCTGACATCCTTAGCGATAAGTTTGGATAACAGGCTGCGCGAGCGCTCCTCGGGGCGGAGGTCTTCTTCTTCTCGCCCTCGTGGAGCCTCGCCGCACCTGTTCCAAGCTCGCCCCCTGGCGGCGCCGCCAGCATCGCGCCCCGAGGAGTCGGAGCCGGTGGTGACGGCCTGGACTAAACTTTCCCCTGTGGAGAAACAACGCCGCCGTGAGTTGGGCCTCTGCATGTATTGCGGAGGCGACCAACACACCGTGGAGCGTTGTCCACGGAAAGCCAGTCGGTGGGGTCCGCGAGTCACTGTTGGAAGCCTCGCGGATGTCAATCGGTTAGGATCACTTTCTCAATTGAAGCTGCCCATCCGTTTCTGCCATAACTCTACTGGGCACCTCACCCACGCACTGGTGGATTCGGGCGCAGAAGGCAGCTTCATTTCACAAAGCCTGGCAACCCGATTGGGCATCCGCTGCCAGGCACTCAACACTCCCCTCTCCCTGATCCACCTCTCCCGTGCCACCCTCGGGAGAGTGACACATCAAACTGTTCCCCTACCGGTCATCATCTCGGGAAACCACCGGGAGGAGATGACCTTTTACGTCCTTCCCAACTCTGTGTCGCCCGTCATCCTGGGGTATCCCTGGCTCCGCCTTCACAATCCGGTCCTGGATTGGAAATCAGCTGGGATCTCGGCATGGAGTACGTTCTGTATGGGCACCTGCCTTCAGTCCGCTGCCTGCTCTCCGTCCGCTCCTCCCCCTGCGACGGACGCTGCACCCCCGGACCTGTCTCTGGTGCCCCCAGAATTTCACGACCTGGGTATGGTGTTCAGCAAAGCGAAAGCTATGTCTCTTCCCCCTCATCGGCCCTATGACTGCGCCATCAACCTCCGCCAGGGGGCTCCCTTACCTTCTGGTCGCCTTTACAGCCTGTCTGCGCCGGAGAAGGAGACGATGAACGCCTACCTGAAGGAATCATTAAGTGCTGGGATTATCCGCCCATCATCGTCACCCGTGGGGGCAGGGTTCTTCTTCGTGGGGAAAAAGGATGGGTCCCTCCGCCCTTGTATCGACTACCGGGCCCTCAACAATATCACGGAGAGGGACCGTTACACCCTGCCTCTCATGGACACTGCTTTCCACTCCCTCCAGGGGGCGACCTGGTTCACCAAGCTGGACCTACGCAGCGCTTACCACCTCGTCCGGATCCGGGAGGGAGATGAGTGGAAAACGGCCTTCCGTACCCCGAACGGCCACTTTGAATATCTGGTGATGCCGTTCGGGTTGACCAACGCTCCTGCAGTCTTCCAGCGCCTCATTAATGACGTCCTCCGGGACTTCATTGGCCTTTTCGTGTTCGTCTACCTGGACGATATCCTCATCTTCTCCAAGTCCAGGGATGAGCACCAGGTCCACGTGAGGCGGGTCCTCCAAAGGCTGCTGGAGAACCGTCTGTACGTTAAGGCGGAAAAGTGTGAATTTTACGCCAGGAGTACGTCCTTCCTGGGGTTCATCATCGCCCACGATAAGGTGCTCCCCGACCCAGAGAAGGTAAAGGCGGTGGTGGAATGGCCTACACCTGCATCCCGGAAGCAGGTGCAGCAATTTGTTGGCTTCGCCAATTTCTACCGCCGCTTTGTTCCCAACTTCAGTGCCATCGTGGGACCACTGACCCGCCTCACGTCCCCGAAGGTCCCGTTCCGGTGGACCGAAGAGGTCGCTGCCGCCTTTGAGGCGCTGAAGGCGGAATTCTCCTCCTCCCGGGTCCTTCGCCAGGTCGACCCCGCGCTGCAGTGCATTGTAGAGGTAGACGCCTCGGACACGGGAGTGGGAGCAGTGCTGTCCCAGCGGTCACCGGACGATGGCGCCAAGCGACCGTGCGCCTTCTTCTCCCGGCGCTTGTCCCCGGCGGAGAGAAACTATGATGTGGGGGACAGAGAGCTCTTGGCCATCAAGCTCGCCCTGCAGGAGTGGCGCCACTGGTTGGAGGGGGCAAGCCTGCCGTTTGTGGTCCTCACGGACCACAAGAACCTGGAATACTTACGGTCTGCCAAGCGCCTGAACGCCCGCCAGGCGCGCTGGTCTCTGTTCTTCGCCAGGTTCCAATTTTCCATCACCTTCAGGCCTGGCTCTAAGAACGTCCTGCCTGACGCCCTCTCCAGGCAGTTCGCCCCCGTGGAGTCGGAGGAGGCGCCCCACTCCATCCTGCCCAGGTCGTGCGTCGTGGGAGCCATCTCGTGGGACATTGAGAGCAAGATCCGGAAGGCACAGGAGGTGGAACCTGACCCTGGCGGCGGACCGGAGGGGAGGCTGTTCGTGCCATCCGCGGTCCGAGGAGAGGTCATCCACTGGCTCCACACCTCCAAGCTCACCTGTCACCCTGGCACCTCCTGGATGATAGATCTCCTCCAACGGTCCTTTTGGTGGCCAGGCCTGCGGAGGGATGCAGCCCGCTACGCCCGGGCTTGCCCAATCTGTGCCACCTGCAAGTCGGGAAATGCCCCTCCAGCGGGTCTGCTCCAGCCCCTGCCCGTCCCTGGCAGGCCCTGGTCGCACATCGCTCTGGATTTCGTCACCGGACTCCCCATCTCCAACTCCTATGACACCATCCTGACCATCGTGGACCGCTTCTCCAAGGCCGTGCACTTCGTCCCCCTGCGAGGCCTCCCTACTGCCCTGGAGACGGCGGACCTCCTCGTCCAACACGTGGTCAGGCTGCATGGGATTCCGGTGGACGTGGTCTCGGACCGGGGCCCCCAGTTTTCATCTGAGGTTTGGAGGTCTTTCTGCAACGCCATCGGAGCCAAGGTGAGCCTCTCCTCTGGCCATCACCCCCAATCCAACGGGCAGTGTGAGAGGACCAACCAGGAGCTGGAGGCTGCGCTCCGCTGTGTGTCCAGATCCAAACCCGCGTCCTGGAGCAACCATCTTGCCTGGGTTGAATATGCCCACAACACCGCTCGCTCTTCTGCTACAGGGATGTCCCCCTTCAAAGCGTCCCTGGGTTACGACCCCCCGCTGTTTCCGGAGCAGGAGAGTGAGGTAACTGTCCCGTCAGTTAGGGCCCATCTCAGGCAGTTCCGCTCCACCTGGGCTGCCGCGCGCCATGCGCTATTGCGCACAGCGGAGCGCAACAGGACCGTGGCGGACCGGCGTAGGAGACCTGCCCCGGCGTACAGAGTTGGGCAGCTTGTTTACATTTCCACCCAGGACGTCACTCTAAAAGGCGAGAGGAGAAAGCTGGCACAGCGCTTCATGGGTCCCTACCCCATCACCCGGATCATCAACCCGGTGGCTGTGCGCGTGGCTATTCCCCCCTCCCTCCGCATTCATCCTACTTTCCACGTGTCGAAGGTGAAACTGGCGGTTACTGACCCCCTTTGCCCTCCTCCTGCAGCGCAACCCGCGCCCCGGATGATTGGTGGCCATCCGGCCTGGTCCGCCTCCTCCATCCTGGACTCCCGGCGCCGGGGTCGTGGGTTGCAATACTTGGTGGACTGGGAGGGCTATGGGCCCGAGCATCGACAGTGGGTGCCCCCGTCGTTTGTGTTGGACCCATCGCTCATCGCGGACTTCCACCGAGCGCACCCGGATAAGCCATCGCCAGGAGGCGCTGCTAGAGGGGAGAGTACTGTCACGCCGCGCCATTCATCAGCGGCGCCACCTGCTCACGCACCTGCTACTCGTCAGCGGCGAAGGATAAAAGCCGCCTCGCCCTGAGCTTCGGCCTGAAGCCGTAGACTTCATTTTCCTTGCATGGACTTCTACCACATTCTCTTCAGCATCCTCTTTACCGGTAAGAAGTTCACTTACCTCATCTCTCCAGTCTGCTCCCCTGTGCACAGGTGGATTCCTCGGCGGCGGACAACCCCGTCCCTCGTCTCTCCTCGCTGCTGCACCGAGCCCTGCAGGTGGCTGTCTCCCGGGCTTCCATCCTTGAAGCGCCAGTCATCTGCCCAAACAAGTAAGCTTCTCTCCCTCGCCTATTCTCCTCCTGTGTTGGTGTGTGCTCATCACCCTGTGTCCAACTTCTCCCATAGGGTTGCCGGCTGAACGGTCTCCTGCCTCTGGGTCCGAAGCAGACGCCACCACCAACACATTAACATTCCGCAGACACGCACCCAAACATCCCTGTTGTTAATAAACAGTTTGAACTACTCTGAGCCTGTGTGTGTGCGTCTCCTGAGCCGAACGTTATGTCAGACAATGGCTATGGAGATTATGGTGAGGTGGCAGGAAGACGGAGTTGGGGGGAGAAGGGATGAATGTATTGTGATGTGAGATGTCATGCAGATGTGAGATGGGTGGTTGGTATAAAAGGAGAGCCAATGGTGTATTGAGACATGCTTTTTCTGTGTATGACTGATGTGAGAGTGAATAAAGTCGTCTGCTATATGAACCAGTCTCGTTATTTACACTCTCCACATTGGTGACCCCTTGATAAATTATGGAACATGAGGCAAGAGCCCTTATATATATGTATATATATATATATATATAATTTCAATCTGACAAAAGTGGTAATAAATAAAAATTCTATGAAAATTAACCAGTGAAAATCAGACAATGCTTTTGAATTGTGGTTCAACAGAATTATTTTATAAAACAAACTTATGAAACAGGCCTGGACAAATATAATGGTACCCCTAGAAAAGACTGAAAATAATGTGACCATAGGGACATGTTCAACCAAGATGTGTCCTCTAATTAACACCACAGGTGTCTACAAACTTGTGATCAGTCAGTCGGCCTATTTAAAGGGTGACAAGTAGTCACTGTGCTGTTTGGTGACATGGTGTGTACCACACTAAAAACGGACCAGAGGAAGCAAAGGAGAGAATTGTCTCAGGAGATTAGAAAGAAAATTATAGACAAGCATGTTAAAGGTAAAGGCTATAAGACCATCTCCAAGCAGCTTGATGTTCCTGTGACTACAGTTGCACATCAGAAATTTAAGATCCACGGGACTGTAGCCAAACTCCCTGGACGTGGCCGCAGGAGGAGACGGATAATACGAATGGTAACAAAAGAGCCCAGAACAACCTCTAAACACATTCATGGTGAACTCCAAGGTCAAGGTACATCAGTGTCAGATCACACTATCCGTCGTTGTTTGAGCCAAAGTGGACTTCATGGGAGATGACCAAGGAGGACACCACTGTTGAAAACAAATCATAAAAAAGCCAGACTGCAATTTGCCAAGTTGCATGTTGACAAGCCACAAAGCTTCTGGGAGAATGTCCTATGGACAGACGAGACAAAACTGGAACTTTTTGGCAAGGCACATCAGCTCTATGTTCACAGACGCAAAAATGAAGCATACCAAGAAAAGAACACTGTCCCTACTGTAAAACATGGAGGAGGTTCTGTTATGTTCTGGGGCTGCTTTGCTGCATCTGGCACAGGGTGTCTTAAATCTGTGCAGGGTACAATGAAATCTCAAGACTATCAAGGTATTCTAGAAAGAAATGTGCTGCCCAGTGTCAGACAGCTTGGTCTCAGTCGCAGGTCATGGGTCTTGCAACAGGATAATGACCTAAAACACACAGCTAAAAACACCCAAGAATGGCTAAGAGCCAAACATTGGACTATTTTAAAGTTGCCTACTATGAGCCCTGATCTAAATCCTATTGAACATCTGTGGAAGGAGCTGAAACATGCCGTCTGGAGAAGGCATCCTTCAAACCTGAGACAACTGAAGCAGTTTGCTTATGAGGAGTGGGCCAGAATACCTGCTGAGAGGTGCAAAAGTCTCATTGACAGTTACAGAAATCGTTTGATTGCAGTGATTGCCTCAAAAGGTTGTGCAACAAAATATTAAGTTAAGGGTACCATCATTTTTGTCCAGGCCTGTTTCATGAGTTTTGTTTTTTAAAAAATTTTTGTTGAACCACAATTCAAAAGCATTGTCTGATTTTCATTGGTTAATTTTCATAGACTTTTTATTTTATTACCACTTTTGTCAGATTGAAGTTATTTCTGTGACCATTGTGGGTTTTTCTTTCATTAACAGAGGGGTACCAACAATTTTGTCCACGTCTGTACACACACACACACACACACACACACACACACACACACACACACACACACACACACACACATATATATATATATAGGATGTACCCCATTCCCAACACGAATTGGCTAGCGCTGCTTTCAGGACATAGTCATCCAGGTATTTGGGCCTCTGACGTGTCGTAGCCGAGCGCCCCACAGAAGGGGAACCTGCTCCAGGCACTATTGGCCGCACCTGCAAGTCCCTAACACCCACATCAGATGAGTCCCAACTCACACCAGTCCGTTCTGCCGTAGCTCCTGGACTCTGTGCAGGCAAGGACTTCCTAAGTCAGCTGGAGTGCCACCGTGACTTGTCTGAGAGCTCCAACGTGTCCCAGCCCCGCCGCCTCATGATCTGTAGGGGCCCTGTCCAGAAAGGCTGCAGTTTATGCGTGCGGTTGGGATGTTTAATCCAGACCTGATCTGACACCTCAAGTCCATGGGCCTTCACCCTGTGCTTCCTGTTGAACCATTGTTTCATCTTCCGCTGTTAGGCAATGACCCAGTCTCGTGGAGGATCTGTGTTCCCCGGAGAAGGGGTCGTGTGTGGTCTCAGTCGGTCCAGGGGCAGGTGGAGTTCACGCCCCAGCATGAGTTTCGCCAGGGAGCACTCTGTCGTGGCATGGGCCGTTGCCTTGTAGTGGAGGAGGGTGCTCTGGAGGGCGTCCGGAAATGTGAAGTCGTCCGCCAAATGAGCTCTTAGCCCGTTTTTCAGAGTCTTGTTGAAACGCTCTATGCCCCCATTGGCTTGGGGGTGATAGAACACGGTTTTGATGTGTTCCAGGCCCCTAACACCCAAAATCTCCTCAAAAACCCCAGAGGTGAACTGTGGGACATTGTCTGTAGTGATAGCATCCGGGACCCCCCACCTGGCAAACAGTGAAGAGAGGAAACCTGTAACCACGTCCGCCATGACTGAATTAGATGGCAACACCTCCGGCCATTTGGAGAACAGATTGTAGACCACAAGCAAAAACTGGCTGTTCGGGGGTGCTGTGTGCAGTTCGCCACAGATGTCTAATTGGATGTGCTTCCAAGGGCCCTCTGGGTACGGCAATGGTCGCAGGGGTGGGGGGTGGGGAGTAAGTCTGCCAGTTTTTCCGCTCTCCAAGCACGGGACACAGTTCTTTACCATGGTTTCAATGTCCTTATCGATACCAGGCCACCAAACTGAATCCCTGCAACGTTGCTTCACCCTGACCACGCCCAGATGGCCCTCGTGAAGCATCGCCAGAACTCATGATTTCAGAGACACTGGAATCAACGTGCAGTGTCCCCTCGACACCCGACCCCCCATCCCCGTTCCAACAGCTTAGTTTGTCCCTAAACCGGTGAAAAGGTGCCAGCTCGCCCTGTACTTTCATGGGCCAACCCTCCCTGATGACTGAGCAGAGGTGTGACAACGTAGGGTCCCGTTCTGACTCTGTCCGGAGCTCCTGGAGGGATACCATGTCCTGGAGGGGTCCGTGCAGCATGTTGACCAGATCCGCCTCCGTGGGGTCATCACCATCGTCGTCGTCTAGTTGTGCGGTGTTGGTCGTGGCACCGGACAGGAGGTCCACCACTACATTCTCTTTTCCAGGGGCGAACTGGGTAGTAAAGTTGTAGGCCCTCAGCTGCTCCATCCACCTGTGGATCCATAGGGGTCTGTGTCCCGAGCCTGTCATCTCCAGTAGTGTTGTCATCACCCAGTGGTCCGTCCGCAGGGTGAAGTGGCGCCCATAGAGATAGATGTACCACCACTCACACGCCCAAACACAGGTGAGTGCCGCCCTCTCACCCACGGCATATTTCTGTTCAGCTGCTGAAAGAGACCTCGACGCGAATGCCACTGGGCGCTTGGTACCGTCTTTCACCTGAGACATAACCACCCCCACCACCGAACCAAATGCGTCACAGGTCACAAAAGTCGGCCATTTTAAATCAAAGTGGGCCAACACTGGCGGGGAGGGGAGTTAAGACTTCAGCCTAGCGACCACCGCTGAGCAGGCCGGGGTCCACTGCCATGGTGAATCCTGTTTCAGAAGAGCCCGGAGTGATTCGATTGCCTCTGAATAATGGGGAATAAAATGTCCGTAAAAGTTCACCATGCCCAAGAACGAAGAAATTTGTGCAGGTGTTGTGGGATCTGGGAGATGCAGGACCGCCTCCACATTTGACTGCAGGGGCCTCAGACCCTTGGCCGCCAGCCGGAATCCCACAAACTCGATGGAGTCCGCCGCGAAAATGCACTTTTCCCCATTCAATGTGACTCCATGCTCCTGTAGTACCTCCATTACCCGTCCCAAACGACCATCATGCTCTTCCTGTGATGTGCCGTACACCACGATGTCGTCCAGGTACACCACTACACCCTTGAGGCTGGCCAGAATCGTGGACACATACCTGTCAAGTGATACGGTTTCGCCGTATTTTAATACGGGGAAAATGCAATTTTAGCAAATACGGGCATATTGCCATTTCTTCCATCCCATCTTCTACCGCTTAATCCTTTACGGGTCGCGGGGGGGCTGGAGCCTATCCCAGCATCTTTGGGCGAGAGGCAGGGTACACCCTGGACAGATCGCCAGTCCGTCGCAGGGCCAACACAGAGAGACAGACAACCATTCACTCTCACAGTCATACCTAAGGACAATTTAGAATCCCCAGTTTGATGCCAGTTAACCTCACCTGCATGTCTTTGGCCTGTGGGAGGAAACCGGAGTACCCGGAGTAAACCCACGCAGACACGGGGAGAACATGCAAACTCCACACAGAAGGGTCACCGATGGTCTGGGGGTGGGATCAAACCCACGATGGTCAAGGGTGGAATCGATCCCATGACCTTCTTGCTGTGCTGCCACTGTGCTAACCACTGCGCCACCGTGCTGCCCACGGTGGCGCAGTGGGTACACCAAAAAGAAAAATATACGGGAAAAAAAATTATTGAGAGTGTGGAGGAACACCTTGTGTGTGACCCCCACAGCGTACGGGGCTGGCAGAGCGCTCAGCGTGAGCAATTATCACAACAGTGAGAGGTGTGGACTGATCATTATGCAGATGGCCTCGCACCTTCTGTTGTCCTGCAGCTCCGGAACAGAGAGGAATCCCGGCGCCAGTAATCCTGCGCCTGATATGTGTGACTCTAATGCAAATATCCATGCTTTCCTGCTGTATACTGTGATGCTAATGTGCCATGCATGCATTGTCTGTAGCCGGGTATATAAGTTGACTGTCTGCATGAAGCACCCTTTTAAACTTCAGTTCGCCGTGTCCGCCTGCACTTATTTCGATCCTCCACAAGCGCACCTAAGCAGTGTTTTTGTGATTTTCAAAATGGCTTCATGCAGTGCGCCGCCGGCGAAGAAAACAAAGCTTGAAGAAAAGGGAAATCGAGGGACTGGACGTCACCGAAAAGAATGGGAGAGTCCGAGCTTTGAGAAGGGAAAATACGCTGGATGGATAAAGGCTTCTCCCGAGGGCCCTACACACTCCTTCTGTGTTCCATGTAGGAGGAGCATAAACTGACTGCATCAGGGATTTTCGTCCTGAAGTCGCACTTCGCTACACAGGGCCACAAAAACTGTGTAGCCAAATCGAAAACGTATCGATGGATGGATGAACATTTTCAGCCAGTGAGAGAACTGACGCCTTCCAAATCCAATGCATCACTAGCAGAAGTGATGTTTTGTCATTTTGTGGCAGAGCACAATCTACCCCCATTGGTGGCAGATCACTTCTGATCTGCCACCTGATCTGATCTGCCACTTCAGAAATGCTAGAGTCAGCAAAGGCTGCTACTTGGAACTATAACAAGCAGCATCAGTGAACATTTTCTTGTTTCAAGTTCATCCAAGTGCATTAGTGTAACAAAGCTGACAATTAAAAACTCTTTAATTCCAAGTGTATATACAGTATCTAGCTGACAATTAAGAACTATATTCAGAATTACTCTTACTGTGTACGTTCAAATTAAGCAATCTACCTTGTGCTAATGTAAATATGAAAAATATTTTTTTATTTATTTTTATTTATTTATTATTAATATCATTTATTTCTTTATTTATTTTATATTTTTTTTGTGCTACTTGGCTTATTATTTTCACATTACCAAAAAGTTATGGCTCAAGATTGTGTCCATATAAGTGTACATTTGAATATGTTTGAAATAGTTCATGTTGCAGTTGCTGTTTGTTTAGTTTTTGTTTGTTTGGTTTTTTTGCTTCAGTTTTCTTTCATCTGCCGATAAATACAGTTTTTAAGTACTGAGTACAGGTGTGAAAGCCCCCCCCCAATAAGGGAGGCATGAGGTCAGTACAGGTGTGAAAGCCCCCCCAATAAGGGAGGCATGAGGTATGCCTTGACAGGTATGTGGACATGAGCTTCTGAAAACAGCTAGGTGCTGAGCTCAGACCAAAAGGCATGCGGGTGTACCTGAAAACGCCCATGTGGGTCATGAACACTGTCAAGTTCCTGCTGGCTGGGTGAAGAGACATCTGTAGGTAACCCTGGTGGAGATCCAGCTTTGTGAACACTTTAAGCCGCTGAATGTTGCGGTAAGTTCTTCCATCGTGGGGAGCGGATATCTGTCTGGAACAATTGCCTTATTCACCATCCTAAGGTCAATACATGGCCGGATGCCACTCGTCTTCTTCCTGGCCACCACAATGATTGATATCTAGGGTGAAGCATCCACCCTCTTGATGATGCCAGCTTTAAGCAGTCTGTTCAGTTCCGCTGTGACATTGTCCTGCAGAGCGAGGGGAAGCCGCCGTAATGGTTGAATTTTTGGTGTCACGCTTGGATTGATGAGCAGGGGGTGGTAGAACGCCTTAATGCATCCAAGGCCCAAGAACGACTCCAGCCAGCGGACATGCCATTTGGAGGACACCGTCAATACCTTTGAGCCCTCTGGGTCTGTGATGGAGAATCCCAGTTCACCCAGCAGATTGATTCCCAGCAAGTCGCTAGCGGCACTATGGTATAGCTGGCATACCCGGAGACTGTAAAAATGGAGGTGGTGGTTTAATGCACGCTCCCATGGTTTATTTTCATTGCCAAAATGTTATGTCTGAA
This sequence comes from Pholidichthys leucotaenia, assembly GCA_020510985.1. Lineage (NCBI taxonomy): Eukaryota > Metazoa > Chordata > Actinopteri > Cichliformes > Pholidichthyidae > Pholidichthys > Pholidichthys leucotaenia. The sequence continues at coordinate 139,112,562 of CM035849.1, read as the reverse complement.
TAACATGAGACTGGAGCCATGTTGAACTGAACACCAAACTGACTTTATTATGCAACACAGCACAATATATTCACTGGCTGTAGCCCACCTGACATCATCACCCTCAACCCCCCAACACAGGCTACGGCAAGCCCCAAATGTCAAATCCCCACACAACAGAACGTCTATCAGAGCCAGCGACAGTGACACAGCTCGAGCGCCACTCAACCCAATTTCGGCAAAGACCCCGCTACCTTAGGGACTTTGTAACTAATTTTTCAAATAGTAGACTCTTAAGTGTAGCCAGGACGTGACCGACAACAGTGGCAGAATAATCCACTCGGTCATGTGGGCATACCAGTAGTCTACCCAGGTGCCCAGGTAGTTGTATATAGTTCTTTGGGTTTTTCGGTGGGGGGGTGGGAGTGGGGGTTAAATGTAGTGTTTGGACGTGGCGGCTTGCCGTAGATGACGTCATCACGTGGCGAACTGGTGCCACCCTTCTGTATAGAGGGGTTGCACCGACGTCACACAGGTCACGTATCTGTTGTTTACTGTGCCATTTTGGACAGCAACGAACAGTCAAATCCCCAACAGCAAGCATGAGTGAGTGTAATCAACGAGATAAATGGCTACACACAAATCAACACCGTGGTCCAACAACGAGGTGCAGAGTTTTCTGTGCTTGGTAGCTGACTAAAGAAATCCAGAGAGAGCTGGACGGAGCGACCTGAAAAAAATTCAAAGCCACCGATCAGCGAAGGCAGATGGGAGGCACAGTGGCGTTGACCCGACCATGGCATCATCATTGTTGAAAACAGTGATAGAAGATAGTGAGTTACTGTATGTGATATTATACATCTTTGCCGTTATTTATCCCAGTGGTGGAAAGCTCACTTTGAACAAACAACACCATTGTCTCCTGTATGCGATGAGCTAGCTAGTTAGCCATCAATGCTAACTCCATGCTCTGCTTGTATTTTGCGCTTGTGTCGACAACATCTGACGAAATAAGCTAGTGTTGATCCTGGTTAAAAAGTAGTTTTTTACATGTTGCACTTTCGTGCTGTGCATGTACTTAAGTTGTCTGTGTATCTTCATTCTAGAGTCCCACCGCAGGCTGAAGATCTGCTGAACCGGGACCAGCATGGGCAAAATTTCTTCAATCTGATTACAATTCAGATCAGAATTTTACTGTTTACATGGATCCTGAAAAAGCTGATCTGATTAGGACATGCGTTTCCATGTGTCACACGTTTGAACGGAATAAATCACTTTGACATGCGTACATCGACATTTCGACATTACGAAAATAGTAGAAGAAGAAGCAAGTTCCGGTGTTAGCAAGCCCCGCTTCGTGTCGAAATTGACCTGTATTGTGTTATTCAGACTGTACTTTTGCTTCTGCTGGTCTCGTAATGAAGCTGCAAGTACATACTTCTGCATATGATGAACAGAAGGAGACAGCAGGACGATACAGACCAGATTTGTTTTACTCCTGCTATGTTTTCCGCTAGCTGCTGCTAAGGCGGAAATACGTCATGTCGATGTGCAGCTGGTGTACAAACATGCGCAGTAAACATATTTTCTGCCCTACGTTCGGAATAAGTGTTTTCATGCGCACCATTCCGATTACTTGCAACCAGATTAAAAGCCTGATCAGAATAAAAATGCTTCATGTAAACACGGCAATCTGAATATTCTAACCCAATCACGCTCATTTGAATCAAAATTTCATTCCGATTGGCTATGTTTACATGGACACAAGTAACCAGATTAAAAGCTTGATCAGAATAAAAATGCTTAATGTAAACACGCCAATCTGAATATTCTAACCCGATCACGCTCATTCGGATCCAAATTTCATTCCGATTGAGAGGGGTGGGTTATGCCGATTGTTAATCCGAATTGTGCGCATTCATTCATTCATCTTCTTCTGCTTAATCCTTTTTGGGTCGCGGAGGGGCTGGAGCCTATCCCAGCATCTTTGGGCGAGAGGCAGGGTACACCCTGGACAGATCACCAGTCCGTCGCAGGGCCAACACAGAGAAACAGACAACCATTCACTCTCACAGTCATACCTAAGGACAACTAGAATCCCCAGTTTTGATGCCAATTAACCTAACTTGCATGTTTTTGGCATGTGGGAGGAAACCGGATCACTGTTGGTCGGGGGCTGAGATCGAACCCAGGATCCCCCGGCCAAGGGTGAGTTGCTGTGCTGCCGCAGTGCCAACCACTCTCCCACCGAGTATGAAAACAATTCCGAACGTAGGGCAGAAAATGTTTACTGCGCATGTCCGTTCACCAGCCGCACGTCGATGTGACGTATTTCCGTCTTAGCAGCAGCTAGCGGAAAACATAGCGGAAGTAAAACAAAACTGGTCTGTATCGTCCTGCTGTCTCCCTCTGTTCGTCATATGCAGAAGTATGGACTTGTAGCTTCATTACGGAGACCAGCAGAAGCAAAAGTACAGTCTGAATAACACGATACAGGTCAATTTCGACACGAAGCGGGGCTTGCTAACACCGGAAGTTGCTTCTTCTTCTACTATTTTTGGAATGTCGACGTGCGCATGTCAAAATGATTTATTCCATTGAAACGTGTGACACATGGAAACGCACGTCCTAATCAGATCAGCTTTTTCAGGATCCATGTAAACAGTAAAATTCTGATCTGAATTGTAATCAGATTGAAGAAATTTTGCCCAGCATGAAACGGGAACAGGTCAAATGGACCCCTGACCAAGTGAGCACCCCATGTGGACCCCGAGGTCCAATCTGTACATGTACATTTTCAATCCAGTGATTTACAAACAGATTCAGAACTTTCTAAAGCCTCATTCAGAACATTATAGCCCCATATACCTATTCTGTGGATTTTCATCTGGGGGCAGCCAGCGGTGACAAGCAGCAGCAGTGGAGAAGAAAAGTCTTTTGAAAGCAGAAACTGAGCCAAAACCTTCTCCAAGTCAGCTAAGTTGTCATCTTACATGTATATATTTTTTATACTTCTTGGTGATCGGGAAAAGTCTTTCCAACAGTTTTACACAAATTCTTGTTGTTCTCCTTCTTCGCGTTTACAAATCACTGGATTGAGAATGTACTTGTACATGTACAAGATTGGATCCTGGGGTCCACTTGGGAGTGCTCACTTGGTCGGGTCCACTTGACCTGGATCCCATGAAACTACTTTGTGAAGGGAGGAGATGGCTCAGAATGCTGCCTTCAATCAAGTGTTCCTTGGTGTGCTGGGTCACTTTGCGAAGGTGAGGAGTCAGCGTGTGTAGCCGGCATGTGTGACCCATTCTGAGTTGTTGTTTTTTTACAGTTTAAAGTTTGAATTTTGTACATTCTAAATAATCAGGATTTTGCTGGTAATTGTAATAAACAATTTAGTGACTTATATGTTTGCATTGTAGAATGTGTAAATGATGAGGCAAGCTGATCTCAAGCAGTTTATTACACATTCTCTCTCATGAGCATAGTAGAAAAGAGAACCTCTCAAACAGAACTCTTCACTTACATACTCAGGTCCTTCTGCATATCAAAAGGTCACAATGCATTCACATAAAAGGTCACTTTGCATGCACTTCCTTAATCCTTACACATCCCCCTCACAGTCTCTGGTATACAAAGGAAACTCCACACCGTCTCTGACATACAAAAGATCACATTTCACAGCTTCCCGTTATCTCCAAGGAACTCTGCAATTTTGTTCTTATCTAAGATGTGAGGCATTATGCAAGGCACATGTGTGGCTACACTACCCCCCCAAACATTTAGATCGAACAAAAGAATAACATTCTGCATGTTGTGATAGAATCATTACACATCAATCCACATGCTGCTTGGGCTTCAGTCTTCTCCCGTATCTGCTGTAACCAGGATTCTCCGCCTCCGCGGCGCTGTCATGCTGGGGAGCTATGTCTGGGGGTGAAAACATTTTGTCTGTCCCTGTGGGTGTTCTGGGGAAATTCTACTCTGGGAAGCACCCCGTGGGGGTCTTCCGCGCCGAGGGGCCCTTGCCAACAGCACTTGCTCGTTCGCCACCACAAAAGCGGGTTTGAGTCTGTTTATGCCAATATTTTCCCTCCTACCCCCCAAATCTAGCAAAAAATGCTTGTCCCCTGTTTCCAGCACTCTGAACGGTCCATCATAAGGTGGTCGCAGTGGGGGGCGATGCGCGTCATGTCTGACAAAAACAAACTCCGCGTTTTTCAAAGTTTTAGGCACAAAAACGCGCGGAAAACTGTGATGAACGGGGCCCGGCAGTGTGCCTGTGTCAATGCGACGCTGCAACAGCTGTGACGGGGAGCTGCCTGGCGCAGGATTATCTGGGAGAAACTCCCCGGGTAGCCGAAGTGGCTGCACAAAAATGAGTTCAGCTGGGGAAGCTTCTAAGTCTTCTTTAGGCGCAGAACGCAACCCTAATAAAACCCACGGTAGCTTGTCTACCCAATTTGCATCCGTCAGTGACGCCCTGAGAGCCGCTTTCAATGACCTATGAAAACGTTCGCATAATCCGTTAGCCTGAGGATTGTACGCGGTTGTGCGGTGAATTGTGACACCCAGGCTGCGGGCCATTGCTGACCAAAGTTCGGAAACAAATTGAGGGCCTCTGTCGGACGTAATGTCCGACGGGACTCCAAAACGCGCCACCCATGCTTTTAAAAACGCGCGCGCTACCTCCTTGGCTGTGGTTGACGCCAGTGGAACCACCTCCAGCCATCGCGTGGTGCGGTCCACCATTGTCAGAAGGTGCGTGCACCCCTGTGATGGCGGGAGGGGGCCCACGAGGTCCACGTGAACATGGTTGAACCTCTTAGGCGGAATGTGAAACGGCTCCAAGGGAGCCCTCATGTGTCTGTGTACTTTGGCTCGTTGGCACGCCATGCAGGCTGCTGCCCACTCTTTCACCTGTTTGCGAAGACTCGGCCACACAAATTTCTCTCCTACCATCTTGATTGATGAGCGCACTCCCGGGTGCACTAAAGAATGAACCGAGTCAAAAACGCGGCGGCGCCACGCGGCCGGTACCACGGGACGCGGTTGCCCCGTGGAGACATTGCAGATTAGAGGGGGCATACCGTCTTGCAGCACCCTGCTCTCCAGCCTTAACCCTGTTGGTCCAGACTGGAGAGCGCACACATCCGCGTCACTAACCTGCTCCGCGGCCATGGCTGCGTAATCTATCCCCACGTGGACCGGGGACGCCACAGCGCGTGAGAGGCAGTCTGCCACTACATTCAGTTTACCCGAGACATGCTGAATATCGGTAGTAAACTCTGAGATCGCGGCCAGCTGTCTCTGCTGCCGACCCGACCAAGGTTCTGAAACCTTGGCCATCGCGAATGTTAGTGGCTTGTGGTCAACGAACGCAGTGAAACAGCGCCCTTCCAGCCAGAACTAGAAGTGGCGAATAGCCAAGTGGAGAGCCAGCAACTCCCTGTCAAACGCACTGTATTTACGTTCACTATCGCGCAAAGTCCTGCTGAAAAAGGCGAGCGGTTGCCAAGCGCCGGCTACATGCTGCTCCACGACCGCCCCTATGGCCACATCTGACGCGTCAGTAGTGAGCGCTATGCGGGCCGTTGGGTCTGGATGTGCCAGCAACGCAGCGTTTGCCAGGGCTGCCTTGACTTCCGAGAACGCCTGCTCTCGCTCCGAGGACCATTTGATCTTATTCGCGGGTTTCTGCTTTTTGAGCGCGGCGTACAGTGGTTGCATGAGCTGCGCTGCGCGGGGGAGGAAACGGTTATAAAAATTCACCATTCCCAAAAACTCCTGTAACGCCCTGACCGTTTGCGGTCAGGGAAAATCTGCTACTGTGCGCACTTTGTCAGGCAGTGGAACCGCTCCTTCGGGAGAGACGCGGTGCCCCAAAAAATCAATCTGCGTCACTCCGAACCGACACTTCGCTGGGTTGATTATTAAACTGTGCTCTCCTAACCTCCGGAAAACCGCCGTGAGGTGGGCTTCGTGTTCGTCTTCGGACGCGCTGGCTACCAAAATATCGTGCAGGTAGACGAATATGAAAGGGAGATCGCGCAGCACCGCATCCATCATGCGTTGGAACGTCTGCGCAGCCCCTTTAAGCCCAAATGGCATGCGCAAAAACTCGAATAGACCAAACGGAGTTATCACCGCTGTTTTGGGTATGTCCTCAGCGCGCACTGGGACTTGGTGGTAACCGCGTACCAAGTCTATTTTAGAAAAAATGCGCGCTCCTGCCAAATGAACGGAAAAATCTTGGATGTGAGGGATTGGGTAGCGGTCGTGCGCTGTGGCGTTGTTCAACCTGCGGAAATCCCCGCAAGGTCGCCACGAACCGTCAGCTTTAGGGACCATGTGTAGCGGGGAAGCCCATGGGCTGTTTGAACGCCTGATGATGCCCAACCTCTCCAGGTTGGCGAACTCCTCGCATGCTATGGCCAGTTTAGCTGCGTCCAAGCGCCGAGCTTTTGCAAAAACAGGCAGTCCGGTAGTGGTAATAAAATGTTCCACCCCGTGTTTAGCGACGGTTGCCGAAAATGTGGGGACCGTGAGTGCTGGGAACTGAGTGAGCAGAGTGTGGAACTTACCGCTTGCAGCTGTGATGTTGGCTTGTGCTGTTGGCCGGGCCGCTCGAGCTGTACAGGGAATAGAGTCAAAAGAAAGTGCATTAACCAGGCGCCTGTTAGCGACATCAACCAACAAACCATGTGAGCACAAAAAATCAGCCCCCAATATATTGAAATTCAATGCTGCTATGACAAAAGTCCACTCAAATGTACGGCCGTGTAGAGACAGAAGCAGAGTCCTCTCACCAAAGGTCTTAATCCTCGAGTCGTTCACTGCTGCCATCTCGGGACCGCTGGAACCTGCCAGCCGGTCAGCGGAGGAAGGCATGATGAAACTCAACTGGGCGCCTGTGTCCACGAGAAAATGCCTCCCCGAGCGTGCGTCCGTCAAGTAGAGCAGCTTGTTCTCCTCCCCGAGGGTCGCAGCTGCTACAGACCCCCGGTCTTGGCGTTTTCCCGAGCGCTTGAACTGGCACGGTGGTATACATTTGCGTGCCTTCTCTGCAAAGCGGCGGTGATAGAAACAAAGGGCATCTCCTCCGCATTCCTTGGCCCCCGCCGCTGCCGTCGTCGGTGGTTCTGCTACCGCTGTCCCTGGCTCCCTGCCATCTCCAGACGTCGCGCCGAGCTCCGTCGCTGCCGCCATGGCCGTGCGCTGTCTGCTGGCGTTGACAATCCGATGCGCCTCCTGGGCCAGCGCGCGGTAGTCCCGCTGGGCCAACAACGGCGAACTGGCCAGGGTCGCTCTCGTCTCTGACGGTAGGGTCCTGAGGAAAATGTGGGTAAAGATGAAGTGGTCATCGTCTGAGCCTTTCAACCTCAGCATCTTCTCCATCAGGTCAACGGGCGTGCCATCTCCCAACTCGGTCAGCGCCAGGAGTCTCTCTGCTCTCTCCTCAACCGAGAGGGCGTAGTGCTGGATGAGTGCAGCCTTCAACGCGCCGTATTTGTCGCTGGCTGGTGGCTGTTCCAGAAGGCTCTCCACATGCTGAGCCGTGTGGTTATCGAGCTTTGTGATTACATGGTAGAATTTCGTGTCATCTACCGATATTCCCCGGACAGCGAATTGTGCCTCAACCAGGTGGAACCAGGAGCGCGGGTTGTGCTGCCAAAAGTCCGGTAGCTGGACCGTAACGGCATACGTTTGGCTGGGGGCTCCCAACGAGGCTGGCTCCGGGGAATTCTCCTCGTGTTGCATGCTTCATCTTGGGTCACCAGTGTAGAATGTGTAAATGATGAGGCAAGCTGATCTCAAGCAGTTTATTACACATTCTATCTCATGAGCATAGTAGAAAAGAGGACCTCTCAAACAGAACTCTTCACTTATATACTCGGGTCCTTCTGCATATCAAAAGGTCACAATGCATTCACATAAAAGGTCACTTTGCATGCACTTCCTTAATCCTTACACATCCCCCTCACAGTCTCTGGCATACAAAGGAAACTCCACACCGTCTCTGACATACAAAAGATCACATTTCACAGCTTCCTGTTATCTCCAAGGAACTCTGCAATTTTGTTCTTATCTAAGATGTGAGGCATTATGCAAGGCACATGTGTGGCTACAGCATCATAATTTTCTATTTTTCTGTTAAGACACTGGTGGGAAGAGTCAACAGTACAAACCAAATATTTATCAATGACGTTGAAAATAATGGCTCATTTTTAAGAAAAAGTAACCAAAAACAATTATTTTATTTACTGAAGACTTTATTGTTGGATGTGAGAGTGCAGAAGACACTGCACACTTTAGTGACAGTACCAGTATATGGAGGAATACTGGGCCATATTAGCATCTGTATTTCCTAATAATTAGGGTTTAATGGGATTTAACATGTTTTAACACAAACTACTTTATGGTTCATAATTCTGTTGACAGACTTACATCAAACCAAAAGTGATTTCTCAAACTGCTGGATTATTTAGATAGCTTTTCCAATCTTTTAGCATTTAATTTATGTCACTAAATCTTGGTAACCTTTACAAATAAAACATAAACAAAAGTGGAGACATATCTGCAAAAGGCACAAAAGTTCATTGTAAAAATTCCCAGTGCAATACAAAAGGAGTACATAGTACATTATTCACACATAGAATATATATTTATACAGTACATGTACACTACCATTCAAAAGTTTGGGGTCACTTAGAAATTTCCTTATTTTTGAAAGAAAAGCACTTTTTTTCAATGAAGATAACTTTAAACTAATCAGAAATACACTCTATACATTGCTAATGTGGTAAATGACTATTCTAGCTGCAAATGTCTGGTTTTTGGTGCAATATCTACATAGGTGTATAGAGGCCCATTTCCAGCAACTATCACTCCAGTGTTCTAATGGTACAATGTGTTTGCTCATTGCGTCAGAAGGCTAATGGATGATTAGAAAACCCTTGTGCAATCATGTTAGGTCTGCAATGCTGTAATTGCTGCAAATGGAGGATTCTTTGACGAAAGCAAAGTTTGAAGGAAAAAATTATTATTTCAAATACAAATCATTATTTCTAACCTTGTCAATGTCTTGACTATATTTTCTATTCATTTTACAACTCATGGTGGTAAATAAGTGTGACTTTTCATGGAAAATGCAAAATAATTGTCTGGGTGACCCCAAACTTTTGAACGGTAGTGTATATATCCAGTAAATCATGTATTTTCCATGTAACCTTGTGACTATCATTTTTAATTGCTTTTAATCCAAGATGAAGTTTGTTTTGAGTTAAAAATGCATCATAATTGTTAAATATATTTTTTATACCTAACTCAGTACTGTTTACCTGTTGAAATATATATTTTATCCATCCATCCATCTTCTACCGCTTTTCTGGAGGTCCGGGTCGCGGAGGCAGCAGTTCAAGCAGAGAAGCCCAGACTTCCCTCTCCCCAGCCACCTGCTCCAGCTCTTCAGAAAGGATACCAAGGCGTTCCCAGACCAGCTGGGAGACACAGTCTCTCCACCGAGTCCTGGGTCTGCCCCGGGGTCTCCTCCCAGTGGGACATACCTGAAACACCTCAAGTGGGAGGCGTCCAGGAGGCATCCTGATCAGATGCCCATACCACCTCAACTGACTCTTTCAATGTGGAGGAGCAGCGGTTCTACTCTGAGCCTCTCCCGGACGACTGAGCTCCTCACCCTATCTCTGAGGGTGAGTCCAGCAATCCTACGGAGAAAGCTCATTTCAGCCGCTTGTATCCGCGATCTTGTTCTTTCGGTCATTACCCAAAGCTCATGACCATAGGACCATAGCCCTAGCCCACTGTGCGCATGTGGAGAGGAGCAAACAATGGAACACATCATAGAGGTTTGCCCGCTCCAAAGACTGGAAGGAGGATTACACACCCTCCATACAGCAAACGAGGAGGCAACTGCTTGGCTTAAGGACTTTGCATTCGCTAAATAAATAAATAAATGACCATAGGTGAGAGTAGGAACGTAGATTGACTGGTAAATCGACAGCTTTGCCTTAGAACTAAGCTCCCTCTTCACCACAACAGACCGGTACAACGTCCGCATCACTGCAGATGCTGCTCCAATCCGTCTGTCAATCTCTCGCTCCATTTCCCCTCACTCGTGAACAAGACCCCAAGATACTTAAACTCCTCCACTTGGGGCAGGAGCCTGTCCCCAACCCAGAGAGGACAATCCACCTTTTTCCAGCTGAGGACCATGGACTCGGACTTGGAGGTGCTGATTCTCATCCCAGCCGCTTTACACTCAGTGGCAAACCATCCCAGCAAGAGCTGTAGGTCATTGCTGGATGAAGCCAGCAGGACAACATCATCTGCAAACAACAGAGATGAGATCCTGTGGTCACCAATCATGACACCCTCCATTCCCTGGCTGCACCTAGAAATCCTGTCCATAAAAATTATGAACAGGATCGGTGACAAAGGGCAGCCCTGGCAGAGTCCACCTCTCACTGGGAATGACTCCGACCGAGTGTTGGCAATACGAACCAAACTCTCACAACGGTTATACAGAGACCGAATAGCTCGTAACAACAAGCCCAACACCCCATACTCCCGAAGCACCCCCCACAAAAAACCACGAGGGACGCGGTCAAATGCCTTCTCCAAGTCCACAAAACACATGTAAACTGGTTGGGCAAACTCCCACGAACCCTTGAGAATTCTCGAGAGGGTAAAGAGCTTGTCCGATATGCCACAGCCAGGACGAAAACCACATTGCTCCTCCTGAATCCAAGGTTCGACCAACGGCCGGACTCTCCTCTCCAGTACCTTGGCATAGACCTTCCCAGGGAGGCTGAGGAGTGTGATCCCTCTAAAGTTGGAGCACACCCTCCGGTCCCCTTTTTTTGAAGAGAGGAACCACCACCCCGGTTTGCCATGCCAAAGGCACTGCCCCCGACCTCCACGCAATGTTGCAGAGGTGTGTCAACCATGAGAGCCCAACAACATCCAGGGCCTTGAGGTACTCAGGGCGAATCCTGGCCACCAAGGAGATTTTTATCCACCTTGGCGACCTCAGCCCCTGTGATAGGTGAGTCATCCCCCTCGTCCCCAAACCCTGCTTCCTCTGTGGAAGGCGTATCAGTGGGATTGAGGAGATCCTCAAAGTATTCCTTCCACAGCCCGACGATATCCCCAGTCGAAGTCAACAGTGCCCCATCCGCACCATACACAGTGTGGACAGGGAGCTGCTTTCCCCTCCTGAGCCACCGGACAGTTTGCCAGAATCTCTTCGAGGCCGACCGAAAGTCTTGTTCCATGGCTTCACCGAACTCCTCCCATACCCGGGTTTTTGCTTCAGCAACCACCTGAGCTGCACTCCGCTTGGTCTGCCGGTACACCTCAGCTGCTTCGAGGGTCCCACAAGCCAACCAAGCTTGATAGGACTCCTTCTTCAACTTAATGGCCCCCCTCACCACTGGTGTCCACCACTTGGTTCAGAGTTTTTTATTATTTTTTTTTATTATTTTATTTGTCTATTTGACAGGGACAGTGCAATAAACATAGACCAAAAAAATCTGATGTGTTGCACAAAGAGTGTATAGCTATTAGCTAATTTGCAACTCTTGTCCCTGGATGGGCTTTAGAAAGAAGAAACAGGTAAAAAGAGAGAAAGATAAGGAAAAAACAAAATGAAAACAGAATAAACAATAACCACATACATCAATGCAAACAAAATTATAAATACACAATATAAAAACCTGGTTCACATTTGCCTATTACAGGCCTCCCTCCCTCAATCACTCACTATAATCAAACACATTCATTCCTTCCCTTCATTCACTCACACCCTGCAGACAATCATTTCATACATGGGTACATTCTTGTTTATTTTTCAGCCAGTTTTTAACCTTTGTAGTAAATGTTTTAAAGTCTGATATTATTTTGATTTCATTTGGCATTGTATTCCAGATATAACTGCCCTTTATAGAGAAAGCTGTTTGGTTCTGCGGTGGGATATTTTACAGTTGTTGTTAACAGAACTCCTGGTGGCTCTGCTGCTGTCCTGTCTTTGGATGAATCCCGCAAGTGGCTCTGGCGCTGATTTATGGAAACATTTAAAAATTAATTTCAGAAAACAGAGGTCAATGAAACTCTCAAAACTCAATAATTGTATTTTTTTTAAAATATAACAGTGATGCCACCTAATGGGCTTTTTATCCAAGATTTTTAGAGTTTGATTATATAATGAACCTATATGTTTTATTGTAAGATAAGATAAGATAAGATAAGATAAGCCTTTATTAGTCCCACAATGGGGAAATTCCAGGATTGCAACAGCACAGGGATAGCAACACTCAGAGCAACAATCAGAAGGCAAGAAAAAAAGCAAGAGCAGCTAATATACATATGTACATAATATATATATATATATATATATATATATATATATACACAGACACACAGTGCAGAGCATTGTAGCTGGATGGAATAAATATATGAGTATATAAACACACAGTGCGGAGCATTGTAGCTAGATGGAATAAATATGTAGATATATAAACACCCACAGTATTGAGCATTGCAGCTAGGTGGAATAAATATGTAAATATATAAACACACACAGTGCAGAGCATTGTAGCTAGATGGAATAAATATATAGATATATAAATATAAACACACCCAGTGCGGAGCATTGTAGCTAGATGGAATAAATATGTAAATATATAAACACACACAGTGCAGAGCATTGTTGCTAGATGGGATGAAACAGCACAACCGTTTACTTAGTTATCCTACATGGTATGATTATGTGCCCATACATATTCTCACCCTCCATAGCGACCGGTATTTTCCTAGTTGTATGCCGGAGGGGACCATTGTGTAAGTCTATTGCATCTTTTGCATTCAAAAACTATTAGGTTGTTACGTCTTTTTGCTATCTTTGCGAGCAGCCCTGCTTAGGTTGTACAGTCTGACAGCCGTTGGTAGGAAGGACCTGCGAAACCTCTCGGCTGTGCACCTGGGATGATGTAGTCTGCTGCTAAATGAGCTCCTCAGTGCATTCAGTATGTCCTGCATAGGGTGGAACTCGGACTCCAGAAGAGATGACAGTTTAGCCACCGTCCTTCTCTCTCCTATCTCCTCCACCGGGTCAAGGCGCTGCCCCAGGACAGAGCTAGCTTTCTTGATCAGCTTGTTCAGTCTCTTCCTATTGGCTGTGGTAATGCCACTGCCCCAGCAGACCACTCCAAAAGTGATGGCTGATGCCACCACCGTGTCATAGAATGTCTTCAGCAGCGCCCCTTGTACACCAAAAGACCTGAGTCTCCTCAGTAGGAACAGCCTGCGCTGTCCCTTGTAGAGTGCGTCAGTATTGTGTGACCAGTCTAGTTTATTGTTCAGATGAACACCCAGGTACTTGTAGGATGTCACCATCTCAATGTCTGTTCCCTGTATATTTACTGGTGCTGTGAGGGGTTGTCCATGCCTGCGGCAGTCCACCACCAGCTCCTTAGTTTTCCTCGCGTTGATCTGGAGGCAGTTCCTATGGCACCAGTCCACGAAGTCCTGGAGAAGCCCTCTGTACTCAGCTTCATCTCCATTGGAGATGAGGCCAACGATCGCAGAGTCATCAGAGAACTTCTGTAGATGGCAGTGTGTTGTGTTGTGTGAGAAGTCCGCAGTATAAAGAGTGAACAGGAAGGGAGCCAACACCGTTCCCTGGGGGGCCCCCATGCTACCGATGATCGTGTCGGACACACAGTCCCGGGTTCTCACAAACTGAGGCCGGTTCGTGAGGTAGTCCAGGATCCATGATGACAGGTGCTGGTCCACCCCTGCGCGCAGCAGCTTGTCCTTCAGGATCATCGGTTGGATGGTGTTGAAAGCACTGGAGAAGTCAAAGAACATGATCCTCACCACATTCCCGGGCTTCTCCAGGTGGGACAGAGAACGGTGAAGGAGGAAGATCACCGCATCCTCCACCCCAATGCCATGCTGGTAGGCGAACTGGAGTGGATCCATCGCTGGTCCCACCAGGGGGCGGAGATGAGCAAGGAGCAGTCTCTCCAGGGTCTTCATCAAGTGGGAAGTCAAGGCCACTGGTCTGTAGCTGTTCAGGTCTTTGGGGTGGGAAGTTTTTGGTACAGGTACCACACAAGATGTTTTCCACAGCTGTGGTACGCTCCCCAGCTCCAGGCTCAGGTTGAAGATGTACGCCACAATCCCACACAGCTGGTCTGCACAGGACTTGAGGAGCTTTGCGCTGATGCCATCCGGTCCCGACGCCTTCCTCGCCTTGATCTTCCTCAGCTCCGTCCTCACTTGGGTCTTGGTCAGGGTCAAGATGGGGGGCTGTGTGTTGGGAGTGGGGGGGGTGTTGGTGGAGTGGGGAGTGGGCAGCAGGACTTGATGTCTTTAGAGGCAGCAGTGGTTGTTGTGCAGTCAGGGGGGAGGGCGGTTGGTCAAACCTATTGAAAAACAGATTCAGATTGTTCGCCCACTCCCTGCCCCCCGTGGCCTGGGGGGAGGTATTCTGGAGCCCAGAGATGGTTTTGAGGTTTCTCCAGACCCCGCTGATGTCGCTCTGTTGCAGCTTGTCCTCCATCTTCTTCCTGAAGCTGTCCTTGCCTTCTCTGATCTTTCTCCTCAGCTCCCTCTGTACGGACTTCAGCATCTCCCTGTTCCCCGACCTGAAGATCCTCTTCTTCTCTCTCAGAAGTGTTTTTATCTCAGGGTTGATCCAGGGTTTGTTGTTTGAGCAACACCGTATGGTCTTGGTGGGAACGGATTTGTCCACACAGAAGCTGAGGTAGCCCGTGAAGGTGTGAGTGAGGCCATCGATGTCCTCACCATGTGGATCGCAGAGCTGCTTCCAGGCGGTGGTTTCAAAACAGCCCTTTAGAGTGTCCATTGCCTCCTCAGACCATAACTTCACTGTGCGCATGGCCGGAGGTTGTCTGTGCACTAGGGGTTTGTACACCGGCCGGAGATGAACCAAGTTGTGATCTGATCTCCCGAGTGGGGGGAGTTGTGATGAGGTGTACGCCTCCTTAGTGTTTGCATAGAATAAGTCCAGTGTTTTATTGTTTTATTGTAGAAGGAGCTGCTTGAGCCCAGACTGTCAAACAGTATGATATATGAGAAAAAAACCATAGAATGCATATACAGTACAGCTGCTTGGTATGGTATGTAATATCTAATTAATTTAAAGCAGTTCAGATTTTTTTTTTACTGTTTTAGAAATCTTCTTTATATGAAGATTAAATTTGAATTGAGGATCTAGTACAATGCCAAGGTATTTGAATTCTGTAACTAAACTGATGTCTTGATCATGTATATTAACTTTAAAATGCTGCAGGTTACATTTTTTTTTGATTGAAAAGCACAATGAAACTGTTTTCTGAAGGTTCAGCAATAGATGGTTCTGAATGAGCCACTCTTGGACATCAACCATACTTGTAGACAGTACATCTGCAGCCTGTGCTGAAGTCTTGGCAGCTGTGTAAATAACTGCATCATCTGCATAAAGTTGACATGTTGCAGCTGAGCAGTGTAATGGCAGGTCATTAATAAAAATGCTGAAAAGTAAAGGACCAAGAATGGACCCTTGTGGGATACCCATACGGTTATTTAAAAAGAAGGATTTATCCTGGTGAACTTTTACACACTGTTCCCTATTCTGGAGATAAGATGCAAACCATTCTATTGTATCTGGAGAGAAGTTAAAAGATACCATTTTGGATAAAAGCAAACTGTGGTTTACAGTATCAAAAGCCTTTTTGAGGTCCAGAAAAACAGCCCCCACCACATTACCCCTGTCCAAGGACTGTTTGACATTTTCAATAAGGCAGCAATTTGCTGTTTCTGTTGAGTATCCTGGTCTAAAACCAAATTGGTGTGGATGAAGAAGTTGACTGTCTTGTAGATAGTCTATCAGCTGCCACCACGAGATGCACCGACCACCTTGCGGCCGCAGCTCTGGGCCGCTGCTTCAACAACAGAGGTGGAGAACATGGCCCATTCAGACTCCATGTCTCCAGACTCCCTCGGAATGTGGTTGAAGCTCTTCCGGAGGTCGAAGTTGAAGATTTCCCGGACAGGGGCCTCAGCCAGACGTTCCCAGCACACCCTCACTATACGTTTGGGTCTGCCAGGTCTGAATGGCTTCCTCCCCTGCCATCGGATCCAACTCACCACCAGGTGGTGATCAGTTGACAGCTCTGCACCTCTCTTTACCCGGGTGTCCAAGACATACGGTCGCAGGTCTGATGACACGATAACAAAATCGAACATCGACCTGTGACCTAGGGTGTCCTGGTGCCAGGTGCACATATGGACACCCTTATGTTTGAACATGGTGTTCGTTATGGACAAACTGTGGTTAGCACAGAAGTCCAATAACTGAACACCACTCGGGTTCAGATCGGGCAGGCTATTCCTCCCAATCACCCCTCTCCAGGTTTCACTGCCATTGCCCACGTGCGCATTGAAGTCCCCCAGAAGGACAATGGAGTCTCCAAGAGGAGCACCCTCCAGCACCCCAGTCACAGACTCCAAAAAGGGTGGGTACTCTGAAACATCATTTGGTGCATAGGCACAAATGATGGTCAGGACCCGTTTCCCAACCCGAAGGTGCAGGGAAGCAACCCTTTCGTCCACCGGGGAAAACTCCAATATAGAGGCAGCAAGGTGGGGGGATACAAGAATACCCACCCCTACTCGTCGCCTCTCGCCCGGGGCAACTCCAGAAAAGGCCAAGCTTCAGCCCCTCTCCAGGAGACTGGTTCCGGAACCGGTGCTGTGTGTTGAGGTGAGGCCAACTATATCTAGCCGGTATCTCTCAACCTCGTACACGCTCCTTCCCCACCAGAGAGGTGACATTCGACATACCAAAAGCCAGTTTAGAAAGCTTGAGATCAGTCCGCCAAGGTCTCCGCCTTTGACCGCCACCTAATCCACATAGCACCGTACCCCCATGATCCCTCCTGCAGGTGGTGAGCCCACTGGAGGGCGGACTCACGTAACTCCTTTGGGCTGAGCCCGGCCGGGTCCCGTGGGTGGAAACCCGGCCACCAGACGCTAGCCTTCGAGCCCCTCCCCCAGGCCTGGCTCCAGGGTGGGGCCCCGGTAACCCCATACCGGGTGGGGTACACTGAATCCTTGATATAGAATTTATCATGAGAGTCTGTTGGGTCGTTCTTAGTCTGGCCCTTAACCCAGGACCAGTTTGTCTTGGGTGACCCTATCAGAGGCAAATTGCCCCGGACAACATAGCTCCTGGGATCACTGGGGAACGCAAACCCCCCCACCACGATAAGGTGACGATCCATGAGATATATACTTTATGGCTAATATAACCCCATAACTATAATATGGCACCTGGTGATCAATTTTTGGCAGCTGATGTGGTCTATATTAATCATATATCCCATAACCTACATATGTTTAAGCATGTGAGAGTGTTTAGTGATTACATATGTAAAGCGACTTCACACCTCAGAACAGGACAAAGGGTCTCAACCGCCAGTGAAGATCAAAGAGCATCCGAGGCACTGCGGTGGAGACCGGATGGGTTGCCCTGACCCCCCAGGGCCAGGTGGAGGAGTATGAAGAAAAAAGAGGGGATTAAGATAGTGAGGGATGTCAGCTTTTGATATGCATGTCTTTTGTTATGTGCGAGTATAAGTTCGTAGAGCCGAAGGTGTTAGCTCTCTTACTACTTCTGCTGCTGCACCTAGATGAGACTTGTTAGAGGAGCTGATAATAAACTTTGGTTTATGAATCACATTGCCTCGTTATTTCAAGCTCCTCTGCACTGGTGACCCTGACGCGAGAATGGACCAGAGGCGTTCCCCCGCGATCGACTCATCTGTGGCGACCCAGGCAGACGCTGGCGCCCATGCAGACAGGGGAACAGATGGACGACGTTCCCCCACGGCAGAAGTGATAGAGAGGGCTCAACTGAGCACCAGCACCGCGGAGAGAGCCGAAGCAAGGCACTCTCACCCTGCGGACACATCAGTGACGGTCCACACAAACGCCGTCACCGTCAAGCTGCCGGACTTCTGGCAGGAAGACCCCGCCTCGTGGTTTCAGCAAGCTGAAGGCCAGTTTGCACTTGCGGGCATCACGGCTGACGATACAAAGTTCTATCACATCGTCGCCAAACTCGACGCCGCCACTTCGAGATGTGCGCGGAGCATAATCCAGCGGCCGCAGGCCCAGGACAAATATAAAGAACTGAAAGCGACCATCGTAGCAAATTACGTCCCCTCAGCCGAGGAGAGAGCCGAGAGGATCCTGGCGGTCTACGGTCACAGAGGATGCAGACCCAAGGCCCTCATGGAGGACTTGCTGCAACTTAAAGAAGAGGACAATGACAACTTCCTCTTCCAATTCATATTTCTCAGTACGCTGCCGCCACACATGAGAGGGACGCTTGCCAACATGCGATGCAGCACCCAGCAAGACTTCCGCACGCTGGCTCACGAAGCTCAACGGCTCGTCAACGCCTGCAAGGAGCAGACACCCACAGCAGCATCCGCAGACCTCAACGCTGATGTCCGGAGCCACGAGGAGCCACAAACCACCGAGCAGAATCAGCCCGCGGTGACAGCGACACGGCCAAGACGTAACAGACGGAGCGACGTTTGTTATTACCACCACCGCTTCGCCGAGGCTTACAAATGCGTTCCCCCCTGCAAATTCACGATTTCGGGAAAACGCCAAAGCCGAGAGCCGTTAACAGCGGCGGTTCTCGGCGAAAAAAGCAAGCTTTTATATGTGACGGACGGACACACCGGCAAGCAGTTCCTTATCGACACGGGAGCTCAACTAAGTTTTGTCATGCCCTCCCAAGCAGACCGGGTCATGGGCCCCCGGGGCAATGGAGCGGTGGCAGCCAACGGCTCCATCATCGACACTTTTGGCAAAAGGAGCCTGCCCCTCTGCATCCACGGCCGCAACTACAGATGGACATTTGTTGTAGCGGCGGTGAGTTTTAACTTGTTGGGCGCAGATTTTTTGTGTGCATATGGGTTATTAGTTGATCTAGCGAACAGACGCTTGGTTAATGCACTGTCCTTTGCTTCTATTCCCTGCTCAGCTCGAGTTTCTCCACCATCCGTGCAGGCCAGCGTCACCACAGCAGGAGGTAAGTTTGATCAACTCCTCACCCAATTTCCAGCACTCACAATTCCCAAATTCTCAGCCACAGTGGCTAAACACGGGGTCAAACACTTTATTCCCACAACAGGCCCACCTGTATTCGCCAAAGCTCAGCGCTTAGACGCGACCAAGCTCGCCATAGCTCGGGACGAGTTTACCACCCTTGAAAAATTAGGCATTATCAGACGCTCGAAAAGCCCCTGGGCGTCACCACTTCACATGGTCCCGAAATCCGACGGTTCTTGGAGGCCGTGCGGCGATTACCGCAGATTAAACAATGCGACAGCGCATGACTGCTACCCAATTCCTCACATTCAAGACTTTTCACTGCATCTGGCGGGTGTGCGCATTTTTTCAAAAATAGACCTAGTCCGCGGTTATCATCAAGTCCCAGTTCGAGCAGAGGACATTCCTAAAACAGCTGTAATAACTCCCTTCGGTCTTTTTGAATTTTTGCGGATGCCTTTCGGCCTCAAAGGTGCTGCTCAAACCTTTCAGCGGATGATGGACGCAGTATTACGCGACCTCCCTTTCGTGTTCGTCTACCTCGACGATATGCTGGTAGCCAGCTCGTCTGAGGAAGAACACGAGCAGCATCTCACTATGGTTTTTCAGAGACTAGAAGAGCACGGGTTAATAATCAATCCAGCCAAATGCAAATTCGGCATGTCACAAATTGATTTTTTAGGACACAGAGTTTCTCCGAAGGGGGCAATCCCACTGCCAGACAAAGTTCACGCAGTAAAAATTTTTCCACGGCCACAAACGGTCAAATCGCTGCAAGAATTTTTGGGAATGGTTAATTTTTACAACCGTTTCCTCCCCCACGCAGCTCAGCTCATGCAGCCCCTATATGACGCGCTCAAAAAACAAAAACCTTCCAACGCGGTCAAATGGACCCCGGAGCGCGAACGCGCCTTCGCGGAAGTAAAAAGTGCCCTAGCTCACTTCCGGTTATGGCTGCCACGTAGGACGGACGTGTCTCGCTCTGCTCTGCTCCTGGAGAAAAAAAATCGGCAAATAACTCTCTCATTTGGGACAGAACGTATCCCAGCGTTTGGGCGAGGATATGTCGGCGAAGCCTAAGGCTGGAAAACCAGGAAAAGGAAAAAGCGAGCCGCCGAAACAGTCCAAATTAACGGACTTTCAGGTCTGTGACGCAGCAAACAGGGCTCCATATATGGCGGAGGAGGCTGGCAACGCTGCGATTTCTGCGGGGAATGGCGCAGATGCGCTGATGGCTGCCATGAGTTCAATGAGAGCGGACTTTTCCTCTAGATTTGATGGGATTATGACAGCGTTGGAAGGAATAAGAAAGGAATTGGGTGACTGTGTAGAACGAACGGCGCAGATGGAGCTCCGTCTCGCTAGTGCTGAAGATTACGTCACCCGTCTTCAATTAAAGGTGCGCACTTTGGAAAAAAAAAATAAATCTCTGGAAGATAATATTTTGGATTTGGAATCTCGGTCGAGACAGAATAATTTGAGGCTGGTGGGTCTTCCAGAGGAATCAGAAGGTCGGGACGTATGTTCCTTTCTGGAAAAGTGGATTCCGGAGGTGCTGGGCAGCGAGGAGTTGCAATCAGCAGTGGTTCTGGAAAAAGCACATCGCATTGGCCCACGGAGAGATAAGGGACCGCCGAGGACCTTAATTATGAAGTTTCTTAACAACAGAGACAGGATGAAGATCTTCAACGCTGCACGAGCTAAAAAAGGAGAGATTAAACACCAGGACCAGCAGGTGCGGTTCTACCCAGATTTGGCCACAGGAATCCAGCAATTGAGGAAGCAGTTTGAGCCCGTACGTAAGGAGCTGCGCAACCTTGGGATTCGTCATGGTGTAATCTATCCTGCGAGACTGCTGACCACGTATGAGGGCAGAACCCACATCTTCAAGACCCCAGAGGAGGCGCAGGAGTTCATCAAGAAGATCAAAGAAGAAGAAGAGACTGGTGGGAGCTAAGCATGAACAAAATATAAGGTAGAATAATTAAGCATTTGCACAGGCATCTGACTGACTTGAAGTAAATAGTAAGTTTACAAAATATAGATTGTATTATATATTAAAAAAACAAAAAAAACAAAAACAAAACAAACAAAAAAAAAAAAAACTATGATGTACAAAGTTGTTAAAAATTTTGGAGTTAAGTTGGAAAACTACAGAGGAGAGTTAATGTTACGTCATTAAAAGCAGTAGAGTTAGGGTGATTGGGAGGATGAAGAAGGAGTGGCTTAGGCTGTTCCCCGTGGGTGTGGAACGGTCGATGGCTATATCGGGAGACAGAATTTTTCTTTTGATTTTGGGGGGTTTGCCACAAGTGTGGGAAGGGGAAATTTGTTTGTGTGTAGTTTGTAGGATGAATGTTCAACCACTCATGTTTTTGCTTCTCTGTATGAGCATGTTTACACTGCAAGGTAATCCCAAACTCTCTATTGATCATGGACCAAAGTGTTAATCTTAATTTAACTTCATGGAATTGCAGAGGTCTACAAAATTTAAAAAAACTTAAACAAGTTATGAATAAAATAAAGGACATGGGTTCAAGAATTGTGTTTTTACAAGAAACTCATCTGATAGAGGAGGATGTTAAAAGAATTAGGAGTAGATGGCAGGGAAGTGTATTCACCTCTTCATTTTCATCCCGAGCCAGGGGAGTTATGACTCTCATACATAAATCAGTTCCTTTTCAAGTGAAAAATGTAATTGGAGACAAATTTGGAAGATATGTAATCATTCAAGGTTCTTTGCTATTAGAAAATATAAATCTTGTGAACTTATATGGTCCCAATATAGATGATCAGAAGTTCTTTGCTAATTTATTTCTCATCTTATCATCACTTACAGGGCAACATATAATAGCAGGGGATTTTAATTGTACATTGAATCCAGGTGTGGATAGATCAACAGGACTGGATTGTACGCACATTGGATGTAGGATGACTATTAATCATTTTATGAAAGAATTGAGATTGTTAGATATATGGAGAGAAATGAAACCACAAGTTAAAGCCTATTCTTGTTATTCCAGTACCTACAAGACATTCTCACGTATTGATTATTTTTTGATTTCCACAGAATTAAGGTCCAAGATTCAAAACTGCTTTTATGATAACATCGTGATCTCTGATCATGCACCCTGTTGTCTAATATATGTAGATAAAAAATTGACAAAGGAATCAGGTAGATGGCAATTTCAGCATAAATGGCTTCAGGATGAGGAATTTGTCAAGTATATAGAAAAACAGATAGACGAGTTCTTTGACATCAATACTACACAAACATCAGCATGTGTAAAGTGGGAGGCTTTCAAAGCTTTTATTAGGGGGCATATTATTAGTTATACAGGATCAAAATCTAAGAAGACTCGAGAGGAGAGAGCTAAATTGGAACATAAAATAAAAAATCTTCAGGAAAAAGTGTATGCAGGAAGTGACCCAAGGTTGGAGAATAAATTACTGATTTTGAGAGCTGAATACGACAAAAAATCAGCGAATAGAGCTGCCTCGAGTCTTCTAAGATTGAAACAATCTTTTTATGAACAAGGTGAAAAATCAGGAAAATTATTAGCATGGCAGATTAAGCAATTGGAAATTAAAACACCAATTACCAGTATTATAAGTAACGGACAGGTAGTTATAGATCCTTTAGAAATTAATAGAGCCTTTAGAGATTACTATGAAAAATTATATGATACCAAAAATGAACCTGATTTAACAAAACTAAATGGGTTTTTGAACGAACTATCTATACCGTGTATTCCAAATGAAAACAGGGAGATATTGGAGTCTAAAATTAGTCAAGAAGAAGTTGGGCTAGCCATTGATAATATGAAATCAGGAAAAAGTGCAGGACCAGATGGTCTTCCAGTTGACCTTTATAAAAAATTTAAGAATAAATTAATAAAACCTTTTTTGGAAATGGTTTTAGAAGCATTTCAAAATAATAATTTACCATCATACATAAATAATGCCTTAATTATACTGCTGCCAAAACCAGGTAAGCCCTCTAATAAATGTGAAAATATGAGACCAATAAGCCTATTAAACGCCGACCTTAAGATAATCTGTAAAATTTTAGCAAGACGAATACAAGAAATTTTACCAAATATTATTAATCGAGATCAGAATGGCTTTATAAAGGGTAGACAAGGCTTCCATAATGTAAGAAGACTATTTAATATTATCTATTTTAATAAAGAAGCACCGGATACAGCTCTCCTATCATTGGACGCCGAAAAGGCCTTTGATAGAGTTGAATGGCCCTTTCTTTTTGAAGTCCTACAAAGGTTTGGACTTGGAAATAATTTCATAAAATGGGTTCAAATAATATACAATAATGCTACAGCAGAAATCCTAACAAATAACAATATTTCAAAACCAATAAAAATCAATAGAGGATGTCGACAAGGCTGTCCACTCTCACCTTTACTGTTTACTATGGCAATTGAACCTTTAGCGATAGCGATACGTTTACATTCACAAATATATGGAATTAAAGTTGGACCAACAGAACATAAAATCTCCCTGTACGCCGATGATATAATTTTGTTTATGTCGAATCTAAAAAAATCAATTCCAACCTTGTTGAATTTAATAAAGAATTTTGGGGAAATATCAGGATATAAAATAAATAAAACTAAATCTTCAATATTAATGCTAAATGAGACCCAGAGAAATTACCCAGCCCCTGAGGTAAATCAATTCAATGTTGTAAATCAGTTTAAATATTTAGGAATCCAAATTATGCCTAAGCTAGAATCAGTCGCCAGTGTCAACTATGAAGCCTTAATGTCAGATATCAGTGAGTTAACTCAGAGATGGATGTCACTACCAATGTCGATGATCGGGAGAATCAATATACTTAAAAGTAATATTTTACCTAAAATACTTTATTTATTTCAATACATTCCCTTATCACCACCTTTAGATCTATTCTCAAGAATAAAAAAAAAGTTAGTGGAATTTATATGGAACAACAGGAGGGCTAGATTACGTCTGTCTTTATTATATTTACCATTTGATCGTGGAGGTCTGAAATGTCCAAATTTTATGTTGTATTATTGGTCGGCACAACTGAGGTCTATGACATATTATTTTTCATCAAATGATCTCCCTCACTGGACTGAAATGGAATCATACAATTTACCTTTACCTCTTCCCATATTCATATACTCAGATTCGGCAAAAAAATTACAAAAACAAGTTAAAAATCCATTTGTAAAGCATATGATCAAAATATGGTGTGAAGCTAAAAACTATTTAAAAGAACCACAGTTATTGTCACAATTTAGTCCAATATGGGGTAATCAATATTTTAAACCAGGGAGAGCGGACGCTGTATTTAAAGTATGGAATTTAAAAGGGATACAAAAGATTCAGGATTTATATTTGCCATGTGCAGACAACATAATGTCTTTTGAAGAGCTGAGGATCAAATTTAATCTCAATAGAACACATTTTTTTAAATATCTTCAACTTAGAAACTTTATTCGATCAAATCAAAATAAAGCTCTCACTCGACCTATTTATTCATCCTTGGAAAAAATGATGATGAAAGATAGTAAAAGAAAGGGTATTATTTCAGAGTTTTATAACTCATTGACACTATCTTCAAGTGAAAATTCACTGAAAAGATTAAACTACTGGAAAGAAGATCTGCAAATTGAAATTTCAGAGGAACAATGGGAATTGGCTTGTACAGAAGTTCAAACCAAATCAATAAATGCACGCCTTAAATTGATACATTTCAAATGGTTAATGCGGATGTATGTTACACCGGAGGAGTTAAATAGATATAACAAAAATATACCAGATACATGCACAAAATGCATGGAAAGTAAAGGAACCCTATTTCATTGTTTATGGGAATGTAGATTAATAAGAATGTTTTGGGAAGAGGTGAGGGTAACAATTGAAAAAATAATCTCAAAACAAATCATATTGAATCCTAAACTGGTTTTGTTGGGTCTGTACCCAGAAAAGCATAATTTCAATAAAAGTGAAAGAACATTCATAGACCTCAGTTTGCTTAATGCCAAAAAATGTATTGCACTATTATGGAAAAAGACTCATAGACCAGATGTGACTCAGTGGTTAAGACAGATGTTAACAAACCTTCCATTAGAAAGAATAACATATATACTGAAATCAAAGGAAATTGTGTTTGAGAATATATGGAGACCTTTTATTGATTATGTAAAAAATTTAAACATAACTCTTGAAGAAGAAGGTGAATGATGTGTGTGGACCTTGTAAATTCCAAACTGGTGAACATAATATGTATACTTATGTATTGGATTGTCTAGACTAAACAGAGGAGCATTGTTGAAGACTTGATTTTGTTGGTGGTTGTTGGTGTTTTTAGTGCATTTTTTTTTTTTTGTAGTACTTTAGTGTTAGTGTTTGATTGTTTGTATCATGTTTGTTAAAAAAAAAAAAAAAAGGTTCAATAAAGATATTGTGGGAAAAAAAAAAAGTGCCCTAGCTAATGCCACATTGTTGGTTCACCCCGATCCCTCGGCCCGCATTGCGCTAACCACAGATGCTTCAGACCTGGCCATAGGGGCAGTTGTAGAACAACACGTCAGCGGAATCTGGCAACCTTTGGCGTTCTTCAGCAAATCGCTAAACCAAACTGAGCGTAAATACAGCACTTTTGACAGAGAGCTGCTAGCGCTTCATTTATCCATCCACCACTTCCAGTTCTGGTTGGAAGGGCGGCGTTTCACGGCTTTTGTAGACCACAAACCGCTCACCGTTGCGATGGCTAAAATTTCCGAACCGTGGTCAGGCAGGCAGCAAAGACAGCTAGCTGCGATTTCAGAGTTCACCACAGATATTCGACATGTGGCAGGCAAACTTAACGTGGTAGCAGACTGCCTCTCTCGCGCTGTGACATCGCCAGAGCGCGAGGAGACAGATTATACTACCTCAGCCGCAGAACTCTTCGCCAACGCGGACGCATACGCAGCACCAATCCACGCAGGGGTAGATTACGCAGCCATGGCAGAGGAGCAAAGTAGTGACGCGGACGTGCGCGCACTCCTGTCTGGACCAACAGGGTTAAGGCTGGAGGAAAGGGGTTTACGCGACGGTGTGCCCCCCCAAAATGCGACATCTCAACCGGCCGACCTCGCCCGTTAGTCCCAGCTGCATGGCGCCGCCGTATTTTCGACTCGATTCACTCCCTCGCGCACCCAGGTGTGCGCGCTTCGGTTAAAATGGTCGCCGAAAAGTTTGTGTGGCCTGGCCTGTGCAAAAACGTAAAAGAATGGGCAAAGACTTGCATTTCTTGTCAGCGCGCCAAAGTACACAAACACACAAAAGCCCCTCTGGAGCCTTTTCGAATCCCTGCTAGAAGGTTCGACCACGTTCATGTCGACCTCGTGGGGCCACTACCTTCCTCCCAAGGTTTCACACATCTGTTAACAATGATAGACCGCACCACGCGCTGGCCGGAGGCAGTCCCTCTGGCGTCAACCACAGCAGAGGAAGTCACTCGCGTTTTTTTGACAAACTGGGTGGCACGTTTCGGCGTCCCATCGGACATCACGTCCGATAGGGGGCCTCAATTTGTCTCGGAGCTTTGGTCAGCCATGGCCAGCAGCTTGGGGGCGACAATTCACCGCACCACCGCTTATCACCCTCAGGCTAATGGGTTATGCGAGTGTTTTCACAGATCTTTAAAGGCTGCCCTCAGAGCCTCACTAACGGATACAAATTGGGTAAATAAACTTCCCTGGGTTTTATTGGGGTTGCGTGCTGCGCCCAAAGAGGATCTAGACGCCTCCCCAGCAGAATTAGTTTTTGCACAACCTCTCAGGCTCCCAGGTGAATTTTTACCAGAGAACCCAGAGCCAGGGCATCTTCCAGCCCCGAGGTTTTTAGGCAGCAATGGACCGGACTCTCTCCCCGGACCGGCACATCACTCTTTTCCACGGGTTTTTGTCCCCCAAGCTTTAAAAGACGCTGAATTTGTTTTTGTTAGGCATGAAGCTTTAAAACCAACCTTCCGCCCACCATACGATGGCCCATTCAGAGTGCTGGAACCTGGTGATAAACATTTTGTGCTTGATTTTGGGGATAGAAAAGAAACAGTCAGCACTGATAGACTTAAACCTGCCTTCTTGTTGAGAGACGAGCCTGCACGGTTGGCGAGAGCACCTCGGCGGGGTAGACCCCCCAAGAGAAAAGACTCAGCCCCCCTGCAGGGAACAAATAATCACTCTCCTCCCCAAGCTGCAGATTCCTTACAGGAAGGTCCCACCAGGACACCCAAGCGGACCCACAGCAGATTCGGGAGAAGATTAAAACCCAGACGGCACAGGGACTGATGCAAACTACTCAACAGTTGTTCACTAATTGTGCTGTAACAGTTTAGGACTGACTTGTGATATTACTATGCTGTTATGATTACCACTGAACTCTCTTAGGAGCATGGCTGCTGGAAAGTTTCTTCTGTGTCAAGAGGTGTAGCAGTTAGTATGTCATAATTATCTTAAACTGTGAATTTTTCTATTGTCCTTTTCTTAGTCGTTTGGGGGGGGGGCTGTGGTCTATATTAATCATATATCCCATAACCTACATATGTTTAAGCATGTGAGAGTGTTTAGTGATTACATATGTAAAGCGACTTCACACCTCAGAACATGACAAAGGGTCTCAACCGCCAGTGAAGATCAAAGAGCATCCGAGGCACTGCGGTGGAGACCGGATGGGTTGCCCTGACCCCCCAGGGCCAGGTGGAGGAGTACGAAGACAAAAGAGGGGATTAAGATAGTGAGGGATGTCAGCTTTTGATATGCATGTCTTTTGTTATGTGCGAGTGTAAGTTCGTAGAGCCGAAGGTGTTAGTTCTCTTACTTCTTCTGCTGCTGCACCTAGATGAGACTTGTTAGAGGAGCTGATAATAAACTTTGGTTTATGAATCACATCGCCTCGTTATTTCAAGCTCCTCTACAGCTGATCACTTTTTGCCACAACACCACTGGCTGAAGCAGGTACATCCCATGATGTCTCAAAAGTCTCTCCATGATTTTCACACAGATCAGAGCCATTTGTAGCATAGGAAGCTAAATGTTTCTACAGACATTCTGAAGTTCTGCAATCACTGCAGTTCATGAAGCTGGGATGACAGCTCATCACTGAGAGGCTCGGTTGAATGGACAGACCAACGGTTTCAAGCAATAATTTTGCCACGAGAGAGCCATCTGAAACACACACACACAGCATACATATTTTAGTACCTAATAGCGATAACTTGCCGTGATTACAATGTAGTACGGAGGACTTAGTGCTTAACTGGCATTAGCAATCATTAGCTTACCTTCACATGTGATCTAGTTCATATCCTCACATCTTCCACTGCCCCATGGCTTCCTAAACTCTCCAGTACTTTTCAAGAGTTTGTCTCGCTGCCTGTAGCCTTCTCTCGCTCTCCTTTTTTGCCTTTACTCTGACAAAAAGCCAGCGAGCAGCAGGCTCGCCTCGTACTTCACGCTATATCATCACTCTGTGCTCATCTCTCTTCGCCATGTTGAGTCGGGATGAGTAGGTGCTAGTTGAATTATTATTATTCTCAACACAGGGTCTACAGCTATTTGCCGTCCAAAATGGCAGAAAAACAATGTGGCACGTGACCACTGACGTCACGTGCAACCCTTCTATAGTCAGTTATGTGTTGAATAAAGGAGAGTACAGTTTATGCCCGTTGTCCGCGCCTCATTTCCAGACATAACAGAAACTGCTTGGAGCAACCCTCTGCTGTAATTAAAAAAGTGCTTTATGCGGTGATGAACAACATTAACCCACTGTCTCTGTCCATTAGCTCAGTTATTAAATAAATATATAATCTGTATCCTGTAGGTTCATGATTAGAACTGAACATGTGAACAAAAGCAAAACACTACTAATTTTGACAGAATGTTTACATCATGGTCTGCAAAATGACAAGTAAAAGTCTGAAGTAGCTACGCTGCAATAAAATTATTCAGAAAAGTACAATTTTTAACTACTACCCACTTTAAAATGTATATAAAAACCTAAATACACACATACATAAAGTAACAATGCTTTTTAAATTGGTTACACTGTCTTACTACCCACCTCCGGTAAAACCGTTCCGAACTGAAACAAAACGGATGTGTTTGTGCTCTCATGTGCCTAGACGTCATCTGCGTCCCTCCCTCCCCGTTATCCCCTCACTCCTCCTCCCGGTCCACCACTCTCTTGCCGGCCCGACCTGCGCCTCTTTCCGGCCAGACAACCACACGGGACCCGCCGACATCTGGAACGCGTGAGAAAGGAGGGGAGAGAGAGACACGACGAGAGGCGGAAAAAAAACAGGGTCAAAATTGGTGAAAGATAACGAGCAGTCGCATTGCAGAATCGCAGTTTTTTCGTCCCTATCAGAAGCTACTTTTTTTTTTTTTTTTAACAGCTACTTCCATCTGTTTCTGTGGTAGAAACCAGACTGTGATGTCCATGGAAACATGTAAGGATCGCCTGGGATCTGAAGTAACTGCGCCTTTCTGAGCACAATCAGCGTGCTGGCCATACCCAACTGGACCGTTAGGTTTTTTTTTTCCTCTTTGGCTAGCTAGGTGGGACCCTGACGACGCTGAGGAGAAAACACAACCTGAAAGCCGTTTTGGGGAGGTGGAAGGCTGAGGTGTACGCTTCGTCATAACGGGAAAAGACCAAAGTGAGTACATAAATTTTTCACTTTCGCATCGACAAGCAGACGTTGGTCGTGAACGTGCGCCTGAATGTTTGCTGGAGACGCACGCTTCGCATCCTGGGCTCTGACGTCATTACGCAAAGACCGAGCACACAAAAGAGGCCGCCTCGGTTGTTTTTTGTTTTCGTAAAAAGCAAAAGCTTGCTGCAGAAGAGAGTTGGAGAAAAGTTAGGAATCTTGGCCCAGTGGATCCTTCCTAAACTTTCACTTCTAGCTTCAGATAATGCCGCATTATCGCTTTAGCTAACCGATACACACGCCCCATACACTGTACACTATTAAACTTTATATGACTTTTGATTGTTTTTCAATACCTATTTGTATTACGTTCATTTTTGTCTTATAAAGTGTGGAACCCCTTTATCACAACAAAGTGGTCAACTAGGGGTCCCTGTATGGAGAATAGTCATGTTTCTGTTAAATCACCATCATCGATCACTTTCAGACATGTAAGCAGGGCTTGACATTAACTGGTGATTTTCCAAAGTTACTAGACACTCAGCCTTTCCACAAGGCACAATTTTGTGGTTGGAAAATTATGTTTAATATGATCAAATTTGACTATCACATGCTAAAATTTACTTGAACAAAATTTACAACCTTTTTAAATGTAACTGACCCATATGCATGTATACCCCTACCCCGTGACTCTTGAGGGCTGAAAATGACCCCTTTGAATTGAGACACCTCATCAGGCTGCACTGTGCCATGAGTAGTTGCTGATGGATTTAACCTAAATCAGGGGTGTCCAATCATGTGCCATGGAGGGCCAGGACCTTGTAGATTTTCTCTTCTACCCAGTCTCTTCAGCAGGTGTTTTCAGTTATCAGCAATCATTGGGAAGAAATTCAGTGGAATCTGCTGTTGAAGACATTGGTCGGATGTAAAACCTGCAGGGTCTTGGCCCTCCATGGTGCATGATTGGACACCCGTGACCCAAATGGACACTGCCTGTTTTCACCAGAAAAAAAGAAGAGGAAGAATACTTGACTAACTCAGCTGATTCTGATAAGCACACCTCTTCAAGATCTGTGCTTATCAGAATCAGCTGCGTTAGTCAGTGGCTGGAACAAATATGTGATTGGACTTTTACTCTTTGGACCTGGGATTAGCCATCGCTGCCCTCAGGCCATATGTTTGACACCCTTGGACCAGCCCATTAAAAATATATATTTGGAGGGTAAAGGGCTATCCACACCAAACATGATAATGATTGCTATAAAATTACAGTTTTAACAATTGTTCTAAGAAAGCGTCCACATCAATTAACAACATGCTCTAACAGCAGAGACAAACATGAGCTGCATATACTGCATATCCCAGCCACATACAGTAAGTACATTTGTCCTACTGCAGGATGAGATCATTTATGCCGCTGCTGCACTCAGTAATCTTAAAGGATTTTTTTTTTTTAACTAGACCTGTACCTAACGCAGGAAAAAAATAAGAAGAAAAGCAAAAAGAGTGAAATTATTCATCTGATTTTTCTCTCAGCTCCAGACTCCGGACTGGCACAGGTAGGAGGATCAAGTGAGTGCACAGTGCAGAGTGGTATCACATGGACTTGCAAATAATTAATAATAATTTCAGTTTGGGTGCATAGAGCTCTTTCAGAGGGCCGCTTTATGCATCCAAATACAGTCTATGATCATTTCTCCTCCACCTATTGTGCACACAGATCCTGCTGAAAGCAGGTCGATAAACATCCGCAGTCTGTCATTTATTTCCCTGCTGTCAAAACAGGTGACAGTGATGGTTAGATGTTTTTGATTGACCAAAAGTGTTTTTACTGTTGATAAAATCGGGAATTGTAGTTTTGTAGTCTCACATTGTGAGGTTTATTATTAAAATTGCCATTTGAGAAAACTACAACGCGCCAGGGTGAGTAGTGGCGGTGGCTGTCTTACTGGCCACAGCTGAAATCTACCTGCCATTGGTGGGTGGGTGGGTGTTAATGTCAAGCCCTGCATGTAAGTATATAGCATAATGATAGACACATATCTTTAATTGTTATAGGCTTTATTTCAAGGTAACACCGTAATTATAGCTGATTATTGCTTAATTATTGCTGGATTCTACAGCTATAACATTAACATAATTTTAAATCATTCAAATAGACATGATCCAGGATATAATAAAATTCAATAATAAATTTAATTGACACTAAGTTAGCAGTTAAATGACTGCCCAATACACCAGTCATCACAATGAATTTACATCAGTCCCTGTCAAATATTAGTGAATGGTTTTTAAGTGATAAATTTGGACAGAAGTTTCTTTATATAGTTATATGTCACTTTAGTACTTCATTATTTAAAGGCTGTCTTGCATGGTATTTTTGAGCACGGAATATTCAAATATTCTCATTGGCTTTTGGTTACAAAAAGTAGAGAAGACAGTGCTTTATTTGTGTCATTGTATATATTTTTCTAACATTACTCTGGGAGATATGGTGTGTTTTGATGTTTAATTTCAGACTTTTTTTGAGAAAAAATAGTGTAGTTGATTTGATACCAGATAGATAGATACAGTGGATATAAAAAGTCTACACACCCTTGTACAAAATGCCAGATTTTTGTGATGTAAAAAAATGAGAACAAGATAAATCATTTCAAAACTTTTTCCACCATTAATGTGACCTATAACCTGTACAACCCATTTGAAAAATAAACTGAAATCTTTTAAGGGGAAAAATATAACATTAAAAAACTTACAATAACCTGTTTGCATAAATATGCACACCCTTAAACTAATACTTTGTTGCAGCACCATTGGCTTTTATTACAGCACTCAAGTTTTTTTGGGTAGGAGTCTTATTGGCGTGTCACATCTTGATGTGGCAATATTTGACTACTCTTCTTTGCAAAATCGCTCCAAATCTGTCAGATTGCGAGGGCATCTCCAGTGCGCAGTCCTCTTCAGATCACCCCACAGATGTTCAATCGTATTCAGGTTTGGACTCTGGCTGGGCCATTTCAAAACCTTAATCTTCTTCTGGTGAAGCCATTCTTTTGTTGATTTGGGTGTGTGCTTTGGATCATTGTTATGCTGAAGTTCCTCTTCATCTTCATCTTTCTAGCAGGAGCCTGAAGGTTTTGTGCCAACACTGACTGGTATTTGGAACTGTTCATAATTCCCTCCACCTTGACTAAGGTCCTAGTTTCAGCTAAAGAAAACAGCCCCAAAGCATGATGCTGCCACCACCGTGGTTCACTGTAGGTATGGTGTTCTTTTGGTGATGAGCAGTGTTGTGTTTGTGCCAAATATACCTTTTGGAATTATGGCCAAAAAGTTCAACCTTGGTTTCATCAGACCATAACACATTTTCCCACATGCGTTTGGGAGATTTCGAGTGTGTTTTTGCAAAATGTAGCCGGGCTTGGATGTTCTTCTTTGCAAGACAAGCCTTCCGTCTTGCCACCCTCCCCCACAGCCCAGACATATGAAGAAGATGGGAGATGGTTGTCACATATACTAAACAGCCAGTACTTGCCAGAAATTCCTGCAGCTCCTTCAATGTTGCTGTCAGCCTTTTGGCAGCCTCCCTGACCAGTTTTCTTCTTGTCTTTTCATCAGTTTTGGAGGGATGTCCAGTTCTTGGTAATGTCACTGTTGTGCCACATTTTCTCCACTTGATGATGACTGTCTTCACTGTGTTCCATGGCATATTTAATGCCTTGGAAGTTCTTTTGTACCCTTCTCCTGACTGATACATTTGAACAATGAGATCCCGCTGATGCTTTGGAAGCTCTCTGTGGACTATGGCTTGTGCTGTAAGATGTGACTACAAAAATGTCAGGAAAAGCCTACTAGAACAGCTGAACTTTATTTGGGGTTAATCAGAGGCACTTTAAATGGTGGAAGGTGTGTGGTGACTCCCACTTAACATGAGTTTGAATGTGATTGGTTAATTCTGAACACAGCCACATCCCCAGTTATAAGAGGGTGTGCATATTTATGCAACCAGGTTATTGTAAGTTTTTTAATTTTTCCCCTTAAAAGAGTTCAGTTTGTATTTGGGTTAGGTTGTACAGGTTATCAATCACATTCATGGTGGAAAAAGTTTTGAAATTATTTATCTTGGTCTTGTTTTTCTACATCACAAAAACCTGGCATTTGAACAGGGGTGTGTAGACTTTTTATATCCACTGTAGATAGATTGGAGTGGTGGTCTAGTTGATAGAGCATTCGCCCCACAACCAGGAGGTTGGGGGTTCAAGTCCCAGTTGGGTCATACCTGTAGAAGAGCTTGGAAGAACGAGGCGATGTGATATATAAACCAAAGTTTATTATCAGCTCTTCTAACAAGTCTCATCCTAGTGCAGCAGCAGAAGAAGGAAAAAAAGACCGAACACTTTCGGCTCTATGAACTTATACTTGCACATAACAAAAGACATGCAAATCCAAAGCTGACATCCCTCCTTATCTTAATCCCCCCATTGTCTTCGTACTCCTCCTCATGGCCCTGGGGGGTCAGGGCAGCTCCTCCGGTCTCCACCGCAGTGCCTGGGAAACTCTTTGATCCTCACTGGCGGTTGAGATCTCTTTGTCCTGTTCTGAGGTGTGAAGTCGCCTTACATATGTAATCACCAAACATTCTCATATGCTTCAACATATGTAGGTTATGGAATATATGATAAATATAGACCACAGCCCCCCCCAAACGACTAAGAAGAGGACAATAGAAAAATTCACAGTTTAAGATAATTATTATGACATACTAACTGCTACACCTCTTGCCACAGGAGAAACTTTCTAGCAGCCATGCCCCTAAGAGAGTTCAGTGGTAATCATAACAGCATAGTAAAATCACAAGTCAGTCCTAAACTGTTACAGCACAATTAGTGGACAACTGTTGAGTAGTTTGTATCAGTCTCTGTGCCGTCTGGGTTTTAATCTTCTCCCGAAACTGCTGTGGGTCCGCTTGGGCGTCCTGCTGGGACCTTCCTGTAAGGAATCTGCAGCTTGGGGAGGAGAGTGATTATTTGTTCCCTGCAGGGGGGCTGAGTCTTTTCTCTTGGGGGGTCTACCCCTCCGAGGTGCTCTCGCCAACCGTGCAGGCTTGTCTTTCAACAAGAAGGCAGGTTTAAGTCTGTCAATGCTGACTGTTTCTTTTCTATCCCCAAAATCAAGCACAAAGTGTTTATCACCAGGTTCCAGCACTCTGAATGGCCCATCGTATGGTGGGCGGAAGGTTGGTTTTAAAGCTTCATGCCTAACAAAAACGAATTCAGCATTCTTTAAAGCTTGAGGGACAAAAACCTGTGGAAAAGAGTGATGAGCCGGACCGGGGAGAGAGTCCGGTCCGCTGCTGCCTAAAAACCTCGGGGCTGGAAGGTGCCCTGGCTCTGGGTTCTCTGGTAAAAATTCACCTGGGAGCCTGAGAGGTTGTGCAAAAACTAATTCTGCTGGAGAGGCGTCTAGATCCTCTTTGGGCGCAGCACGCAACCCCAATAAAACCCAGGGAAGTTTATTTACCCAATTTGTATCCGTTAGTGAGGCTCTGAGGGCGGCCTTTAAAGATCTGTGAAAACGCTCGCATAACCCATTAGCCTGAGGGTGATAAGCGGTGGTGCGGTGAATTGTTGCCCCTAAGCTGCTGGACATGGCTGACCAAAGCTCCGAGACAAATTGAGGCCCCCTATCGGACGTGATGTCCGATGGGACGCCGAAACGTGCCACCCAGTTTGTCAAAAAAACGCGAGCGACTTCCTCCGCTGTGGTTGACGCCAGAGGGACTGCCTCTGGCCAGCGCGTGGTGCGGTCTATCATTGTTAACAGGTGTGTGAAACCTTGGGAGGAAGGTAGTGGTCCCACGAGGTCGACATGAACGTGGTCGAACCTTCTAGCAGGGATTGGAAAAGGCTCCAGAGGGGCTTTTGTGTGTTTGTGTATTTTGGCGCGCTGACAAGAAATGCAAGTTTTTGCCCATTCTTTTACGTTTTTGCGCAGGCCAGGCCACACAAACTTTTCGGCGACCATTTTAACCGAGGCGCGCACACCTGGGTGCGCGAGGGAGTGAATTGAGTCGAAAATACGGCGGCGCCATGTAGCTGGGACTAACGGGCGAGGTCGGCCGGTTGAGATATCGCATATTAGGGGGGGCACGCCGTCGCGTAAACCCCTTTCCTCCAGCCTTAACCCTGTTGGTCCAGACAAGAGTGCGCGCACGTCCGCGTCACTACTTTGTTCCTCTGCCATGGCTGCATAATCTATCCCTGCATGGATTGGGGCCGCGTATGTGTCCGCGTTGGTGAAGAGTTCCGCGGCTGAGGTAGTATAATCTGTCTCCTCGCGCTCTGACGATGTCACAGCGCGAGAGAGGCAGTCTGCTACCATGTTAAGTTTGCCTGCCACATGTCGAATGTCTGTGGTGAACTCTGAAATCGCAGCCAGCTGTCTTTGTTGCCTGCCTGACCACGGTTCGGAAATTTTAGCCATAGCAAAGGTGAGCGGTTTGCGGTCTACAAAAGCCGTGAAACTCCGCCCTTCTAACCAGAACTGGAAGTGGCGGATGGATAAATGAAGCGCTAGCAGCTCCCTGTCAAAAGTGCTGTATTTACGCTCGGTTTGGTTGAGCGATTTGCTGAAGAACGCCAAAGGTTGCCAGATTCCGCTGACATGTTGTTCTACAACTGCCCCTATAGCTAGGTCCGAAGCGTCTGTGGTTAGCGCAATGCGGGCCGAGGGATCGGGGTGAACCAACAGTGTGGCATTAGCTAGGGCGCTTTTTACTTCCGCGAAGGCGCGTTCGCGCTCCGGGGTCCATTCGACCGCGTTGGAAGCTTTTTGTTTTCTGAGCGCGTCATATAGGGGCTGCATGAGCTGAGCTGCGTGGGGGAGGAAGTGGTTGTAAAAATTAACCATGCCCAAAAATTCCTGCAGCGATTTGACCGTATGTGGCCGTGGGAAACTTTTTATCGCGTGAACTTTGTCTGGAAGTGGGACTGCCCCCTTCGGAGAAACTCTGTGTCCTAAAAAATCAATTTGTGACACGCCGAATTTGCATTTGGCTGGATTGATTATTAACCCGTGCTCTTCTAGCCTCTGAAAAACCATAGTGAGATGCCGCTCGTGTTCTTCCTCAGACGGGCTGGCTACCAGCATATCGTCGAGGTAGACGAAAACAAAAGGGAGGTCGCGTAATACTGCGTCCATCATCCACTGAAAGGTTTGAGCTGCGCCTATGAGGCCGAAAGGCATTCGCAAAAATTCAAAAAGGCCGAAAGGGGTTATTACAGCTGTTTTAGGAATGTCCTCTGCTCGAACTGGGACTTGATGATAACCGCGGACCAGGTCTATTTTTGAAAAAATGCGCGCACCCGCCAGATGCAGTGAAAAATCCTGAATGTGAGGAATTGGGTAGCGGTCATGCGCTGTCGCATTGTTTAATCTGCGGTAATCGCCGCACGGTCTCCAAGAACCGTCGGATTTCGGAACCATGTGAAGTGGTGAGGCCCAGGGGCTTTTCGAGCGTCTAATAATGCCTAATTTTTCAAGGGTGGTAAACTCGTCCCGAGCTATGGCGAGCTTAGCCTCGTCTAAGCGCCGGGCTTTGGCAAATACGGGTGGGCCCGTTGTGGGAATAAAATGTTCAACCCCGTGTTTAGCCACTGTGGCTGAGAATTTGGGAATTGTGAGTGCTGGAAATTGGGTGAGGAGTTGATCAAACTTACCTCCTGCTGTGGTGACGCTAGCCTGCACGGGTGGTGGAGAAATACGAGCTGAGCAGGGAATAGAAGCAAAGGACAGTGCATTAACCAAGCGTCTGTTCGCTAGATCAACTAATAACCCATATGCACACAAAAAATCTGCGGCCAACAAGTTAAAACTCACCGCCATTACAACAAATGTCCATCTGTAGTTGCGGCCGTGGATGCAGAGGTGCAGGCTCTTTTCGCCAAAAGTGTCGATGGTGGAGCCGTTGGCTGCCATCGCTCCATTGCCCCGGGGGCCCATGGCCCGGTCTGCTTGGGAGGGCATGACAAAACTTAGTTGAGCTCCCGTGTCGATAAGGAACCACTTGCCGGTGTGTCCGTCCGTCACATATAAAAGCTTGCTTTTTTCGCCGAGAACCGCCGCTGTTAACGGCTCTCGGCTTCGGCGTTTTCCGGAATTTGTGAATTTGCAGGGGGGAACGCATTTGTAAGCCTTCTCGGCGAAGCGGTGGTGGTAATAACAAACGTCGCTCTGTCTGTTGCGTCCTGGCCGTGTCGCTGTCACCGTGGGCTGATTCTGCTCGGTGATTTGTGGCTCCTCGTGGCTCCGGACATCAGCGTTGAGGTCTGCGGATGCTGCTGTGGGTGTCTGCTCCTTGCAGGCGTTGACGAGCCGTTGAGCTTCGTGAGCTAGCGTGCGGAAGTCTTGCTGGGTGCTGCATCGCATGTTGGCCAGTGTCCCTCTCATGTGTGGCGGCAGCATACTGAGGAATATGAAATGGAAGAGGAAGTTGTCATTGTCCTCTTCTTTAAGTTGCAGCAAGTCCTCCATGAGGGCCTTGGGTCTGCCTCCTCTGTGGCCGTAAACCGCCAGGATCCTCTCGGCTCTCTCCTTGGCTGAGGGGACGTACTTTGCCACGATGGTCGCTTTCAGTTCTTCATATTTGTCCTGGGCCGGCGGCCGTTGGATTATGCTCCGCGCACATCTTGAAGTGGCGGCGTTGAGTTTGGCGACGATGTGATAGAACTTTGTATTGTCAGCCGTGATGCCCGCAAGTGCAAACTGGGCTTCAGCTTGCAGAAACCACGATGCGGGGTCTTCCTGCCAGAAGTCCGGCAGGTTGACGGTGACGGCGTTTGTGTAGACCGTCACTGCTGCGTCCGCAGGGTGAGAGTGCCTTGCTTCGGCTCTCTCCGCGGCGCTGGTGCTCGGTTGAGCCCTCTCTATCACTTCTGCCGGGGGGGAACGTCGTCCATCTGTTCCCTTGTCTGCTTGGGCGCCGGCGTCTGGCTGGGTCGCCACAGATGAGTCGATCGCGGGGGAACGCCTCTGGTCCATACTTCGCGTCAGGGTCACCAGTGTAGAAGAGCTTGGAAGAACGAGGCGATGTGATATATAAACCAAAGTTTATTATCAGCTCTTCTAACAAGTCTCATCCTAGTGCAGCAGCAGAAGAAGGAAAAAAAGACTGAACACTTTCGGCTCTATGAACTTATACTTGCACATAACAAAAGACATGCAAATCCAAAGCTGACATCCCTCCTTATCTTAATCCCCCCATTGTCTTCGTACTCCTCCTCATGGCCCTGGGGGGTCAGGGCAGCTCCTCCGGTCTCCACCGCAGTGCCTGGGAAACTCTTTGATCCTCACTGGCGGTTGAGATCTCTTTGTCCTGTTCTGAGGTGTGAAGTCGCCTTACATATGTAATCACCAAACATTCTCATATGCTTCAACATATGTAGGTTATGGAATATATGATAAATATAGACCACAATACCAAAGACCATATAAAAATAGTACTTCCCATCTTCTTTTTTTTTTTTTTTTTTTAAGTTTTTGTAAAGGGTATACAGGTCATTACAGCATTGCATTGTTTACATTTTCATCACGTTCCCTTATTTTTTGCTATTTGACAACATTGGTAGGGTAATTATTACAACACCCCTTTTTTTTTAAAGTGAAAGAAAAAGTGAAATTAAAGAGAATAAAATAAAAAAATGAACAAACAAACAAACAGAACAGCAAAAGACAAACAAACAGAAAATTAAGTAATTAAAAGTAAAAGAGCATCTGAGTAGCGTTGGAACAAAGAGCGGGACCATTATTGAAATGGTATTTGTCAAAGATTAGATCTAATGGAAGACACATATGCGATCCAGGGTTGCCAAAAGTTCATGAACCCATCCATGTCCTGTCTCACTGCGAATGTCAACTTTTCCATCGAGTAAATGTCTTGAATCACGTTAATCCAATCTTCAGGTGTAGGACAGTCCTTCAGCATCCATTTTTTAGTTAGGGCTTTTTTTACTTGCCAATATTAAAACATTGAATAAGTATTTATCTCCTTGTCTTTCCAGTGAGTCCGGTAGTAAACCCAAATACAAAGTTACAAAAGAAAAGGGAACTGTTATTTTGAATATTTTCCCCAATATTGTCTGTACATTGGTCCAATATTGGTGGATAACTGGGCATGACCAAAACACATGAAAATGATTTGCAGTCTTTTCACCACACAAGCGCCAACAGTTCAACCCCTTATGGGTAAATTTGTTTTGTGCAGGTGTTCTGAAAAATCTTACCAAATTTTTCCATCCAAATTCTCTCCACTGCAGGGATGAGGTACTTTTCCATTGCTGTTTATTTAGCTTTTCCCATATTTCCAATTGTAAAGTGAAATTCCCCTCTTTTTCCCATCTCTCTTTTATATATGATGTGTTGTCTCCTTTTAAGTCTTGAAGACCTTGGTATATATTAGAAATGTATCTGATCCCTGGGATCCCTTTATATGCCATTAAGAAGACCTTCAGAACACCTGACTGGGCCCTTTCCAAATCCTCCTTTTTAAGTATATTGTTTATGTGGTGTCTAAGCTGAAAGAACCTGTAAAGATCTTGATTTATTAGACCTTGTTTTTTCAAATCTTCAAAACTTCTTAAAGTTTGCCCCTTAAAAAAATCGTAATATTTTATCAGCCCTTTCTCTTTCCACTCTTTAAATCTAGTGTCTGTTTTATTGGGGGTAAAGTCTTGATCATAGGCAATCCATTGCAGAAGTCGATAGGGCTCTTTAGCTTGATTCTCTCTGACTATCTTAAACCAAATTTTTAGCGGAGTCTCTATCCACGGGTTAGTGTTATTCAAGAGTTTAGGTAAGGCATTGTTCCCTATTATCGCCTGTAGGGGGATGTCACTTGTTATTTGGCATTCAATCTCCTTCCATTGTGCAGTGTAGACTGGGTTACATATCGCTATTAAAGTTTTAATTTGTGCGGCTTTAAAATAGTCCCTGATATTTGGCAGCGTGAGCCCACCTTTGTCTTTGTTTAGCTGTAAGGTTCTATATCTGATTCTAGGTCTCTTGCCCTGCCATATGAATCTTGAGATCCTTCTGTTCAGCTCCTGCCATGTTTTTTTGGGAGTTCTACCGGTATTGTTTGGAAAAGGTATAGAAGACGTGGAAGTATATTCATTTTGACTGCTTCAATTCTTTGTGCAGTACCTAAGAATGGTATCATATTCCATCTTGCTAGGTCAGATTTTATTTTTGTCACCAGTGGATCATAGTTTAGTGTTATAATTTTGTTGAGTTGTTTCGGGATATTGACCCCCAGATATTTCATAGATTCCAACTCCCAGTTAGTTTTGAGTTCACTTAGTGAATAATGATTTGGGTCATAGTTGAATGTTAAAACTTGGGTTTTATGCATGTTTAATTTGTACCCCGATAAATCTCCATAGTCTGAAAAAACTGAGATTAGTTCTGGTAAAGAAGTGTCCGGCTGCCCTAGGTATATTAAAATGTCATCAGCAAAGAGTGCTATTTTATGTTCCTTCTGACCAAGTGTAATACCTTGAATTTCTTGATTTTGTCTTATCCATTGGCTCAGAGGTTCTATGAAGATTGCAAAGAGCAGTGGAGACAGGGGGCAGCTCTGACGACATCCTCTTTCCAGCTCAAAAGATGATGATAAATTACCGTTAATCCTTATTTTAGCTGTTGGTTTTTTATATAATGCCTGTATAGTTCTAATGAAGTTGTTATGAAAATTGAAACTGGATAAGATTCTATATAGGAAAGACCAGTCAACCGAATCGAATGCTTTTTCAGCATCTAATCCCAATATGACTGCATTTAAGTTATATTTTTTTATATGATGAATTATGTGTAAAGTGCGTCTAATGTTGTCTTGTGTCTGTCTTTGTCTTATAAAACCTGTTTGGTCTAAGTGAATTAAGTCTGTCAGTATGTTTTCTAACCTTTTAGCAAGGATAATGGTAAAAAGCTTATAGTCCTGATTTAATACACTGATTGGTCTGTAGTTGGAGCATTCTAGTTTATCCTTTTCAGGTTTAGGTATAACTGCAATGACCCCTTCTCTCCAGGAGGGGGGGATTTCCCCTGTGTGGAGGACATAGTTAAATGTTTTCAGGAGGAGAGGAGATAGTTGCTGTTTAAAGGTTTTGTACCATTCTGCTGTATAGCCATCTGCTCCTGGGGATTTGTTAGCTTTAAGTTTCATAATTGCTTTTTCCAATTCTTTAGGTTGTATTTCTAACAGTAGTGTTTTATTTTGTGATTCCGTAAGTTGGGGAAGGTTTAATGTGTTTAGGAATGTCTCGGATGCGTTTTTATGTTTTTTGTGGGAGTATAAGTTCTTATAGTAATTCTCGAAGCTTTTAAGAATATCCTGAATTCTGAATTTTATTTCCTTTGATACTGGGTCTCTGATTTTGTAGACTGCTCTTTCTGTTTGTTGTTTCCTCAATTTATAGGCTAGTAATTTTGCCGATTTACTGCCTGCTTCATAGTGTTTTTGTTTCAGAAATGTAAGTTTCTTCTGGATTTCTATTGTGTAGATCTCATTTATTTGATTTTTAATTTCTTTAATCTTGAGTGAGCCATTAGAATGAGTGTTGCCTTTGTGTTCTTTTTCTAGGTTCTTGAGTTCTGACTCTAATGTGATTAGTTTTTCTTGTCTCAGTTTCTTTTGGGTTGCCAGTTTTGCAATAATTTTTCCCCTTATTACAGCTTTGCACGCATCCCACAGTATTAAAGGGGATACTTCTCCATTATCGTTTTCTTCCAAATATCTGAGAATATCTGATTCCAATTCATCTTTCAGTGGTCCTTTCAGGACATTTGAATTCAGC
The DNA here is from genome assembly GCA_020510985.1 of Pholidichthys leucotaenia. Lineage (NCBI taxonomy): Eukaryota > Metazoa > Chordata > Actinopteri > Cichliformes > Pholidichthyidae > Pholidichthys > Pholidichthys leucotaenia. The sequence goes on along the minus strand of CM035849.1, from coordinate 139,069,890 downwards.
CTCCAGGAAAATGTATTATTTGTGTATTTTTGGATGTTTAAAGCAGACGGACAGTGACATTTTTTTATTGAACCAATCAACAGATTGTATGAAAATATTCTTTTCTGTCTATTCCCGCGATTTAATATGTGTCACCAGCTTCCATAAATGACCTTATTTGCTCATAGCTCAGCCTTCACTTAGTGAAGCTGCAGTACCGCCATCTCTCGATAGGTGCGGGCATTGGTGACGTCACAACAGCAATACATAGTAAATGGCAGAACGAGAGCAAAGTGATTCGGACAGCGATTATTTTCTCGAGTTTGACAACCTCAATATAAATGATGACATTGAAAATGAGGAATCGGATGATGAAGTAGTTTTGGGTGGTGCTGAGGGGGTATTCAGCCTTATTTGTGGGAAAGAAGTGAGGGTTATGTTGCCTGCCTGTGCAGTGAGCCTCATCAGAGAAACATTCCCATCTGATCACTACAAGGGATTTTGCCTACCAAGGTTAGATTTGTGAACAATGATATGTAAATAAAGTTTTGTAAAATCATATATTGAGTTTATTAATGTTCATGTCAATGTTATAATTCTCATAGTTCAGCATTCATCAAAGTCGCATGTCATATACATTTGAATAATTTGAACACACTAAATTCTTCTCAATTTGAAAAGAAATATTACATACTATACCACCTTTGTATGAACGTTTGAAAACACAGCAGAAATATACAAAGAAATACAAAAATCAATGGAGTATCACTACAGATTAAGAAAATAACTAGTTTCCAGATATAGCAATTATTATATTCCAATAAATAACATTTCACAGTTATAATGGGCACCATTTTATGGTAGAAAATTGGGGTTCCATTTTTAAAAGCACATTTCTCTGACAATCTTAGGCTTATATTTATTTTTCTTAGCAAATATGTTGCTTCCCTAAAAATTGAGAGCTGAACTGTCATTGGTAATTACCTCCGCCAGGCCGAAAAGGCCAGGAGGAGGTTATGTTTTTGCCGGGGTTTGTTTGTCTGTTTGTCTGTTTGTCGACTCCGCGTTCTTCAACGTTTTAGGCACAAAAGCACGCGCAAAACACTGGTGGCCTGGGCCCGCCAGCGTGCCTCTGTTTGCGCGACGCTGCAAAACCTGACACGGGCACCTGTCCGCCGCCGCATTATTTCCCAGAAATAATTTGATTTTGAAAATCATCCATTGCTTGGAATTCATTTAAAATGTTTAGTAAACATTTGCAGTGAATATTAAAAATACAAAACTTACCCTGTTTACTTCTCATTTTCTGACAGCTGATGGCCTCGGTAGATCACCCTTGCTTTTCACGCCACTGTCACTGACACTTGTCTCAGAGTCAGACTGGGGAATCGCGGGATATATAGTTGGAATAGCCGTTTTCTTTATCACCAATCTTTTTGCAAATTTCATTTCAAATTGCATCTTATTCTCGAAATCGCTGTCAACGAAATGTCTACTGCACATGTAGGGTGCTGACGAGGTGCAGGTGTGCGCGCACCTGAGGCAGATGCCTGAGAGCGGCGAGCCGTGACACCTGCAAAATATATGTGGACAAGAAAGACTGACAAACCTGGGTACTATTTCACTGGAGTCTGCTTTAATACAGAAGCTGAAGCAATAGGGAACACTGTATGTCTCTGTAATTGAGAACTTTGCTTCTAAAAAACACAGGAGGATGGACTTCCAATATAAGTAACCGGTGAGTTAAACTGTCTTTCTTCAGCATGTTTTTTCCCCCTAACCGTTCTTATGATCATGAAAATATTTGGTAATTCTGAGAAATATCCGTAATCGCCGATTTTAAAACGTAAACATCAAGTGTTGCATGAAGCAAAACACAGCAGTGGCCGACGACTGTGTGCGTGTGTTTGGCTGAGCTGACGTCAGACAGTCAGTGGCCATCTTAGCCGCTGATCACTTGGCTCTCCAGGGCAGCATACTTTCAAGAGCACATTGTCACCATATGCGACATTTGTTGAGACCAAAACATGTGCAGTTCGCTTTAGCTTGTCTCAGACAACAATTTCAGATATGAATTAGCAATATTGAATTTTCGTCTGTCCGTCTGCTTTAAGTCCATATAGATCGGACTGTGGTCAGAGAGATCCATCAGTCCTATTTTACATGTTTTTACTCTTCCAATGTCTCTATTAAACATAAAAAAATCCTTGAGTAAGATGAATGTGGCGTTGAATAAAAAGTATAATCTTTTACATTGGGGTTGAATTCCCTCCATACGTCACAGATTCCCATTTCTTTTAATAGCATCCGAGTTTTCCTACTTTGAGTGTTATTTTGATGTGAAGAATTACCTGTTGCATCCCAGTATGGATTCAGTCTTAGATTGAAGTCTCCACCACATATCACTAAACCTTGGGCTTTAGTTATCATTAGGTCGAATACATTTTTATAAAATTTCCATTTAGCCCCTGGTGGTGCATATACATTCAGCAGGGTGATATCTTCTCCCTCTAGCCGTCCAATTACCAAACTGTACCTCCCTTCTTTATCTTTGTGTTCTGATTTTTTTTCAAATGTAATTTTGGTTGATATCAATGTCGCTACTCCCCTCCTCCTCCCTGACTTATATGAAGATGAAGAGATCATTTTAAACCCTTGTCTATTGAGTTTAGTGTGTTCCACGTCTGTTAGGTGGGTTTCTTGTAAAAATATTATTTCTGCTTTGTCTTTTTTCATTTTGCGTAGAATCTTGGATCTTTTAACTGGATTCAGGATCCCTTTTACATTATATGAGGCTATTTTGGTTACACCCTGTTTCTCCATTGTATTTTCTTATTTAGTATAACAGTGTGGTGGCCCTCTTTTTTGCTACTCAGAAACTGAAAGAACATTAAGAACATAAAAAACATTAAGAACATAGTGTACGAAACTTTAAAACAAAGAACTGTCAAAAAAACTTCCTGAACTGGGGTCTCTTTAAAGACCCTGTAAGAGCCCTGATGGAGTGTAGGCTCTGAGGGAAATTTCTCAAACTCTGTTACGTGTTGAGGGCCCTCTCTTAACCCTGTAAGTTGTCCCATGTTTTTTTTTTTGTAACTTAGATTTTTATTCATTTTTCATCATATATAATGCATTCAGATCACATTCTACATTTAAAAAACAAAGGGGTTAGGGTAGGGAAAAATAAAAAAAAATAAACAAAATAAAAATAAAAAATAAAAAAAAATAAAAAATAAAAGGGGGGGGACAAATGTTGGAGCATCAAGTTTTTAGTTTCCATCTCTTAATTCTTCTGGTTTTTTCAGTGTCTTTGGTTATTCTTTCAATTTCTGCCTCGTTGTTGCACTTTGTAGTGTGTCCATTTCCGCCATTTTTTCTCCCATATTCCTTCTTGCATTCTTCGTCGATATGTTAGTTTTTCCATCATACGTATGTCCTCAACAATGTCAGTCCATTGTTCTTGGTCAGGAAGAACTTCTGATCGCCATTTTTTTGTGATAGTTTTTTTACATGCAATCAACAAGATTTTAACTAGATATCTGTCCTCAGCCTGTATAACACTGTCTTTTTTAAGATCACATAAGTACATCAGGTTACAGTTCATTGGTATATTATATCCTAATATCCTCTGTATTGTCACATGCATAGATTTCCAAAATGATGATATTTTGTAGCATTTCCAAAACATATGTGAGTGGTCTGCATTTTGAGCCCCACATCCCCTCCAGCATAAAGATTGGGTATTTGTATATTTTCCTTGAATCTGTGGTGTAATGAAAAAGCGAATCAGGTTTTTCCATCCAAATTCCCTCCATGCCCTTGAATTTGTTGATGTGTGTTGTGTTTTCCATATTTCCTGCCAGCTTTCTTCTGTTATGTTTAAATTGAGCTCTTTCTCCCATTTCTCCTTTATATAGTTACTTGTATGATTGTTTGTCATAAGTTTCTGATATAGTTTTGAAATAATTCTTATTTTATTTCCTGCATATGAGCTTAAAATAAGTTGTATAATCTCGTTCACATCTGTTTGGAGGTTATGCCTAATCTTCTTCATATAGTAATCTCTCATCTGCAGATATCTGAAAAATTCCGATCTTTCTAATTTAAATTTTCTCCTGATATTTACAAAGCTCCCGAGATCTTTTTTTCCGATATTGCCCCATGCTGTGATTCCCTTGTTCACCAGATTTTTGTATCCCCTATCTTGTTTTGCCGGTTCAAACTGACTGTCAAATGCTACCCATTTCAATAGTTTTATGTCTTCCCTTATATTATATTTTTGTACTATTTTATACCACAGTTCTAAAGTAAATTTAGTGATTGGGTCTATTTGTTTGATTTGCTTATATGCATCTTTATCCCCTATTATGCTTTGTACTGGGAGTCCCTCAATTTCCTTTTCCATTTCTTTCCATTTTGCCTCATATCCCTCGTCGCACCAACATATGATATATCTTATTTGTGCTGAGTAGTAATATTCCTTTAGACTCGGTAGGCCCATGCCTCCTTTCTCTTTTGGTAATTGGAGGGTTTTATATTTCACTCTTGGTTTTTTACCTCCCCAAACAAATCTCGATATAATCCTGTCCCACTTTGAGAATTGGGCATCTGGAATCTCTGTTGGTATAGCCTGGAAGAGGTAAAGTAATCTAGGTTGTATGCTGATTTTGACTGTCTCAATTTTTGAATTCAGATCCATATTTAAGATTGACCATCTATCAATATCTTTTTTTATTTCTTGTTCCAACCTATCATAGTTTGCTTTATATATTTTGCTTAGGTCTTTAGGTATGTTCACTCCAAGGTATTTTATTTCTTTTTGCTTCCAGTTTAGTTTGATCTTATCAGTTATCTGGTTTAGAGGGTTATAGTGGAATGTCAGTATTTGTGTTTTTGTTATGTTTATCTTGTATCCTGATAATTTTCCAAAATTTCCTATCAAGTTCATCATTTCCATTATTGATTTATCTGGTTGTTCAAGGTAAACTATAATATCGTCTGCAAATAGCCCAATCTTGTGTTCCGCCCCCTTTATTGTTACACCTTTTAATTTCTTATTTTGTCGTATTGCTTGAGCCAATGGTTCTATGAACAGAGCAAACAAGGTGGGCGATAAGCAGCATCCCTGCCTAGTTGATCTTTGTATATTTACTTTGTCTGTTAAGCTACCGTTTATCTTGATTCTTGCCACAGGTTCTTGATATAGCGTCCTTATGCATTGTACTGATTTTTCGTTAAATCCAAAGCGCTCCAGTACACTATATAGGAATTTCCAGTTAACCCTGTCAAATGCTTTTTCTGCGTCTAAACTCATTATTACTGCGCTTTTCTTTTCTTTATGTATTTGGTTAATTATATGTATTGTTCTCCTGATATTGTCATGTGTTTGGCGTCCCTCTATGAATCCAGTTTGATCATCTTCTATCAATTCCGTCAAGAATGTCTTTATTCGTTTACATATAATTGTTGTGTATATTTTATAATCTACATTTAATAAAGAGATTGGTCTATAGTTTCCGCATTGTTCTTTATCTTTCCCTGGTTTTAAAATAACTGAAATGATTGCTTCGTTCCATGTTGGAGGTATTTTGTTGTTGTTCAGCGTCCAATTAAATGACTTTAGGAGTTGTGGTGTGAGTTCTTCTATAAACAGTTTATAAAACTCAGATGGGTATCCATCACTACCTGGTGATTTACCGTTTTTAAGTGACTTAATCACATCTCTGATCTCTTGTGTTGTTATTTCTGCTGTTAGTTTTTCATTTTGTTGATTTCCTATTGATGGCAAGTCCAATGTGTCTAGAAATTTTTTGATATCTTTAGTATTTGTTTCTTCAGGTTGCGAGTATAGTTCTTGGTAGAAATTATGGAAAATTTCTTCGATGTTTTCTGGGTTAACTGTGGTTTTATTTGTGGTGGGGTCTTTAATCTTGTATACATTATTCATTGTTTGTTGTTTTCTTAACCGTTTTGCCAGCAGTTTTGTGGCTTTTGGCCCCGTTTCATAATATTTTTGCTTTAGATATCTATTTTTCCTTTCAATTTCATCCATTTGTGTTTCTTTTATCTTTGTTTTTTCTTCTTTAATTTCTTGATATATTTTTGGATCATTTGTGCTTTGATGTTTACGTTCTAATTCCCTCAGTCTCTCACATCTTTGTTCATACGCTTCCAGTTTAGTCTTATTTGCTTTTCCTGTTTCAACAATTAATTTACCCCTTAACACGGCTTTTAGTGCGTCCCATAGTATTGTTGGGTCCACTTCTTCATTGTCATTCTCTTGGATATATTCGTTTATGTTTATTTTTATTCTTTCTTTCATTTTCTCATCATTTAACAGTCCTACGTTAAGTTTCCATGTTGTTTGTCGTTTTCTATTGTTTAAATATACGTATTTCCATGTATATAGGATTATGATCTGATATTTCTGCCCCTCCAATCCAACAATTTCTCACCCTGTGTCTGTCACCTTCATTCATAAGGAAGTAATCTATTCTAGAGTGTACTTTATGGGCTGCTGAATAATGTGTATAGTCTTTTTCGAGTGGGTGTAGGTCCCTCCATATGTCTACCATACCCATTTCTGCCAGTGAGGTTCTTATGAACTTTGTTACATGTTTTTTTGTCTTCTTAACACTTGTTGTGTCAACTTCATGATCCATGACAGCATTTAAGTCTCCTCCACAAATTAGGACTCCTTCACTGTGTGTTGCTATGAGATCAAACAGATGTTGAAAAAAACCCTTGTCACTTTCTGGTGGGGCATAGATGTTCACTAATGTGATCTGCATACCATCTATTCTTCCCTTTATTATTACATACCTGCCTTCTTTATCCTGGATTTCCTGTTCACTTTCAAATTGTATTTTGTTTGAGATTAGTATCATAACCCCCCTTTTTGCTCCTCCCTTAAATGAACTGTAGTAGGAGTTCTTATAGCCAAATCTCTTTAGTTTCACATGTTCTGCCTTGCTCAAATGTGTCTCTTGCATAAATATAATTTCAGCTTTTTCCTTCTTGAATTTTCTTATTATTCTTTCCCTTTTAACAGGTGAGTTCAGACCATTCACGTTTAGTGTCATTATCTTAAGATTTTTACCCATATTCATGTTTTTCCATTTTTTTAACTTGTGCTCCTAACCCCTTTAACAACAAAAATAACACATATTTATATAAAAACACATTAAAAAAACTTGACCTCCGTACTTTGGGCCTTTCTTCTGCCCACTGGTCCCTGTTGGTGGGTGGGGGGTTTGTCTTCACAGAGTGAAGGGCCCTCCCTAGACTTCTAATTACTATCAAAGTAATAGTCATAAGTCTAGAAATGTCCAACAAATATCACTTAAACCTCTCCTAGCCGTCTGTTTCTCTTTTACCTTGTCTTCTTGGCCTTCATTTCTTCTGTGCCTTTCTTAATCTTTGTTATGATCTAGGCTTTCAGTTGAAAGCCTTGTAGCTTGTCCTGGGCCCGCTGCTCTACGTCTCTCCCCCTTCTTCCGCCGTTCACTCGTCTCCACTCCGTCTGTCGTGGTGCGTTCAGGGCCGCCGCTGCTCCAGCCGTCTCCTTCGGCACGCTCACCTCAAGGCCCCGCTCCATCATATCCCGCGCTGCCTCTTCGGCCGTGTTGTAGGTTCTTGTGCCTTCCTCCCAATGAATCCTCATTTTCGTTAGCGGCGTTTGGAATTTAATTTTTTTCTCTTTCAGCGTTTTTTTAATATTGGCATATTTCTTCCGCTGCTGCACGATTTCTGTCGGGTAGTCATGGTCAAAAAATACCTGTTTGTCGCCGATTCGTATCTTTTTTTTCCATGCTTGCGTCAGGATTCTTTCCTTTATGTCATATTTCACAAAGTTTACCACAACTGACCTGGGTGGAGAGTTTGTTTTCGGGTTCTGTGCCGGTGTTCTGTGCGCCCGTTGAATCTGCAGATCCGTTTCTCCGGGTATTTCCAGTTCTTTTTTTAAGAACTGATCCATGAATTTTGTCATCGAGTTGCCTTCAATGCCCTCCGGAATTCCAAAGATGCGCATATTGCTTCGTCGGGATCTGCTCTCCAAGTCGTTTATTTTCTCCTGCATCCTCTGCGTTTGCGTCGTCAGGGTCTGTAGTTGTTCGTTTGCCTCGCTTTTCCAATCTTCTAGTTCCGAAATTCGGGTCTGCGCTTCTGTCATACACGCCCGCTGGGAGCGCAGCTCCTCCATGTTTTCCGTTAATTTACGCTCCATTTCTCTTCGGAGGTCCATGATTTCCTCCTTAATTTCTTTTTTCAGTTCCTCCTTAAGAGCCGCTAAATCCTGTTGTAGCTGTCGCTTGAATTCTCTCAACTCTTCACCCAAACTGGCGATGCCAGCGTTCATGTTGTCGAGTCTGGTGTCCTCCATTTTCTCTGCTGTGGACATCTCGTTTTTTTGGGCTTTGCGTACAGCGGTTTTTCCTGCGTTGTTGGAGAGGAATTCTTCAATTTTACCCTGTTTTTGTCCTTGTGCCCGGTTCCTTCGTGTTTTCATCCCTTAGTTTATTGATTCGTTTATGTCGAGTTGGCCATTTACCGATGATTTTTAATCCGGCTAGGGAGAGCTCTTTGTTTAAGTGTTATGTCTCTCCGCCATCTTCCCGGAAGTCCAAGTTGTCCCATGTTTTTAACGTGAATTTCAGATCCCAATCCGAACTTGTAATGATTTTTTTTTTTTTTTTTTTTTTATGCCTATACCCTATGAGATTGTGTGCACCCTCCCACCCCCATCACAGCAAACATTCACTCTAATACAGTATTTGTTAGTGTGGGGAGAACATGTGGGTCATTGTCACATTTCTATTTTAACAAGATTTTTTTTTTTTCCTTTAAATTAAGAAGACATTTGTTTCTAATGCTATAACTGCTCCATGAAAGGTTTTACCACATGTTGATTCTGCATCTCCTTTAATGTTTGTTACCTTGTAGGAGGGGGGATGGAAGTGCAGAATGACTGAAAAGAAAAAAAACAAAAAGGTCGCTATTCCTTCCTGGAACTGGAAAGCTTATCTTTGTAGCTCTGGGGCTGGGTTTCCCGCTGCTGGCCCGTGGATTTTGAAGGTCTCTGAGTGGACCACGTTTGAGCCCTGATCCTCTCGCTCAGGTCTGCTGTGGGTTTAAACACCGATACCGGGAGCCCTCTTCTCGCCATGTCAATTGTTGCTTCTTCCGCCGAATTATAGAGACATGACTCTTCACCGTAAAAGACCCTTAACTTCGCAGGAAATGGCGTCTGAAAGCGTAGATTCTGTTCCTGTAGAACCTTTTTGGCGTCGTTATATTCCCGTCGCTTTTTAAGAACCTCCGGGGCGTAATCGTGCTCCACGAAGACTTTTCTCTCTTGATGCATAAATCCTTTTTTCTGCCAAGCCTGTCTTACAACCTCTTGTTTTATTTTGAAATTGGAGAATCTTACCACCACCGAACGTGGGGGCGCTTCTGCCGCTGGCTTTGCGGCTAATGTACGATGGGCCTTTTCTATCTTCAAATCGGTGGTTTGTGGAATATCCAACTTCTCTCTCAGTAAGGATTCCACGCATTCCGCCATTGTGTTGAAACTATCTTCAGCTCCTTCTTTCAGACCGTGAATTCTAATGTTGTCTCGTCTCTGTCTTCCTTCTTGGTCGGTTAGCTTAGCCTCCAGCCTTGACTGTTTTTTGTGTAAATCCAGCATAGAATCTTCAAGCACTTTTATTCTTTCTTCAGCTTCCAAGATTCGGTTCTCGGCCTGGTCCACTCTGCTGTTCGTCCTTTTTAATTCCTCTCTGAATTCATGAAATTCGGCCCGAAATCGTCGTAATTCATGAAATAGCGATTTCAAGCTAACCTTCTTGTTAGCTACGTTCAGCTCCTCATCTTCTGAACAGAGGTCCTCCGGTTCAGATTCTGCGGCCGCTGCGCGTCCTGTCCTGGGGAATGTCAGTTTCTTCTGTTTTTGGTTGGGCATGGTGTTTTTGTCTTTTGATTTTTATTCTTCCAAAAATCCGTTAAGTCTGATTTTGAAGATGTTTTCCTGGATTGGGTCTGGGAGCTTCAGCGTTAAGTTGCTATCACCATGGCATCCAGACCGGAAGTCTCAATACTTCCCGAAATCTTCTTACTTGGCGCTCAATGTGATACAATGGGGGAAGGAGAAGTTGTTTGTAGTAGCGCCTTGCATGGCAGCAACCCCTCTGATTCTACATGTGATTAACATTGTAGATAGAAGAAACGTAATTTTGTTCTACTGTACATGATTGACTGAACGACAATAGAGATGGCTGCTTCTTCTAGGTAGATGGATGGATGGATGGATGGATGTACTTTATTGGTCCCAAACTGGGAAATTACAGTGTAACAGCAGCATGAAACAGATAACCCAACCAACAGAAATACACACAGCATAATAGAAAAGCAGTTACCCAGGGAAGTAAAGTAAAAATGCTTAGATAACTTTATATACAACATGGGCTACTACTACGTATGTTAAATAGATGATGATCCTTATGAGTCTATGGATAATACTGTCTGATGATGTGTCTAATTTGTAATTGCTACATTTTATAAACAACAAATACAGAAATCTAAACAAAAATGAATAGCTACAGCATGTAGTATACTTTGCAATTTTCTGACCTATAAATTATCTGAACTAATTACTTGTTCAGAACCAGATAAATGGCTCCAGTTATTCCCTGTCAGTGCTTACATCTTCTTTTTTTAACTCTCTTTCATGAATAATCTGTAAATTTGTTGTTCGTCATTTTGTGTAGTCTCTGTTTGGACTTGCCCTCAACAGAACGAGTATCCTCTCATATACCAAGGGAAAAAACTAATTGCCCTGAGCATGAAACTGTACTTACTCAAAGGGCAGAATTGACCTCCTTCCAGTCAGGTGAAGCAGCATGACGTGCTCACCATCACCCACCCTCAACAGCCTGTTCATATCAGCCTGCTGCCTGATTGAACAACTCCATCAATAATTCATCAATGGCACACATCAGTGTCAAAGATACTAAAATTGGTTCTCTTGTGATCGCTATCTAAAACACAATAGACTCGATGGCACTGATGAAACACTCCACCAAACTGACTGAGCTTTGAAACATAGTAGATTTCATCAATTTAAAGAAAAAAGTTTATTCTGTTAAAAAAAGTATAAAAACTTTTCTGTTTTTTTTGTCCATGTTTGCCCAAGAATGTCTGACATGTGAAGGATTTGTATGACTCACCGTTAAATCCTTCTGCCCCAAAATATCCAAAGCGTGACCTGAGTTACAACTAATGAACCATGTGCAGAGAGCATGCCAGCCTCCTGAATTGACACTTCATGCTACAATATGCATATTCAGGATTTCATTGTTTTTACTACAGCCTGTAAACTAATGGCATTATATAAGATTGACATGTTGTATTTCTTATGCATCATTAAACCTCATTTGGTCAAATTTGACCACTATGAACTTTTCAGCCTATGAACTTTTCAGGCCCCCTTCATAAGTTTCACACATGAAAAGGCATTATATTAAAAAGATCAATCTTGGGATTTTGTGAATCGATATCGGATCATTCAAATGATTTGATATTGATTCTTCAGTCTTTTGAACCCACCCCTAGACCTGAGTCTGCTCACAGTGAGAAAGAAGTCAGTGGACAATTGTTGGCTGGTTTGCTCATGATTAGAAAACCCCCCTTACACATGCTGTTTTTGGTGTGAAAGCAGCTTTAGAGTGCATCAATAAAACTTTGCTTTTGACATTCACAATGAGAACAAGTAAATCAAAGGCTTATTTTCTTGTCAACTATTGATAAACAAATTATCTTAATGTAAAGAACCTAACTGTAACTGGTGTTTTTATGGGTATTTACCGGTTCTAAGCCACCGCTCAATTGGCGTAGAGCGCGGCGCCAGGGGTTGTTCCCGACGGTGGGAGGGATCATCGGATCTCACTGGACAGCTACCGCCCGCCTCAAGCTGGGCAGCCCCCAGCCAATAAGGTGTTGTCCTGCCACAGCTTGCTTTCCTCATTGGGTGCATAGGGATGAGGAGAAGTCCGAATGGCAGGCTGAGAACCTTCGCACCAGGCAAGACAAAAAAACAAAAGAGACCAACTCTAAAACTGGGAACTTGGAACGTCCGCACTATGATGACAGGACTCGCTGCTAACCTCAAGGACATCAACGACACCAGGAAGAATGCCATCATCAATAATGAGCTGAAGAGACTGGAAGTGGATATCGCCACTCTCCAGGAAACACGGTTGGCTGACGCAGGCACACTGAGAGAGAAGGACTACACATTCTACTGGCAGGGAAAGGGCAGTGACGAACACAGGGAACACGGAGTGGGCTTTGCAGTGAAGAACACCTTGCTGAAGATGGTGGAACCGGGCAGCAATGGCTCTGCACGACTCCTCACCCTCCGCCTGAACACCACTCAAGGCCCAGTCACCCTCGTCAGTGTGTATGCCCCAACACTGACAGCCACACCAGAGGAAAAAGACGAGTTCTACGAGAATCTTGCAACAACTGTCAGGATCATCCCCAACTCTGAACAACTCATTCTCCTTGGAGACTTCAATGCCAGAGTGGGTGCTGACCACGACTCCTGGCCCTCCTGTCTTGGACCATTTGGCGTGGGCAGAATGAACGACAATGGACAGCGGCTGCTCGAGTTCTGCACATATCACGATCTGTGCATTACAAACGCATTCTTCAAGACCAAGCCCCAACACAAGGTTTCCTGGCGACATCCACGCTTAAAGCACTGGCACCAGCTGGATTTGATCCTAACCAGGTGCACCTCACTGAAGAATGTGCTGATCACCCATTCGTTCCAGAGTGCAGAGTGCGACACAGACCATTCATTGGTGTGTTGCAAGGTCAAGCTGCAGCTGAAGAAATTCCATCGTGCTAGACAGCCTGGAAAGGCACGGATTGACACCAGCAAGATGGCCCAACCAGAACTTGTTGAGCAGTTTGCCTCCACCTTTGAGAAGGAACTTGGTGTACCACAAGAAGGAGAATCTGCAAAGCAGAAGTGGGAAGAGCTGCGAAACACCATCCACCGCACAGCCTTGGCTACCTTTGGGAGGAAGACCTCGAAGTCACAGGACTGGTTTGATGCCAAGTTGACCGAGATGACCCCCGTCATTGAAGCCAAGCGCTCAGCACTTGCTGAGTACAAGAAGTACCCAAACGAGAAGAATCTCCAGATTCTCAAGGCTGCGAGAAGCAAAGTTCAGCAGACTGCTCGGTGCTGTGCCAACGAGTACTGGACTCAGCTCAGCCAAGACACTCAAACCGCTGCCATAACAGGGAACATCCGTGGTATGTACGATGGCATCAAGAAAGCACTTGGTCCGGCTCAGAGCAAGACGGCCCCCCTCAAATCCTCCACTGGGGAGATGATCACAGAAAAGAACAAGTAGATGGAGAGATGGGTGGAACACTACTCCGACCTCTACTCTAGACAGAACACCGTGACACCGTCAGCCCTAGATGCCAACGACTGCCTGCCATCCATGGACGAACTTGACGCCGAGCCAACCATCAACGAACTCAGCAAGGCCATTGATAGTTTGGCCACTGGCAAGGCACCTGGCAACGACGGCATACCCCCCGACCTGATCAAGCACTGCAAGACCGCCCTACTGCTGCCATTGCATGACGTCCTCTGCCAGTGCTGGAAGGAAGGTGCCGTACCACAGGACATGAGGGACGCCAAGATCATCACCCTCTACAAAAACAAAGGGGAGAGAAGCAACTGCAGCAACTACAGGGGCATCTCCCTCCTCAGCGTTGTTGGCAGAGTCTACGCCCGAGTTGTTCTCATTCGTCTACAGAAGCTTGCCGAACGTGTCTACCCCGAGTCTCAGTGTGGCTTCCGCGCTGAGCGATTGACGGTAGACATGATATTCTCCATCCGCCAACTCCAGGAGAAATGCAGAGAACAGAACATGCCCCTGTACGTCGCCTTCATCGACCTCACCAAAGCGTTCAATCTGGTCAGTAGAGAGGGCCTTTTCAAGATCCTGCCAAAGATAGGATGCCCACCAAAGTTGCAAAGCCTCATCGAATCGTTTCACACCAACATGCAGGGGATAGTGCAGCACGATGGCAACGTCTCAGAGCCATTCAACATACGCAGCGGAGTGAAACAGGGCTGTGTACTTGCGCCAACCCTCTTTGGGATTTTCTTTGCTATGCTGCTGAGGCATGCTTTCAGCACAGCAACAGAGGGAATCTACCTGCACACAAGATCTGACGGCAGCCTTTTCAACCTCGCCCGCCTGAAAGCCAGAACCAAAGTACGCAAGGCTCTAATCAGAGACATGCTGTTCGCAGACGACGCTGCAGTCGCAACCCACACACAGCAGGAGCTTCAGACCCCGATGGACCGCTTCTCCCAGGCATGCAAGGACTTCGGGCTTACCATCAGCCTGAAGAAGACTAACGTCTTGGCGCAAGGCACGGAAGCACCACCAACCATCACCATCAACGACTAGGAGCTGGAGGTCGTGAATCAGTTCACGTACCTGGGGTCCACGATCAGCAACAACCTCTCCCTTGATACAGAGATCGACAAGAGGATTGGAAAATCAGCCTTCACACTCACTCGCCTCACCACACGAGTGTGGGAGAATCCCAAACTGTCTGTCAAGACGAAGATGGCAGTGTACAACGCCTGCGTCATCAGCACACTGCTCTATGGGAGTGAGACGTGGACAACATACGCTTGGCAGGAAAAGAGACTGAACTCCTTCCACTTGCGCTGCATTTGCCACATCCTGGACATATCCTGGCAGGACAAAGTGCCCAACACAGAAGTTCTGTCCCGCGCCGGCCTTCCCTCCATGTTCACTCTACTCAGGCAGCGCAGGCTCCACTGGCTAGGCCACGTTCACCGTATGGAGGATGGCAGAATCCCCAAAGACGTCCTCTACGGAGAACTGGCGACTGGCAGGAGAGACGTTGGCCGCCCACAGCTGCGCTTTAGAGACGTCTGCAAGAGAGACATGAAGGCCCTGGAGATCAACACAGAGCGCTGGGAGGACCTTGCAACGGACCGCTCCAAATGGAGAGGCACCCTGACCAGACAGCTCAAGGCGGGTGAAGAGAGACTGACTGCTGCAACAGATGAAAATAGGACCCACAGGAAGAACCGCCACAGACCCAGCAGCACGGAGACCACCCACAAGTGCGACCTGTGTGACAGGGACTGCCATTCGCGCATCGGCCTGTTCAGCCACAGGCGGTGCTGTTCCAGCAGAGTAGACGTTTAGGATTCTCTTCCATGGTCATCATAGACCGACGGAGGCCGACATGCCTATCTTATAAAATACTGTATATCCATGGGTAACATTTATACCAGTAAAATATCAAAATTCTCGCTTTGCAAAGGAATATACTTATTTGTATTCAGTTAAACTCTTAAAGAAATGAGCTGCTTGCACTTCATGGGTTTTGTGATGCCACAAACCAAGTGTTGCCTTCAATTCTCAAAGTTGGCAAATCAGACACAATTTGACTGTGTCCTTAATTGTGATTGGCTCGTTCAAAATTCTTTACCCAATCAGGTCAGTTGTTCAAAGTTGGGGATGGAGCAGGCTGAACATGGACCGTTTCAGAAAGAATTTCACAGGTAGATTTTCTGAAGAGCTGTAAAACAACACAGGTCATTGAAAATACATATACAGTGCATCCGGAAAGTATTCATAGCGCTTCACTTTTTCCACATTTTGTTATGTTACAGCCTTATTCCAAAATTGATTAAATTCATTTTTTTCCTCAAAACTCTACACACAATATCTCATAATGACAACATGAAAAAAGTTTTTTTTGGAGATTTTTGCAGATTTATGAAAAATTAAAAACTAACAAATCACATGTACATAATTATTCACAGCCTTTGCTGTGAAGCTCAAAATTAAGCTCCGGTGCATCCTGTTTCCACTGATCATCCTTGAGATGTTTCTACAGCTTAATTGGAGTCCACCTGTGGTAAATTCAGTTGATTGGACATGATTTGGAAAGGCACACACGTGTTTATATAAGGACCCACAGTTGACAGTGCATGTCAGAGCACAAACCATGCATGAAGTCAATGGAATTGTCTGTAGACCTCCGAGACAGTATTGTCTCGAGGCACAAATCTAGGGAAGGGTACAGAAAAATTTTTGCTGCTTTGAAGGGCCCACTGAGCACAGTGGCCTCCATCATCCGTAAATGGAAGAAGTTCGGAACCACCAGGACTCTTCCTGGAGCTGGCTGGCCATCTACACTGAGCAACTGGGGAAGAAGGGCCTTAAGTCAGGGAGGTGACCAAGAACTCGATGGTCACTGTGACAGAGCTCCAGCGTTTCTCTGTGGAGAGAGGAAAACCTTCCAGAAGGACAACCATCTCTGCATCAGTCCACCAATCGGGCCTGTATGGTAGAGTGGGCAAACGGAAGCCACTCCTTAGTAAAAGGCACATGGCAGCCCGCCTGGAGTTTCCCAGAAGGCACCTAAAGGACTCAGACCATGAGAAACAAAATTCTCTGGTCTGGTGAGACAAAGATTGAACTCTTTGGTGTGAATTCCAGGCATCATGTTTGGAGGAAACCAGGCACTGCTCATCACCAGGCCAATACCATCGCTACAGTGAAGCATGGTTGTGGCAGCATCATGCTGTGGGGATGTTTTTCAGCAACAGAAACTGGGAGACGAGTCAGGATAGAGGGAAAGATGAATGCAGCAATGTACAGAGACATCCTGGATGAAAACCTGCTCCAGAGCGCTCTTGACCTCAGACTGGGGCGACAGTTCATCTTTCTGCAGGACAGCGACCCTAAGCACACAGCCAAGATATCAAAGGAGTGGCTTCAGGACAACTTTGTGAATGTCCTTGAGTGGCCCAGCCAGAACCCAGACTTGAATCCAATTGAACATCTCTGGAGAGATCTGAAAATGGCTGTGCACTGATGCCTCCCATCCAACCTGATTGAGCTAGAGAGGTGCTACAAAGAGGAATGGGCGAAACTGCCCAAAGATAGGTGTGCCAAGCATATGGCATCATATTCAAAAAGAGTTGAGGCTGTAATTGCTGCCAAAGGTGCATCAGCAAAGTATTGAGCAAAGGCTGTGAATACTTACGTACATGTGATTTCTTAGTTTTTTATTTTTAATAAACTAGTGCATATCTGTGCATGTTCATGCATACCTGTGCATGCCCGTAGAAACCAAGTATTACCAAGTATTTCTGCATGCCGATAGAAAGTTACTGTTACCATGGCAACAGTAACCATGGTGATGCCTGGCTTTGATCTTTGACATGGTACCGTGCATGCCTGTAGAAACCAAGTACCGTATAACCAAGTATTTCTCCTTCTTCTTCTTCTTCTTCTTTTAGATTTGATTGGCGGTTGGCAACCAGTTTACAGGTGCATTACCGCCACGTGCTTCACTCTATATCATCACTCTATCTGGTCAGGAGCTGTAGTCCTTACAAATTCATTTCTGCTGCATGCCTGCCTTTGAGCTTTGACATGGTTACCATGGCAACAGTAACCATGGTGATGCCTGCCTTTGAGCTTTGACATGGTTACCATGGCAACAGTAACCATGGTGAAACCTGCCTTTGATCTTTGACGTCACCACTCGTTCAGCGATACCTGCCTTTGATCTTTGATGATGTCATAGCGAGCGAGTACTATGAGCTTTGATGATGTCATAGCGAGTCCTATGATTGTGAGTGATGCCTACCTTTGATCTTTGTTGATGTCATAGCGAGTCCTATGATCTTTTAGCCAGTCCAATGATCGTGATAGACACACACAGTCCTATGATCATGACAGATACACACACACACACACACACACACACACACACACACACACAGATTTTCTTGAATTACACATGGAGTGATTTGCAAAAATGTCAAACCTTTTTTCATGTTGTCACTATATAGATAGATAGATGGATGTACTT
Organism: Pholidichthys leucotaenia; assembly: GCA_020510985.1. Lineage (NCBI taxonomy): Eukaryota > Metazoa > Chordata > Actinopteri > Cichliformes > Pholidichthyidae > Pholidichthys > Pholidichthys leucotaenia. Next base: position 139,051,947 of record CM035849.1, on the reverse strand, counting down.
TATTGATCCCAAACTGGGAAATTACAGTGTAACAACAGCATGACAGTAGACTACCAAAACGACAGAAACACACACAGCATAATAGATAAAGGGATTACCCATGAAGTAAAACTGCCTCAGTAACTTCTTCTTCTTTTAAATTTGATTGGCCGTTGGCAACAAGCTTACAGGTGCGTTACCGCCACTATCTTGATATATCTTCTAATTTTAGATTTGATTGGCGGTTGGCAACCAGCCTACAGGTGCATTACCACCACTGACTTGATTATTATCACTATATCTTTCCATCACTCTATCTGGTCAGGAGCTGTAGTCCTGGCCAGGTACCACCACACACTCTATATATGTCTGTGTGTCTGTTTTTCCTCATAACTTATTAGACTTGATATATCTTTGTATAAGGAGTTCTTATAAGGCGTTCTGAACAACTCCTTATGTGTGAAAAAACTATCCGTCCTTGTACTGTAATCTCTTCATCTTCTTCTCAGATGTGATTGGCGGTTGGCGACCAGCTTACAGGTGCATTACCGCCACATACTTCACTCTATATCATCACTATCTGGTCAGGAGTTGTAGTCCGGACCGTATCTCTTCTTCTTCTTCTTCTCTTCCTCCTCCTCCTCCTCCTCCTCCTCCTCCTCCTCTCGGTTACTGGTGGATAGCAAACAACTGAAAGGTGCATACCGCCACCCACTGCACAAGCATGTGCAACACCATGTATCTCTTCTTCTTTTAGATTTGATTGGCGGTTGGCAACCAGCTTACAGGTGTATTACCGCCACTGACTTGATTATAATCTTCTTCTTCTTTTAGATTTTATTGGCAGTTGGCAACCAGCTTACAGGTGCATTACCGCCATGTACTTCACTCTCAAAAAAAAATAAATAAATAAATAAATAAATCCAAGATGGCGCCGCGGATGGCAGCCACTGGCTTCTGCTCTCTGATGTTTTTGATAATTTTGTGTGTTTTTTTGGACTTCTGCTCTTCTGTCCGAGTCACCTATTCAAGGGAGAAACTACTTTCACTCAGACTACCTCCCAATGCAACTTCTCCGCCAGTTTCTGCTGCTGATCTGAAGTTTTTTCAGTCGATCTTAGCTGTGGGAGCAGCGGCTATTGGCGCTGGCCGGAAACGAAGGCGGCGTGGTAAACGTGCCGGTGCGCTAGTCAGGTTGAAGAAACGAGGATTTCGTACGCCGCTCCCATCGATCCATCTGGCAAATATCCGCTGTTTGGCGATCAAAATGGATGAACTGCTGCTCCTGACTCACAAAAACCGGGATTTTAGCAGATCTGGCGCCCTTTGTTTCACGGAGTCCTGGCTGAGTGAACACATCCCGGACAGCGCGGTGCGTCTGGACGGATTCCAACTGTTTCGCGCTGATCGCAGCCGAGAATTCTCTGGAAAGACTAAAAGTGGTGGAATCTGCTTCTACATAAACGAAGGTTGGTGTACTGATGTCACAGTGTTGAAGAAGTTTTGTAGCCCTAACCTAGAGTCACTGTTCATAAACTGTAAACCCTTTTATTCACCGCGAGAGTTCTCCTCCTTTATTCTGGTCGGAATTTATATCCCGCCTGCTGCTTGTACAACGGAGGCACTGCAGCACCTCGCTGACCAGATAGCAGACGTGGAGGAAAAACATCCAGACTCTCTGCTTATCATTCTGGGTGATTTCAATAGAGCTAATCTCACAAATGAGCTTCCTAAATACAGACAGCATATTAAATGTCCTACCAGGGACACAAATACACTTGACCACTGTTACACAGTTTTAAGAAACACCTATCATGCCGTCCCCCGTGCAGCTCTGGGTTTTTCTGACCACTGTCTGCTCCATCTTATTCCAACATACAGACAGAAACTAAAAACTTCCAAGTCTGTCGTAAGGACTGTGAAGAAATGGACTGAGGAATCAAAGCTGAAGTTACAAGCCTGCTTTGACTGTACAGATTGGAGTGTTTTTGAAGCTGCAGCCATTAACCTAAATGAACTCACTGACACTGTGACGTCATACATCTGTTTCTGCGAGGAAATGTGTGTGCAGACCAAGACCTTCTGCATATGCTCTGAGTGTTGCTATCCCTGTGCTGTTGCAATCCTGGAATTTCCCCATTGTGGGACTAATAAAGGCTTATCTTATCTTATCTTATCTTATCTTAATAAACCCTGGTTCATTCCTAAACTGAAGCAGCTACGTCAGACCAAGGAGGAGGCCTACAGGACTGGTGACTGGACTCTGTACAAGCGGGCCAGAAACATGCTGACGAAGGAGATCAGGCTTGCTAAGAGGAGCTACAGTGTGAAGTTACAAAAAAACTTCTCAGCCAACAACTCTGCTTCTGTCTGGAGAGGCCTGCAGAATATCACCAACTACAGGAGACCATCCCCCCACCCTGTGGAAAACCTCCAGCTGGCTAACGACCTAAACAGCTTTTACTGCAGGTTTGAAAAGAACCTACAGTTCTCACCTCCCACCCACACAAAAGGATTATCTGCAGCCCCAGGAACTCCATGCCTCCTCCACTCTGACCTCTCACCAGCACTAACGATCTGTAAAGAGGAGGTGCGCCGGGTCTTTCAGAGACAAAAGATCAAGAAGGCTGCAGGACCTGATGGTGTGTCTCCGTCCTGCCTGAGAGTCTGCTCCAACGAGTTGGCCCTCATCTTCACCCGGATCTTTAACAGATCACTGGAGCTGCGTGAAGTGCCTTCCTGCTTCAAACGCTCCATCATCATTCCAGTTCCCAAGAAACCCTCTGTTACAGGATTAAACGACTACAGACCTGTTGCCCTGACCTCTGTGGTCATGAAATCCTTGGAGAGATTGGTGCTGAACCACCTGAAGGTCATCACAGGCCCCCTGATGGACCCACTGCAGTTTGCCTACCGGTCAAACAGGTCAGTGGATGATGCAGTGAATATGGGACTACATTATATCCTGCAACACCTCGACTCCCCAGGGACGTACGCCAGGATCCTGTTTGTCGACTTCAGCTCAGCGTTCAACACCATCATCCCAGGCATTCTTCATCAGAAACTCCTCCAGCTCAAGGTGCCCCCCTCAACCTGCCAGTGGATCTCCAGCTTTCTGACTGACAGGTGGCAACAGGTGAAGCTAGGGAGATTTACATCCAGCTCCCGAAAAATTAGTACTGGCGCCCCCCAAGGATGTGTCCTTTCCCCACTGCTCTTCTCCCTCTACTCCAACGACTGCACCTCAGAGGACCCTTCGGTGAAGCTCCTGAAGTTTGCGGACGACACCACAGTCATCGGTTTGATCCGGGATGATGATGAGTCTGCATACAGGCGGGAGGTGGAGCAGCTGATCCTCTGGTGCAGCCAGAACCATCTTGAACTTAACCCAGCCAAAACGGTGGAGATGACTGTGGATTTCAGGCGACACCCCCCCTTCATTCCCCCCACTCACCATCCTCAACAGCACAGTGTCCACTGTGGACTCCTTCAAGTTTCTGGGTACCACAATCTCCCGGAACCTGAAGTGGTCCTCCCATATAGACACTGTCCGGAAAAAGGCCCAGCAGAGGTTGTTTTTTCTGCGTCAGCTCAAGAAGTTTGATTTGCCTCAGGAGCTGCTGGTTGTCTTCTACACCGCCATCATCCAATCTGTCCTCTGCTTTTCCATCACTGTCTGGTTTGGAACTGCCACTAAACAGGACAAGACCAGACTGCAGCGGCTCATTAAGTCTGCGGAGAGGATCATTGGTACCGACCTACCCTCCATTGAGAACTTATATCGGTCCATAACCAGGAAACGGGCGGGAAACATCTGTGCTGACCCATCACACCCCGGCCACAAACTGTTTGAACTTCTATCTTCTGGTCGTCGTTACAGATCACTGAAGGTCAAAACCACCCGTCACAGGAACAGTTTCTTTCCTCAAGCCATCACTCTGATGAACTCCTAACATTCACTTAGTCCTACCTGTTGCTGTACTCATGACTTTTCATCCATTATTACATTGCACATAACTCTCACACTGCTTTTTACTTCATTCACATTATATCACTGAATCTGAGTTCACATTGAAATACTGTGTGACTGTATATTTTTTCATATATTTCTGCAAAGTGTGGTTAGTCTGAGTAAATAACTGCATATATTCCTGTATATATTTGCATCCTTTTATAGAAACGTGGACAGACTGTAATTTACTGTACATACTCTGTTGTCATTGAATCCTTATTTAAATCTTATTTAAATCCTCCACCTGAACAACGAGAGCAAGTTTTTAGCCAAAGTCAAATTCCTTGTATGTGTTGTGCATACTTGGCCAATAAAGCTGATTCTGATTCTGATTCTACTGTATATCATCACTCTATCTGGTCAGGAGCTGTAGTCCTTCTATCATCATTGCTGTGTCAAATCAAACCTCAACTCTGTCTTTAGACATCAGTCTTCTTCGTCTCCTTGTATTTTATATCATCACTTCACTCAATATTGCCACGGCCAAGATGTCGGCCACCCAGGCCAGTCTCTAGTCTTACTCACCATGCATCTCTTATAATTCAAGAAATCTCTGTGTCTGTCTGTGTCTCTGTCACAACCATAGGATTGCCTATGATGTGCCTGTGATCTCTACATGATGTCTATATGATGTCATATAGACACCATAGTATTCAAGAAAATCTGTGTGTGTCTGTGTGATCAAAGGCAGACATCACTCACGATCATAGGACATCAAAGATCAAAGGCAGGCATCACTCACGATCATAGGACTCGCTATGACATCATCAAAGATCAAACCAGGCATCACTCATGATCATTGGACTCGCTATGACATCATCATAGATCATAGGACTCACTATGACATCATCAGAGATCAAATGCAGGCATCATAGGACTTGCTATGCCATCATCAAAGATCATAGGTCTCGCTATGATATCATCAAAGATCAAAGGCAGTCATCACTCATGATCATAGAACTTGCTATGACATCATCAAAGATCATAGGACTCGCTGTGACACCATCAAAGATCAAAGGCAGGCATCACTGAATGAGTGCTGATGTGCTTGCTTACACCCTTGCTTACACCTGCTTTCTACGGGCATGCAGAAATAATTACTTATACTTGGTTTCTACGGGCATGCACAGGTATGCATGCCAGTGCATACCCCCCCCCCCCCAATCTGCAATGGCTATGAAGGTGTCCTCTTCTTCCTGAAGTCAATCACCATCTCTCTGGTCTTGCTGATGTTCAGCCTCAGGTGATTCTGCTCGGTCCACTCCACAAATCTGTCTACCTGTGCCCTGTACTCTTCCTCCTCTCCCCCTCTTATACACCCAACAACAGCCGAGTCATCAGAGAATTTCTGCAGGTAGCATGACTCTGAGTTGTACTGAAAATCAGTGGTGTATAAGGTGAAGAGAAAAGGAGAAAACACAGTCCCCTGTGGAGCTCCCGTATCACTAACCACCACATCAGACAAGACACTGCCCAGCCAGACAAACTGTGGCCTGCCACAGCAGGCCACAGTAAAGCGCGAGCGACTTCCTCCACAGTGGTTGCCGCTAGAGGGACTGCCTCCGGCCAGCGTGTGGTGCGGTCTATCATTGTTAACAGGTGTGTGAAACCTTGGGAGGAAGGTAGTGGTCCCACGAGGTCGACATGGACGTGGTCGAACCTTCTAGCAGGGATCGGAAAAGGCTCCAGAGGGGCTTTTGTGCGTCTGTGTATTTTGGCGCGTTGACAAGAAATGCAAGTTTTTGCCCATTCTTTTACGTTTTTGCGCAGGCCAGGCCACACAAACTTTTCGGCGACCATTTTAACCGAGGCGCGCACACCTGGGTGCGCGAGGGAGTGAATTGCGTCGAAAATACGGCGGCGCCATGTAGCTGGTACTAACGAGCGAGGTCGGCTGGTTGAAACATCGCATATTAGGGGGGGTACGCCGTCGCGTAATCCCTTTTTCTCCAGCCTTAACCCTGTTGGTCCAGACAGGAGTGCGTGCACGTCCGCGTCACCGCTTTGTTCCTCCGCCATGGCTGTATAATCTATCCCTGCATGGATAGGTGCTGCGTATGTGTCTGCATTAGTGAAGAGTTCTGCTGCTGAGGCAGTATAATCTGTCTCCCTGCGCTCTGGTGGTGTCACAGCGCGAGAGAGACAGTCTGCTACTACGTTAAGCTTGCCTGCCACGTGTCGAATGTCTGTGGTGAACTCTGAAATCGCAGCTAGCTGTCTTTGTTGTCTGCCTGACCATGGTTCTGAAATTTTAGCCATCGCAAAGGGGAGCGGTTTATGGTCTACAAAAGCCGTGAAACTCCGCCCTTCTAACCAGAACTGGAAGTGGCGGATGGATAAATGAAGCGCCAGCAGCTCTCTGTCAAAAGTGCTGTATTTACGCTCAGTTTGGTTTAGCGATTTGCTAAAGAATGCTAAAGGTTGCCAGACCCCGCTGACAAGTTGTTCTACAACTGCCACTATAGCTAGGTCTGAAGCGTCTGTAGTTAGCGCGATGCGGGCCAAGGGATCTGGGTGAACTAACAATGTGGCGTTAGCTAGGGCGTTTTTTACTTCCGCGAAAGCGCGTTCGCGCTCCGGGGTCCATTCGACCGCGTTGGAAGCTTTCTTTTTTTTAAGCGCGTCATATAGGGGCTGCATGAGCTGAACTGCGTGGGGGAGGAAGCGGTTGTAAAAATTAACCATCCCTAAAAATTCCTGTAGCGATTTGACCGTTTGTGGCCGTGGGAAACTTTCTATCGCGTGAACTTTGTCTGGAAGTGGAACTGCCCCCTTCGGAGAGACTTTGTGTCCTAAAAAATCAATTTGTGACACGCCGAATTTGCATTTGGCTGGATTGATTATTAGCCCGTGCTCTTCTAGCCTCTGAAAAACCGTAGTGAGGTGCTGCTCGTGTTCTTCCTCAGACGAACTGGCTACCAGCATGTCGTCGAGGTAGACGAAGACAAAAGGAAGGTCGCGTAGGACCGCGTCCATCATTCGTTGAAAAGTTTGAGCAGTGCCTTTGAGGCCGAAAGGCATTCGCAGAAATTCAAAAAGGCCGAAAGGGGTTATTACCGCTGTTTTAGGAATGACTTCTGCTCGGACTGGGACTTGGTGATAACCGCGGACGAAGTCTATTTTTGAAAAAATGCGCGCACCCGCCAGATGTAGTGAAAAATCTTGAATGTGAGGAATTGGGTAATGGTCATGCGCTGTAGCATTGTTTAATCTGCGGTAATCTCCGCACGGTCTCCAAGAACCGTCGGATTTCGGAACCATGTGAAGTGGTGAGGCCCAGGGGCTCTTCAAGCGTCTAACAATGCCCAATTTTTCAAGAGTTGTAAACTCGTCCCATGCTACGTTGAGCTTGGCCGCGTCTAAGCGGCGAGCTTTGGCAAAAACGGGTGGTCCCGTTGTGGGAATGAAGTGTTCAACCCCGTGTTTAGCCACAGTGGCTGAGAATTTGGGAATTGTGAGTGCTGGAAATTGGGTGAGGAGTTGCTCAAACTTACCTCCTGCCGTGGTGACGTTGGCCTGCACAGGTGGTGGAGAAACTCGGGCTGAGCATGGAATAGAAGCAAAGGACAGTGCATTAACCAGGCGCCTATTTGCTAGATCCACTAATAACCCATGTGCACACAAAAAAATCTGCGCCTAATAAGTTAAAACTCACCGCCGCTACAACAAATGTCCATCTGTAGCTGCGGCCGTGGATGAGGAGGTGCAGGCTCTTTTCGCCGAACGTGTCGATGCTAGAGCCGTTGGCTGCCACGGCTCCGTTGCCCCGGGTGCCCGTGGCTCGATCTGCGTGGGAGGGCATGACGAAACTCAGCTGGGCTCCTGTGTCGATGAGGAACTGCTTGCCCGTGTGTCCATCCGTCACGTACAGCAGCTTATTCTTCTCGCCAAGAACCGCTGCCGTTAACGGCTCTCGGCTTTGGCGTTTTCCCGAAATCGCAAATTTGCAGGGGGGAACGCATTTGTGGGCCTTCTCGGTGAAGCGGTGGTGATAATAACAGGCGTCGCTCTGTCTGTTACATTTTGACCGTGTCGCTGTCACCGTGGGCTGGGTCTGCTCAGTGGGTTGTGGCTCCTCGTGGCTCGGGGCGTCAGCTTTGAGGTCTGCGGATGCTGCTGTGGGTGTCAGCTCCTTGCAGGCATTGACGAGCCGATGAGCTTCGTTGGCCAGTGCACGGAAGTCTTGGTGGTTGTTGCATTTCATGCCGGCGAGTGTCCCTCTCATGTGTGGCGGCAGCGTGCTGAGGAATATAAGCTGGAAGAGGAAGTTGTCATTGTCCTCTTCTTTGAGCTGTAGCAAATCCTCCATTAGGGCCTTCGGTTTGCACCCTCTGTGGCCGTAGGCTGCCAGGATCTTCTCGGCTCTCTCTTCCGCTGATGGGACGTAGTTCGCTACGATGGTTGCTTTGAGCGTCTCATATTTGTCCTGGGCCGGTGGTCGCCGGATCATGCTCCGCAGTCCGCACACACTTCGAAGTGGCGGCGTCGAGTTTGGAGACGATATGGTAAAATTTGGTATCGTCAGCCGTGATGCCCGCCAGTGTAAACTGGGCTTCAGCCTGCTGAAACCAAGAGGCGGGGTCTTCTTGCTGGAAGTCTGGCAGCTTGACAGCGACGGAGGAGTGGCATACCATCACTGCTGTGCCTGCCGGGTGAGAGTGCCTTGCCTCGGCTCTCACGGCGGTGCTGGTGCTCGGTTGAGCCCTCTCAATCTCTTCTGCCGGGGGGAACAGTTGTCCATCTGTTCCCTCGTCTGCGTGGGTCGCCACGGATGAGTCGATTGCGGGGGAACGCCTCAGGTCCATACTCGCGTCAGGGTCACCAGTGTAGAAGAGCTTGGAAATGAAGAGGCGATTTGATTTATAAACAAAGTTTAATAATCAGCTCTTCTAACAAGTCTCATCTGGTGCAGAGTGGCAGAAGGGAAAAGAGGGAGAATGTCTCCCGCTCACTGGCTTTATACATGCACACAACAAAAGACATGCATAACAAAGGCTGACATCCCTCATTATCTTAATCCCCCCATTGTCTTGGTATTTCCTCTCCTCGCCTTAGGGGGTGAGGGTGGCTCCTCCGGTCTCCTCCGCCGTGTCTGGGAACGTCTTTGTTCTTCACTCGGCGGCTGAGAGCTTTTGTCCTTTCAGAGGTGTGAAGTCCTTTACATATGTAATTACTAAACATTTCCACATGCTTCAACATATGTAGGTTATGGAATATATGATTAATATACAGTAGACCACATCATATACAGTGACAGATAGGCAACATGTCTTTATGATGTCATATACATTAAGCCTGCCTTCATGTCTTTATGATGTCATATACAGTGAGTCCATGCCGGAAATCCTCTTTTTGCTCAGATCTATTTTCATGATCCCGTCCATGAACTGAAATTACGACGCACCTAGAGGAATCTGATCAGACCTAAATGAAACAGTCATTGTCGCCCACGACAGACTGCTATGATAATGATGATGATCCCTCAACCAGTGGTCTCAGCGAAGAAGAAGAAGACCCACCAGATGGAGAGCAATAGAATGACAACAGCTGCTTCACGTCAGAAAAGATGCCATGAAGGTGAAACACCTGAGGTTCCAGCAGTACATCGCACCCGTCTGAGACAGGACACCCTTCACCAGCATAGGGTACGACAAACTTTAAAGCACATTTCTGGGAAATCATAGGACGGCCTATGATCTCTGCCTCATCATTGTAGCGCGTCCTATGAACTCAGGCATCATAGGACGACTCGCCATGCCTACATGATGGCAAATGTGTAACCTTGACGAATGCCAGTCTACACTACAAATGTGTAAAAGGCCAAGCAAAGCACTGATTTTCTCCAGGTGCTCCGGTTTCTTGGTTTCTATGGGCATGCACGGGCTTTCCTGAACAGGGTCGAAAGCCACTTTTTCAGGATCACGCCCATGAATTGGAATTACGAGGCACCTATCCCTCAACCAGTGGTCTGAATGAAGAAGAAGAAGACCCACCAGATGGAGAGCAATAGAATGAGGAGAACTGCTGCACGTCAGAAAGGATGCCGCGAACATGAGGTTCCACCAGTACGCCACAGGCATGACTGTGAACAACACAGCCGTCTGAGACAGGAGGAGACCCTTCAGTGGTCTGAACAAAGAAGAAGACCCACCAGATGATGTCAATATGACGGCACATAGACAGAGCACATGACTCCCTACAAGACATATAGACACAGGTAAGCAACATAACACAGATCAGTGACAGGCAGAAGAAGTAACAAGCAGGGGCAAACAGCCCCAGATGGCAGGGCATATTTTGTGTGATTTTTATGTTTTGCTGCATACAAAAGCCATCACATGTGATTGCCACTTAGTGCTGTATTGCTATAAGATAAGATAAGATAAGATAAGCCTTTATTAGTCCCACAACGGGGAAATTCCAGGATTGCAACAGCACAGGGATAGCAACACTCAGAGCAACAATCAGAAGGCAAGAAAAAACAAGCAAGCAAGAGCAGCTAATATACATATGTACATATTACTATAAAATATATATATACACACACACACACACACAGACACACAGTGCAGAGCATTGTAGCTGGATGGAATAAATATATGAATATATGAACACACAGTGCAGAGCATTGTAGCTAGATGGAATAAATATGTAAATATATAAACACCCACAGTATGGAGCATTGCAGCTAGGTGGAATAAATATGCAAGTATATAAACACACACAGTGCGGAGCAATGTAGCTAGATGGAATAATATGTAGATATATAAAAACACAGTGCGGAGCATTGTAGCTAGATGGAATAAATATATAGATATATAAATATAAACACACCCAGTGCAGAGCATTGTAGCTAGATGGAATAAATATGTAAATATATAAACACACACAGTGCAGAGCATTGTTGCTAGGTGGGATGAAACAGCATAACCGTCTATTTAGTTATCCTACATGGTATGATTATGTGCCCATACATATTCTCACCCTCCATAGCGACCGGTATGTTCCTAGTTGTATGCCGGAGAGGACCATTGTGTAAGTCTATTGCATCTTTTGCATTCAAAAAAAAAAAAAAAAAAAAAAAACAACTATTAGTTTGTTACGTCTTTTTGCTATCTCTGCGAGCAGCCCTGCTTAGGTTGTACAGTCTGACAGCCGTTGGTAGGAAGGACCTACGAAACCTCTCGGTTGTGCACCTGGGATGATGTAGTCTGCTGCTAAATGAGCTCCTCAGTGCATCCAGTATGTCCTGCATAAGGTGGAACTCGGACTTCAGCAGAGATGACAGTTTAGCCACCAACTGTCCTGTAACTATACCAACTGTCCTGTAACTGGCAAGAATTCTGTTCCAATGCATCCTTTCTACGGGCATGCACGGGTATGCACTAGTATATTATAAATCCTTATCTATCACATATGGGACCTTGGTGAATCTCTTCAGTTTGCCCAGTAGTTAAGACATTTTTATTCCACTCCCCCTTCCTTCAGGCCAACTTTCTTATGATTTGCCTTTCATAGATAAAATGTATAACCATCAGTTGGGTGGGGCCAGAGATGCCCATATTAAAGATATCCACTGTCACTGACATGCAGACCCATGAGTAAAAAAAACTCTTAACAGACCAGCTTTTGTGGACCAATGACTCTTGGTGCCCTCTGACACAAAACTGTTCTCCTTTAGGGCATTGTCCACACATATATGGGTATTTTTAATCAAAAATATAGCTTTTTCTATGCAGTTTGGCCTTTCACACACATTTTTGGGCACTTAAAACAAAATCTTTGAAAAACTCCTTCCAAAATAAAGATTTTCACTGACTTCAGCAGTGGAATTTGTGTGTGAGCTGGAAAACTGAAGGTTTTGGCTTGCGACATCAGATCGTGCACTACCATCGCTCTTGTTTGACGTCACATTAAGTGCCAGTGTCACTGGTTTGGGCTCAGACCTAGTGGTTCATGCTTCTTATGGTGCTTTGATTGTGTTTGTGCATTTTCATGTGGACAGGAAATTGTTTTTATCTTCTTTGTTTACATGGCAATGGCCAACATCCAGTATTGTGTTGGTGCTATCTTTGCTAACAGGACTTTTTCAATGTTTGCTCAGAAATGTAGTTACTCCCCCTCTGAATTAAGGAATGGAGGCATCAGAACACATTGTGGGGAACACTTCTACATAAAGAAACACTCCCATAACACAGAACCAATATTGATGGTTTTGCATCAAACCTGGTGGCACAGTCTTTTTACGATGCTTCAGTTGTGTTTTTGCGTTTTCATGTGGACAGAGATTTGTTTCAAGTAGTGCCGTGGATGTGATTTTTTTTTTTCTTTTTCTTTTTTTTTTGCTTATAAACCAAGGAGGAAAACCGTGTTTTTAAAAATAGCCATGTGCATGTGAACTAGGCCTAAGAGAGCACCACCGTCTAGTTTTTACAGTATCACCTGTCTATTTCTTTATCCACTATTTTAAGAAAAGGTGGTGGACATTCTGTTAGTTTTACATTTTTTTCATTACAGGATGAGAGGATGTTTTTTACCTAAATAACTCAAAGTATTGGCTTTAGTTATTAGCAAATCAGTGCTAATAGGTCAAGAAACCCAAAAGTACTGTGCCTCATGGAGGTTTGCTTCTACAATGGCTGAACTTTATTTAACATGAACATTTATTATTTTAACAATATAAAGTGGGACAGGAAAAAAAGAATAATGAGTCCACTTTAACAAGGCAGTAGTTGCTGGGTGTTTATCACTTTTTATGGCAGCCATTCATTGGAGAGAACTTCATTATTATCACATTAGATCATAACAACATTGTTCCTGATATTGTCTAATACAATTACAGTCTAAGTTTAAGCATTAGTTGAGTACACAGCAGTGAGCAGGAAAAACAGAGTGCCACCTGAAAAAAGTCCCCAGGTAGTATTTGAACCTCATACCCAGCCATAGGAGTTCTTTTCATGGAACCTAATTTGGGCAACTTGTATTTTTGGTTAGTATTTAGTCATTGTGGCATTCTTTCTGTTAAATTATAAAACCTGAACTCTGTGATCCCACATGTGATGTAGTCCAGTGTTTTTAAACCAGGGTTCCTGGAACATTCAGGTTTCTGTGGGAAATTTTCTAATAAAATGTTAGGTAAATTGGTGACTCCTAAAATTGTCCCTAGGTATCTGTCTCTGATAGGCCCTTAGAATAGAGGGTTAGTGTACCTACTAGTTAAGTGCTTTGAGTGGTCTTTGACTAGAAAAAGCACTATATAAATACAGGTCCTTATCCCTACTATCACTTCTTAATTGGTCTGTCCAAAAAATTGCAAATATTTTGCTGTTATTGTGCATGAGTTCTGCAGAAAAAATGTTGATTTAGTGTACAGTAAAAGCTGTCTGATCTTTTAGTAGTTCTTAAGGTGTGTACAGACCGAATATGAAAGGGCGAATGTTTCACATGGCACAATTACATTTTAACTCAATGTAAACATGCAAATAGATGTGAATTCACCATCTGAATGAGTTGCAGACAGGCAGAGTTGCCATTATAACTTATGCAGCTGTGTTCAACCTGCTGTGGAAATCCCCAGAACACTGTCATGCTTACGTTTGCGTTATCCGAAGGGGCTCTCACCTAAAAAAATTGTCCCTGCCTTCAATACTTCATTTGGATGATGGTTGTTTACATTGCTAGCCTGCTAGCCCTTGTTAGCATGTCTGTGACAGGAATCCATGGGTAAATAACTCTGATACTTCGATTCAGCTGCAGAGCTCCCGGTCCATCTATCTGCAGGTGAGTGGCTGTCTCATTTTCAAACTAGTTTATTCTTCAATGTTGTGATACTTTTACTTCGGTGATGGCAGAATTTCAAGGCCATTACTAGCTAGCACTACCCCTTGGATGGTGAATGTGTGAATTTGCATGTGCTCGCCTCTTTCCATTGACTTTGTATGCACGCCGCGTGAACGTTTGGTGTGAGTGCACCTTTAGAGGTTGTGGCTGGAACAATTTTGTTGCTAGTGAGTATCCTCAGGATGGATGGATGGATGGGAGTAAATAGGAAGTTGTACAATCATAGGTGATACAAGTGAATTGCAGACAGTGCAGATAGCTGCTGTGTCATGACTTATGTTCCACTGGCCAACTCAGAGTGCTGTCATCTACTTAAACAGAATTTTGGGTGACTGTAAAGCCCCATAAAATATTATTCATCTATGGAGAGTAAATGATAACACTTAAGAACTCTATATGGTGGCAGTGTGTTTATATTCCCCAAATGTTCTTGGACTCTGTACCAGGCTTCACCATTGTCTGTTTAGTTTTATTTAACTAGTGCATTGCTCTTAGAACGCAAGTATTCCTGTCCCTAATTAGGCTTTACAGGCCCAAATGTAGGCTGTATTTGAAAGTGGAATACAAAGAGGTGTAGGCTATATGTCGGCAATTACACATGTTAAGGGGTGTTCACACCAAACGCGAACAGGCAAATTTTTTTCGCGGCACAATTACATTATAACTTACATTATAACTCAATGTAAACACGTGAACAGACATGAATTCCCCTTCTGAGTGAGATGCAGACAGGTGAAGATGCCTTTAAAACTTCTGCAGCTGTGTTCAACCTGCTGTGGAAATTCCCAAAATAATGTCATGCTTAGGTTTACATTATCCGATGGAAGGCTCACCTGAAAATGTGTCCCTGGCTTCAAAACTTCAAGATGATGGGTGTTTCCGTTTCTAGCTTCCTAGCCTTGTTTAGCATGTCCATGGCAGGAATCCGTGAGTAAATAACTCTGAAATCCCGATTCAGCTGAAGAGCTCCGGGTCCTCCTGTCTCCAGGTGAGTGAGTCTCATTTTCAAACTAGTTTACACTGCAATGGTGATACTTTTACTCCGGTGGTGGCAGAATCTCAAAGCTAGCAGCTAGCTAGCTAGTCTCGGACGTGAACACGCGAATGCGCAATTTTGCATGTACTCACCTCTTTCCATTGACTTTGTATGGATTCGCACAGCCCATTCGCGTTTGGTGTGAACGCACCTTTAAACTTTGACAGATACGTATAAAAGGGACTAAATGGCACTAAGATTTATTTAACTGTGTGAATATTGATTACAGAATACCTAATTATTGAAAATGAATGGGACATCCAATATGAGTGTTTCAGATCCCTTGTTTATTTGTTTGTCAGATCACTTATTTGTGTGATCTTTTATCACTTATATTCATAACAGTGTATCTTGCACTTTGGGGAATGGGAGTTGTTCAGTCATCATTATAATTATTTTAGTTTACTAGTGCATACCTGTGCATGCCCGTAGAGGGGATGCATTGGAACAAAATTCTTGCCAGTTACAGGACAGCTGGTATAGCAATACAGCACTAAGTGGCAATCACATGTGATGGCTTTTGTATGCAGCAAAACATAAAAATCACGCAAAATATGCCCTGCCATCTGGGGCTGTCTGCCCCTGCTTGTTACTTCTTCTCCTGCCTGTCACTGTTCTGTGTTATGTTGCTTACCTGTGTCTGTGTCTTGTAGGGAGTCATGTGCTCTGTCTATGTGCTGTCATATAGACATCATCTGGTGGGTCTTCTTCTTCTTTGTTCAGACCACTGAAGGGTCTCCTCCTGTCTCAGACGGCTGTGTTGTTCACAGTCATGCCTGTGGCGTACTGGTGGAACCTGAGGTGTTCCATGTTCACGGCATCCTTTCTGATGTGCAGCAGTTCTCCTCATATTGCTCTCCATCTGGTGGGTTTTCTTCTTCTTCGTTCAGACCACTGGTTGAGGGATAAGTGTGTCGTAATTTCAGTTCATGGGCACGATCCTGAAAAAGTGGCTTTCAACCCTGTTCAGGAAGGCCCGTGCATGCCTGTAGAAACCAAGAAACCGGAGCACCCGGAGAAAATCAGTGCTTTGCTTGGCCTTTTACACATTTAGTGTAAAATGCGTAGTGTAGACTGACATTCGTCAAGGTTACACATTTGCCGTCATGTAGGCATGGCGAGTCGTCCTATGATGTTACACATTTGCCGTCATGTAGGCATGGCGAGTCGTCCTATGATGTTACACATTTGCCGTCATGTAGGCATGGTGAGTCGTCCTTTGATGCCTGAGTTCATAGGACGTGCTATGATGATGAGGCAGAGATCATAGACTGTCCTATGATGTCCTAGAAACGTGCTTTAAAGTCTGTCGTACCCTATACTGGTAAAGGGTGTCCTCCTGTCTCAGACGGGTGCGATGTACTGCTGGAACCTCAAGTGTTTCGTCTTCATGGCATCTTTTCTGACGTGCAGCAGTTGTCGTCATTCTATTGCTCTCCATCTGGTCCTGGTGAGTCTTCTTCTTCTTCTTCGTTGAGACCACTGGTTGAGGGTTAGGTGCGTCGTAATTCCAGTTCATGGACAGGATCATGAAAATCATAAAGACCCATGGTCTATACGACATAAAGACACGTTTGTCTATGTGTCCTATGATGCCTTAGTTCAAAGACACATGGTCTATGACATCATAAAGACACATTTGTCTAAGTGCCCTATAGGACGTCCTATGATGTTTAGGCAGAGATCATATGACATCATAAAGACACATTTGTCTATGTGTCATAGGATGTCCTATGATCTCTGTGGTCTACACTACTGTTCAAAAGTTTGGGGTCACTTAGAAATTTCCTTATTTTTGAAAGAAAAGCACTTTTTTTCAATGACGATAACTTTAAACTAATCAGAAATACACTCTATACATTGCTAATGTGGTAAATGACTATTCTAGCTGCAGATGTCTGGTTTTTGGTGCAATATCTACATAGGTGTATAGAGGCCCATTTCCAGCAACTATCACTCCAGTGTTCTAATGGTACAATGTGTTTGCTCATTGCGTCAGAAGGCTAATGGATGATTAGAAAACCCTTGTGCAATCATGTTAGGTCTGCAATGCTGTAATTGCTGCAAATGGAGGAATCTTTGACGAAAGCAAAGTTTGAAGGAAAAAATTATTATTTCAAATACAAATCATTATTTCTAACCTTGTCAATGTCTTGACTATATTTTCTATTCATTTTACAACTCATGGTGGTAAATAAGTGTGACTTTTAATGGAAAACACAAAATAATTGTCTGGGTGACCCCAAACTTTTGAACGGTAGTGTATGTGACATCATAAATACACATTTGTCTATGTGTCACATAGACACATAGACAAATCTATGTGTGATATAAAGACAAATCGTCCTATGATCGCTGTGGTCTATGTGACATCAAGACACATTTGTTGTCCTATGATGCCTGAGTTCACAGGATGTCCTATGATGTTCAGGCAGCGATCATAGGCCATCCTATGATGTCCTATGAAGCATGACACACAGACAGACACACACACACAGAGGTTTCTTGCTTTTATAGAGTGGTATCACCGTTCAGTGATGGAGTTAAGTGTAATAGTGAATTTCTAATGTGTATCATCAGTAAACTCATGCAGTACTATAACAGGACACGTTTACAAATATTTGAGACCCATTGTAGTGCATCAGTTTATATTTTAGTGATATTTTGTTATTAAAAGGTTCTTTTAAAACTAATAACTGAATTAACCACAAAACACCCAGCAGCAATAAAGTACATCTATCTATTATTATACACAGCAGAAGAACCCATTTGATTACAACCATTGCATCAGTGCTGCCCATTTGTCAGTAAACATTTAACTAAAATGATTTATTTCATTATTTGGGTGTTTTTGTGTCCTGTGTTTTATTGTTAAGTCATTCTGGCCATTCTGCTCCACAATCATGGCGGTATTAAGTTTTTAATTTTTAGATACTTGCACGGGAGGGGGGACTCGCAGTCCAGCAAAGTGC
Source organism: Pholidichthys leucotaenia (assembly GCA_020510985.1). NCBI lineage: Eukaryota > Metazoa > Chordata > Actinopteri > Cichliformes > Pholidichthyidae > Pholidichthys > Pholidichthys leucotaenia. Next base: position 139,034,108 of record CM035849.1, on the reverse strand, counting down.
AGTGGTACCACATGGGTGAAGCAGAAGCAGGTACTCCCATCTACTACTGACCGGGCAGGCTGGGCGTGTCTCCTCGCGACGGACCGTGGTCCGCCCGGTCGGGCTGCTGTTTCTCCCGGCATGTTTTGTGTTGATACACCGGTATTCTTTGTCAGACCTGGTCCTCCGCTGACACTCCGCCCACTCTGCTTGCGTACCTCATGTTCTCTACATATGGTGAATTATCCTTTAGACGTGCACTATCACAGCAACTTTATGGTATAATTTTTTTAAGCATTAACTCTTCAGTATTATGTTTTTCTAGTCAAATTTGTCGTTTTTCACTTCCTTGTTTTGTCCAGGGAACACTGTGGTGACTGACAGGTCATGATGCCGCATATTATCCAGTCAGCATGGTCGTGGTGCCGTGTATTATCCAATCAGCATGGTCGTGATGCCGTGTATTATCCAATCAGTGTGGCCGTGATGCCGCGTATTATCCAATCAGCACAGAGTCAATCCAAAACCCTGCCCATATTTCTTGAAGCCAGGGCATGAAGAGACACAGAGCGGTGACAGAGCGGTGGCTAAACTTTTATTGATAAAAATTACATATTTTGATTGAGTGACTCCATACTCAGGGATGCACACCCCATAACCTCAGCAAAACGCATATAAAACCTTGGGTCAGTCTGATGAACAGACACACAGATAGACACACAGACAGACAGACAGAGATATGCTGCATTTATAGATACAGTAGATGAGGTTTTTTTTTTATATATATATCAGTTTTAAGGAGATCATTGGTTTGTAAACCTAAAATTCAGTTAAAGCTGTAAAGAAACATTTCCGTAACAGCTGGAGCAATACTCTGCCACCTCACAATAAGCTCTCTACTGTACGGTCACAGAGAAGAAGAGAGAAAGAGAGACAGTAAGAGAAACCCCCCCCCCCCCCATCCTTTGTTTTTATTGGACCTTTGAAATGGTCAGAGTCTGGTCATATGATCTTGTGGGCCAATCGGCATGTGGTGTTGGGAAAGCTGGGCGGGGGAGTGCTTTAATATGCTGAATTCACTGGATGATCTCTCCACAAGTAACCCTGAAAATATCTGAAACTGAATGACTCTACCATACTTCCAAGAATTAAAAATGTAAATACTTATCTATGTTTACTGTGTGTTTTTCCACTTTGTTTGTAGTAGTGTGATGGTGTATGCATTTGGTGAGCCTACTTAAAGCTGACATTTATGAAAAGTTTATTGTCAGTTGTTCTAGGGGACATAAGTCAATCTGCCCTTTGGACCATCTGTGTTAATCCTCAGGACCTCTTGAACTTTTTGGGTAAGATTACAGCTCTTTTTCTGTGGATACAGACATGCTGTTCAGCGGAGCTCACAAAATCTGGCAGGACACTTGAGACGAAGTGAGATGTGGCACTACAGAAGTGGAAGAGCTGGCAAATTGACTGGGAAAAATATGTCACCCTTACCATTAACCACTACCTGTGTTTAAAAAAAATCGATGCGGGAGGAGCAGGGGTTGTGCAGTACTCAGTGGACTGTGCTGTTGCAACAGGAAGCAGGGCTTATGACAAGATGAGGAAAATGACTCATTTAAGCATGACACCTTCTCATCAACCGTGTCAGCAGCTAAAACTAGCTGTAGTTAGAGTCTGAGACAACAAAAAAAAGACATTGACTGGCAGAACTAAGTATCTGGTCTTATTTCCAAATCTATCCACGTATTCTTTGATCAGTCAAAAGAGAAGGTATTGTCTACATGTCAGGGACTTGTTGAGCCTGCTTGAAGCTCTCATATTGTGAAAACTAATTTTCTTTTACTTCTGTTATAGATAATTTTGTAACTCTCTGCATAGGATGGTTTGTAAAACAAGTATGCAAAGCCATTATCTTAACCACCATTTAATAAGGGTTTTTTTGTATCGGGCAGTTACTAAAACATTGTACAGTACAGAACGTTTCATCGGCATTCCGTACTGTACCATTCCTCCGGCGTTCCTTATGGAACATATTCTGCCAACGTTCCATGCCATGTTCCGTACATGTTCTGTACGGGACGTCAACTGAATCTGCCTGCTGTCAGTCCTACTAGCTACGGAACGGTAGCAGTCCTTCAACACTTGTTCCCTATGCATTCCATATGTGCAATTATCAAAAAATAAATACATGCAATTAGAAATTAACAAACATACCATAAGGCTTGTAGGTTGGCTGGTTTCCCGGTTGTGTCAGTGCAGTAATCTGAACCTTCCTTACGGAACGCTAGCCTTGAGATTCAGCCAGCACCATGCTAGCAGTGTAAACAACCCATCCAGATGAAATTTTGGAGGCAGGGACAATTTTCTCAGGTGAGACCTACTTCGACAGCAGGTTGGACACAGCTGTAGAAGTTATGAAGGCAACTTCACCTGTCTGAAACTCACTCAGATGGTGAATTCATTCCTGCTATGTGTCGGCATTCCATACAGAACATGTTCCGTTGGCGGACCTTTTGGGATCTATTTTTTACATTTTGCTTGTCATTTTACAGAGACACTTTATAAAACATTTTTTTTAAAATTGGACCTCCTGGAAAAATATGCTTTTCGGAATGTATCTTTTACATTTTGCTTGTCATTTTTATGGAGGGTTCTATTCATGCCAACGTCACCCATTGCCAGGTAACTGGATCAAAGGATCAAAGGACTCTGATGTCATAAAGGAGCTTGTGATATATGTCCCAAAAGAGCTTAAGATATTTTTCCAGTTCAACAATTTGAGTGGACTAGAGTGATGATGATTAGATAATCAACCTGGTGATGACACGGACTATAGCTCCTGACCAGATAGAGTGATGATATCTATATAGAACCTATATAGAACCTCAATTCTATCTTCAGACATCACTCTTCTTTATCTCCTCGTACTTCACTCTATCATCCCTCTATCTAGTCAGTCTGTAGTCCTTCTATCATCATTGCTGTGTCCAACCGAACCTTGTTCCTGCTGAACTGAACAACACCTTTAAACTTTGTTCTTTTCTGGATATGGAGTTGTTCAGAACTCCTTATAAGAACTCCTTCTACAAAGATATAGAGTGATGATAATCAAGTCAGTGGCGGTAATGCACCTGTAAGTTGGTTGCCAACCGCCAATCAAATCTAGAAGAAGAAGGGTTGTATACTGTATATATAAACTAGGGCTGAAATGATTAGTCGGTAATGTCAATCATAAAAATTTGTTGACGCAGATTTTTATCGTCGACAAATCATTTAATTTTAAAGTTTATATGCATGCCGCGGAAATGTTCAGTTTAACTGTTCCAGCGAAGAAGAAGAGGAGCGCATCATGTCGACATGGACAAGGCCAAAAGTTTCCGTAGTATGGGAGGATTTTACAGAAAATTAATAAATGAAACAAGTTAAATGTAGACTGTAAAGCAGTTTGTCATATCACAGTTGCACTACAGCGATGCATCCATTCCCTCCTTCTCTCCGTTCCTCCATCTCTGGCCACCTGTCAGCGGACTGCACCGGTAAGGTTAACGAGTAAAATTAGCGCTTCTTATTTTCAAGTGAAAATAGTGAGAGTGACCCTCTCAGCTTTAGAAAATTGACCAGACTATTAGTGTGTGCCGTTTAAATAGTTTACCTGTTGTCGGACAATAATCTCTCTTATGATGGTTGCTGATAGCTGAGCTGCTTCCACTATGCTAGCTATATGTTAACTGCACTGCAATAAATGGGTGAATTACATAAGCAACTTACTCTTTTTGGTATTCTCTATTATTGTCACCATAATATCAGTCTTCATTCTGAATATTAGTGCATCTCGGTAAATTACTGTAGAATATCATGATTTGTAATTTAATGAAAAAAGATAACCATAATCATCACAAATAAATTTAAAATGGCTTAAATATTTCACTGTATGTGTAGTGAAGGCTCACATTCCTGCACTGATATTTAAAGTGTTATTTTTTATTTATTTTGGACTGCAAGAAGTTATTTTAATTTTCATCTGAAGCCTAATTAAACTTTTAAACTTCTAGACCAGGGGTGTCCAATCATGTGCCATGGAGGGCCAAGACCCTGCAGGTTTTCTCTTCTACCCAGTCTCTTCAGTAGGTGTTTTCACTTGTCAGCAATTAGTGGGAAGAAATTCAGTGAAATCTGCTGTTGAAGACATTGGTTGGAGATAAAGCCTGCAGAGTCTTGGCCCTCCATGGCACATGATTGGACACCCCAGTTCTAGACCCAGCAAGGTTTCAAACAGGATGGACTAGCTTGTTATTTTCTCTTTTTTTTTTTTTTTTTTACTTTAATGATATTACTCTCGTTTGTTTTTAACATGCAGTTACAGCAGCCTTTATGGTGCAGCAGAGCTACTATTTGAGTTTTTACACTTTAACATCTATTATTTAATTGTGTTGCTACAGACACTTCTGATTAAACTGTCAAGTTCAAGTTTCCAACTCATGTTTGATGGGTCATTATTTGATTTGATTGGGGGCGGCTGTGGCGCAGGTGTAGTGTGACCGACTACTGATCGGAGGGTCATGGGTTCGATTCCCACTCTGTCTGCAGTCTGCATGTCGAAGTGTCCTTGAGCAAGACACTGAACTCCCAGTTGCTCCTGGTGGCCAGGCTAGCGCCTGTATGTGTATGGCAGCTCTGCCGCCATCAGTGTGTGAATGTGTGCGTGAATGGGTGGATAGCAGGATCTGTAAAGCGCTTTGGTCATCCAGAGATGAGAAAAAGCGCTATATAAGTGAACGCCATTTACCATTTAGCTATGGGAACTTTTTATAATAGGCTACATTATATTAAGGCAGAGACTGACAACAAAGTGATTTTCATAGGTGTGCAGACTTAAACAGGTGAGGTAAAACATAACCTAGAGCCCCGAACAGGAGCTGTGCCAGCAGGCAGGCGTGACAGAAATAATTGCAATTAGTCGACTAATCGAAAAAATAGTCATTAGAGTAGTTGACTACCAAAATAATCGTTAGTTGCAGTCCTAATGTAAACATGCAGAAAACATGCGAATTTGAGCATTTGTGCATCTGAGGGATTTAGCAGCGCTAGCTAGTAATAAGTGTTGAGATTCTACCATCACGAGAGTTAAAGTATCAGCACTTAAGAGTAAACTAGTTTAAAATGAGACTGTCACTCACCTGCAGACAGATGGCCCTGGACCTCTGGGGCTGAATTGGAATCTTGGCAAGGACTCCCACCACAGATGTGCTAACGAGGGCTAGCAGGCTAGTAGTGTAAACAGCCGTCATCCAGGTGAAGTTTTGGAGGCAGGGAAAATTTTGTAGGTGAGAGTCTCGCTGGATAACATAAGCCTAAACATGATGGCGTTTTTGGGATTTCCTTAGCCGGTAGAAAGCAGCTGTAGAAGTTAAAAAGACAGCTCCTCCACTCTGCAACTCACTCAGATGGTGAATTCACATATGTTCGCATGTTTACGTTAACATGTAATCGCGCCCCGCGAAAAATTTGTGCTTTTGTGTTTGGTGTGAACAAACTTTAAAGGGGTCATTGACTGTACTTTTTCCACACAGCTCACACATGTCTTAATGAAGTGTTTGTGACATATTTTGTTCACAAATTCTTTAATTTTCTTTAATTTTTTAAATTATTGAAGCAATTTTTTTTCCCTGGTTTTCTTGAAACACTTTGATTTAAAGCCTGTCACTTTAAGAAACATCCTTTAGCTGTTCAACTTCGCCCTCCCTCTTGCGTCAGTTAGCCATTAGCTGAGTAGCTTCGAGTCTCCTAGCTTTGTAAGGGTTTGGACATGACTGTGCTCATATGTCCTTGCTTTATATTTATATTTGTTTTTCTGTTATCTTCATGACATGAGTTCAGCCATGTCCTCCCCTTTTGTTACTATGTTTCTCTGTGCTGTGATTATCATTTGTATTTTTGGTCTTGGTGTGCTCTGTCTGCTCAGCCCCACCCACCATGTGCTTCTCCGTTGCGCTTGATTGTTGCCCACCTGTCGTGCATTGTCTTGATTACTCCCCTGTCTACATATGTGCGTCTCAGACTGTGTTTTGTGTGGTGACCTTGTCATATCTGTGTGTACCCTCGCAATTCTGTTCTGTTGTGTCTTTGTGCTTATTTCCAGCCCTTGAGCTGTGTTCTTTTTTTATTTTGTTGATAATAAATCATGCCGAAGAAACACCATGCACATGAGTCCTGTTCTCTGCCCAGGCTGGGTACAAACCTTGACATAGGTAGCCACCATCAAAAGACTGAGCTGGCAAAATCGGCAGGAGGAGGAAGATGTGGAAACAGGAGTTGTCAGGGTTTCTCCACTAGATCTCCAGCGTGACAACCCAGATTCTGGATCGCTCCAACCCCTGGGAGGGGTTGTCATATCTTGCGGCTGTGCAGAAGCTGATTTGCAGTCGTCCAGACCTGTTGTGTTTCCCAAAGGTAGCCGTACTTCACTCTAGCTTATCACAACTCCGGCACACGCTTGAGCAAATTGACTGCCCATGTCACCTCTCCCAACTTGGTCATCACCTCCTTCTCCTGTCTTTGGTAAACTGCCTCCTGCTTTTCCCATCACTCCTACGCTGCCTGCTGTCCCCAGTTCACCAGCCCCGACAGCGAGCGCTATGGAGCAGGAGGAGTGGAGGCAGGTGATCCCCGTGCATACAAACATTTTGCTGGAGCATAAGCCCTGGCTCACTCCGGAGGTGCTGTTTCCGGCTCCAGAGGATCAGTTGGCTTCTACAGGGTCAGCGGGGAAGCAAGCCTCAAGGGAGCATTGCTCCACTCTCCACCCGGGCCCTTCAGTCAAGGCCCCGTTGAGCGATTCTGCTGCTGCGGCCACACTCTCCTCGAGTTCTCCATCAGCAGTGGGCGAGTGGGAAGACAGTGTTCCCCAGCCATCTGTTCAAGGGGCACACATCCCAGTACCAGACCAGCATGCATGGGCCCCTCATCGGATGAGGTCGAGCAGCCCCCGTGAGGACCCGCCTGTCCAATCAGTGGCAGTAGGATGGGAACAGAGGCAGGTACCTTTTCACTTATTTGCATCACTCAATGAAACCATCGCAGCCATCGCTGAGCTCTCTCTCCTGGTCTCTACTGTCGCCTCCTCCTCACCTGCTTCTCTCCCTTCTCCTCTGCTCTTTTCAGAGTGTTTGCCGATACTGGGTGGGAACTGGCTGATTGTGGAAGTGCCTGCTGCTCTTGAGGTTCCAGAAACCAGCTCCACGCAGCTTCCCAGAACCACCACCAGCGCCGGTTCCTGCTCAGCCCAAGGGGCATGCTCCAGTTCCAGCTATGCATCTTGAGGTTGTCACCCCGACAGCAGGAATTAAGGCAAGTGCCTTTTCATGTATTTTCTACCACCATTGTAGAAAAGATTTGCCTTGCTTCTGGTGGTGGTGGGGGGGGGCAAGTGCAGATTTCACCAACTTCTTGGTCCTTCCCACCAGTCTCTGCTGTTGTTGACTGTGGTGTCACCTCACTGACTTCCTGTCTCTCCTCCTTGTCTGAGGTGGCCATGTTGAGGATGGAACCGCAGAGGACCATGCTCTCATCTGTCATTCCAGAAGTCAGGGGATCCCCACCTGCCGTGCCAGAGGCTGGGGGACCTCCACCCATTGCTCCAGAGGTCAGGGGACCTCCACCTGTCATTGTTCCAGAGGTCGAGCAGTCCGCTCCACCCATCCTTATTCCAGAGGTCAAGCAGTCTGCTCCACCCATCATTGTCCCAGAGGTTGAGCAGTCTGCTCCACCCATCGTCACAGAGGTCGAGCTGTCCGCTCCACTGTCATCCCAGAGGTCAAGCGGTCTGCTCCATCCATCGTCCAAGAGGTCAAGCAGTTTGCTCCACCTGTCGTCCAAGAGGCTGAGGGGTCTCCACCTGCTTTCCCTGAGGCGGGGGGTCTCCACCTGCTGTTCCAGAGGCTGGGAAGTCTCCACCTTTTTGCATTGTTTAAGGAAACTCGCACACTTTCATATTGACCAAACCATAATGACAATGTTTTATCGGGCTTTTATTGAATCTGTTTTATTCTTTTCTTTAGTGTCATGGTTTGGTCAGATAAAACTGAAATAGAGGAAATCCTTAGACCAAGTAGTTAGATGGTCCAGTCGTTTGCTTGGTGAGTCACAGCTGAGCCTGACATCCCTGTGCAACAGACAGATAGAGGATTGCTACCTTCATTTTAAATGATGACTCCCACCCTTTGCACTGCCACTTTCAGCTTCTTCCCTCCAGACGGAGGTTTGTTGTCCCAAAATGTAAAACCCAGCGCTACAAAAACAGCTTTTTTCCTGCTGCTGTCAAAGAGTTGAACAAGATGTAGCAATATATTGCACATAATTTATCTATTTATTAATTTTATATTTATCTATTTTTGTAGGTTTTTTATTTGGGTTTTAAATCTTTTATTGGGTTTTAGACTTTTGAGTTTTTAATCTCTTTGATTTAGCTTTTAACTTTTTTTTACTATGACCCTTTTATCTTTTTTTTGTCTTATGTCCTGATTGGTGGAACCTTGAGTCCTTTTATCGTGTTTATAGTCAGCTTCATGTATGCCTGTGTTTGTGTTCATGTTGAATGTAATTGTGTTTTGTAAATATGTGTCTAAAAAGATGTCACCTGACTGCAAAACAAATCTATCTACGGGTACAAATAAAGGAACCTGAACCTAAACCTGCCGTTCCAGAGCCCGGGGAGTCTCTACCTGCCGTTCCAGAGGCCAGGGAGTCTCCACCTGCCGTTCCAGAGGCCGGGGAGTCTCCACCTGCCGTTCCAGAGGCTGGGGGGTCTCTACCTGCTGTTTTTGAGGTCAGTGTGCCACTGTTGCCTGCTTCTGAACTAAAAGCCCCAGTATTATTGCCTCCAGGACCGAAAGCTCCAGTATTATTGCCTCCAGAGTTGAAAGCTCCCTTGTTGCAATTCTTAGACTTGGGAACGCCTTTGTTGCTACGCCCCGAGTTCAGCGCCTCTCACCTTCCTTGTTTTGTAGTCTGGTGGCCTAGGGACTTTGGTAGGCCACCAGACCCACCATGTACTACGGTCTGGGGACCCTTGGACTTGGGTAGGCCCCCAGATCCACCTTGTTCCCCGGTCCAGTGGTCCTGGGACAAAGGAAAACCACCCGACCCACCATATTCCTGTTTTGGGTCCGTCGACTGTGGTTGGCCCCACATGACTGTGTGCTCTTTTGGACTCTGTGGAGGGTAAAGAGTTGGTTTTTGACCCGCCTGGCCTTGTACCCCCACCACCCGCCCAGTGAGAACTTTTTTTTTTGCTTTGTTGTCATCAACATATTTTGGTTTGTCCCTCTCTTTTTGACCAGATGGAAGTTTAATGCACTGCATATTGTGTTGAGGTTCATTAATTTTGGATAATGCCAACTGTAATATCTTTGTTGCATTAGTGCCAGAATGTGGAAGCTTATTAGTTGTACCTTTTTTTTACAAAGTGCCTAATATTAACTTGCTCCTGTTTGCATTACACTGCACCACTGATTTATGTGATATTATTTGGCCTCCACTGCTATTTTTCAAATTTTGCAAATATTCAGCTTTTTACAGTAGAGAATGGGCATTGATGTCATGTCGCACTGCATTCTGGGCCGCTGTTGCCATCATCATGGTCCGACTTCTTTGTTTACCTGTAGTCTTATGCAGCTGCTAACGTGAACAGACAACCGCAATGGAACAGAGCAAACAGAAAATTCAAATTCCTTATTCAGAGAAGCTGAATAAGGAAGCAAAGGAGCGCTATCTCTAAAAAATTTAAGAAATAAATGGAATCAATCGATATGAGCACAAGAAATGGACCAGAGATCTCGACCAACTGCCTCAAGTCATGCTGTCAGGTGTGTTTGCCTATCTGGTTTGTGGGGTGAGTGCATAAACCCATGAGCAGTTTAAAAGCTATAGATCATTAGAGGCTCATGTTCAATTAACAAATGGATGGATCCAGCCACCTCAAATATTTTGGGTGAACGACCAGAAAACCATCGTTTAACACAAAGGTAAGCAGTCATTGTTTCTACAAAGTTGAAATATGTTGAGATTAATGTCTAGCATAACCAAAAATTATTTCTAACATATGAGTAATGCTCTGTGAACCCATGTGTAACTTATTGAACAGGTTTCTAACTTACAGCTACCATATTATGGCCTATTTGCAGCATCCAGAACTCTGCTGCTGCCTGCAGTGTATACACACACAGAGAGCTAAACGCACATACTTGTACGTATAATGGGAACTGTCAGGGATGTGTCTGAGCACTTCAAAGCTACAGGATAAAGCTTTTTATCTTTGACTGCAGTCTGTAACATCGGCTGTCCAGTGTTGTTCTGATAAATATTCCAAAATCTCAGAACACTGGAGGAGGTGGCTCAGTCAGCTAATCGCGCTGGTGCACCCCCAAAAAATTACCGGTATAATTAGCTGCTATAAAAACATACCAGACCGGGACAGTGACGTTTTTATAGTCACCTGAAAGAGGAGAATCTGCTTAATTTAATGATACCAAACAGTCTATGGACTTCAGTCACCAGCTGATATTAAATCCATGCATAATGAAGGCAACAAGTAATCACAACTTCAAGAAAAAAATCAAAGAAAATCAACAACATGAAAAGCTCCCATTATAAAAAAAACAAAAACAAAAAAAACAAACAGTGCTCCAGATTAGCAAGAGAAATTGGGAATAGCGGAGATGATGTGGGGAAATTATTTGATTTTACCCTGTGCAGTTTTACACATTATTGAGAGGTGACAGAGAGCCTGGCTGAGGTGCAGCCAAAGGCATGGCACACAAGACAGCTGCTCTGGAGAGGAGACATCTTTCTCCACTTCTAAATATTTTTAAATCACATCTTACCTTGGTGAAAATGCTGTGAACACACAACCATGTGTGCAGGAATATTGTGGAAGCTGATGTCTCTCCTTCTGACTGCTGCAATCCATTCCATCCCACGCCTCTGTTTTAGCTCTGAGACCCGATTCTCTCCACTTTTCTTCCAAGTCGAGAAGTTAAAAAAAGCATACGCCGTTATCAGTCTTTTTCCACGCCAATCGTGAGAGCAGTTTTTGTATTTGATAATGCAGCAAAACTTCCCCATTCTAACATGTGGTTTTTGGAGGAATAATAATGTGATTGAAAGGACCACATTGGAAATAAGTGTTTTTCACTTTCTTGTGTCATCCTGGATTTTGTATGTTTTATATGTATATTTACATTTCCTATGTTTGAGTAACATTCAGTGTCATTTTATTAAGGCTGCGTGTCCACAGGGAAAGTAAAAATGCTTTCAACCTGTTTTCCTGAGCACTTTTCATGCACATATTAAAAAAAGTACTCTGCCCGGTATCCTGGCAACCGCTTGACGTGTCACTTAAAGTGTGGCGGGGATTTCATAGATTTTGCTCTGAAATGCTCCACTCATTGGAATAAATCACATCAAACTGGTAAGAAAATACACGTCCCTCCAAGCTTTGGCTGTTAAATATTGATCATGGTGTACTTTTAGGCTGATTGTGATTGGCTGGTGAGAGAGGTGTGCAGCTGATGAGTGCTGTAGCACTCTGAAAGTTGAATTTTTTTCAGCTTTCAGCGCCATGAGCACAGCACTGACTGCTGAGAGCATTTTTGCGCCGAGGGTACTGAGTGCATTAAACACTGGACTACATAGAAAATGAACAGAAAATAGTTGCCCACAGCAGAAAAAAACACGTTTGGCGGACACGCAGCCTAACCGCATTCATTGCTCACTACTAAGCACACACAGGCTGAACACTTTTCCCACAATTCCTTGCGGTTTTTTTGCTGGGTGACATCACACGCCCATTCTCTATGATTTAAAGTGGCTCTGACCAAAAACAAGAAAGTTGTAAATTTACAAGAAAAAGAAAAAAACTTTATGAGAGTCACAGATTTCTGAAGGAAAAAAAAAAACTACAAATTTATGACAGAAAAGTTACAAACTGATTTTTTTTTGTAACTTTGATTTTTATTCATTTTTCATCATACATATTACATTCAGATCACAGTCTATATTTAAAAAAAGGAGCTAGAGGAAGAAAGAAAAAGGGGGGGGGGGACAAATGTTGGAGCATCAAGTTTTAAGTTTCCATCTCTTAATTCTTCTGGTTTTTCCAGTGTGTTTGGTTATTCTTTCAATTTCTGTCTCGTTGTTGCACTTTGTAGTGTGTCCATTTCCGCCATTTTTTTTCATATTGTCCTTCTTGCATTCTTTGTCGATATGTTAGTTTTTCCATCAAACGTATATCCTCAACAATGTCAGTCCATTGCTCTTTGTCAGGAAGAACTTCTGATCTCCATTTTCTTGTGATTGTTTTTTTACATGCAATCAGCAAGATTTTAACTAGATATCTGTCCTCAGCCTGTATTACATTGTCTCTTTTAAGATCACATAAATACATCAAGTTACATTTCATTGGTATATTATATCCTAATATCCTTCATCTTCACTTCCGCCCTCCAAGGAGAGCAGACGCCTCTTCTCTTCTCTCTTGCTCCCGACCCATTTCCTCCTCCCCAAACTAACTGGATCCCAGCTTGCTGTCATCTGTCTGCGTCTTTACTGCTGATTATCGAAAGAAATTATGGAATTAATAAGCTGGGCTTTGAACGCAATTGACACTATTTTTTCAACGAGGAAAAGTGCCCCGGGGGAGGTTGTTTGCCCCGCAGGAACGGCTCCTGCGGGCTATTTACGGGAGACAAGTAATTGGAAACTCTTGTGCCTGACTGATCTTTTTATCGAAGATGTAGAAGATTTGTACGTCTTCGTAGTAATGGTGATTGGGATCGTTCTGATTGGATCTGGGATTGTCCTGGTGTACCGCAAATTGTTGAAGATGGATACAACCTATCAAAATGTTGGCCAGGCGAGGTGCATCCATCAAATTGAAAAAATGGAGAGGACCCTGATAGCGACAAATGGAGAACTGTCTCGGAAGGTGGATTACATCATGATTACGCTTAGGTCTATCCACGATGGTCTCAACGCCCCGCAATGAAGGATTAAGTACTGAATCTGTAAGAGAATATAAAGTTCCCACTCTGTGATCAGTACTATTCGACTTAATCTCTCCCTCACAAAAATCCTCCTGATCATCTGCAGTCTTTGTTTTTCAAAACACTGAGCTCATGGCCTTCGGACAGGCAGCTGCATGGACAGTTGCCAAGGACAATTGCCAGTAGCCAGACAAAACATCTCCTGCCAAAGAGTCCTTGTTGTTCTTAACTGATACAACACTTACTTTCAACATTACACTCATACTGATCCACAAACTGATGATAAAGATGACTCACTCACTGTTCTCTTTGTGTCCTGTGAACTTTTTTGGTCTGCTGATTGTGCATTGAGGGCTTTTTTTTTCTTTGTAATCATAATATTGATCATATATGACCACTATTCTGAAATCAATGATTTTTTTGCTCCTTCCTATTGTATTATTCCTATGCTACCTGTACCCTTCTGTTGGCAGGCGCGTTTCAGATGCAGCCGTGTCACCGGAAATGCAGGTTCATTTTCTGTGTCAAGTCAAATCCCTCATATGTTATCAGTGATCTGTTATCAGTATCTGTTAATGTACTTGGCAATAAATCTTTTCTGAGTTCTGAGTTCTGAATATCCTCTGTATTGTCACATGTATAGATTTCCAGAATGATGAGATTTTGCAGCATTTCCAAAACATATGTGAGTGGTCTGCATTTTGAGCCCCACAGCCCCTCCAGCATATAGATTGGGTATTTGTATATTTTCTTTGAATCTGTGGTGTAATGAAATAGCGAATCAGGTTTTTCCATCCAAACTCCCTCCATGTCCTTGAACTTGTTGATGTGTGTTGTGTTTTCCATATTTCTTGCCAGCTTTCTTCTGTTATGTTTAAATTTACCTCTTTCTCCCATTTCTCCTTTATATAGTTACTTGAATGTTTGTTTGCCATAAATTTCTGATATAGCTTTGAAATAATTCTTATTTTATTTCCTGCATATGAGCTTAAAATGAATTGTATAATCTCACTCACATCTGTGTGGAGGTTATGTCTAATCTTCCTCATATAATAATCTCTCATCTGCAGATATCTGAAGAATTCCGATTTTTCTAGTTTAAATTTTCTTCTGATGTTTACAAAGCTCCCGAAATCTTTTTTTTCCGATATTGCCCCATGCTGTGATTCCCTTGTTCACCAGATTTTTGTATCCCCTATCTTGCTTTGCCGGTTCAAACTGACTGTCAAATGCTACCCATTTCAATAGTTTTATGTCCTCCTTTATATTATACTTTTGTACTATTTTATACCACAGTTCCAAAGTAAATTTAGTGATTGGGTCTATTTGTTTGATTTGCTTATATGCATCCTTATCTCCTATTATGCTTTGTACTGGGAGTCCCTCAATTTCCTTTTCCATTTCTTTCCATTTTGCCTCATATCCTCCGTCGCACCAACATATGATATATCTTATTTGTGCTGAGTAGTAATATTCCTTTAGACTCGGTAGGCCCATGCCTCCTTTCTCTTTTGGTAACTGGAGAGTTTTATATTTCACTCTTGGCTTTTTACCTCCCCAAACAAATCTCGATATCATCCTGTCCCACTTTGAGAACTGGGCACCAGGAATCTCTGTTGGTAGAGCCTGGAAGAGGTAAAGCAGTCTAGGTTGTATGCTGATTTTGACTGTCTTAATTTTTGAATTCAGATCCATATTTAAGATTGACTATCTATCAATATCCTTTTTTATTTCTTGATCCAACCTATCATAGTTTGCTTAATAGATTTTGCTTAGATCTTTAGGTATGCTCACTCCAAGGTATTTTATTTCTTTTTGTTTCCAGTTTAGTTTGATCTTATCAGTTATCTGGTTTAAAGGGTTATTGTGGAATGTCAGTATTTGTGTTTTTGTTATGTTTATCTTGTATCCCGATAATTTTCCAAAATTTTCTATCAAGTTCATCATTTCCATTATTGATTCATCTGGTTGTTCAAGGTAAACTATAATATCGTCTGCAAATAGCCCAATCTTGTGTTCCGCTCCCTTTATTGTTACACCTTTTAATTTCTTATTTTGTCGCATCGCTTGAGCCAGTGGCTCTATGAACAGAGCAAACAAGGTGGGCGATAGGCAGCATCCCTGCCTAGTTGATCTTTGTATATTTACTTTGTCTGTTAAGCTACCGTTTATCTTGATTCTTGCCACAGGTTTTTGATACAGTGTCTTTATGCATTGTACTGATTTTTCGTTAAATCCAAAGCGTTCCAGCACATTATATAGGAACTTCCAATTAACCCTATCAAATGCTTTTTCTGCGTCCAAACTCATTATTACTGCGCTTTTCTTTTCTTTATGTATTTGATTAATTATGTGTAATGTTCTCCTGATATTGTCATGTGTTTGGCGTCCCTCTATGAAACCAGTTTGATCATCCTCTATCAATTCCGTCAAGAATGTCTTTATTCGTTTACATATAATTGTTGTATATACTTTATAATCCACATTTAATAAAGAGATTGGCCTATAGTTTCCGCATTGTTCCCTATCTTTCCCTGGCTTTAAAATAACTGAAATAATGGCTTCGTTCCATGATGGAGGTATTTTGTTGTTGTTTAATGTCCAATTAAATGACTTTAGGAGCTGTGGTGTGAGTTCTTCTATAAACAGTTTATAAAACTCAGAGGGGTATCCATCACTACCTGGTGATTTACCATTTTTAAGTGACTTAATCACATCTTTAATCTCTTGTGTTGTTATTTCTGCTGTTAGCTTTTCATTTTGTTGGTTTCCTATTGATGGCAAGTCCAATGTGCATAGAAATTTTTTAATGTCCTTAACATTTGTCTCTTCAGGTTGCGAGTATAGTTCTTGATAGAAATTATAGAATATTTCTTCGATGTTTTCTGGGTTAACTGTGGTTTTATTTGTGATGGGGTCCTTAATCTTATATACATTATTCACTGTTTGTTGTTTTCTTAACCGTTTTGCCAGCAGTTTTGTGGCCTTTGGCCCCGTTTCATAATATTTTTGTTTTAAATATCTATTTTTCCTTTCAATTTCATCTATTTGTATTTCTTTTATCTTTATTTTTTCTTCCTTAATTTCTTGATATATTTTTGGGTCATTTGTGCTTTGATGTTTACGTTCTAATTCCCTCAGTCTCTCACATCTTTGTTCATATGTTTCCAGTTTAGACTTGTTTGCTTTTCCTGATTCAGCAATAAATTTACCTCTTAACACGGCTTTTAGTGCATCCCATAGTATTGTTGGGTCCACTTCTTCATTATCATTCTCCTCGATATACTCGTTTATGTTTACTTTTATTCTTTCTTTCATTTTCTCATCATTTAACAGTCCTACATTAAGTTTCCATATTGTTTGTCGTTTTCTATTGTTTAAATATATTTCCATGTACATAGGATTATGATCTGATATTTCTGCCCCTCCAATCCGACAATTTCTCACCCTGTGTCTGTCACCTTCATTCATAAGGAAGTAATCTATTCTAGAGTGTACTTTATGGACTGCTGAATAATGTGTATAGTCTTTTTCGAGTGGGTGCAGGTCCCTCCATATGTCTACCATACCCATTTCTGCCAGTGAGGTTCTTATGAACTTTGTTACATGTTTTTTTTGTCTTCTTAACACTTGTTGTGTCAACTTCATGATCCATGACAGCATTTAAGTCTCCTCCACAAACTAGGACTCCTTCACTGTGTGTTGCTATGAGATCAAACAGTTGTTGAAAAAAACCCTTGTCACTTTCTGGTGGGGCATAGATGTTCACTAATGTGATCTGCATACCATCTATTCTTCCCTTTATTATTACATATCTGCCTTCTTTATCCTGGATTTCTTGTTCACATTCAAATTGTATTTTATTTGAAATTAGTATCATAACCCCCCTTTTATTTCCTCCCTTAAATGAACTGTAGTAGGAGTTCTTATAGCCAAATCTCTTTAGTTTCTCATGTTCTGTCTTGCTCAAATGTGTCTCTTGCGTAAATATAATTTCGGCTTTTTCCTTCTTGAATTTTCTCATTATTCTTTCCCTTTTAACAGGTGAGTTCAGACCATTCACGTTTAATGTCATTATCTTAAGATTTTTACCCATATTCATGTTTTTCCATTTTTTTAACTTGTGCTCCTAACCCCTTTAACAACAAAACTAACACACATTTGTACAAAAACACATTAACAAATCTCGACCTCCGTACTTTGGGCCTTTCTTCTGCCCACTGGTCCCTGTTGGTGGGTGGAGGGAATGCCCTCACCGAGTGAGGGGCCCTCCCTAGACCTGTATTTGCTATCCAAGTAATAGTCATTAGTCTAGAAATGTCCAACATAAATCACTTAAACCTCTCCTAGCCGTTTGTTTCTCTTTTACCTTGTCTTCTTGGCCTTCATTTCTTCTGTGTCCTTCTTAATCTTTGTTATAATCTAGGCTTTCCGTTGAAAGCCTTGCAGTTTTTCCTGGGCCCGGTGTGCCACGTCGGTCTCCCGTCTTCTGCCGCTCACTCGCCTCCACTCCGGCTGTCATGATGCGTTCAGTGCCGTCGCTGCTCCAGCCGCTTCCTCCAGTACGCTCACCACAAAGCCTCGCTCCGTCATGTCCCGCGCTGCCTCTCTGGCCGTGTTGTAGGTTTTTACGCCGTCTTCCCAATGAATTCTCATCTTCGTTAGCGGCGTTTGGAATCTAATTTTTTTCTCTTTCAGCATTTTTTTAATGTTGGCATATTTCTTTCGCTGCTGCACAATTTCTGTTGGGTAGTCATGGTCAAAGAGTATCTGTTTGTCGCCGACTCGTATCTTTTTTTTCCACGCTTGTGTCAGGATTCTTTCCTTTATGTCGTATTTCAGAAAGTTTACCACAACTGACCTGGGTGTAGAGTTTGGATTCGGGTTCTGTGCCGAGGCTCTGTGCGCTCGTTGGATCTGCAGGTCTGCTTCATTGGGCAGCTCAAGCTCTTTTTTTAAGAAATGATGCATGAATTTCGTCATCGAGTTGCCTTCAATGCCCTCCGGAATCCCGAAGATGCGTATATTGCTCCGCCTGGACCTGCTCTCCAGGTCGATTATTTTTTCCTGCATCCTCTGTGTTTGTGCCGTCAGGGTCTGCAGCTGCTTGCTTGCCTCGGTCTTCGAGTCTTCCAACTCCGATATTCGAGCCTGTGCTTCTGTCATACATGCCCGTTGAGTGCGCAGCTCCTCCATGTTTTCAGCTAGCTTGCGCTCCATTTCTCTTCGGAGACCCATAATTTCCTCCTTCATCTCTTTTTTCAGCTCTTCCTTAAGAGCCGTTAAATCCTGTTGGAGTTGTCGCTTGAAGTCTTTTAAGTCTTTACCTATATTGGCGATGCCAGTGTTCATAGTATCGAGTTTGGCGTCCTCCATTTTCTCTGCTGTAGTCACCTCGTTTTTTTGGGCCTCGTGTACAGCGATTTCTCCTGCGTTGTTGAAGAGGGATTCTTTAGTTTTACCCTGCTTTTGTCCGTGTGCCCGGCTTCTTCGTGTTTTCATCCCTTGGTTTATTGGTCCATTTATGTCGAGTTGGCCATTTACCAATGATTTTTAATCCGACTAGGGAGAGCTCTCTGTTTAAGCGTTATGTCTCTCCGCCATCTTCCCGGAAGTCTACAAACTGATTTTTAAAAAAAGAAAAAAAGATGCAGATTTACCAACAAAAGACTAAGCAAACATGCCAGTTTTTGAAGAAACAGTTTCAAATTTACAAGAAAAATGTCACAAATTTATATGATAAAAGTAGCAGATTTCTGAGTAAAGAAATGTTGTAAATTATGCAAAAAAAAAAATTCACAAAATCACAAGGAAATTTACAAGAAAGTTACAAATTTATGAGGGGAGAAAAAACTGAAAATTTATAACAAAAAACAGAAAAATGAACAAATACACAGAAAAGACATTAAGTATTTACAAAAAATGTTTGATTTTGAAAATAATCAATTTGCAATGGGGGTTGTATAATTTCTAGTGCAACTGTACTATGCTACATGGAATATTTTTCATATCATTATCAAATTTCAACTCATTTCATGAATCTACAAGTTTTGTTGGCTGAGCTCTGAAGGCTGTCTCTTAAGCGTTCTCAAGCCTACACTTTATTTCATTTTTGTCGATGTTACGCTTTGTATCGTCTGGTTCCCAACCCTTTAGATGTGGGTTCTGTAAAGGTTTGGGCATGATTGTGCTCATGTCCTCACTTTATGTTTATATTTATTGAATGAATGAATGAATGAATGAATGAATCTTTATTTCGGATAGATTAAAAGTAAAGATTAAAAGAAAGGAACAGAATAATATAACAAAGGGGGGGAAAAAATCTAACAAGGTCAAATTAAACAATAGCTCCTCTGATTATACAGTTCAACATAAGTTATCCAAAATGGGTGATGCCTGAAGCCACAGCTTATATTGCCCACCCATATTCCATCCAAGAATTCAAAAGAAAAACAAAACAAGAGCGATTACAATTCAGAACAAAGCTAAGACAAAACGTGACAAAAAAAAAATCTAAGCAACAGCACAACACAGACTGAATATGATAATTCTTATGTGATTTTACATGTCATCTTGTATATACTGTATGTTTCGAGTATTTCTTCCTTTAGCTTTTGTTTAAATTGTCCAAGCGTTGTACATGATTTTTTTTTTCCACAATATCTTTATTGAACCTTTTTTTTTTTTTTAACAAACATGATACAAACAATCAAACACTAACACTAAAGTACTACAAAAAAAAAAAAAATGCACTAAAAACACCAACAACCACCAACAAAATCAAGTCTTCAACAATGCTCCTCTGTTTAGTCTAGACAATCCAATACATAAGTATACATATTATGTTCACCAGTTTGGAATTTACAAGGTCCACACACATCATTCACCTTCTTCTTCAAGAGTTATGTTTAAATTTTTTACATAATCAATAAAAGGTCTCCATATATTCTCAAACACAATTTCCTTTGATTTCAGTATATATGTTATTCTTTCTAATGGAAGGTTTGTTAACATCTGTCTTAACCACTGAGTCACATCTGGTCTATGAGTCTTTTTCCATAATAGTGCAATACATTTTTTGGCATTAAGCAAACTGAGGTCTATGAATGTTCTTTCACTTTTATTGAAATTATGCTTTTCTGGGTACAGACCCAACAAAACCAGTTTAGGATTCAATATGATTTGTTTTGAGATTATTTTTTCAATTGTTACCCTCACCTCTTCCCAAAACATTCTTATTAATCTACATTCCCATAAACAATGAAATAGGGTTCCTTTACTTTCCATGCATTTTGTGCATGTATCTGGTATATTTTTGTTATATCTATTTAACTCCTCCGGTGTAACATACATCCGCATTAACCATTTGAAATGTATCAATTTAAGGCGTGCATTTATTGATTTGGTTTGAGCTTCTGTACAAGCCAATTCCCATTGTTCCTCTGAAATTTCAATTTGCAGATCTTCTTTCCAGTAGTTTAATCTTTTCAGTGAATTTTCACTTGAAGATAGTGTCAATGAGTTATAAAACTCTGAAATAATACCCTTTCTTTTACTATCTTTCATCATCATTTTTTCCAAGGATGAATAAATAGGTCGAGTGAGAGCTTTATTTTGATTTGATCGAATAAAGTTTCTAAGTTGAAGATATTTAAAAAAATGTGTTCTATTGAGATTAAATTTGATCCTCAGCTCTTCAAAAGACATTATGTTGTCTGCACATGGCAAATATAAATCCTGAATCTTTTGTATCCCTTTTAAATTCCATACTTTAAATACAGCGTCCGCTCTCCCTGGTTTAAAATATTGATTACCCCATATTGGACTAAATTGTGACAATAACTGTGGTTCTTTTAAATAGTTTTTAGCTTCACACCATATTTTGATCATATGCTTTACAAATGGATTTTTAACTTGTTTTTGTAATTTTTTTGCCGAATCTGAGTATATGAATATGGGAAGAGGTAAAGGTAAATTGTATGATTCCATTTCAGTCCAGTGAGGGAGATCATTTGATGAAAAATAATATGTCATAGACCTCAGTTGTGCCGACCAATAATACAACATAAAATTTGGACATTTCAGACCTCCACGATCAAATGGTAAATATAATAAAGACAGACGTAATCTAGCCCTCCTGTTGTTCCATATAAATTCCACTAACTTTTTTTTTATTCTTGAGAATAGATCTAAAGGTGGTGATAAGGGAATGTATTGAAATAAATAAAGTATTTTAGGTAAAATATTACTTTTAAGTATATTGATTCTCCCGATCATCGACATTGGTAGTGACATCCATCTCTGAGTTAACTCACTGATATCTGACATTAAGGCTTCATAGTTGACACTGGCGACTGATTCTAGCTTAGGCATAATTTGGATTCCTAAATATTTAAACTGATTTACAACATTGAATTGATTTACCTCAGGGGCTGGGTAATTTCTCTGGGTCTCATTTAGCATTAATATTGAAGATTTAGTTTTATTTATTTTATATCCTGATATTTCCCCAAAATTCTTTATTAAATTCAACAAGGTTGGAATTGATTTTTTTAGATTCGACATAAACAAAATTATATCATCGGCGTACAGGGAGATTTTATGTTCTGTTGGTCCAACTTTAATTCCATATATTTGTGAATGTAAACGTATCGCTATCGCTAAAGGTTCAATTGCCATAGTAAACAGTAAAGGTGAGAGTGGACAGCCTTGTCGACATCCTCTATTGATTTTTATTGGTTTTGAAATATTGTTATTTGTTATTTGTTAGGATTTCTGCTGTAGCATTATTGTATATTATTTGAACCCATTTTATGAAATTATTTCCAAGTCCAAACCTTTGTAGGACTTCAAAAAGAAAGGGCCATTCAACTCTATCAAAGGCCTTTTCGGCGTCCAATGATAGGAGAGCTGTATCCGGTGCTTCTTTATTAAAATAGATAATATTAAATAGTCTTCTTACATTATGGAAGCCTTGTCTACCCTTTATAAAGCCATTCTGATCTCGATTAATAATATTTGGTAAAATTTCTTGTATTCGTCTTGCTAAAATTTTACAGATTATCTTAAGGTCGGCGTTTAATAGGCTTATTGGTCTCATATTTTCACATTTATTAGAGGGCTTACCTGGTTTTGGCAGCAGTATAATTAAGGCATTATTTATGTATGATGGTAAATTATTATTTTGAAATGCTTCTAAAACCATTTCCAAAAAAGGTTTTATTAATTTATTCTTAAATTTTTTATAAAGGTCAACTGGAAGACCATCTGGTCCTGCACTTTTTCCTGATTTCATATTATCAATGGCTAGCCCAACTTCTTCTTGACTAATTTTAGACTCCAATATCTCCCTGTTTTCATTTGGAATACACGGTATAGATAGTTCGTTCAAAAACCCATTTAGTTTTGTTAAATCAGGTTCATTTTTGGTATCATATAATTTTTCATAGTAATCTCTAAAGGCTCTATTAATTTCTAAAGGATCTATAACTACCTGTCCGTTACTTATAATACTGGTAATTGGTGTTTTAATTTCCAATTGTTTAATCTGCCATGCTAATAATTTTCCTGATTTTTCACCTTGTTCATAAAAAGATTGTTTCAATCTTAGAAGACTCGAGGCAGCTCTATTCGCTGATTTTTTGTCGTATTCAGCTCTCAAAATCAGTAATTCATTCTCCAACCTTGGGTCACTTCCTGCATACACTTTTTCCTGAAGATTTTTTATTTTATGTTCCAATTTAGCTCTCTCCTCTCGAGTCTTCTTAGATTTTGATCCTGTATAACTAATAATATGCCCCCTAATAAAAGCTTTGAAAGCCTCCCACTTTACACATGCTGATGTTTGTGTAGTATTGATGTCAAAGAACTCGTCTATCTGTTTTTCTATATACTTGACAAATTCCTCATCCTGAAGCCATTTATGCTGAAATTGCCATCTACCTGATTCCTTTGTCAATTTTTTATCTACATATATTAGACAACAGGGTGCATGATCAGAGATCACGATGTTATCATAAAAGCAGTTTTGAATCTTGGACCTTAATTCTGTGGAAATCAAAAAATAATCAATACGTGAGAATGTCTTGTAGGTACTGGAATAACAAGAATAGGCTTTAACTTGTGGTTTCATTTCTCTCCATATATCTAACAATCTCAATTCTTTCATAAAATGATTAATAGTCATCCTACATCCAATGTGCGTACAATCCAGTCCTGTTGATCTATCCACACCTGGATTCAATGTACAATTAAAATCCCCTGCTATTATATGTTGCCCTGTAAGTGATGATAAGATGAGAAATAAATTAGCAAAGAACTTCTGATCATCTATATTGGGACCATATAAGTTCACAAGATTTATATTTTCTAATAGCAAAGAACCTTGAATGATTACATATCTTCCAAATTTGTCTCCAATTACATTTTTCACTTGAAAAGGAACTGATTTATGTATGAGAGTCATAACTCCCCTGGCTCGGGATGAAAATGAAGAGGTGAATACACTTCCCTGCCATCTACTCCTAATTCTTTTAACATCCTCCTCTATCAGATGAGTTTCTTGTAAAAACACAATTCTTGAACCCATGTCCTTTATTTTATTCATAACTTGTTTAAGTTTTTTTAAATTTTGTAGACCTCTGCAATTCCATGAAGTTAAATTAAGATTAACACTTTGGTCCATGATCAATAGAGAGTTTGGGATTACCTTGCAGTGTAAACATGCTCATACAGAGAAGCAAAAACATGAGTGGTTGAACATTCATCCTACAAACTACACACAAACAAATTTCCCCTTCCCACACTTGTGGCAAACCCCCCAAAATCAAAAGAAAAATTCTGTCTCCCGATATAGCCATCGACCGTTCCACACCCACGGGGAACAGCCTAAGCCACTCCTTCTTCATCCTCCCAATCACCCTAACTCTACTGCTTTTAATGACGTAACATTAACTCTCCTCTGTAGTTTTCCAACTTAACTCCAAAATTTTTAACAACTTTGTACATCATAGTTTTTTTTTTTGTTTGTTTTGTTTTTGTTTTTTGTTTTTTTTAATATATAATACAATCTATATTTTGTAAACTTACTATTTACTTCAAGTCAGTCAGATGCCTGTGCAAATGCTTAATTATTCTACCTTATATTTTGTTCATGCTTAGCTCCCACCAGTCTCTTCTTCTTCTTTGATCTTCTTGATGAACTCCTGCGCCTCCTCTGGGGTCTTGAAGATGTGGGTTCTGCCCTCATACGTGGTCAGCAGTCTCGCAGGATAGATTACACCATGACGAATCCCAAGGTTGCGCAGCTCCTTACGTACGGGATCAAACTGCTTCCTCAATTGCTGGATTCCTGTGGCCAAATCTGGGTAGAACCGCACCTGCTGGTCCTGGTGTTTAATCTCTCCTTTTTTAGCTCGTGCAGCGTTGAAGATCTTCATCCTGTCTCTGTTGCTAAGAAACTTCATAATTAAGGTCCTCGGCGGTCCCTTATCTCTCCGTGGGCCAATGCGATGTGCTTTTTCCAGAACCACTGCTGATTGCAACTCCTCGCTGCCCAGCACCTCCGGAATCCACTTTTCCAGAAAGGAACATACGTCCCGACCTTCTGATTCCTCTGGAAGACCCACCAGCCTCAAATTATTCTGTCTCGACCGAGATTCCAAATCCAAAATATTATCTTGCAGAGATTTATTTTTTTTTTCCAAAGTGCGCACCTTTAATTGAAGACGGGTGACGTCATCTTCAGCACTAGCGAGACGGAGCTCCATCTGCGCCGTTCGTTCTACACAGTCACCCAATTCCTTTCTTATTCCTTCCAACGCTGTCATAATCCCATCAAATCTAGAGGAAAAGTCCGCTCTCATTGAACTCATGGCAGCCATCAGCGCATCTGCGCCATTCCCCGCAGAAATCGCAGCGTTGCCAGCCTCCTCCGCCATATATGGAGCCCTGTTTGCTGCGTCACAGACCTGAAAGTCCGTTAATTTGGACTGTTTCGGCGGCTCGCTTTTTCCTTTTCCTGGTTTTCCAGCCTTAGGCTTCGCCGACATATCCTCGCCCAAACGCTGGGATACGTTCTGTCCCAAATGAGAGAGTTATTTGCCGATTTTTTTTCTCCAGGAGCAGAGCAGAGCGAGACACGTCCGTCCTACGTGGCAGCCATAACCGGAAGTGTTGTACATGATTTTAATTCAGGTCCAAAAGCGTTCCACAATCTGACTCCTTGCACTGAGACACAGTGTTGCTTGGTAGTAGTTCTCACTGAAGGTTTTTGAAATATACATGTTCCTCTGAAATGATATTGTTTCTCCCTTATTTGGAACAACTTTTGGATATTTGCGGGCAGTGATAGATTCTTCACATTAAACATTATTACTGCAGTTTTAAAGTCAACCAGATCTTTCAACTTGAGAGCTTTTAATTTAAGCTCAAACCCACTTTAAGAAAAAGTGGGTTTGTTGGTTCCCTGTAAGCAGCTTTGTTTATTATTCTAATAGCTCTCTTCTGAAGCATAAAGACTGGATATATGTTTGTTACCTCCGCCAAGAGGAGGAGGTTATGTGATCATCAGCGTTGGTTTGTCTGTTTGTTTGTCTGTTTGTTAGCAAGATAACTCAAAAAGTTATGGACGGATTTTCATGAAATTTTCACAGGTTGTCAGAATTGTGGTATCCTACAGATGATTAGATTTTGGTGGTGATCCGGATCACCGTCTGGATCCAGGAATTTTTTTAAAGGATTCTTTTTTTTTTTTTTTTCCAGGTTCTATAATATAAGGTTTTTGCAGAGCCGTAGTGGCTGCGCAAAAGCCAGCTCTGCCGGGGAAGCTTCCAGATCCTCTTTCGGCGCGGAGCGCAACCCCAATATAAAACCCATGGCAGCCTGTCTACCCAATTTGCATCCGTCAATGAAGCCCTGAGTGCTGCTTTCAGTGATCTATGAAAACGCTCGCATAACCCATTGGCCTGTGGGTTGTACGTGGTTGTGCGGTGAATTGTAACACCCAGCCAATTTTAGCAAACACGGGCGTATTGCCATTTCTGTACGCCAAAAAGAAAAAAAAAATATAAGGGAAAAAAATTATTGACAGTGTGGAGGAACACCTCGTGTGTGACCCCCACAGCGTACGGGCCTGACAGAGCGCTCAGCATGAGCAATTATCAGAACAATGAGAGGTATGGACTGATCATTATGCAGATGCGCCTCCCTCCCTCTTTCGGCCAGTAATCCTGATATGTGTGACTCTAATGCAAATGTCCATGCTTTTCTGCTGTATACTGTGATGCTAATGTGCCAAGCATGCATTGTCTGAGCTGGGTATATAAGTTGACTGCATATCTCTTGCTCTCTCTCTTTTTGATCACTCGCATTGTTTGTTGCTGACTTTGAGACATATGGCTCGCTCCAGCACGCTGCCACAGCGCTGAGCGAGCCTCGTGGAGGATGAATAAAGCACCCTTTTAAAATTCAGTTCGCCGTGTAATGTAGGATTAATATTTATGATGTTAAACACTGTATGGGGGGAACTGTGGCGCTTGGCGGAGGTCTGCGCTCTCCGAGTGCTTTTCTAGTTTTATATGTATTTCCCCATACTTCAGTACAATATGTCATGTATGGGGGAGTATTAATGAATGATACAAAGTATGTAGTGTGGGTTGATTCAGCAAATATTTCACTCTGTGTAGTATTGCGGTTGATTTGGATACTTTACCTATAATGTAATTACCATATTTTTGGGACTATAAGGCGCACCGGATTATAAGGCGCACTATCAATGAACGGTCTATTTGATGGTCTAATTTCATACATAAGGCGCACCGGATTATAAGGCGCATTAAAGCGAGGTAGTCGGAGCCGGGAAAAAAAATTTTTTGCGTGCATGGAAAGAAAATCCTATCTATAGTCATTATAGACACATATAGCGCGATTGTCTGCGAGTGTGAATGACCTGTTCCATGAGCAGGTGGAACGTTTTTAGTCCGTGGCTGTTTACATCACCATATTGGCCAGAATACTCGCTCGGTACTCGCTCGGTAATCGATATGGCTCGCTCTCCGGTGGAACAGCCTGCGCTGTCCCTTGTAGAGTGCGTCAGTATTGTGTGACCAGTCTAGTTTATTGTTCAGATGAACACCCAGGTACTTGTAGGATGTCACCATCTCAATGTCTGTTCCCTGTATATTTACTGGTGCTGTGAGGGGTTGTCCATGCCTGCGGCAGTCCACCACCAGCTCCTTAGTTTTCCTTGCGTTGATCTGGAGGCAGTTCCGATGGCACCAGTCCACAAAGTCCTGGATAAGCCCTCTGTACTCAGCTTCATCTCCATTGGAGATGAGGCCAACGATCGCAGAGTCATCAGAGAACTTCTGTAGATGGCAGTGTGTTGTGTTGTGTGAGAAGTCTGCAGTATAAAGAGTGAACAGGAAGGGAGCCAGCACCGTTCCCTGGGGGGCCCCCGTGCTACTGATGATCGTGTCGGACACACAGTCCCGGGTTCTTACAAACTGAGGCCGGTTCGTGAGGTAGTCCAGGATCCATGATGACAGGTGCTGGTCCACCCCTGCTCGCAGCAGCTTGTCCTTCAGGATCATCGGTTGGATGGTGTTGGATGGATAATAATATGGATGGATAATAATAATAATAATAATAATACAGTTTATTGGTATAGCACTTTCCAAGGCACTCAAAGACACTTTACATTAGAAAAAAAAAACCCACACACTCAAAATTAAAGATTAAAAGCAAGCAAATAACGATATAAGCCGCGCTTGGTTCGAGCTTCCTGGTATTAGCTTGGGGACTAATTGCTCAGGGGCTTATATGCTGCCTTTATCACCCCTCCATCTACAGTACATGACAGACAGCTAGGCGGGCCAATAATAGAGCAGTGAACTGGTCTCAAAGACAGCAGTGGCTGGGCTTTTTGAACACTTGGCGTAGAAGAATTACCAGGAAGAGTCAAAAAACATTTTTCAGAGTTTCTCAGAGAGAAAAACCATTCTACCATTCCATATGGCCTATTACTATAGTAAGAGAGTGAAGAATTGCTGGAATCATTTGTGTTCTAAGTAGGTGATTCATTTATTGTGAAAGTTTTTACAATGCACTTTATTATGCTTAGAGTGGTGAATAGTTGTGCAATGCTTCTAATGAACCCTTAAAAACCCTTATTGTGTTGTATCTGGCCCATGAACTAGGGACACACTCTCACTGGAACCAGTTGGTCCATGCCATGCACAAGCACAATTGTCCCCTCTAACACGTCCCCCGCGGTCCTGCACTCACACTACCTCTTGAGTGCTGCTACCATAGGCAGATAATGTCATTGAGAAGCACTCTTTGTTTATGAGAACCACAGTCTCAGTCAGCACAGCAGAGAACATTACAGTAGAGAACAACACAGTGAGCACTTCAATTTTATGGACTTGGTGTTGATTTTGAGTTGTCCAGCTCTTGCACACTGTAGCAGACTCAAACTGGATTGAACGCTGAAATTCCCTCTCATGAACTTCGATTGCTTCATTTATGAACTCATAAGACCGTTTTAACCCTGCTGCCCCAAGTTTCACCCCCATGGGAGCGAAACAGGACAGACCTTAGGACATGCTGCACCCCCTTCTCTCTCTCCACACAGACTAACGACATGGAGGCTCCATCAGCCAGAGGAGCTCTAGGAACAAAAGACTTCCCACTGAGACTTTGTTTTACAACTGCAGCTGTGTCTGCAGCTCCTGAAGAAATTGCGAAGAGGAGACCTTCTTGAAGCTCACATGAACTTTTGTTGCCATAAATGTTGTCATAAATATTTTATTTGTGCATGCTTTTCTTGATTATGAATTGTCATAGATTAGCCAATCATGTAGAGATACTGTAGGTTTTAGATAACTTGTGCGTAGTTTGTGATAATTGTCTCTGAGGATTTGGTTTAAACTTTTGTTCTTCCTCCAGCTGGAGAAGGCTAATTTGCATAATCAGAGGGACATCACATCTGGGTGAGCAGGCCCAGAGTTAGTCATGCAAATCTCTGATTGGTGGATTCACAGTAAAGACCGCCCCTACGTGAGAATTTGCTCCTTTTATCAGATGCTCAAACTATTGTTCGCTCATTTTTCCTGTTCGCTTCTTTTTCCTGGAGGGGAAGGGTCGCCTACCTCTCTTCTGATGCTTGCCAGCCTCCCATGCAACTCTAGAGAATGGACATTGACGTCATACCGCACTGCATTCTGGGCCGTTGTCGCCATCGTCATGGTCTGGCTTCTTTGTTTACCTGTAGTCTAGACAACTGCTAACGTGAACAGACATATGTGCAATGGAACGGAGCAAACAGAAAATTCAAATTCCTTATTCAAAGAAGCTGAATAAGGAAGCAAAGGAGTTCTACCTCTAAAAAATTTAGAAATAAATGCGATCAATCTGTATGAGCACAAGTAAAGGACCACGGATCTTGACCAACTGCCTCGAGTCACACTGTCAGATGTATTTGCCTACCTGGTTTGTGGGGTAAGATAAGATAAGCCTTTATTAGTCCCACAATGGGGAAATTCCAGGTGAGTGCATAAACCCATGAGCAATTTAAAAACTATAAATCATTTGATGCTCATGTTCACTTAACCAATGGATGGGTCCAGCCACCTCAGCTATTCCAGGTGAACGACCAGAAAACCATCGTTTTAACACAAAAGTAAGTAGTCACTGTTTCTACAGAGTTTTCTGCATTAGCGTGTGTCTGCAACTACAGACATTTCTAAGTCCCAGCAGGGAAATGTTGGATTTATGTTCAAATTTGTCATATGAGTATATACACATTATTATCAACAGGACATTAAATACTAATCCAGTAATGTGATAAGCCAACGCTGACACTGGCACACTGAAAAAAATTACTGGTATAGCTGCTATAAAAACATACTAAACTAAGACGGTGCCATTTTTATAGTCACTTGAAAGAAGAGAATCTGCTTGATTTAACGATACCAAACATTCTATGGATTTCAGTCCCCAGTTGATATTAAATCCATGTGTAATGAAGGCAACAAGTAATCACAACTTCAAGAAAAATCAAAGAAAATCAGCAACACTGAAAAGCTCCCATTAAAAAACAAAAAAAAAAAAAAAAAACACTGCTCCGGATTTCTAAGTCTCAACGGTGAAATGTTGGATTTATGTTCAAATTTGTCATATGATGCTTGATAAGTATATACACATTATTATCAACAGGACATTAAATGTAATGTGTGTTACGGCTCTGCTCCTCTCCAGAGTGGGACCTCTGTGTGTTTATTCCTATGCTGTAGGTGGAGCTGTGAAGGATCACCCCTGGCTGAGAGGTGCACTATAAAAGCCATCTCTGTGCACCTGTCAGGAGTGCTTCTGCTCCTGTTGGAGGCTGGTCACCTTCCGTCTGTTCGTGCTCTGCCTACTGCTCGTTGTTGTCTGTTGCTTGGTCAGGGTTTTGCTGGGGGCCCCTGTCTGTGTTGTCTGTGGCCTGTGGGCTTTCTGGTTTGGGGGTTGCCGCTGGGCATAACTGCAGCCTTGACAGAGGTGTGTGGTTGCTGGGTTGGCCAGTTAGTTTGTTGTTTTGTTTGTTTCACGCATCCAATACTCACACACACCACTGATCCTTACAGACACCCTTTCATTTTGTTTTCTTTTAAACAATAAACTTGTGTTTAAATTGGCACCTCCATGTGGCCTTCCCTTTTTGTCCAGGCCTCGAGCCAGGCTTTTTGACAAATGGGGACTCGTCTGGGATGTTCGCTGGTTTGTGAACCAGGGAAGAGTGTATCTCAGCAGCCTGCTTGCTCAGCAGCTGCAGAGTTTGTGAGCAGGCATGTGTCGGGTGATTCTGATCAGTGTAGGTTGCAGGGCAAGCTGAAGAAATCTGAGTCACTGCAAAACGTGCATGAACTGTGGTTTTTTGCTTCTGAGCTGTGCCACCTTGCTCCTGGGTTGAGACCTCTCTTGATCTTGTGGGGTTTTGATAGTGGTCATCCTTCTGATGGGCATCTATTTTGTCTGACTGGTTGTGGATTTGGTTGGATCAACTTCCTGGCAAGTTTTTCTTTCCTGTCCTGTTGACCCTGGATTTTGGTCGTCCTCCCGAAGGACATTTGTTTCCCATTGGTTCATGGAGTACAGGTTACTGGTTTTGACTGATGTTTGTTTTTTGTTTTTTGTAGACTTGCTGTTTGGACGTCCACCACACATCAGGGGCTCGGAATGCTGTGGTGGAGGCTTTGTCCAGAGCACCAAGTTTGAGGACTAAGACTTAAAAAATCTTGTCTGGGGTTTTGGGGTGTGCTTTTGGCACTCTTAAATTGCTTCTCCAGGTCCCAGAGTTGCTGGGTAGCTGAAAGTCAAGATGGGTTGGCTGGGTGCCTATGTTAAAACTTAGTGAGTGCCTAGTAGATCTGTAGTTGTGGTGTTTTAATTGTATATAGAAAACTGTAAATAAATAAATGAATTGGGAATATTTATTATTGAATGATAAATTTTTGTTGATTTGTTTGTAGATCAGTTTGTGCTGGCCTTCCCAATGGGAGGTCCATTTCTTTGTGTGTGTGTGTTGGGGGGTGTTACGGCCCCACTCCTCTCCAGAGTGGGACCTCTGTGTGTTTTTTCCTATGCTGTATGTGGAGCTGCGAAGCACCGCCCCTGGCTGAGAGGTGTGCTATAATAGCCATCTCTTTGCACCTGTCAGGAGCAAAGAGAGTTTTCTGCACTAGCATGTGTCTGCAACTACAGACATTTCTAAGTCCCAGCAGGGAAATGTTGGATTTATGTTCAAATTTGACATATGAGTATATACACATTATTATCAACAGGACATTAAATACTAATCCAGTAATGTGATAAGCCAAAGCTGACACTGGCACACTGAAAAAAATTACTGGTATAATTAGCTGCTATAAAAACATACTAAATTTTTATAGTCACCTGAAAGAGGAGAATCTGCTTAATTTAACAATACCAAACATTGTTTGGATTTCAGTCCCCAGCTGATATTAAATCCATGTGTAATGAAGGCAACAAGCAACCACAACTTCAAGAAAAATCAAAGAAAATCAGCAACACCAAAAAGCTCCCATTGAAAAAAACAAACAAAAAAACCCCACTGCTCTAGATTTCCAAGTCCCAGTGGTGAAATGTTGTATTTATGTTCAGATTTGTCAGATGACGCTTGATAAGTATATACACATTATTATCAACAAGACATTAAATACTAATCCAGTGATGTGATAAGTCTGAAGCTTGCGCTGGCACACCGGAAAAAAAAAAAAATTACTGGTATAATTTACTGCCATAAAAACATGCTAAAACAGGACAGTGACGTTTTTATAGTCACCTGAAAGAGGAGAATCTACTTAATTTAACGATACCAAACATTCTATGGATTTCAGTCCGCAGCTGATATTAAGTCCATGCGTAATGAAGGCAACAGGTAATCACAACTTCAAGAAAAATCAAAGAAAATCAGCAACACCGAAAAGCTCCCATTAAAAAGAAAAGAAAAACACTGCTCTAGATTAGCAAGAGAAATTCAGAATAGCAGAGAGGATGTGGGGAAATTATTTGATTTTGCCCTGTGCATTTTTACACATTATTGAGAGATGACAGAGAGCCATGCCTGAGGTGCAGCCAATGCGCATGGTGTGCAAGACAGCTGCTCTGGAGAGGGGACATTTTTCTGCACTTCTAAATATTTTTTAAATCACAACTTACCTTTGTGAAAATGCCATGAACACACAACCATGTGTGCAGGATTACTGTGGAAGCTGATGTCTCTCCTGACTGCTGCAATCCATTCCATCCCACGTCTCTTCTTTTAGCTCTGAGACCCAATTCTCTCCACTTTTCTTCCAAGTCGGGAAGTTAAAAAAAGCATACACTGTTATCAGTCTTTTTCCACGCCAATCGTGAGAGCAGTTGTTACATTTGATAAGTCAGCAATCTTCCCCATTCTAACGTTACATGGTATTCGGATGAATAATAATGTGATTGAAAGGACCACATTGGAAATAAGTGTTATCACTTTGATGCGTCATCCTGGATTTTGCATGACATTTTATATGTATATTTACATTTCCTATGTTTGAATACCATATTCAGTGTCATTTTTTTTTTTTTTTTTTTTTTTTTTGTTACTTATTTGTACCCGTAGGTAGACATGGTTTGCAGTCTGGTGACAAGCCACCGGCTGCTGGTCGCTGCGTGCGCAAGCGCCCTAAACCTACATGTTTTTTTGGTATGCGGGAGGAAACCGGAGAAATCCCGGAGTAAACCCGCGCAACACGGGGAGAACATGCAAACTCCACACAGCTCACTGTTGGTCGGGGGCTGGGATCGAACCCACGATCTCATGATCCCCGTGGTCCCCCGGCCGAGGGTAAAACTGTGCTGCCACAGTGCTAAACCACTGCGCCACCGTGCAGCCCATTTTATCTGAATAAAAGAAAATGAATAACGGACTGAAGCAACCCTCTCAAAAACTTCAGCTTAACCGCATTTGTTGCTCACTACTAAGCACAGACAGGCAGAACACTTTTCCCACAGTTCCTTGCTAGTTTTTATGTCGGGTAACGTCACATGCCCATTCTTAATTAGCCAAGGTAAACTGAATCGCTCCTTTTTTCCTAACATGCTTTAGCCACCTAAACTTTGATACTTATTGGATTTTTCTTTAAAACTTTGACAACTTCTCTAGGAATCAGTGACTAGTGGAAGTAATCTTCAATTTTTCCTTTTTCTAAGCAAATCAAGCTTTGATTTTTCTTTAACCTTAATTTTTATGTAACTCAAGCATGACCACACAATTTAGAGCATATCCAGTCAATCCAATTTTAAGGCTTTCTCCTGGGCTGTCCTCCATTGCCAAACACTGTCCTGGAGGACAATCCATTGTTCTACAGCAATCTCCAGCAAACTCAAGCTACTGGCCTAAGTAGGGCTCTCGCCTGTGAAAAGACTCCCAGTTCAAGACCCCAGGGCACAGAACCACAGGGAGGACTCTCCTGCCATCAAGGTTAAGATAAGATAAGCCTTTATTAGTCCCACAATGGGGAAATTCCAGGATTGCAACAGCACAGGGATAGCAACACTCAGAGCAATAATCAGAAGGCAAGAAAAAACATCTAAACATATGTCCATATTACTATAAATATATATATATAGACACACAGTGCAGAGCATTATGGTTGGTTGGTGAATGTGCAGCAGAAAGTCTAAGCTCTCTCTCCGCGGATGCAGTGGGCCAGCTGGAAGTCTTTGGGCATGATGGTGACCCCCTTAGCGAAGAAGAGACCACCAGGTGGGCCTCGCTGGTCTCCTGCAGAGCCATGACGGCGAAGCTCAGGAAACGCGGGACGGTCTTGAAGTCCTGAGCGATCTCCCTCACCAGGCGCTGGACGGGCAGCTTACGGATGAGCAGCTCCGTGGATTTCTGGCAGTGACGGATCTCTCTCAGAGCCACGGGCCTGTGACGGTGGCTAGCTGCATCCTGGGGGGCTTCTTCCTCCAGTAGATTTTACGGGCGGTCTGCTTGGTTCTTGCCATCGCTCTTTATTATTCTGTCTTATATTTCTTGCACGCCGCCTAAACTCCAGCCCGGCACCCGCGTCGTTTTCGCTACAGCTCCCGGTATGTAGAGTTTCCCATTAGCACCGGGCGGCGGCCAAGTGCTAGCTAGCACTAGCTCCTCCCCGCTGTAGCGTCTCCCGCTGCAAACCGTGGCTCCGTCCGCCGACCCGGGAGACCCCCGGGGCGATCCGTGCGTCCGTGATATATATACAGAGTGAAAGGTGTAGAAAGAAGAAGGAAGATAAAAAAAAAAAAAAAAAAAAAAAAAAAAAAAGGCTGGTTCCAACCCAGGTTGGAAAAGTCCAGGCTTCCAGGAGCCCCAATCCTCCAATATCTGCACCCCCATGAGGCTTGACCATTCTGTTCTGTGTCTGTCTGAGTCTCTGGTGAACACCACCACTCCAAGAAAGTGAGGCAGTCAAAGGAATTAGCTTCAGGGGCAGACTTAGTCACTTCCAACCATAACTTTTTCTGCAACTGCCGTCATTTTTTAAAATTTATTTATTTATTTATTTATTTTTTGCATAATGTAAAGTTAATGTGTTTTTTCCTTTTTCATAATATTTTTCTAAATTCCTTTTTCATTAGCTTTGCATTATACTTAATTTTTTATCACTATTATCATTTAAGTAATTCTCTATTCAGCCACACAATCACATTTCAACCTTATTCCACATATGCAAGACCGGTAAATATGTAAATATTGCTGTTTCTTCATATATGCAAAATTACCACTGTTTACACTACCTTTGGTTATCTTCCCATTTTACAAACTACACTACTTACAAAAAGTTAGGTATAATCGGCTTTCAGGTGAAATTTCAGGTTGCACCTAAAATGCACTATAACCCTTACAGGTGAACTTAATTTGGCCTTCTCTGACCTTTTAAATGCACATGTCCAACTGTTCAATGTTTCAGTAATTTTTGCATAACTTGTTGTTATCTAACAAGGTGCTTAATGACAAAATTCACATCAGGTGTTTCGCCCATGAATAAACAAATACATTTTCTGGTTCAATTAGAATATGTATATTTAAACAGTTCTCTTCATCATGCTGTTCACATTTTGACATCATAAGACCAAGACGACACCTAATAATTGATCAACAGTACCTCACCATTGCAAGGCTTCAAACAGGATGTTCTCAGCGGGAAGTGGCCACTGAGCTTAGAGTGTCACAGAGTGTCATCAGCAACTTGCAACAGAGATACAGAGAGACTGGAAGAGTCATAGAAAGGCATAGAAGTGGATGCCCTTTGGCCACATCCCACGCTGATGACCGCTTCATTGTGAACAGTGTCCTGCAGAACCGGATGATGAATGCCACTCAACTCCAGCTACATTTAAGGGGGGTGAGAGGCACCCAAGTGTCACGTCAGACCATTCAAAACCATTTACATCGGCGTGGTCTGCGTGCTAGATGACCTGCAAGGGTACCTGACCACACCACCAGGCACAGGTGTCATCGTCTTGCATGGGCCAGGGAGCATTTATGCTGGACAAGGGACCAGTGGGCCTCAGTGCTGTTCTCTGATGAAAGTTGATTCACACTGAGCAGAAATTATGGCCGCCAACAATGTTGGAGACATCAAGGACAGCACTATGCACTAGCCACTGCTTTCACCAGATGAGCCTTTGATGGCGTTGGTGTTACAGTGTGGGCAGGTGTGTCTCGTCAATACAGAAGTGCCCTACATTTTGTGACTGGTACAGTGACAAGCCAATACTACCTGAATAACATCATTAATCCAGTCATTGTGCACCTGCATGAGCAACACAGACCTAATTTTATCTTCATGGATGACAGTGCTCCAGCTCTTGAGGTTGCATCATTAGGGAATGGCTGCTGAAGGCTGGGGTACCTCAAATGGAGTGGCCTGCACTTTCTCCAGACCTGAATCCCATAAAAAGCCTATGTGATTAGCTGAATCGCTGTATAGAGGCTCATAATCCTGCACCGACCAACCTCAATGACCCGACGGCTGCCCTTCAAGAAGAGTGGAATGCCATTCCTCAGCAGACAATAAGTCAACTTGTGAACAGCATGAGATGTTGTTGTCAAGCTGTAATTGATGCTCAAGGGCACATGACAAGTTCTTGAGACACTGACATTTTTTGTTGTGGTATACCCACCATTGTTGTTGGCTTTTGTTTCAGTAAATTGTTTGAGAGGAAATCACCATTGCATGCTTCTACATAAATGCCCTGCTTTCATGATATAACATCACTGTAGCGTGAACTTTTTATATGTTTCATTAATTTCACCTGAAGGCCAAATATCCCTAACTTTTTGTGAGTAGTGTATACAGATGTCTATTGTCACTTTGGTTTTTCTGTATTAAACTTACTAGACTGTTCATCAGTGTACTTCTCTCTGTCCAGAATGTAGAATCGCTCAGTGTCAAGAACTGACACCCAAATTATGAGACTGATCAAATAATTGCTAATTAAATTATTAATTGATGCTTAACTTATTAATTGCCAAATTCTTAAGCTAAGTTGTTTCTTAATGAGTTCTCACTTACTCTGAAAACCATGAGTGGTGCCCCATCTAGTATTATAACGAGGTAAGCAATAATTATTAATTGTGAATAATGATTAATTCCAGTTATTTATTATTAATAAGCATATTCTTATAATTGTAGTGTCCAATACTACAACACCACTGCCATTGGTTAAAATGATTGTCTAGGGGAACGGTCGCATTGATCATGCATTGTAATGTGCTCATATGAGAAACTGTGCCATGCTAAAGCCCAAAGCCGAGGGAATGAGCCATAGTTAAGCATAGCCAGGAGGGATTATACCATTAAAAAGAAGTGGACTTTGGGCTTATGCATGGAACAAACTGCACAGTGTGAATAGGAGCTAAAATGATTTAACGTACCTGGTTCTGTTTGTTGTTTTTTCTTTTTATTCCCACCAAACCCCAACAGCTTCCCTCCCTGTTCCTGGATCTGGATTTTCCTGCTTAAGTGTAATTCTTTTTCTCTGCTGTCACAATGTGCTTGCTCATGGGATTCCCTGACTGAAGGGGCTCTTTCTCAAATATTACAGCTTCTTCACCCTGGAACTTAATACCTTTTGCAATGAAGAGTGCTGTAAACTGATATTGTATAAATATGAATACAATAAACACTGATTTCTTGGACTTGCTGCTAGTAATTTATTGTAGTTTTTTTCCAACCGTTTTTTTTTTTTTTAGCCAAGCAACCCTTTTTACGTGAAAAAATCACAGGGAATCCTACCAACCAAAAATGTTACAAAATGACACACTGTAGCTTATTACAGTATATGCAATGACAGTGTAGTCTTGCAATTAGTTTATACTCACGCTGTGTGAAACTTGGGCCTATTTGGATGAAAACAAAGCTGATATCCTGACAGGAACAAGTCAAGGTTGGCACTTTTGAGATGTTCCCAGAGGTGTACCTTTGAAAGGAATCCCATTTATTTTGTCTGCTTGTGAGCAGGTTTTTACCTTTGCTTTGCATTTGTGTTCAGATCATGCAGATGTTGAAATATATCTGCCAGGTATGCCAGCCTTGCACACCACTCATCACTTGCAAGCAGCATTGCGTCATCACACACAGCAATGAGCTTTTATGTTCCGCACACATTTCCTCATATAAAAGATGCAAATATGTGGCTGTTCAAAGGTCATGTCTTTACAAAGTTTTAAATCCACACAACATCATCGAACACAGGAGCTAGGTCTGCTGGCAAAGTCTTGGCAATGAGCACTTTGCTGTCAAAAAACAACCTTTGGTAGGCATGAAGGATGACTTCTTTAGGCGAGTACGGCTTAGTTGTAAGAGTGTTTTATTAAATACAAAATAAATGCAGCACAGGGGCTGTGAAAACACAGAAGCCTAAACAGCTGAGAAAACTCACACACAATAAATAATTGCACTAACGTGAAGAGGAAACCAAAAGGAAATTCCTGCAATGATGCCACATAGAACTGAAAAACAAACCAAGATATAAACGGTAACTGATAATTAACTGACGCAGGACAGGTGGGGACAAATCAAGAACTAACTGATTACACATAAGACAGGCTACAGGTACAGGAAAACAACGGGGGAGATTAGAAAACATAGCTGAAACAAGAAACTAAGAATAACCCAACAAACTAATGATAACAGGATAAAGGTACATACAGTTCAAAAACAACAGAAGGTGTGGACATGGTGTCCAGATTATGACAGCCCCCCCCCCCCCCATCCTTAAGGGCAGATTCCAGATCCCCCCCAAAAACAAAAAACAAGTGACCCTTAAATCGGGTGGGTGGAGGGGGACAAAGGACTGGAGGGAAAGAGTCCAAACAAAAACAGTTCATCAAGGGGCCGACCAAAGTCCGAGGACCCCCAAACCAGAGAACAGGGTTGGTGGGAGGGCCAACCAGAGTCCAAGAACCCCCCCATCCAAAGAGCAGAGTGGGTCAGGAGGCTGCCCAGAGTCCATAGGCCACAGCACCGAAGGGCAGGATGGGTCGGGGGCCGCCCAGAGTCCATGGGCCCCCAGACCAAAGAACACAGTGAGTCTGGCGGCCTCCCCAAGTCCACAGACCACCAGACAGAAAAATATCGTGCTGCATGAGCTTTCAGCTCAGGGGACAGTGGCGGAGGAGTCTTGAGCTTAGGAGCCAGCGGCTGGGGAGCACTGACCTCAGATGGCGAAGGACCTCAAACGATGATGATGGAGTGACCTGCTCAGATGATGGTGAAGGTGGAGCAACCTGTTTAGATGACAGCGAAGGTGGAGTGGCCTGCTTGGATGGTGAAGGTGTAGCGACCTGCTCAGAAGGCAAAAGTGGAGTGACCTGCTCGGATGGCAAAGGTGGACCGGCCTGCTCGGATGACCAGGGTGGAGCGTGCAGCTCTGACAATGGCGAAGGTAGAGTGTGCAGCTCTGATGGTGGTGAAGGTGGTGTGTGCAGCTCTGATGGTGGCGAAGGTGGGGCGTGGAGCTCGGACGATGGCAAAGGTTGGTGAGCGGCGTGCTTGGGAACTGAAAAACAAACCAACATATAAAGGGTAACTGATAATCAACTGACACAGGACAGGTGGGGACAAATCAAGAACTGATTATACATGAGACAGGCTACAGGTAAAGGGAAACAACGGGGGAGACTAGAACACATAGCTGAACCAAGAAACTAAGAATAACCCAACAAACTAATGATAACAGAAAAAGGTGCGAGCAGTTCAAAAACAACAGAAGATGTGGACATGGTGTCCAGATCATGACACTTGCAATGCAAAAAATAGTGTGTAGCAACATCTGAGTGTCTTGCTTTCACTCTGTTAATGATTAGTACAGTTCAGTTCTGAATTTTTCCTCTTTAAATATTTATCCATCACTGTTTTTCCATCTAGTCACTGCAACCTCTAGTTTTATGGCGGACATTAACCTCTATAAAACACATGAAGAAGAAGAAGAAGATGGTCATCATAGCAGTCTGTCGTGGGCGACAATGACTGTTTCATTTAGGTCTCATCAGATTCCTCCACACAGCTCTGTCCTTAGCCTTCCGCTGCCAGGAACTCCTGTCTATATCCAACTTCTTCAAGTTTCTTTTTACAGTGTCTTTAAATCTGAGCCGTGGTCTACCCTGATTGTGTTTGCCCTCGCATAACTGTGAGTAGAGTAACTGCTGAGGGAGACGCTGGTGGTCCATCCTCTCACCATGTCCGAGCCATCTCAGGTTCATCTGTATTAGCATGTCCTTCATTGATGATAGACCAGCTCGTTTCAACACTTCTATGTTGGTTATCTTGTCTTTCCATGAGATGTTCATTATGGCTCGAAGGTGTCTCGTCATGTACGCGTGGAGTTTCTTTACCTGCACTCTGTAGACCAAGTTTCAGCACCGTACAATAGAGTAGCCAGTACTGTCGCTCTGTACACTTTTTTGCATTTCACACAGACACATGTTGATTGTTCCACAGTCTCTCCCTCAAGTTTCCAAACACAGCACTCACTCTTCCCATTCTGAGATAGTTCATCCTCCAGCCTAGCATTCTCTGAAACAGTACTCCCTAGATACTTGAAAGTCTTGCATGTGACTAGTGGCTCTGTACTAATGCTGAGTGATCTTGATAACTGGAACATTGGTGGTTGATAAAGGCACTCTTGTCTTCTTGATGTTGATTTTGAGGCTGAATTGACTAGCTGCTCTTGCAAATTTCTCCACTAAAGATTGCATATCTTCCACACTGTGTGCAACTACAGCATTGTCGTGGGCAAAGAGCATTTCTCTTACTACCTTTATCGATGTCTTACTCTTGGCTTTAAACTGTGCCACACTGAACAAATCTGCTTCTTTCCTTGTTTGAATGTATACTCCTTCTGAAGTGTCTTTGAAGGTCACCTCAAGCATGGTTGCCAGATATAGCGAGAAGAGTGTAGGCGCCAGCACACACTCTTGTTTCACCCCGTTGCTTACTGAAAAATCTTTAGATACTGAACCACTCATTGCCACGTTTGCTTGCATACCTGTATGGAGTGCCTCGATCAGGCTGACAAACTTTTCTGTACAGCCATATTTCTTGACTACCTGCCAAAGTCCTTGTCGCGATACAGTATCGAAGGCTTTACTGAAGTCTGTGAAGACTACATAAAGTGGCATGTTCTGTTCGATACACTTTTCTTGAACCTGTTTCAAGCAGAAAATCATGTCCATTGTGCTTCTTCCACTTCTAAAGCCACACTGGGTTTCCGGTAGTACATTCTGCGAGATGTGTTCATTGAGTCTGTTCAGTAGTACACGTGAGAGAATCTTACCAACAGGGGCTAGCAGTGATATACCTCGGTAATTTCCGCAATCTTTCCTGTAACCTTTCTTGAACAAAGGCACAATACTTGCATCCTTCCAGTCTTGAGGTACTTTCTAGGTATCCCATATCTCTTGGATGAGCTTGTGCAGGAAGTTGGTCAGCTGAACACCACCAAATTTCCACACTTCTGCTGGAATTCCATCCCTTCCTGGAGCTTTACCATCCTGTTGTCCTGATAGCTACCATTAGTTCATCAAGATTTGGTGGTTCATCCAGACTTGACACAGCTGGTCGCTGCACTAAAGCTTCTTTAGCCTCTTCAGTGAGATCTCCAGGGTTGTTTAGTAGTTGGTCAAAGTGGTCTGCAAATCTGTTCAGGATCTTGTCTTTCTCCTGCAAAACCGTTTCACCATCCATAGCCTTTAGTTGGATCAATCCTCTTGGTTTAGGGCCGTAGATTTCTCTCAAACCTGTGAAGAATGCTTTCATGTCCTTCCTGTCTGCTGCAGTT
Organism: Pholidichthys leucotaenia; assembly: GCA_020510985.1. Lineage (NCBI taxonomy): Eukaryota > Metazoa > Chordata > Actinopteri > Cichliformes > Pholidichthyidae > Pholidichthys > Pholidichthys leucotaenia. The sequence goes on along the minus strand of CM035849.1, from coordinate 138,992,214 downwards.
TGAAGTTTCTCCGGTTTTTCATCCCACCAGTTGGACTTCATCTCTTTGGTGTACTGTAGCTCACTCTGAGCCTTTGAGTATTTCTTCTTCCACCTTGTGTTACACTGTAGATTTTCCTGCCTAGCTGTATTCCTCGCTTCTAGTAGTTTCTTCAGGTGTTCATCATGCTCATCAAACCAATCTTGATGTTTCCTCTCAGGGTGGCCTAGACATCACTCGCAGTCTTATACACCATATCTTCAGTGTTGCCCATTTCTCTTCTGTCATTCTCTGAGTTGATGCTGTCCCAGTATTTCAAGTTTTCATCCACTTCCTGTGTAAGTTCTTCCTGCTTCTTTTGGCCTTTCATTGCACTAGTGTTTAGCTTCCGTGGTGGCTTCACAACCATCCTGCAGTGCTGTTTTCGTCTGCAAGTCCTTAATCTAGATCTCAGCATAACATGATCAGTACCACAGTCTGCACCTCTCATTGCTCTGGTGCCCAATATATCCCTTATGTCTCTCTGCCTTACTATGATGTGGTCTAACAAGTGTCAGTGCTTGGATCTTGGGTGCATCCATGTCTTCTTGTGTGTGTCCTTGTGCTTAAATAGAGTGTTGGTTATCACAAGGTTGTAGTCTGAACATAGTGCAAGTAGAAGTTCTCCATTAGCATTGCACTTGCCCACTCCATGACTGCCTAGCAATCCTTTCCATTTCTCAGTGTCCAAGCCACCTCTAGCATTAAAATCTCCAACAAGTATCAACCTGTCATCAGTCGGTACACGCCTGATAGTCTCACGTAAATCACTGAAGAACTCTTCCTTCGCCTCCTCTGTGTTGGTCATTGTTGGGGCATATATACTGATGAGTGTGGCATACATCTTCCGCTGTAGTGGGAGTCTCATAGTCATTATCCTGTCGTTGATTGGCACCGGTTCCTCATCAAGCATTGCTGCTATCTCCTTTCTAACCGCAAAGCCCACTCCAGCTTCTGTCCTTTCTTGAGTTGATTTCCCACTCCAAAAGAAGACGTACCCATGGTCTTCCAAGCTGTCATATCCAGACAGTCTTGTTTCACTAAGTGCAGCTATGTCTGCATTGTTCCTGTTGATTTCCAGGGCCACAAGCGCAGTCTGTCTTTCTGGATGCTGTGATCAAATCAAATCAAATCAAACTTTATTGTCATATTGCTGTACATACAACTGTAGTGCAGGCAAGATGAAATTGCGTTTCTCTCGGCATCCATATAAATAGAAGCAGCATGATTTAAGACACACTCACACATAGCTTCACCCCCACCCCCACTCCCCCATCCATTCACACATCCCTGAGACATACTTGGGAAAAACCTAACTAACTATAATATACAAATAATATACAAAATGTCCGTAGGTGCAGTAGTGTGTATGAGAGATTCTGGGTCAACTGTTCAGCATCCTGACAGCTTGTGGAAGGAAGCTGTTGATCAGTCTGGTGGTTCTGCCTCTGATGCTCCGGAATCGTTTACCAGATGGAAGAAGTTCAAAGTGTTTATGCAGAGGGTGAGAACGGTCCTTGACAATGTTCAGTGCCCTGCTCCTACAACGGTTCTGAAAAAGTTCTTGGACAGAGGGGAGGGAGACTCCAATTACCCTCTCCGCCCCCTTGACTATCCTCTGCAGGGCTTTTTTGTCTGACATACTGCAGCTGGAGTACCATGTAGCAATGCAGTTCGTCAGAACACTCTCCACGACACCTCTGTAGAAGGTCCCGAGGATGCAGATGGGGAGAGAGGCCTGTTTGAGTTTCCTCAAGAAGTGCAGTCTCTGCTGAGCCCGCTTCCTGATCCCCAAGGAATTCTTGCTCTAGGTCAGGTCCTGCGAGATCTGCACTCCGAGGAACTTGATGTTCTCCACTCTCTCCACTAAATGGCCGCCGATGCTGAGGGGGACGTGCTCAGGCTGTGACCGCCGGAAGTCGATAATCATCTCCTTCGTTTTGTCCACGTTGAGCACCAGATTGTTCTCCCTGCACCAGCCCTCCAGGTCTCTCACTTCTTCCCTGTACATTGATTCCTCATCCCTCTGAATAAGTCCCACCACCGTGGTGTCGTCTGCAAACTTAATAATCTGGTTCCCCTCGTGTCTGGATACACAGTCATGTGTTAGAAGTGTAAACAACAGTGGACTGAGTACACAGCCTTGAGGGGATCCGGTGCTCAGCGTGACAGAGTTGGAGATGTTGTTTCCAACCCGGACAGACTGAGGTCTCTCAGTCAGGAAATCCAGGATCCAGAGACATGTGGCGGTGTTCAGACCGAGAAGGAGTAATTTCTCCATCAGTCTCTGGGGAATAATGGTATTGAATGCTGAACTGAAATCAATGTACAGGAGTCTGGCGTAGGTGTCTTTCTGGTCCAGGTGGGTGATGACAGAGTGTAGGGTGGTGACTATAGCATCCTCCGTGGAGCGGTTTCAACAATATGCAAACTGGAGCGGGTCGTGTGATGCAGGGAGGCAGGCTGTAATGTGTGGTTTGACAAGCCGTTCAAAACACTTCATCACAATTGGTGTCAGTGCAACAGGACGATAGTCATTCAAACAGGACACAACTGGTTTCTTTGCCACCGGTACAATGATAGAGGTCTTGAAGCATCTGGGAACGATGGCCTGATTCAGGGAGATGTTATAAATGTCAGTCAGGACATCCGCCAACTCGCTCGCGCAGTCTCGGAGCACACGTCCCGGGATGTTGTCCGGACCTGCAGCTTTGCGTGGGTTGACTCTGGTTAGGGTCCTCCGTGTGTCCGCTGTGTTGATGGTAAAAGCTGGTCCGACCGATGGTGGGGGTGGGCCAGCCCTCCCTCTGATTGTCGAGTTTGATGCTTCAAAACGTGCAAAGAAGTCGTTAAGCCTGTCTGGAAGCGAAGCGTCGTCATTATCGACCCCCTGCCTAGACTTATAGCCCGTCAGTGACCGAACTCCCTGCCACATCTGCTTGGTGTTCCTAGTGTCACAGAGGTGTCCCTGGATTTTCTCCGCATAGACGCGCTTTGCCGCCTTAATTCCCTTTGAGAGCGCAGACCTGGCTGAGCGGAGGGCGATCCTGTCCTTCTCTTTGAAGGCTGCATCCCTGGCTGTAAGCAGTGAGCGCACCTCTGCAGTCATCCAGGGCTTATGGTTACCCCGCATAGTGATGGTCTTCACTGTAGTGACATCCTCTGTGCACTTCGCGATGTAGCTGGTGACCGTTTCAGCATACCCCTCCACATCTGTCTTGTCTTCCTGGGAGGCTGCTATTTTGAAGACCTCCCAGTCTACGTGTGCAGAAAACAGTCTTTCAGTGCAGAGGTTGCATTCTCTGGCCAAATTCTGATTTGTTTCACTGCTGGCCTGCTGCGCTTCAATAAAGGTTTGTAGGCAGGCAGCAGCGTCACAGATATGTGATCAGAAAGGCCGAGATGGGGACGGGGTATCGCCTTATATGCATCTGTGTTTGTGTACACTAAGTCCAACATATTCTCTCCTCTGGTCTTAAAGTCTACACATTGTTTAAACTTGGGGAGCACAGTCTTTAAGCTGGTGTGGTTAAAATCTCCCGCAACCACCACAAAACTGTCCGGGTGTGAAGTTTGGATTTCACTAATCGCATTGTACAGTTCCCCGAGTGCCTTCTTAGCGTTAGCGTTAGCGCTAGCGCTCGGCGCTATGTAAACACCAGCTACAAACACGTTGCTGAATTCCCTCGGCAAATAATATGGCCGACAATTTACAATAAGGAACTCCGCCAACGGAGAGCAGTGTTTAGACACTAATGTGGCATTGATGCACCAGTTCTTGTTAACATAGATGCATAGCCCACCCCCCCGGCTCTTACCGGAGCTCGCCGTTTCCCTGTCGGCACGGAACATCGCCATATCTTCCAGTTGAATGGCCTCCTCAGGAATGTTGCCGTGGAGCCATGTCTCCGTGAACACAAGCACACAGCAGTCTCTCCACTCTCTCCAGGTTTCTCTCAGCAGACGCAGCTCATCCAGCTTGTTTTTGAGGGAGTGGACGTTAGAGAGAATGAGCGACGGTACCGCTGGTCTGGAGGGGTTAGCCTTTAGCCTAGCATGGATCCCGGCCCTTTTTCCACGCTTTTGCTTGCGTTTGCTCCGCTTACGCCTCCTCCTCTCTCGGGTAGCTTCCAGCGGGGACTCCGCCAGAATTCCATGCTGGCGTAGAATGTCCAAGTCACAACCGATCGCCGCGATTCTTGCAGCGTGCAGTACCTTGATGTTTAATAAGGTCTCACGGTTGTAAGTTTTACAGAATATACGTCTGGGAAGATCAAAACACTCAAAACTCTCACACTCGCTGATGCCAAGAGGGGCCGCTGCGTCCGTGCGCGCTGCCGCCATCTTATGTTTATATGTCCAACAGAGTGCATACATTTAATTCTGCTACCCACAAGGCTGCTGTTTTCTTCTTTTGCCTTCCTGCTCCTAACTTACTTTTCGCTGCCTGTTGGCGTGTGAACAGATCATCACGGACCTTGTTTGCCCGGGTGACGGCCGAGCCGGTATGAGTTGCTTTCTGCCTGACCATTTCATGAAACTGCTTGTAAAGTATTTGAGTACCGCTAGCTTTTGCTGCACTAGCAGCACATTCTTGGCAGATAAAGGTATTATCAGTGGCAAGGACAAGCCAAGACAAACTGACTCCAGTATCTGTTGCAGTGACTGACCAGATGATAGGTTTGTTTATCTCTGCTCCTTGTGTAGTGCATGTCATGATGCACCGACTGGCACAGTCCACCACGGACCTTGTGACAGATGTGTTTATCTGCCAGGATGTCCAGTCTCACCCCGTGTAACTGGGAGTCATCCACCACAGACCTGTGGCAGATATTATTTTTTTTTTTTTTTCCACAATATCTTTATTGAACCTTTTTTTTTTTTTAACAAACATGATACAAACAATCAAACACTAACACTAAAGTACTACAAAAAAAAAAAAATGCACTAAAAACACCAACAACCACCAACAAAATCAAATCTTCAACAATGCTCCTCTGTTTAGTCTAGACAATCCAATACATAAGTATACATATTATGTTCACCAGTTTGGAATTTACTAGGTCCACACACATCATTCACCTTCTTCTTCAAGAGTTATGTTTAAATTTTTTACATAATCAATAAAAGGTCTCCATATATTCTCAAACACAATTTCCTTTGATTTTAGTATATATGTTATTCTTTCTAATGGAAGGTTTGTTAACATCTGTCTTAACCACTGAGTCACATCTGGTCTATGAGTCTTTTTCCATAATAGTGCAATACATTTTTTGGCATTAAGCAAACTGAGGTCTATGAATGTTCTTTCACTTTTATTAAAATTATGCTTTTCTGGGTACAGACCCAACAAAACCAGTTTAGGATTCAATATGATTTGTTTTGAGATTATTTTTTCAATTGTTACCCTCACCTCTTCCCAAAACATTCTTATTAATCTACATTCCCATAAACAATGAAATAGGGTTCCTTTACTTTCCATGCATTTTGTGCATGTATCTGGTATATTTTTGTTATATCTATTTAACTCCTCCGGTGTAACATACATCCGCATTAACCATTTGAAATGTATCAATTTAAGGCGTGCATTTATTGATTTGGTTTGAGCTTCTGTACAAGCCAATTCCCATTGTTCCTCTGAAATTTCAATTTGCAGATCTTCTTTCCAGTAGTTTAATCTTTTCAGTGAATTTTCACTTGAAGATAGTGTCAATGAGTTATAAAACTCTGAAATAATACCCTTTCTTTTACTATCTTTCATCATCATTTTTTCCAAGGATGAATAAATAGGTCGAGTGAGAGCTTTATTTTGATTTGATCGAATAAAGTTTCTAAGTTGAAGATATTTAAAAAAATGTGTTCTATTGAGATTAAATTTGATCCTCAGCTCTTCAAAAGACATTATGTTGTCTGCACATGGCAAATATAAATCCTGAATCTTTTGTATCCCTTTTAAATTCCATACTTTAAATACAGCGTCCGCTCTCCCTGGTTTAAAATATTGATTACCCCATATTGGACTAAATTGTGACAATAACTGTGGTTCTTTTAAATAGTTTTTAGCTTCACACCATATTTTGATCATATGCTTTACAAATGGATTTTTAACTTGTTTTTGTAATTTTTTTGCCGAATCTGAGTATATGAATATGGGAAGAGGTAAAGGTAAATTGTATGATTCCATTTCAGTCCAGTGAGGGAGATCATTTGATGAAAAATAATATGTCATAGACCTCAGTTGTGCCGACCAATAATACAACATAAAATTTGGACATTTCAGACCTCCACGATCAAATGGTAAATATAATAAAGACAAACGTAATCTAGCCCTCCTGTTGTTCCATATAAATTCCACTAACTTTTTTTTTATTCTTGAGAATAGATCTAAAGGTGGTGATAAGGGAATGTATTGAAATAAATAAAGTATTTTAGGTAAAATATTACTTTTAAGTATATTGATTCTCCCGATCATCGACATTGGTAGTGACATCCATCTCTGAGTTAACTCACTGATATCTGACATTAAGGCTTCATAGTTGACACTGGCGACTGATTCTAGCTTAGGCATAATTTGGATTCCTAAATATTTAAACTGATTTACAACATTGAATTGATTTACCTCAGGGGCTGGGTGATTTCTCTGGGTCTCATTTAGCATTAATATTGAAGATTTAGTTTTATTTATTTTATATCCTGATATTTCCCCAAAATTCTTTATTAAATTCAACAAGGTTGGAATTGATTTTTTTAGATTCGACATAAACAAAATTATATCATCGGCGTACAGGGAGATTTTATGTTCTGTTGGTCCAACTTTAATTCCATATATTTGTGAATGTAAACGTATCGCTATCGCTAAAGGTTCAATTGCCATAGTAAACAGTAAAGGTGAAAGTGGACAGCCTTGTCGACATCCTCTATTGATTTTTATTGGTTTTGAAATATTGTTATTTGTTAGGATTTCTGCTGTAGCATTATTGTATATTATTTGAACCCATTTTATGAAATTATTTCCAAGTCCAAACCTTTGTAGGACTTCAAAAAGAAAGGGCCATTCAACTCTATCAAAGGCCTTTTCGGCGTCCAGTGATAGGAGAGCTGTATCCGGTGCTTCTTTATTAAAATAAATAATATTAAATAGTCTTCTTACATTATGGAAGCCTTGTCTACCCTTTATAAAGCCATTCTGATCTCGATTAATAATATTTGGTAAAATTTCTTGTATTCGTCTTGCTAAAATTTTACAGATTATCTTAAGGTCGGCGTTTAATAGGCTTATTGGTCTCATATTTTCACATTTATTAGAGGGCTTACCTGGTTTTGGCAGCAGTATAATTAAGGCATTATTTATGTATGATGGTAAATTATTATTTTGAAATGCTTCTAAAACCATTTCCAAAAAAGGTTTTATTAATTTATTCTTAAATTTTTTATAAAGGTCAACTGGAAGACCATCTGGTCCTGCACTTTTTCCTGATTTCATATTATCAATGGCTAGCCCAACTTCTTCTTGACTAATTTTAGACTCCAATATCTCCCTGTTTTCATTTGGAATACACGGTATAGATAGTTCGTTCAAAAACCCATTTAGTTTTGTTAAATCAGGTTCATTTTTGGTATCATATAATTTTTCATAGTAATCTCTAAAGGCTCTATTAATTTCTAAAGGATCTATAACTACCTGTCCGTTACTTATAATACTGGTAATTGGTGTTTTAATTTCCAATTGTTTAATCTGCCATGCTAATAATTTTCCTGATTTTTCACCTTGTTCATAAAAAGATTGTTTCAATCTTAGAAGACTCGAGGCAGCTCTATTCGCTGATTTTTTGTCGTATTCAGCTCTCAAAATCAGTAATTCATTCTCCAACCTTGGGTCACTTCCTGCATACACTTTTTCCTGAAGATTTTTTATTTTATGTTCCAATTTAGCTCTCTCCTCTCGAGTCTTCTTAGATTTTGATCCTGTATAACTAATAATATGTCCCCTAATAAAAGCTTTGAAAGCCTCCCACTTTACACATGCTGATGTTTGTGTAGTATTGATGTCAAAGAACTCGTCTATCTGTTTTTCTATATACTTGACAAATTCCTCATCCTGAAGCCATTTATGCTGAAATTGCCATCTACCTGATTCCTTTGTCAATTTTTTATCTACATATATTAGACAACAGGGTGCATGATCAGAGATCACGATGTTATCATAAAAGCAGTTTTGAATCTTGGACCTTAATTCTGTGGAAATCAAAAAATAATCAAGGACTTCCGGTCTGGACGCCATGGCGACTGCAGCTTAACACTGAAGCTCTCAGACTCAATCCAGGATAACACCTTGAAAATCAAACTTAACGGATTTTTGGAGGAGTGAAAATCAAAAGACAAAATCATCATGTCTAAAGGAAAACAGAAGAAACTGAAATTCTCCAGGCTAGGACACGTATCGGCCGGAGAATCTGAACTGGAAGATCCCCGTTCAGAAGACGAGGAGCTGGTGATAGCTAACAAAAGGGTTAGCCTGAAATCACTATTTGAGGAACTACGACGATTTCGCCGAGATGTTACGGCCGAATTTCGGGAATTCAGAGAAGAATTGAAAAGGACAAACAGCAGAGTGGACCAGGCCGAGAACCGAATCTTGGAAACAGAGGATCGAATAAAAGTGCTCGAAGATTCTGTGCTGGACCTACGCAAAAGACAAGCAGCTATAGAGGCTAAGCTAACCGACCAAGAAGGAAAACAAAGAAGAGACAACATAAGAATTCATGGTCTGATAGAAGGAACCGAAAATGGTTTTAACTCAATGGCAGAATGCGTGGAATCCTTACTAAGAGAGAAATTGGATATTCCACAAACCACCGACTTGAAGATAGAAAAGGCACATCGTTCATTAGCCGCTAGGCCGGCGGCGGAAGCGCCCCCACGTTCGGTGTTGGTAAGATTTTCCAATTTCAAAATAAAACAAGAGGTTGTAAGACTGGCCTGGCAGAAAAAAGGATTTATGCACCAGGAGAGAAAAGTCTACGTGGAACACGATTACGCCCCGGAGGTCCTTAAAAAGCGCAGGGAATACAATGACGCGAAAAAGGTGTTAAGAGAGAAGAAATTGCGCTTTCAGACACCATTTCCTGCGAAGTTAAGGGTCTTCTACGGCGATGAAACGTGTCTCTATAATTCGGCGGAAGAAGCAACAGCTGACATGGCGAGAAGAGGGCTCCCGGTAACGGTGTTTAAACCCGCAGCAGACCCGAGTGAGAAGATCAAAGCGCAAACATGGACAACACAAAGACCCTCAAAATCCACGGACCAGCAGCGGGAAACCCAGCACCAGAGCGTCGCGGATAAACTATCCGTTTTCAGGTTGGAATAGCGACCTTTTTTTTTTTTTCCTTTCTCTTGAATCAATCCGCACATCCAACCCCCCTCATACAAGGTAACAAACATTAAAGGAGATGCATATTCAGCATGTGGTAAAACATTTCATGGAACAATCATATTATTTGAAACAAATAAGTCTTTGTAATAAAAAAAAAAAAAAACTTGTTAAAATAGAAATGTGACAATAATCCACATGTTCTGCTCATACTAACAAATACTGTTTTTGCGTGAATGTTTGATGTGATGGGGGTGGGAGGGTGCACACAATTTCACAGGGTTTAGGCATAAAAGGAAAAAAAAAAAAAAATCATTACAAGTTTGGATTGGGTTCTGAAACTCACGTTAAAAGCATGGGACTACTTTCAGTGGTACGAGAGGGCCCTCAACACGTAACAGAGTTTGAGGAATTTCCCTCAGAGCCTTCACTCCATCAAGGCTCTTACAGGGTCTTTAAAAAGACCTCAGCTCAGGAAGTTCTTTTGACAGTTTTTTGTTTTAAAGTTTTTTACACTATGTTCTTAATGTTTTTCTTGTTTTTAATGTTCTTTCAGTTTCTGAGTAGCACAAAAGAGGGCCACCACACAGTTATACTAAACAAAACAACACAATGGAGAAACAGGGTATAACCAAAATAATTTCATATAATGTAAAAGGGATCCTGAATCCAGTTAAAAGATCCAAGATTCTAGGCAAAATGAAAAAAGACAAAGCAGGAATAATACTTTTACAAGAAACCCACCTAACAGACGTGGAACACAATAAACTCAGTAGACAAGGGTTTAAAATGATCTCTTCATCTTCATATAAATCAGGGAGGAGGAGGGGAGTAGCGACATTGATATCAACCAAAATTACATTTGAAAAAAAATCAGAACACAAAGATAAAGAAGGGAGATACAGTTTGGTAACTGGGCGGCTAGAGGGAGAAGATATCACCCTGCTGAATGTGTATGCTCCCCCAGGGGCTAACTGGAAATTTTATAAAAATGTATTCGACCTAATGATAACTAAAGCTCAAGGTTTAGTGATATGTGGTGGGGACTTCAATCTTAGACTGAATCCATACTGGGATGCTTCTGGTAATTCCCCACATCAAAATAACACCCAAAACAGGAAGACTCGGATGCTACTAAAAGAAATGGGAATCTGTGATGTGTGGAGGGAACTCAACCCCAGTGTAAAAGACTATACATTTTACTCAACTCCACATTCATCTTACTCAAGGATTGACTATTTTTTTATGTTTAATAGAGACATTGGTAGAGTAAAAACATGTAAAATAGGACTGATGGATCTCTCCGACCACAGTCCGATCTACATGGACTTAAATATCCAAAAATACACAAATAATACATTTTCTTGGAGGTTAAATTCAAATGTCCTGAAAGGACCATTGAAAGATGAATTGGAGTCAGATATTCTCAGATATTTGGAAGATAACGATAATGGAGAAGTACCCCTTTAATACTGTGGGATGCATGTAAAGCTGTAATAAGAGGAAAGATTATTGCAAAACTGGCAACCCAAAAGAAACTAAGACAAGAAAAACTATCCACATTAGAGTCAGAACTTAGGAACCTAGAAAAAGAACACAAAGGCAACACTCATTCTACTGACTCGCTCAAGATTAAGGAAATTAAAAACCAAATAAATGAGATCTACACAATAGAAATCCAGAAGAAACTTACATTTCTGAAACAAAAATACTATGAAGCAGGCAGTAAATCGGCAAAATTGCTAGCCTATAAATTGAGGAAACATCAAACAGAAAGAGCAATCTACAAAATCAGAGACCCAGTATCAAAGGAAATAAAATTCAGAATTCAGGATATTCTTAAAAACTTCGAGAATTACTATAAGAACTTATACTCCCACAAAAAACATAAAAACGCATCCGAGGCATTCCTAAACACATTAAACCTTCCCCAACTTACGGAGTCACAAAATAAAACACTACTGTCAGAAATACATCCTAAAGAATTGGAAAAAGCAATTATGAAACTTAAAGCTAACAAATCCCCAGGAGCTGATGGCTATACAGCAGAGTGGTACAAAACCTTTAAACAGCAACTATCTCCTCTCCTCCTGAAAACATTTAATTATGTCCTCCACACAGGGGAAATCCCCCCCTCCTGGAGAGAAGGGGTCATTGCAGTTATACCTAAACCTGAAAAGGATAAACTAGAGTGCTCCAACTACAGACCAATCAGTGTACTAAATCAGGACTATAAGCTTTTTACCATTATCCTTGCCAAAAGGTTAGAGAATATACTGACAGACCTAATTCATTTAGACCAAACAGGTTTTATAAGACAAAGACAGACACAAGACAACATTCGACGCACTTTACACATAATTCATCATATAAAAAAATATAACTTAAATGCAGTCATATTAGGATTAGATGCTGAAAAAGCATTCGATTCGGTTGACTGGTCTTTTCTATACAGAATCTTATCCAGTTTCAATTTTCATAACAACTTCATTAGAACTATACAGGCATTATATAAAAAACCAACAGCTAAAATAAGGATTAACGGTAATTTATCATCATCTTTTGAACTGGAAAGAGGATGTCGTCAGGGCTGCCCCCTGTCTCCACTGCTCTTTGCAATCTTCATAGAACCTCTGAGCCAATGGATAAGACAAAACCAAAAAATTCAAGGTATTACACTTGGTCAGAAGGAACATAAAATAGCACTCTTTGCTGATGACATTTTAATATACCTAGGGCAGCCGGACACTTCTTTACCAGAACTAACCTCAGTTTTTTCAGAGTATGGAGATTTATCGGGGTACAAATTAAATATGCATAAAACCCAAGTTTTAACATTCAACTATGACCCAAATCATTATTCACTAAGCAAACTCAAAACTAACTGGGAGTCGGAATCTATGAAATATCTGGGGGTCAATATCCCGAAACAACTCAACAAAATTATATCACTAAACTATGATCCACTGGTGACAAAAATAAAATCTGACCTAGCAAGATGGAATATGATACCATTCTTGGGTATTGCACAAAGAATTGAAGCAGTCAAAATGAATATACTTCCACGTCTTCTATACCTTTTCCAAACAATACCGGTAGAACCTCCCAAAAAAACATGGCAGGAGCTGGACAGAAGGATCTCAAGATTCATATGGCAGGGCAAGAGACCTAGAATCAGATATAGAACCCTACAGCTAAACAAAGACAAAGGTGGGCTCGCGCTGCCAAATATCAGGGACTACTTTAAAGCCGCACAAATTAAAACTTTAGTAGAGATATGTAACCCAGTCTACTCTGCACAATGGAAGGAGATCGAATGCCAAATAACAAGTGACATCCCCCTACAGGCGATAATAGGGAACAATGTCTTACCTAAGCTTTTGAATAACACTAACCCGTGGATAGAGACCCCGCTAAAAATTTGGTTTAAGATAGTCAGAGAGAATCAAACTAAAGAGCCCTATCGACTTCTGCAATGGATCGCCTATGATCAGGACTTTACTCCTAATAAAACAGACACCAGATTTAAAAAGTGGAAGGAGAAGGGGCTGATAAAATATTACGATTTTTTTAAAGGGCAAATCTTAAGAAGTTTTGAAGATTTGAAAAAACAAGGCCTAATAAATCAAGACCTTTACAGGTTCTTCCAGCTTAGACACCACATAAACAATATACTTAAAAAGGAGGTTTTGGAAAGGGCCCAGTCAGGTGTTCTGAAGGTCTTCTTAATGGCATATAAAGGGATCCCAGGGATCAGATACATTTCTAAAATATACCAAGGTCTTCAAGACTTAAAAGGAGACAACACATCTTATATAAAAGAGAGATGGGAAAAAGAGGGGAATTTCACTTTACATCTGGAAATATGGGAAAAGCTAAATAAACAGCAATGGAAAAGTACCTCATCCCTGCAGTGGAGAGAATTTGGATGGAAAAACTTGGCAAGATTTTTCAGAACACCTGCACAAATCAAATTTACCCATAAGGGATTGAACTGTTGGCGCTTGTGTGGTGAAAAGACTGCAAATCATTTTCATGTGTTTTGGTCATGCCCAGTTATCCACCAATATTGGACCAATGTACAGACAATATTGGGGAAAATATTCAAAATTACAGTTCCCTTTTCTTTTGTAACTTTGTATTTGGGTTTACTACCGGACTCACTGGAAAGACGAGGAGAAAAATACTTATTCAATGTTTTAATATTGGCAAGCAAAAAAGCTCTAACTAAAAAATGGATGTTGAAGGACTGTCCTACACCTGAAGATTGGACTAACGTGATCCAAGACATTTACTCGATGGAAAAGTTGACATTCGCACTGAGACAGGACATGGATGGGTTCATGAACTTTTGGCAACCCTGGATCGCATATGTGTCTTCCATTAGATCTAATCTTTGACAAATACCATTTCAATAATGGTTCTGCTCTTTGTTCCAATGCTACTCAGATGCTCTTTTATCTTTATTTACTTACTTTTTCTTTTTGTTTGTTTTTTACTGGTTTGTTTGGTTTTTTTTTGTTTTTTGTTTTGTTTTTTTTTTCTCTTTAATTTCACTTTTTCTTTCACTTTAAAAAAAAAAAAAAAAATAAGGGGTGTTGTAAGAATTAATCTTCCAATGTTGTCAGATATCAGAAAATAAGGGAACATGTGATGAAAATGTAAACACTGCATTACTGTAACGACCTGTATACCCTTTACAAAAACTTAAATAAAAAAAAAAAAAATAAAAAAAATAATCAATACGTGAGAATGTCTTATAGGTACTGGAATAACAAGAATAGGCTTTAACTTGTGGTTTCATTTCTCTCCATATATCTAACAATCTCAATTCTTTCATAAAATGATTAATAGTCATCCTACATCCAATGTGCGTACAATCCAGTCCTGTTGATCTATCCACACCTGGATTCAATGTACAATTAAAATCCCCTGCTATTATATGTTGCCCTGTAAGTGATGATAAGATGAGAAATAAATTAGCAAAGAACTTCTGATCATCTATATTGGGACCATATAAGTTCACAAGATTTATATTTTCTAATAGCAAAGAACCTTGAATGATTACATATCTTCCAAATTTGTCTCCAATTACATTTTTCACTTGAAAAGGAACTGATTTATGTATGAGAGTCATAACTCCCCTGGCTCGGGATGAAAATGAAGAGGTGAATACACTTCCCTGCCATCTACTCCTAATTCTTTTAACATCCTCCTCTATCAGATGAGTTTCTTGTAAAAACACAATTCTTGAACCCATGTCCTTTATTTTATTCATAACTTGTTTAAGTTTTTTTAAATTTTGTAGACCTCTGCAATTCCATGAAGTTAAATTAAGATTAACACTTTGGTCCATGATCAATAGAGAGTTTGGGATTACCTTGCAGTGTAAACATGCTCATACAGAGAAGCAAAAACATGAGTGGTTGAACATTCATCCTACAAACTACACACAAACAAATTTCCCCATCCCACACTTGTGGCAAACCCCCCAAAATCAAAAGAAAAATTCTGTCTCCCGATATAGCCATCGACCGTTCCACACCCACGGGGAACAGCCTAAGCCACTCCTTCTTCATCCTCCCAATCACCCTAACTCTACTGCTTTTAATGACGTAACATTAACTCTCCTCTGTAGTTTTCCAACTTAACTCCAAAATTTTTAACAACTTTGTACATCATAGTTTTTTTTTTTGTTTGTTTTGTTTTTGTTTTGTTTTTTTAATATATAATACAATCTATATTTTGTAAACTTACTATTTACTTCAAGTCAGTCAGATGCCTGTGCAAATGCTTAATTATTCTACCTTATATTTTGTTCATGCTTAGCTCCCACCAGTCTCTTCTTCTTCTTTGATCTTCTTGATGAACTCCTGCGCCTCCTCTGGGGTCTTGAAGATGTGGGTTCTGCCCTCATACGTGGTCAGCAGTCTCGCAGGATAGATTACACCATGACGAATCCCAAGGTTGCGCAGCTCCTTACGTACAGGATCAAACTGCTTCCTCAATTGCTGGATTCCTGTGGCCAAATCTGGGTAGAACCGCACCTGCTGGTCCTGGTGTTTAATCTCTCCTTTAGCACGTGCAGCGTTGAAGATCTTCATCCTGTCTCTGTTGCTAAGAAACTTCATAATTAAGGTCCTCGGCGGTCCCTTATCTCTCCGTGGGCCAATACGATGTGCATTTTCCAGAACCACTGCTGATTGCAACTCCTCGCTGCCCAGCACCTCCGGAATCCACTTTTCCAGAAAGGAACATACGTCCCGACCTTCTGATTCCTCTGGAAGACCCACCAGCCTCAAATTATTCTGTCTCGACCGAGATTCCAAATCCAAAATATTATCTTCCAGAGATTTATTTTTTTTTTCCAAAGTGCGCACCTTTAATTGAAGACGGGTGACGTCATCTTCAGCACTAGCGAGACGGAGCTCCATCTGCGCCGTTCGTTCTACACAGTCACCCAATTCTTTTCTTATTCCTTCCAACGCTGTCATAATCCCATCAAATCTAGAGGAAAAGTCCGCTCTCATTGAACTCATGGCTGCCATCAGCGCATCTGCGCCATTCCCCGCAGAAATCGCAGTGTTGCCAGCCTCCTCCGCCATATATGGAGTTTTGTTTGCTGCGTCACAGACCTGAAAGTCCGTTAATTTGGACTGTTTCGGCGGCTCGCTTTTTCCTTTTCCTGGTTTTCCAGCCTTAGGCTTCGCCGACATATCCTCGCCCAAATGCTGGGATACGTTCTGTCCCAAATGAGAGAGTTATTTGCCGATTTTTTTTTTCCAGGAGCAGAGCAGAGCGAGACACGTCCGTCCTACGTGGCAGCCATAACCGGAAGTCGGCAGATATTATTTTTAGTTCTGCCAGGATGCCCCATTTCACCCTCCACGCCCTCGGAAGGGCGGGGTTACCAGTTGAGTCGCTGACGTCCCGACCCATGAGACAGGTAGTACCGGTTTTCATGGTTATCCTGTAGCAAATAAACCAATACCTGATCTGACAAAAAAAAGTAGATGTAAGTCTCAGTTAAAAGCTGTGAATTTCTGACCAAAAACAGTGTAATTTTATGGGTAAGAAGCTGCAACTTTAGCAAAAAGACAAAAAAGGTGTAAATTTCCAGCTGTTTATGACCTAAAACGCTACAAATTTACGAGCAAAAACACTACAAATTTAAGCGATTTTTTTTTTAAACTGCAAATTCAAGAGTAAGAAAAGTTCTAAATTCATGAGGAAAAAGCTGCAAAATGATGAATAATAAAAGCTGCAAATTTTCAAGTAAGAACCTTCACATTTCTGAGTAAAATGGCTGTAACTCTGCAGGAAAATCCTGCAAATTTATGACAAAAATCCTCACATTTACAACAGAATGTTTCTAATTCCATTCATACTGCCACCAAATGGCATGAAAGAGCCACTACAGGCACCCATGCACAACAACCGCAAATTATTTGCAATTTTTGGACCAATTAAGTGAAATGAGACAATTTTTTGAGGAACCCTGAACGCTCCCACAAGGACCCCTGGTTGAAAAACAAGGATTTAATGTACACAGTGAACCAACACATTTTGGAGACAATTCCATTATACATCCTTCAAAAGGGATCAACGCCACAAACACAGGCCAGTGACTCAGAGAAGTGAGGCCGAACAGACAATAATATCTACAGCTGCCTGTACTGACATAATTGTCAATCACCACTGTAACTTAAAGTTTTTTAGGATCTAAATGGGTAGGTTTTCATTTTAATATTAAAACATATGGGATGTATAGGGATTGACTTATGTTGTTAGCCTGATATTTTTTTTATGGTGCTGACACATTAGATAAGGACTTTTGAAAAATTTTACTTTGTTTATCATTATCATGAAACACATACTGTAATACGGTTGTTTTTAGGATATGGTTAAAATTGTTTCACAGTACTGGATCTCTTTAACCAAACCGTTATCAGCATTAATAGCCAGCCAAGTGTAGTTACATTGCATTTTTACAACGGCAATGAGAGGGAGTACAGTTATGTTTTTTGTTTTGAACTGGAGAGGGAATCCTTTTTGATTACCGACCAGGAGCAACAAGGTGGGGTTGGGAGTGGGAGTAAAGTCATTAAAAGGCTTTGGCATTTGCAGCTGCTATGGATGGGGGTAGGGGTGGGGTGGGAGTTACTGTCGGTCCGTTAGGGGACTCCTGAGATAAGAGTGCAATGGGACGCCCCTGCTACTCTGCACTTAAAGATGAATTATGACTCACATCTCTCAGATGCTTGTTTTCCCTCACTGCCAACCCCCTTTACGCTCGCTCTCTCTCTTGCTCTATCTCTCCCTTCTGCCACTCCCTAAACTTAGCAGCCGAACTATTCATCTAAATACCCTCTGAGTAAAAGCAGCTCTCACAGCTGCTGTTAGCAGAGGCTGTTGGTGTGGAGGAAAAGATTTCTCAGTTGTTCATCTTGATTTCTCCTCCTTCATGAGGCCTTTCTGCACCCCCTGCATGCAGCACGTGTCCACTGTGTGCAATAGGAAAAAAATGTACAAATAGGGTTTCACTGAGAAGGGAATCATCTAATTTTCCATATACAGTGCAAAGTAATGTCCCTGATTACTGCTGTCTTCTCATATTCATAAGTACATATTTTTTAAATTTTAGTTTATTTTTTCTTCTGTACATGTCCAAAACAAGGAAAACAAATAAATTATCAGTTCATTCATTGTGATCTAACACATTTATATTTGTGCATTAATGTAAGTTTTGTCATTTTCCTGGCCTTAACAAATGTGGGATCATCAGCACAATAATTCCACAAATTAACCCCAACAGCAAAAAAATAGCTTTTTTTTTTAAATATTGGTTCTTTTGGTTTTAGGGAAAATACATAATCCTCGATATTGGGTGATAGTGAACTTTTCAATACACTGAATTGTATAGAAGATTAGTTAGCATTCTATAATGTGTCCCACTTGCAATTCTAATTGCTTTCTTTTGTAATAAAAATACTGAATTAGGGATTGTTTTAGATGGATTTTTGCCATTCTTCCACCACACATATGATATTTTAGTTGTTTTATATGGTACGTGCCCTTATGGGAACCACTTGTGTATGTGCATCTGCCTTTTAACCATGTGTGTTTTATGATGTCATCTTTAAACCCTAAAAAACCCACAGTAGTAATGCTGAGTCTTGTGTGTGTCCCTTGTTATAGGATGCTGTCGGAGTTCAGTGAGTGGTTCTGGCAGGAGAGGCTGTGGTTTCCAAAGGGACTAGGCTGGGCCGACCTGGAGGATCGAGATGGACGAGTATACGCCAAAGCCTGTGACTTATGGGTTGCACTTCCCATAGCACTGGTATTCCTTATTATCCGGCAGATCTTTGAGAGGTCAGGCTATTATTTGCTTTGGGTACCTCATTTGTGTCTAATTTAATCTTTTTTTTAGGGTTCCAAGCAGCTGTGTTGTGGGAAACCTATTGTTTTTGTTCTGATTCTTGTTCTTAGTTTTATCTCCGCCAAGGAAGGAGGTAATGCTTTTAGTGGCGGTGGTTTGTTGGTTGCTCGATTTGTCTGTCTGTTAGCAACATAACTCAAAACGTTATGAGCAGATTTTGATGAAATTTTCAGAAGAAGTGTGTAATGGCATGGGGAACAGATGATTAGATTTTGGTGTGGATCTGAGAGTGCATACCTCCACCAAGGGCTTTGGTGTATTTGTGCGGCAGGATTACACAAAAACTACCAGATGGATTTGGATAAAATTTTCACCAAAAGTGGTTCTTTGGCTACAGAGGAACCCATTACATTTTGGTGATGATCTGAGAATGCATACCTCCGCCAAGGCTCTTATCTTCTCACAGAGTGTTTGCAAGAATACTCCAAAACTACTGACTAGATTTGGATGAGATTTTCACCAGACATGGTTCTTGGGCTACAGAGGAAGCCATTACATTTTGATGATGATCCGAGAATGCATACCTCAGCCAAGGCTTTTATTTTCTCACAGTGTGTTAGCAACAGTACTCCAAAACTAATGGACAGACTTTGATGCAGTTTTCACCAGAAGTGGCTCTAGGCCTACACACAAACCCATTACATTTTGGAGGTGATCCATGAGGGACGGAAGGAGCCTTGGTGGAGGTATTCGCTCTGAGTGCTTTTCTAGTTATTATTATTCTCCGCTAAAAGTGCATGGGGAGCAAAAATGGTAATACGTGGAAACTTGAAATGTTACAGTCTGATCATAAACTCTCCCCACTACTCAGAGACAAAAAATAAGACACTGCATACATAGGTGGCGCTATAATAAACACTTTTACATTTTTGCAAATATCTTGAGAATGGCTGGGCCTAGACTAAAAATTCATTCATCATTCTATTCACTGAAATCTTCTGCAACTTTTTGTCAGTGGTGGCTAACTCTGAAAATGAAGTTTTCTGCACTGCATTTTCAAAAATGTGCAAGCGAACTCAAAATGAACTCTTAGGCCATTCATCCAAATTGCTTGAAATTAAGCAGAGATCACCTACAGAAATTGGTAATGAAAATGTGTTAAAATTATCCAAAAAGGTCAATCCATTTTGATTTTCTAGGCAAATCAAGTTGTACAGTTTCTCTTTGGCATGTAGTTTTGAGTTTCACTCCAGATATACTGATTCAAATTTGATGAAACCTCACACTCACAATCAGAACAGTATTCTTTAGCTAACCACCAAATTTCACACAATTCTGTTAATGTTCAAAAAATCATATTTATGACATTTTTGTCAGCCATTTTGTCTTGTCAGTGCAATATTTTGTTAGTGTGTGAAGGAAGTCGGTGTGTCACTCAAAGCAGTAGTGTGGTCTAGGGGGGTCAAGACACTGGTCTGTCATGCAGGCGGCCTGTGTTCAAATCCTTCTGGTAATGTGTTGTTCTTCTAAAGTGCAGCATACCTCTTCTGTGCATTTGAAAACAATGTGTACACAACCTTTTAAATGCTGTATTACTGGTGCTAACAAGCCTTTCAATTGAACATTTATCATTTGAGAAAGTTAGAGTGCAAGCAAAAGCAGTTGTGTGGTGTTGTGGTTATGGTGAATGCTTGGAATGCAGGAGGTCCCGGGTTTGAATCTTGCCAGGGAGATCTTGTTCTTCTAAAAAACACAATTGAAGTATAGCATGGCTCCCCTGTGCATTTTGAAGCAGCTGTATGTCAAATTTTCACCTCAAAATAATGTTTGCAAAATGATTTTGATGGTGTACCAAGATCTGACCCTGTGAATGTCACTTCATCCATAGCCTGAGTGGGCCCACATTTCCTTCAACAGCTCTTTTTTTTTTTTTTTTTGGGTGTCATTACTGGGGGACAGGTTCAGGTTCAGGTTCAGGTTACTTTATTTGTACCCTTAGGTAGATTTGTTTTGCAGTCTGGTGACATCCATATTTACAAGCCACTAATTACATTCAACATAGACACAAACACAGGCACATATGAAGCTGACTATAAACATGATAAAAATACTCAAGGCTCCATCAAACAGGGTATAAAAAGACAAAGAGATGAGAGAGAAACCAGAGGTAAGAGAGAAGGGTCATGTTAAAGGTTAAAAACTAGTCAAAGAGGTTAAAAAACTCAAAGGTCTAAAACCCAATAAAATATTTAGAACCCAAGTGACATCCTACAAAATAAGTAAATATAAAATGAAGTTAATAAATAGGTACCTAAATTATGTACAATATATTTTTACAGCTTGTTCAACTCTTTGACAGCAGCAGGGACAAAGCTGTTTTTGTAGCGCTGGGTTCTACTTTTTGGGACAGCAAACCTCCGTCTTGAGGGAAGAAGCTGAAAGTGGCAGTGCAAAGGGTGGGAGTCATCATTTAAAATGGAGGTAGCCATCCTCTGTACTTGTCTGGTGTACAGGGATGTCAGGCTCAGCTGTGGCTCACCAAGCAAACGACTGGACCATCTAACTACCTGATCCAAGGATTTCCTCTGTTTCAGTTTTATCTGACCAAACCATGACACCAAAGAAAAGGATAAAACAGATTCAATAAAAGCCCGATAAAACATTGTCATTATGGTTCGGTCAGCTTGGAAGCGTGCAAGTTTTCTCAAGCAATGCAAATGTTGCTGACCCTTTTTGCACACCCATTCACAGTTCACTTCAAAGTTTAAATTACTATCAATAATCGGACAGTAGATGTGGCCTCGGTCTGTAGCCTCAGTCCCAGCAGTGAATCACAAGGCATGACTGTAGCTACCAACAACACAAAACCCTGTGGTTGGCTGGGGGTCGCCATGGTTGTGGCCTTTTCAGTGTTGCTACAAGGAACAAGAAAGTTACATAGTGCTGCTTTAAAAACTAATGTGTAGCAGAACATGGGTTTTAAATGATGTTGTTAAGCAATACAAAACCTTGAAGTCCACACCTGCTTAGAACCCATGATCGCCGCTTGAGGCTATATTTTAACTTGTATTTTAATCTTCACATCAGTTTTGGTGTTACTCCTTATTATGAGCACCAATTTGTTTAGCAAGCAGAAATACATTTATTACAGTAGTGGATGCTCATATTAAACAGCAAAGTGTCACATAATAAGGTGAGTAAAGAAGTAAGTCATACATATAAAAATTGAAGTCTCAAATCTTTACATTCAAGGTGTATGGAAGAGCCAATTATGGTGAGAATTAAACAACCAAATATTTATTTATACCAGAAATGGAGTAGATTATGGCTAAGATGAATTTACATTTTTTTCCCTCTCTCTACACATACCTTTCTTTGTGGCTGTTAGAAGAGGTTGCATGTTTTGATAGTGGTGTCATTTAACTGCATACCTTGGTTATTGCTATTCTCTTACTGCCCTCATTGTTAACATAATCCTTAAATCCAAATTTTATTGTTGTCTGAGCCCTTTTTTATCATTGCTACCTGTGCTTTAATTTCCATTATGCTTTATTATCTTTGCACAACACAGAAGCTTCTGCATATTTACGAACATGACATTGTTTCTTATATTTCAACCAATGATAAGTCTATAGTTACAGACCACGTGAAAGTCGGGTGTACCTTTGTTTACTTCTGTTTTATGGCTAGTGACAGGAGGCTTTCTTCCTCATTATCTTTTATTCTTGCCTGCTATCCACTCACAAACTGCAAATGTACATTAAGAATATGGCCAAGTGAAAAGTTGTGATGACATATGAGATAAGAACCCAATCGACAGTCGTCTTCTATTCACTAATATACAGAGGGAGGATTCATGTTGCTACAGGTTGTTTGGATTTTATTGGGCAATTTAATTAACACTCTTATGGCTGTATTTTGGTCTGGTAGTTCGCTTTTAAAATGATTTATTGGAAAATATTGTTCATTTTGGTGTTTAGGCTCTGAGCTCATCATTCCTGGGATTATGGTACATACAGAATTTTGGGACTGATGCTTAAGAACATGCTGGGAAGTCAGATTTCAAACTCGTCAAGTCAGGTATCTGTCACCATCAAAATTCAAGATGCTGCACCTGTGTGCTGCGCATCAGCAGTGGTGTAAAATTTGCTATTTATTGGCACTTCCCTTTAATGTGCCTCTTGTAGTTGGTTGTACACACAGTACTGTCCAACTTCTATCTACTTCTATCTCTAAACATGTTGCTACTGTGTTTTTATATCCCAGTTACTGCATACCACATTGTTATCAGTTGGCATTGTTAACAATGGCTAACAGAAGTCAGGGTTTTCTGACTTTTTGTTCTGGAGCACTGTCAATAAATAACAGAAGTCACATTATTATATTCTTTGTGTTTTGACTTGTGACAGACCTGGAATGCAGCATTAGCATCTCTGGAGCATCCCTGGAGGTTGATGGGGTGGCGTATGGTTGTAACAGCTGGGATGGGTGGGTGGGTAAATCTGATGCTGAAATAGACCACCCAGTTTGTTGTGTGTTTGACATGCAAAGAATAAAGTATTTTACATGTAAATGATGTAGCTCACATCCTCCAGTTAATATATAATCACTCTTGTATTGCAAATTTGATTGTATTACAGGGAAATATGGAGGAGGAAAATGTTCTCCACCTTACAGAATCTGCTCGTGGCCACTTTTACTCCAGATACCTCCACCTGCTTCACAGTGATAACCGAAGCATAATATTGATTCCAGTTATGTGTTAAAATAGAGAATCTATTAATCAAATTGCACTTACACTAAACCAAACAAAATATGTACTTTAGAAGATGGTAACTGACTTTAATATGTTGTTCATGCTTGTCAGTAAAAGGTTTTCCTGTAGGTATGAGCTTTTTAATGATGCAGCCTGGTTGACTTGGGGTTCTTGTGGTGGAAGTATGCATGAAGTATGCATGTTCTCCTTGTGCCTGCAAGTGTTCTTCCAGGTGTTCTAATTCTGTTCCACAGTCGAAAGACTCAAATGCTGCTTTAATTGGTTATTCTAGATTGGCCTTGAGAGTGTGTGATTTGTCTGTCCTTCTATGCTGGTCCTGTGATCGGTCCAAGATGTACTCTCTAGGCCTAAGACAGCTGGAAAAGGGTGCAGCTGTCTGCCACCCTGAGCTGGATATCAAGCACCTATTAAATTTTTTTTTTGCACATTGTTTTCTTGATTGCAGGACGGTGGCTACACCCCTGGCGTCTCTACTCGGGCTGAAAGACACAGTACGGCTCAAAGTCCCACAAAACCCCACACTGGAGTCCTACTACTGTAACATTACCAAACATCCTACACAGGTACCGATTTGTGCTCATCCACATACTGTGACAAAGGGATGTGTATGCATGTGTGTGTGTGCGTGTGTGAGAGAGAGAGAGAGAGAGAGAGAGAGAGAGAGAGAGAGAGAGAGAGAGAGACCTGTAAATATTAAAATCAGACCTTTTTGTGCTGTTCTCAGTCTTCGGTAGCAACCCTCTGCAAGCAGACAGGCTACTCGGAAAGACAACTCCAGCGATGGTTCAGACGACGGAGGAACCAAGACAGACCAAGTTTGCTTAAAAAGTTTCGAGAGGCAAGGTAGATACACTCATACACTGACAAATACAGTATACACCCGCTTTTATACAGTTATACACTGCATTCCAAATTATTATGCAAATTATATTTGTCTCTGATTTTCGTAAATAGTTGATACAAATGACAGTCAGTATAATTTTTAAGTCATCAACCATTAGAGCATAATTCAAATTTTATCGAACAAACTTCCCAATGATAACTATTTTTTGGCAAAAATAAAAAACCTCAAAATGTACTGTTCCAAATTTTTATGCACAACAGAGTTTCAAAACATTTTATTGGTTGTAAAGAACTGAAAATGATCATTTGTTGAATTTCCACCATTAGGAGGTCATATTAACTGAAATCAGAAGCTATTTCAATCAAAAACATCTTAACAGTCCAAGTTACATGTTAACATAGGACCCCTTCTTTGATATAACCTTCACAATTCTGACATTCACTGAACTTGTTGTTTGAAGTTGTTGAACTTGTGAGTTTTTGGAGAGATTCTGCTTGAATTTTTTCGCAAGATGTCAGAATACCCTCCCACAGCTGCTATTTTGATGTGAACTGCCTCCCACTCTCATAGATCTTATGCTTGAGGATGCTCCAGAGGTTCTCAATAGCATTGAGGTCAGGAGAGGATGGGAGTCACACCATGAGTTTCTCTCCTTTTATGCCCATAGCAGTCAATGACACAGAGTATTCTTTGGAGCATGAGATGGTGCATTGTCATGCATGAAGATAATTTTTATACGGAAGACACGGTTCTTCTTTTTGTACCATGGAAGAAAGTGGTCAGTCAGAAACTCTATATACTTTACTGAGGTCATTTTCACACCTTCAGGGATCCTAAAGCGGTCTACCACCTCTCTCCCCATGATTCTGGCCCAAAACATGACTCCGCCACCTCTTTGCTAACATTGCAGCCTTGTTGGGACATGGTGGCCATTCACCAACCATCCACTACTCCATCCATCTGAACCATCCAAGGTTGCACGGCACTCATCAATAAACAAGACTGTTTGAAAATTAGTCTTCATATATTTCTGGGCCCGCTGCAACCGTTTCTGCTTGTGAGCATTGGTTAGGGGTGACCGAATAGTAGGTTTATGCACAACTGCAAGCCTCTTTAGAATCTTACACCTTGAGGTTCTTGGGACTCCAGAGGCACCAGCAGCTTCAAATACCTGTTTGCTGCTTTGTAATGGTATTTTAGCAGTTGCTCTCTTAATCCGATGAATTTGTCTGGCAGAAACCGTCCTCATTATGCCTTTATCTGCACAAACCCCTCTGTGCTCTGAATCAGCCACAAATTTCTTCACAGCACGATGATCACCCTTAAGTTTTCGTGAAATATCTAATGTTTTCATACCTTGTCCAAGACATTGCACTATTTGATGCTTTTCGGCAGCAGAGAGATCCTTTTTCTTTCCCATATTGCTTGAAACCTGTGGCATGCATAATAATGTGTGAAACATCCTTCATAAGTAGTTTTCCTTTAATTGGGCTCACCTGGGAAACTAATTATGACAGGTGTCTGAGATTGATATCAGTGATCCAAAGAGTTCTGAGACACAATACCATCCATGAGTTCAATTGAAAAACAAAAAATTGAATGTTTATGACACTAAAATCCTATTTGCATAATAATTTGGAACACGGTGTAGGTAGCCAGTTGAAATAGCTATCCACGCTTGTGTTTCTCTGACTACGAGCACATTTCTGTGGGCCAAGGTAGTCCTCTATTTTTAACATGCACTCAACCTTGCACTGTCACAAACACACACACACCGTCTACATGTTCATTAGCACATGACCTCTGCAACACGGGCTCTGTCACCATTGTTTATTTTTATTATGAGCAAATATTTAGTAACAGCAGGATCACCTGATAATGCAAAGTTACTAAGATCAGATAGTGCCATTGGCCCTCATTTATCAAAAGTGCGTAGAAATTGGCAAATATTTGGGTGTACTGTAAATATGATTGTACGAAAAGGCCTACATTGTATTTATGAAACTGTGTGTATCTGGTCAGTTTCATCATACGATTGTTCACTCATTGATAAATCTGACGGATGGATCCGAGCGTCATTTGAATTCCATGCCCACATCTCACCCCCAGAATTTATGACACAGCAGAACGAAAAGTGGCTAAATTAAATGTGTCATCCAATACAAACGTTACTTGAAGGCAGCTGCCTCTGTCATGAAGCCCTGAAGTCCTGACTAAAAACACATTCAGCTTTTTCATTATATTTTAAGATAAGATCAGATAAGATAAGCCTTTATTAGTCCCACAATGGGGAAATTCCGATGGGTTTACTCTAATAAACTATACCTTTATTCTTCGTGCATTTATTTACAGCACTTAACCGCCAGCTAACTACTGTATCCATAGTTTGTAAAAGAAAACACCATCATCAGCCCGATATTTTACTTACCCCAGCAGCTGTAACAGTCTTCCTCTCTATCTGGTCTGTTGTCCACGAGTTTTCTCAGTGCATTTTCTGTTTGAAAAGTGTTTCTCAATCGTCAACTTTTGTTTATGTTCAAACACAACGCTGCATGTAGTACAAAACAGTTAATCCCCACTTTATGAAAAATATTCAGAAACTGTTGAGCACAGTCTTTAGTAGTGATTTTTGTTGATAAATTAAGAGACGTTATCACACATCGGCATCTCCGCTCATGTAAACAAAGACATAAAGATGTGAGTAAAGACTTGAACGTGCAGCGCAAGGAGTTCCACCTGCTCAAGGACTGCTTCCGTTTTGTGTTTCACAGATGTAAAAGCATTATATTAAAAGATTGATCCGCGGATTTTGTGGATTGATATCGGCTCAGTCAAACGCAAATCGATTTGAACTGGAGAATTGAGCTTTTGAACCCATCCCTAGTCTGATATGTAAAGCAAATGTTGAAGTGGCATAAACATACATCCATTCTTTCTGTGTGTCAGCGGTGGATGACTTGTTGGAAAAAAATGTTCAGAATTACAACACTTAGCTCAGATCAAGCAATTTGATTGGAAAATAGGAATTCTTGGAGATACTATAGTCCCTGATACCCTTACTTAGATGTTTCACTTGGATGTTATGCATCACTCTGCTGCAGCGGTGTTCTAATAATTTTTAATCATAGCAACTGCCGGTGCCTTCTTATATTCATTCATCTTCTTCCGCTTAATCCTTTTTGGGTTGCGGAGGGGCTGGAGCCTATCCCAGCATCTTTGGGCGAGAGGCAGGGTACCCCCTGGACAGATCGCCAGTCCATCGCAGGGCCAACACAGAGAGACAGACAACCATTCACTCTCACAGTCGTACCTAAGGACAATTTAGAATCCCCAGTTTGATGCCAGTTAACCTAACTTGCATGTTTTTGGCATGTGGGAGGAAACCGGAGAAATCCCGGAGTAAACCCATGCAGACACGGGGAGAACATGCAGACTCCACACAGATCACTGTTGGTCGGGGGCTGGGATCAAACCCAGGATCCCCCGGCCAAGGGTGAGTTGCTGTGCTGCCACAGTGCTAACCACTCTTCCACCGCGCCTTCTTATAATATGTGATAATTGTCATCCTATGTTCAATTCATTTCAATTCAGCTTTATTTATAATGCGCCACATCACAACAAAAGCCGTCTCGTGGCACCACAGTGCAGATAAAAAAAATCACACAGTCACAGAAAAACCCAGCAATCAGACGATCCCCTATGAGCAAGCACTAGGTGACAGTGGAGAGGAAAAACTCCCATTTGGAAGGAAGAAACCTCTAGCAGAACCAGGCTCAGGGAGGGGCAGTTGTCTGCTGCGACTGGCTGGGGATGAGGGGATAGGGAGGATGGAAGGACAGACATAAAGAACATAGCAGTAAGATGCCAAGTACAATATTGGAGGTCAACCAGCAGTATGGATCAGATAACAATAGAACAAGAGTGGGGTTAAAAGACACAAATACCCTCCTTAAACAAAAGCTATATTAAAAAGGAAGGATTTTACCCTGTTCTTAAAGACAGAGACCGAGTCTGACTCCCGGACCCAGAGCGGTAACTGGTTCCAGAGAGAAGGGGCTTGGCAGCAGAAGGCTCTGCCTCCCACCGTACTTTTGGAGATTCTGGGCACCACAAGTAAGCCAGCATTTTGGGAGTGTAATGCTCTGTTAGGATGGTAAGGTAGTATCAGATCTTTTATATATTGGGGGGCCAGATTGTTAAGAGCTCTGAAAGTAAGAAGAAGGATTTTAAACTTGATTCTGAATTCAATGGGTAGCCAATGGAGGGAGGACAGAACCGGGGAAATATGATCTCTTTTTCTAGAACCAGTTAAAACTCTAGCAGCAGCATTTTGAATCAATTGAAGACTTTTTAAAGATACTCTAGGATTTTGTCTTCTTCTATTGTCTAGTGAGGTGCTGTTTGAAGAGACAGTCTTCACAACCCAGAAATTGTGTTGTTGTGGTCTGGGTTCAAGTTAATAAGTTACCTTGGTTAGTGATATCATTTTACTTTTAAAATTAGTCGCCTCAAAAGATAGATTAAAGCCTCACAAAGTCAGGTCTCTTACCAACAAGAAGGACAAGCTCAAGTTGGATTTATCACTGTGATCATTCTTCTGTTTTGAAACCACTTGTCACGTAAGGGGTGAGAAATTGAGGGTGAAATGCTCGCAACTTTTCAATCCCAAGGTTTTCACCTATCATAAATTGCGTTGTCGTGTAGGACTTGAACAGGGGCCACAGGTAGGCCTGTAATGATAACAGCTAAAATGATTAATAGTGAAAGAAAAAACGACCACGATAAGTTTTCTGCCCATGAAAAGTCACCGTTTATATGTGTGCTTTTTTTTTTTTTTTTTTTTTTTTTTTTTTACATAACCCGCTAACATTTTCAGCTGGCCTCTCTCCACACGTTCCCCATGGGTGGCGGAGCTAATGCTCACACAGCTGGAAAAAAAGCTGCGACAAGCTAGGGTCTGCTCACAATATAAAGTTTATGCCGACTGAGCCTAAAAGTCTGCTCCTTTTTAACAGCATGATCGCAGAGTTTCCCACTTTTCAGAAAAGCCTGGAGTGAGATTTAGAGGAAATTGTGCATGACGGAGACTGGGGGTATTGGTAGAGTGAATGTGCAGGTACATAATTCACCTAAATAGTTGTTTTGTTTTTTTTTAAGAAATACACTTCTTTACCTCAGAATAAGTCTTAGAAAGTGTTCAGTCTGCTTATGCTGCCTTGAGAGCTCTTATTGTAGGAAAAAGCTGAAGAAATTCACCACGATATTAGCAGTAATTTATTCATTTTGGAGTGATAAATAAGGTTTGTGGTGTGAGACAAAGTGCAAAAGAGTGAGACTCACTCCAAAACAGTGAGAGTTGGCAACACTGGGATCGCTTTGTGCAGCAAAGCCCTCATTATTTTCCCCTAATTGGAGAGGCCCGCTTCTACTCTGGCTCATGTAACACCCATATTTACGAAATGTTCATATGATCAATGCGACCAATCTTACCATCAGTCATATTTACAACACAGCAGCTGTATTAAAGAGTAGGGGTGCACAAGCCAGTGTACTCCTAGTGCTGGTCCCAAGCCTGGGTAAATGGGGAGGGTTGTGCCAGGAAGAGCATCCGACATAAAACCTTTGCCAAATCAAACATGCGGATCATGACGAATGAGACTTTCATACCGGATCAGTCGAGGCCCAGGTTAACAACAATCGCCATCGGTGCTGTTTAACTGACAGGGTGCTGGTGGAAATTGGGCTGCTGTTGGTCGAAGATCGAGGAGGAGGAGAGGGGGAAGGCATGTTAGGAGGGAGAGAGAGAAAAGGAAAGGTAGAAGAGTGGAGGTGAGAGTAGGGACGTTAAATGTAGGGACTATGACTAGTAAAGGCAGAGAGTTGGCTGATATGATGGAGAAAAAAAGGTAGATGTACTGTGTGTTCAAGAAACCAGATGGAAGGGAAGCAAGGCAAGGAGCATTGGAGGTGGATTTAAACTGTTCTACCATGGTGTAGATAG
This sequence comes from Pholidichthys leucotaenia, assembly GCA_020510985.1. Lineage (NCBI taxonomy): Eukaryota > Metazoa > Chordata > Actinopteri > Cichliformes > Pholidichthyidae > Pholidichthys > Pholidichthys leucotaenia. The sequence goes on along the minus strand of CM035849.1, from coordinate 138,961,825 downwards.
GAAGAGAAATGGGAGTAGGAGTAATCTTGAAGGAAGAGTATGTAAAGAGTGTTCAGGAGGTAAAGAGGGAGTCAGACAGAATCATGAGTTTGAAGCAAGTAGTCAAAGGTGTGATGTTGAATGTTGTCCGTGTGTATGCCCCACAGGTATAAACCACATTTAGTTTGACCATGGCATCATGGTCAGCCTATGAACTTTTCAGCCCCCCCTTGTAGTTAAGAGTAAAATTTTCTATGGAAGATGGTCTGTGGTGATGTTCTGCATATGACATCTGGTTGTGTTCATGTGACTTCATGTTTGTTACTCCCTGGTTATGGTGTGTATTACACTGTGAGCGTTAGAGCGTAATGGCATTTTTCTTCTCAATCGATCTATTGTTTATGTGCAGACAACCAGTTTTCTGTCTCTTTCCCTCATCTCCCCCACTGAAATATCCGCCAGACTCCCACTTCTTCTTCCTCCTTTTCTGTATCTTTTTCTCTGAGTTTTCTGCTGCTGATTTTCCTGTTAAACCTTCTTACTCCTTCTGCAGTAACTTCTCACTACATCTGATGTGTAATATTGACAGGGAGGGAGCCTGTTTAATAGCTCTCATCTCATTATGTTTGATTGTGTGTCCTGATTTGACATTCTCAGGGTAGTCAGAACACCACATTGTTCCAGGTGGTTCATGTAGGTTTTCTCCAACTTTTGTATTTGTGACAGTCAGACGGACATTGCATGCGATGCATATCTGTGTTTGCTGGTTGAAAATGTGTCCATTGTTTTTTTGTTTTGGGTTTTTTTGCACATTGACTGAATATTGTGTGTGTGTGTGTGTGTGTGTGTGTGTGTGTGTGTGTGCGTGCTCTCTTGCAGTTGGAGATTTACCTTTTACCTTCTTGCTTTCATTGCTGGCCTGGCCGCCCTCATTGATGTGAGTATTGCCATATGAATGTCCTCCTCCATTTATCTTTCTGCATCCTCGTTACTCATATGCCCTTCTAACGTGACTCCTCTGGTAGTATTGCCAGAGACGAAACATCGACTCATTCGCAGTCTGACTCAGCTGTTATAAATACACCTGTCGAAGTTCTGCTGTCTCATCTACATCCTGTCTCTCCTTCCAGAAACCCTGGCTCTATGACCTGAAGGAGATGTGGCAAGGTTTTCCTGTGCTGGTACGTTGCTGGGGTGGCTAAGAAGGGCAGGGAGCCCGCCAGTCCTGAAAAAAGTCTTTATCTCACATTTGCTAATAAAAGGGCTGATAAATACATTTAAGACAGGTATTGGATTGTTTTAAATTGTCTTTAAATGGGTCTTAAATGTTGTTAGCCTCATTACTGAAAAGATTGTGTGGCGCAATGGCATAGGCAGTGCTTTTATTCCATATATAGTGTAATACTCATCCCCTTTGTCGGTTGTAGAGCTGGGCGGTATGACCAAAAATTTATATCATGGTATTTTTTTGTTTTTACTTTGTAATAGTTTAGGGGTATATCATGGTATTTTTTTAGGCTATTTATTTATTTATTTGGCATGACAGGGCTTTTCAGTAGGAATATGCTGTATACAGACATTTCATCGTTTAGCTACTTTAATGGCTTTGATCTGCTTTGCTCCACAAGCTGACACAATATATGAAGGAACTGATATGAGTGAACCAGTTAAAGAAACTATTTTAATTATGCAAACTGCAATATAATAAAAGTATATTGGAAAAAAAAACTTTATTTCCTTTCAAAACAAAATGTTTCAAGATTTTCTCTCTATTGGACAAATAAGAAATGAGTTTAAAGCTACGGATTACGCATTTGTATTAATTTATTGATCCTATTACTCCACTCACAGTAAAGGGAGTGGGAGTGGGAGAATTTATCTAACAAATTAAAACATGAGCTGGTCACGCCGAGGTGCCTGCTTCTTCCTATGGCGAGCCGTGACACTTTCCACAGACAACCAAATTTGACTGACCAATGGGGTTATATTTAAGAGCTCCTTGGACTGACTGTGCCCACTAAAGTAAAAGTTTTGTCACATTTGCACCGTCTCTCGCCGCTCCACAAGTGTCAGTCCAACAGAGGGAACGAATGCTCCACTCCTCATGAGACCGGAGGGCTGCATGGAGACACCCGAGCAGCACTGCCGAACGGCTCATCTACTGACCACAAATCACACTCGATTTATGAAAAGTTTAGAAGATTTAGAAAAATAACCCACACTATCGGGATATAAAGTGGAAACTGTTGCGGTGAACAATGTCCCGGTGTGGGCCTGCCGCCAATCCAAGATGTCTACTCCTGCTTCTCATGTCAAGGAGAAATTTCACGTTTGTTTTTACAAACTAATATAGTACAAACAGCTCACAGTGTTCTTTTTCCCTGGTGTTCCTTTAACCATCACTCAGCACTTTTATCTGCAAACAACATATCTGGCAGCATTGCAGCTGTTAATTCAGTAATCTTGCGGTATGGAGGTATTTTCAAATTCCATACCGTGCAGGAAATTAAGACTGGTATACTGGATGAACCGGTATATCGCCCAGCCCTACTGCAAGTTGCACTTTTCATATATTTATGGCAAAATTGGTCCTAAATTTAGTAGAGATATTAAAAGCTCCTACAAATCAGTAAACGTATATCCCTTATACATGTACCACTCTGTTACAGTCAAATCAATATGATACCTCTTCATTAAATTCTGCTTCCACTCAAAAATTCCCTTTCTTGTTTCTCAGACTCTTCTGCCGTCACAGTATTGGTACTACATGATTGAGCTGGGTTTCTACGGATCTCTGCTCTTCAGTGTGGCTTCTGATGTGAAACGCAAAGTAAGTGGATGTATCTCAGCAATATAAGGACAACCCTGTCCTTACTTTAACAGAACAGAAATTGAAGAAACACCAACAGAAGAAAATTATGTCCAATGTAATTTCAATTTAAATAATTTTATTACCCTTACAAACACGTTTTGCGAGTCACCTAAGGTAGTTTTTCCCCTTTTGTTTGGTTATTACATCATAATCAGCTGTGTGCAAGAAGACAACAAACAGTCTGCTCTGGCTATCTGATCTGTTCGACATCTGGCAAGGACGGTTGGTGGATGTTAGACTGTTGTTGCGTGTGTGTGTGTGTGTGTGTGTGTGTGTGTGTGTGTGTGTGCGCGCATGTGTGCATGCGCGGCTGGACTTTGCTCTCAACGTGGCCAGCTGAGCCCAGTGTGGGGGGGGGGGGGGACTCTTGCCAAACTCTTGCAGTGTTTCTCCAGCACAAACACTTAAATGCTCATTAAGCAGGATGTGCCACCATGCTCAGTGCTCACAGATTCAGTTAAAACGTGCCACCCATTTATATATCTGATTACCCTTTTCAGCAGCATAAGTTACATGTTCCCTGTGCCCCTGTGTGCCTTTAGGACTTCAAGGAGCAGATAGTTCACCATGTAGCGACCATCCTCCTTATCAGCTTCTCTTGGTGTGTCAACTACATTCGTGCTGGAACTCTCATCATGCTGGTGCATGATTCCTCCGATTACTTCCTTGAGGTAAACGTCACCAAAGACTCATTGCGGTATAGGATGTTAGTGGTAGAGTTGTCACATTAGAATTGTCGACTGTTTACGTAAATGCCAAGTCCGCCTGTGAGTTTTAACTCAACTACACTGTCCTCTTATGGTTGCTCATGGTTACCTACAGATCCTACAGTAGGTTCCATTATTTGAAAAAAGGCGATCAGTAAACTGTATATATCTTCTGTCTTCCTCTAACAGTCTGCAAAGATGTTCAACTATGCTGGGTGGCGAAATGCCTGCAACTACATCTTCATTGTATTTGCAGCAGTCTTCATAATCACCCGCCTCATTATCTTCCCTTTCTGGTACACACACACGTTTGATTTTATCATAATTCATCATACTACGAGATTTCATTTGGCTATATACTATGATGTTCTCTGCTTAGTCCTCTCACTGTTTCTGTTACAGGATTATTTACTGCACATGGGTGTACCCAGTGACCATCTACGAGCCCTTCTTTGGTTACTACTTCTTCAACGGACTGTTGATGATTCTGCAGTGTCTACATATATTCTGGGCTGTTCTCATCATACGCATAGCAATCCGCTTCCTCACCAACAATGTGAGCAAACACAGCAGTTTGCTTTTAGATTGCTTAATTTGGGAAATACTTTTCCACAGAGAGAGAGAGAGAGAGAGAGAGAGAGAGAGAGAGAGAGAGAGAGAGAGAGAGAGAGAGAGAGAGAGAGAGAGAGAGAGAGAGAGAGAGAGAGAGAGAGAGAGAGAGAGAGAGAGAGAGAGAGAGAGAGAGAGAGAGAGAGTGTGTGAGAAAATATGCAAGTTTGGATGTTCAAAATAGATAAAACAGAAGCAAAAAGTTTAAATTGGGCTGTTTTTATATTTACTGTAAATGTTATGCAGTTGAAGCTAAAAGTGTTAGCAGGCGTCAGAGTATAAAGCTGTAAATTCACTTGATTATGTTTTTTGTAGGAATTGAGTTTAAATGTTGAGCCCAGTAGATTTAAAAAGGTATAGAAATGATGGATGCATCCACTGAAACATCTCCTATTAGTGTGTGAAATAATATATGAAACCCTCTAATTAAGCTTAATAACTGGAACAGTCTTATAATTTCCAGATTTCGATGGGGTGTATGGAGTGCTAAGTGAATAGACTGGTTAACAGGTTGTAACCACGTCTAAGCTGTTCACTCATATTTACTAATTAGCAATAAATGGAAACACTGGTTTTGTTGGTTACTTGTCACAAAATGAACTGTTTGGATTACCAATTGAATTACACTACTATCAGCTAATGCATGCTATAGTTCTCCCACTTAAAAAAATATCTGCTGATATCTAGTATTGTTAAAAGAGAAATATGAATACTTACAACACAATGTAAGTGACTCTAAGGACTCTTGCGCTGACAAGCTGTCAGATTTTAAGTTTGCCTACAAAAGTGGCAGTCGAACTAATACTTGTGTGTTTCAACAAATGAGGGATTTCCAGGCTAATAGCAAATCCTTAAAGTTAGACTAACATGTATCTACAATATATGGTCCGTCAGATTATTGTGTCCCTGTGGTCACTTCCTGTGTTTTATTTGCAGTGCATGTCTGTATTTGCATGTGCTTAGAATTTTTGCTGCAAATCTAAGAAACTTCCTTTCTTCTAAATGCATGGTTAGCAAGAAGAAGGTTTATACTTACAGCAGGTGATGCAACTGATATAACTAGTAGTTTGGACCTAAAACTCCCGTTACATCCCAATTAACTTAAAGGGGTCAGTGAAAAATTATGTTTTTATAGGTTTTAACATTCTGAAATGCATCTGTTGGTCACACGATTAACGAAAAAATATCAAAGCACTCACTTCTCTTAAAAAACATCCAGCCTTTATATCGTTTTGCTCTCTGAGGAACTGTTTTGACTCTTCCGGGTTTGCCATGGGAAACCATAGACATAGTAAACCAAGTCTTGTGCCGTCCTTGATACCTGCCTGCTACTCTATTATTGGCCAGCCTAGCTGTCTGTCATGTAGAGAATAGTGAGCTAACAGTAGTACTCAAAGTTTGAGGGTAGTAGCGGCTCAGAGGTAAAGCGGGTTGTCAAATAACCGGAGGGTTGGTGGTTTGAATCCCGTTCTCACAAACCATCTTGTCGTTGTGTCCCTGGGCAAGACACTTTACCCACCTTTCCTCCAGTGTCCATGATGCTGGATTTGAATGTGTATAAATGTTCGGCAGTGGTTGGAGAGGCTGTTGGCACGGACTGGCAGCCACGTTTCTGTCAGTCTGCTCCAGGGCAGCTGTGGCTGCAGCAGTAGCTTACCACTTTCATTGCTTGTCTGTGAAGTGAATGCATAATGGACTCATTGTAAAGTGCTTTGGGTATCATGAAAGGCGCTATATAAATGCAATCCATTATTATTACCAAGCATGGTTTATATTATTATTTTCTTTAGATTTCTGTCACCCTAATAGACATCCCTGTTTCCACCTGGATCACTAATCCTCAGTTGATAATATATCTTGCGTCATTCTGCTTCATGCTGTTATATTTCGCCCTGATGCTACATTGAGCTATCAGCATTAGCTAGGTGATCGGACAGGCCTTCTAGCATTAGCTTAACTGGCGATCTGGCTGGATTTGATTACTATTTTCTATAAATTCTATTCATCCCCCACTGGAATCCTTTTTCATGTCCCAATATTTGACAATATACGTCGCTCTTAGACGTTATTTTTGCTAGACATTATTTCTGCTAGGCATTTGCTAGCTGCCTAGCATCAGGCGCTTTGAGTCACCATTCACTCAATCATGAATGTTTCTGTGCTTATTGTACTCCAAGGACTCATCATATCGTATCGCCCACTGAAACCACATACCCCTGTCCACCAGTAATGCATTATTTCAGTCATTCTTTAAGACAAATTTACATTAGTTGGCTCAGGCTCGCTAGCCAGCTAAGATTAGCAATCGTGGCATAAGAGGGAGGGTGGAGTTAACACCAGTTCTCAGGCATTTAAAGAGGCATGCATTGAAACGGGTCATTCTGAGGAATGATGCAAAAGATGGCTCACACTGCAGTAATTAAATAAAGAAATTTTGACCAAAATATGTCACAAACATTTTATTGAGACCTGTGGGAGTTGTCAACATGTGAGAAAATGGCAGTCATTGACCCTTTTAACACCTATGCAGCATAAGAATTGTTGGTACATCAGACCCCAATTCTGCATTATTAAGAAACTTCATTGTTCAGTTGAAGATTCTGTGATTTATGACGTGCTCCCAAACAGTCTTCCTCTAGATAGATAGATAGATAGATAGATACTTTATTTCAAACAAAAAAGTATAACAAAAACAAAACACTCCTCACACTCTCCTCCTCATGTTTTCAGGAAAAGGTGGATGACGACCGCAGCGACAAAGATGAAACGGACGAATCAGAAGAGGAGGAGGTGGAAGGAGAGGCGGAGGATAAGAAGCACTTGAAGAAAAATGGACCAATGCAGAATGGTCACGCAGTCCACAACAACAACCACAGCAAGATGGAGTAACCCAAGTTTTGGGATGAAGGAATGTGAGAAGGACTTATATACCTCGGGAGGGGAGGAAAATGGAGAGATGAAACAGATGAGGAAAAAAGGGGGGGAGGGGTGAGTGATTCCCTAAAACCAAGAACAGCAGGTATCTTAGACACTGTTGCACAAACCCACACCCACATAGTCATTCATATGCTTTGAGGGCACAGAGGTCCCAGTAGATGATTAACACTACACTGAGTGGCATTGCCTTTGTGCTTTGTCATCATAGAAAAACAAGCAAATGTATCACTGCCTTTTTTGATGTTAGTACCAAATGATTTCAGAGAGACGGGGAGAAAAACGGAGACGAGCAAAGTGTGGAGAAGACAGAGGAGGTTCATGCTGCTGCTACATTAGCTTTCATGTTCGCCTGTGTGCCTTAGAGCCTGCTAATGGCTGTTAAAAAGCCATTTTAAAGCCTTCTACTTTGAAATTGTGTAGCTTTATTCTGGGTTTTTTTTTTCTTTGTTACTGGTGGAACAGAGCAAGTTTTAAATAATTAGTGTTTTGTTAATGTTAGTCTATAGGGCATTTATTTCCCTAATTTTATGTCTATGCAACTGCATATCTTTTTTTTTTCTTTTCCAACACCTTTGCACAAACATGCAGTATTTCTTATTTGAAGTAACAACTTCCTCCCATAATGTGGCCAGTGCCATTTACACAGTATTCTAGTTTTAGGGAGAATGTTTTTTTGCATAATTCCTATTTTCAGTTGCAAGGTGCTTAAAGAGGACTCAACACTTTTATTCTTGGACTCGACTAGAATCGCTTTGCTCGATTTAGAGTTTGAAATGGGCTTTAGTGCAGCTCAATAGTGCATATTCTGCCTGAAATAAGCTGCTGTAACACCTCTCACTTAAAATCCACCTCCCCCTCTGATTGGCTATCCCCTAAAGGGAAGAAAATAGCAGGTGGCCTGGGTTCCTTTTCTCACAGTTAGAACTAAGTCCCAGAGATAATAATCATACAGTATTACGTCTTCTCTCATGACACCAAGGAGAGCCAAGAGGTACTGTCAGAAAATGAGACCATATTATTTTGCAACCGTTGTTGTTGTTTTTTTTTCTTTTTTATGGCCATATGTAGAAAATGATAAAAGCATGACAGCTCCCTTTTAATTCTTATGTATTTTAGGCAACTGTGAGTTCACACTGATAACAAAATCACAACTTCCTGCTTCTTAAATTACTCTTTTACTTTCTGGTTCAGTTTAGCCTCACTGACCATACCACCTACTAAAAAGAGCTGTCTCAGTGTGAACATTGTGAAGGGTTGAAAAAAATGTACAAGTTTTACTGAGAAAATTAAAAAAAAACCCAGCAGTTTCACAATCTTTACATTTGCAAAATAGGGGCCAGATTCCTGCCTAATATCCTAGGTACACATTTGTTAACCTGGGCGTGACAAATTTTAAGAGTTGATCTGAATTAATTATTTTTAAGTATGATTTTGTGTTTTTAATGAGTTTATAGGTCTTCTACGTGAAGGACGTTGCATTTGTTACAGTTTTATTTTGTCATGCTTTTTGTATGTCAAGTGCCTTATCTGTAACATGTGGGAAGCTCTTCTGTCTTCATGTCCACTCCTTTTTCTTTCCTGTTTCCACCCCACCCCACTGATCCGACTTCATGATTAGAACACTCTCTTTCCCCACTTTTCTATTCATTACTCACTTCTCTATATAAATGATCTCCTTTTCAAACTCACCCTCAATCCACTTCCATGTTCCTTTTCACTAACCCCAACCAACCAGCAGCATCTTCCCCGGTGATACAGAAGAAACAGCTGTGTCCTAATTACAGTGTTATTTTTTTTTTTTTTAAATTTTGTGTCTTATGTTCAATGATGCCTAAGTGTTGTAATTAATGATGAAAGCAAAGATCATGAATCACAATGAAAGCTCTATGAAGTTGTTTTCTTGTCTCTTGTTTTAAATGATACCGCCACATACAACAACACTTTCAATACCAGCTATGGTGTGCAATAGTGTACAGCTGATGACAGAATTATGAGTTCCCCTATGAAAATTTCGTTTTTTGAATTATTTCCCAAGTGCTGTTAAACAGCGCAACAAATTTTTAACACGGCTTTTTCCATACATCCTAGTTTTCTTTAGCAAGTCTAAATTGTTTTACTTTGCACACAGAAACAAAATTATTTTACAAAAATAAAACTACCAGGATCAAAATTATGAGCCACCTGAAAAACTCACCTTTTTATTGAGCCATAGCACAAACTACTGCTGTGCTATGATGTACTTTAACTTTGTAATGCTCAAAGCTTGCAAAATCAAGTTAAAACTGAGGGTTATCTTCCAATTTACACAAAGTAGAAAAACTTCAGCAAGGATTTGAGCTGTGACTTCAGAAAGCCTCATGCCAAAAACAAAAGAAATCAGTTTAGACTTGAGAAAAAGAATTGTTAATGCTCACAAAGCAGGAGATGGATATAGAAAGTTATCACAGCATTTCCAAGTGTCAAGAAATGGAGTGAGAAGTATCATCAAGAATTCAGAGAGAGTCACATAGTACAGAACAAGCCTGGCAGAGGTAGGAAGAGAAAGATTTCAAAGACTCTGGAAAGAAAACTAGTGACTGATGTGTCTAAAGACCCCAGAGCAACTACCAGCACACTAGTGTGAATGGCTTACTCAAGTTGGGAATTGTAGTCTCAAAGAAGATAATCACTAGATCCCTGTACAAGAATGGACTACGAGATTGTAGATCAAGAAAATGTCAATTTCTGCAGAAGAGACACCTTCAAACCAGATTGAAGTTTGCTAAGGACAATCTGGAGAAAGATTATTCATACTGGAACCGTGTCCTTTGGTCAGACGAGACAACACTAGAGCTCTTTGGCCATAGAGATACTGTTGATGTTTGGAGAAAGAAGGAATAGGGGTAAAGAACACCAACCCCACAGGGAAACACGGTGGTGGGAGTATTATGCTGTGGAGATGCTTCTGTACATCTGGAACTGAGAATCTCATCAAGGTGGAAGGAATCATAAAGAAAGAAGAATGTGAAGATTTTGAAAGGAAGTCTCAAGCAGTAGCAGCAAAACTGGGTCTGGGTCATCGCTTTGTCTTCCAACACGACAACATCATCAGGAGTGACATATGTCACTCCTGATATGTCACTCCTGATGAAAAAACTGCCTCCAGAAGGCCAATGTGAACATTATTGACTGGCCTGCACAAAGCACCAACTTGAATCCCATTTAAAATCTGTGGGGTGAACTGAAGACCAAGGTCTATGCCAGAAGGCCATCAGCTCTGGAGGAGCTTGAGAGATTCACCTAAGAAGAATGGGCTGAGATTGCTCAGGAGACGTGTGCGAAACTTGTTGAAAGCTACAACAAATGACTGCAGGCTGTTATTCAGCAAAAAAGATACATAACTGACTATTAGCATCAGGGGGGCTCATAATTTTGACCCTGGTAGTTTTGTGAAATAATTTTGTTTCTGAGTGCAAAGAAAACCAAATTTACGCTTTCTAAAGAAACTAGGATGTTTGGAAAAGCTGTGTTAACAGCAATTTACTTGGCAAATACTTTTAAAAAAATATAACATTTTCATAGGGGGGCTCATAATTCTGTCCTCAAGTGTACTTAGTGTCAGGGAAAGTTTTTTTTTAAGTACAGTCTATAATGTGGAAAGGTTGAAATGATAGACCATTAACACTATTCTGAAGCTCCAAATTACATTTTACTCTTTCTTTAATAGTAAATCAGCCATTTCCTGTATCTTGTGCTGTATTTAAATAGGTACGTAGATATGTGGACATCCAGTGCCTCACATACAGTAACAATTACGTATGCGTAACTGACAATGACAATGCCAAAGGTCAGACAGTAAGCCTACCTCACATTTGTTTTGTATTTACTGGGCTTCCATATGAAAAAATAAAATATACATAAAATCCCATCTGAGAAATTTTTGACTAGCAAAATCAGCATGGAGTCACAAAAATATCTGAGCCTGAAAACTAACTAAAACAGCAACGTTACATTACCAGTACAAACTAACTTGACACCATCAATATTAAGAGGTTTTTCCTCATAAAATTACAAACTTTTTTCAAAAAATATTTTTGGCATAAATTTTCTGCTCTTCTAATAAATTTGTCATAATTTTCTTTGAAAAATATAAAATTGCAGCCTCTTTCCACATAAATTTGTGGCTTTTTTTCTTCATAAAAATGCGACGTTTCCATAAAGTTTGTGATTTTTTTTTCCCAGAAAATTTATTTTTGTCTCTTGCAAAAGAGTTTCTCATAAAATTGCAACTTCTCCCCTAAATTTGTTTTGTCGTACACATGTGGACAAAATTGTTGGTACCCCTCTGTTAATGAAAGAAAAACCCACAATGGTCACAGAAATAACTTGAATTTGACAAAAGTGGTAATAAATAAAAATTCTATGAAAATTAACTAGTGAAAATCAGACAATGCTTTTGAGTTGTGGTTCAACAGAATTATTTTAAAAAACAAAACTCATTAAACAGGCCTGGACAAAAATGATGGTACCCTTAACTTAATATTTTGTTGCACAACCTTTTGAGGCAATCACTGCAATCAAACGATTTCTGTAACTGTCAATGAGACTTTTGCACCTCTCAGTAGGTATTCTGGCCCAGTCCTCATGAGCAAACTGCTCCAGTTGTCTCAAGTTTGAAGGGTGCCTTCTCCAGACGGCATGTTTCAGCTCCTTCCACAGATGTTCAATAGGATTTAGATCAGGGCTCATAGAAGGCCACTTTAGAATAGTCCAATGTTTCGCTCTTCGCCATTCTTGGGTGTTTTTAGCTGTGTGTTTTGGGTCATTATCCTGTTGCAAGACCCATGACCTGCGACTGAGACCAAGCTGTCTGACACTGGGCAGCACATTTCTCTCTAGAATACCTTGATAGTCTTGAGATTTCATTGTACCCTGCACAGATTCAAGACACCCTGTGCCAGATGCAGCAAAGCAGCCCCAGAACATAACCTCCTCCATGTTTCACAGTAGGGACAGTGTTCTTTTCTTGGTATGTGTCAAGGATGGCCCTCGCGAGCCATCATAAGACACCACAAGTTGCCAGTGAGTTTGCACAGTTTATTAATAGAACAGAAAAGGAACAAAATAACAAGCCACGGGGGGCTTAAACACACTACAACAACATACAGATGACGATAGGGAATAATGGATACATAAGGAAGCACACTTACGATCACAGAGGTAGAACGGTCAACGTACGAACAGAGGGATGCTCGCTCACGTCTGACAATGGAGAGGTTTTTGACGAGACTGCCGCGCCTTTCCGTTCTCAGCTGCCCTCTTAAGTGGAGGTCCGCTGATGAGGCGAAATGTGGCTCAGCTGTCAAGTCTGACAGCCGGAAGCCCCTCCGAGCGTTGCCACAATAAAGGCTCGGGGAGCCACAAGGGACACACAGCTGTCAAATAGGCGAAGATAGTGCTTGGCTCGAGCACGGACGGGATTGGCGCTTGATCCATGACAGTACCTCCACCCCAAGGGTGAACTACGAGCGCCCTATGACCCCCCCAGGGTGGGCGGATGGGGGAAAAGGCCGAAGGGCAAGAACCAGCAAGAGAAAAAAAAAACCATAACGAAGACCGGGAACAACTGAGATGTAATTGCAGAGTACGGTTAGCACGAAAAACACAATACTCCATAGCACACACATAATTAGAACAGGGCAGGAAAAAAAACAACCATGATGGTGACAGGGAACAAATGAGGCAATTTACACAGTAAGGTTAAAAGAAAAACACAATACTCCATAACACACAAATGATAATTAGAACAGGGCACAAATGAGGCAATTACTGAGTATGGTTAACAGAAAACACAATACTCCGTAACGCACAGTAAACACAGAACAGGGCAAAAAAGCAAAAACACCAAGAGTTAGGCATGTTTCATCCCTCAGACAGGAGAGGGGAGAGGAGAAAAAAACATGCTAACAACAGCAAATACACAGATGGGAACAACCACACAGAATGACCTTATACCTCAGTGGGACCACACAACAAATGAGGATGACGACAGGCAGAGTCCAATAAAACAGGACCAGTTCCGGCGGTCTCCCTGCGTCCAATGGCCAAAGGGTGATTAAAGGGAAAAGGACACGTTCGGGGGGCCTACCCCAGTCCCAGGCCCAGAAAGTCGGAACCTCCGGTGGCCAAACCAGGTCGCCCAGTAGAAGGCACAGTATGTTAGGTGGCCGACCCAGGGCACCGAACCGGCGCAAAAGTTCCACAGGCGGCCGACCCGCATCCCTCAGCCACCAGACCCGTGGGGAAACAATTGGCAACGGCCTCCCTGGTGAGGGGAAAGACGTGGGAGAGCCGGGGCGAACGTAGAGAACCCCAACAGCCCCCGGTGGCGATGAGCTGGGATGGTGACGATGATGATGGGCATGATGATGACGACGAGCCAGTACAATGTCAGGCGGCAGAGGGTCTGCAGCTCCTTCACCGACCTTGAACCATACCGGTGCCGCACCCACGACGGGCCCCGATTGGGTCTCGGCTGCACCCGCGATGGACCCCGATTGGGCCGGCGCAGCACCAGTGACGACCTCCAACCCCGAACCTGGAACCTCCAGTACAGCGAACGGGATTTGCTCCGCATCGGTGACCCTGGGAGAAGGCTCAGAAGAAAGGAAAGAACCGGGATCAGAATCACCCGGGGACGCTTCGTCGTCGGCGCAGGCTCCACGCTGCAATCTGCTCTACTCCTCTGCCCATGACGTGGCTGCGGGGCTGGAACCAGGCTCTCCAGAGACGCAGGCCCCCTCCTCGTCCGGCGATGTAGGCCTGGCGTCGCGGACCGCTCAGCGGAGGGAGACACAGAGGCAGCAGGTTTTTGTAACTTAGATTTTTATTCATTTTTCATCATATATAATGCATTCAGATCACATTCTACATTTAAAAAACAAAGGGGTTAGGGTAGGGAAAAATAAAAAAAAATAAACAAAATAAAAATAAAAAAATAAAAGGTGGGGGGGACAAATGTTGGAGCATCAAGTTTTTAGTTTCCATCTCTTAATTCTTCTGGTTTTTTCAGTGTCTTTGGTTATTCTTTCAATTTCTGCCTCGTTGTTGCACTTTGTAGTGTGTCCATTTCCGCCATTTTTTCTCCCATATTCCTTCTTGCATTCTTCGTCGATATGTTAGTTTTTCCATCATACGTATGTCCTCAACAATGTCAGTCCATTGTTCTTGGTCAGGAAGAACTTCTGATCGCCATTTTTTTGTGATAGTTTTTTTACATGCAATCAACAAGATTTTAACTAGATATCTGTCCTCAGCCTGTATAACACTGTCTTTTTTAAGATCACATAAGTACATCAGGTTACAGTTCATTGGTATATTATATCCTAATATCCTCTGTATTGTCACATGCATAGATTTCCAAAATGATGATATTTTGTAGCATTTCCAAAACATATGTAAGTGGTCTGCATTTTGAGCCCCACATCCCCTCCAGCATAAAGATTGGGTATTTGAATATTTTCCTTGAATCTGTGGTGTAATGAAAAAGCGAATCAGGTTTTTCCATCCAAATTCCCTCCATGCCCTTGAATTTGTTGATGTGTGTTGTGTTTTCCATATTTCCTGCCAGCTTTCTTCTGTTATGTTTAAATTGAGCTCTTTCTCCCATTTCTCCTTTATATAGTTACTTGTATGATTGTTTGTCATAAGTTTCTGATATAGTTTTGAAATAATTCTTATTTTATTTCCTGCATATGAGCTTAAAATAAGTTGTATAATCTCGTTCACATCTGTTTGGAGGTTATGCCTAATCTTCTTCATATAGTAATCTCTCATCTGCAGATATCTGAAAAATTCCGATCTTTCTAATTTAAATTTTCTCCTGATATTTACAAAGCTCCCGAGATCTTTTTTTCCGATATTGCCCCATGCTGTGATTCCCTTGTTCACCAGATTTTTGTATCCCCTATCTTGTTTTGCCGGTTCAAACTGACTGTCAAATGCTACCCATTTCAATAGTTTTATGTCTTCCCTTATATTATATTTTTGTACTATTTTATACCACAGTTCTAAAGTAAATTTAGTGATTGGGTCTATTTGTTTGATTTGCTTATATGCATCTTTATCTCCTATTATGCTTTGTACTGGGAGTCCCTCAATTTCCTTTTCCATTTCTTTCCATTTTGCCTCATATCCCTCGTCGCACCAACATATGATATATCTTATTTGTGCTGAGTAGTAATATTCCTTTAGACTCGTTAGGCCCATGCCTCCTTTCTCTTTTGGTAATTGGAGGGTTTTATATTTCACTCTTGGTTTTTTACCTCCCCAAACAAATCTCGATATCATCCTGTCCCACTTTGAGAATTGGGCATCTGGAATCTCTGTTGGTATAGCCTGGAAGAGGTAAAGTAATCTAGGTTGTATGCTGATTTTGACTGTCTCAATTTTTGAATTCAGATCCATATTTAAGATTGACCATCTATCAATATCTTTTTTTATTTCTTGTTCCAACCTATCATAGTTTGCTTTATATATTTTGCTTAGGTCTTTAGGTATGTTCACTCCAAGGTATTTTATTTCTTTTTGCTTCCAGTTTAGTTTGATCTTATCAGTTATCTGGTTTAGAGGGTTATAGTGGAATGTCAGTATTTGTGTTTTTGTTATGTTTATCTTGTATCCTGATAATTTTCCAAAATTTTCTATCAAGTTCATCATTTCCATTATTGATTTATCTGGTTGTTCAAGGTAAACTATAATATCGTCTGCAAATAGCCCAATCTTGTGTTCCGCCCCCTTTATTGTTACACCTTTTAATTTCTTATTTTGTCGTATCGCTTGAGCCAATGGTTCTATGAACAGAGCAAACAAGGTGGGCGATAAGCAGCATCCCTGCCTAGTTGATCTTTGTATATTTACTTTGTCTGTTAAGCTACCGTTTATCTTGATTCTTGCCACAGGTTCTTGATATAGCGTCCTTATGCATTGTACTGATTTTTCGTTAAATCCAAAGCGCTCCAGTACACTATATAGGAATTTCCAGTTAACCCTGTCAAATGCTTTTTCTGCGTCTAAACTCATTATTACTGCGCTTTTCTTTTCTTTATGTATTTGGTTAATTATATGTATTGTTCTCCTGATATTGTCATGTGTTTGGCATCCCTCTATGAATCCAGTTTGATCATCTTCTATCAATTCCGTCAAGAATGTCTTTATTCGTTTACATATAATTGTTGTGTATATTTTATAATCTACATTTAATAAAGAGATTGGTCTATAGTTTCCGCATTGTTCTTTATCTTTCCCTGGTTTTAAAATAACTGAAATGATTGCTTCGTTCCATGTTGGAGGTATTTTGTTGTTGTTCAGTGTCCAATTAAATGACTTTAGGAGTTGTGGCATGAGTTCTTCTATAAACAGTTTATAAAACTCAGAGGGGTATCCATCACTACCTGGTGATTTACCATTTTTAAGTGACTTAATCACATCTCTGATCTCTTGTGTTGTTATTTCTGCTGTTAGTTTTTCATTTTGTTGATTTCCTATTGATGGCAAGTCCAATGTGTCTAGAAATTTTTTGATATCTTTAGTATTTGTTTCTTCAGGTTGCGAGTATAGTTCTTGGTAGAAATTATGGAATATTTCTTCGATGTTTTCTGGGTTAACTGTGGTTTTATTTGTGGTGGGGTCTTTAATCTTGTATACATTATTCATTGTTTGTTGTTTTCTTAACCGTTTTGCCAGCAGTTTTGTGGCTTTTGGCCCCGTTTCATAATATTTTTGCTTTAGATATCTATTTTTCCTTTCAATTTCATCCATTTGTGTTTCTTTTATCTTTGTTTTTTCTTCTTTAATTTCTTGATATATTTTTGGATCATTTGTGCTTTGATGTTTACGTTCTAATTCCCTCAGTCTCTCACATCTTTGTTCATACGCTTCCAGTTTAGTCTTATTTGCTTTTCCTGTTTCAACAATTAATTTACCCCTTAACACGGCTTTTAGTGCGTCCCATAGTATTGTTGGGTCCACTTCTTCATTGTCATTCTCTTGGATATATTCGTTTATGTTTATTTTTATTCTTTCTTTCATTTTCTCATCATTTAACAGTCCTACGTTAAGTTTCCATGTTGTTTGTCGTTTTCTATTGTTCAAATATATTTCCATGTATATAGGATTATGATCTGATATTTCTGCCCCTCCAATCCAACAATTTCTCACCCTGTGTCTGTCACCTTCATTCATAAGGAAGTAATCTATTCTAGAGTGTACTTTATGGGCTGCTGAATAATGTGTATAGTCTTTTTCGAGTGGGTGTAGGTCCCTCCATATGTCTACCATACCCATTTCTGCCAGTGAGGTTCTTATGAACTTTGTTACATGTTTTTTTGTCTTCTTAACACTTGTTGTGTCAACTTCATGATCCATGACAGCATTTAAGTCTCCTCCACAAATTAGGACTCCTTCACTGTGTGTTGCTATGAGATCAAACAGATGTTGAAAAAAACCCTTGTCACTTTCTGGTGGGGCATAGATGTTCACTAATGTGATCTGCATACCATCTATTCTTCCCTTTATTATTACATACCTGCCTTCTTTATCCTGGATTTCCTGTTCACTTTCAAATTGTATTTTGTTTGAGATTAGTATCATAACCCCCCTTTTTGCTCCTCCCTTAAATGAACTGTAGTAGGAGTTCTTATAGCCAAATCTCTTTAGTTTCACATGTTCTGCCTTGCTCAAATGTGTCTCTTGCATAAATATAATTTCAGCTTTTTCCTTCTTGAATTTTCTTATTATTCTTTCCCTTTTAACAGGTGAGTTCAGACCATTCACGTTTAGTGTCATTATCTTAAGATTTTTACCCATATTCATGTTTTTCCATTTTTTTAACTTGTGCTCCTAGCCCCTTTAACAACAAAAATAACACATATTTATATAAAAACACATTAAAAAAACTCGACCTCCGTACTTTGGGCCTTTCTTCTGCCCACTGGTCCCTGTTGGTGGGTGGGGGGTTTGTCTTCACAGAGTGAAGGGCCCTCCCTAGACTTCTAATTACTATCAAAGTAATAGTCATAAGTCTAGAAATGTCCAACAAATATCACTTAAACCTCTCCTAGCCGTCTGTTTCTCTTTTACCTTGTCTTCTTGGCCTTCATTTCTTCTGTGCCTTTCTTAATCTTTGTTATGATCTAGGCTTTCAGTTGAAAGCCTTGTAGCTTGTCCTGGGCCCGCTGCTCTACGTCTCTCCCCCTTCTTCCGCCGCTCACTCGTCTCCACTCCGTCTGTCGTGGTGCGTTCAGGGCCGCCGCTGCTCCAGCCGTCTCCTTCGGCACGCTCACCTCAAGGCCCCGCTCCATCATATCCCACGCTGCCTCTTCGGCCGTGTTGTAGGTTCTTGTGCCTTCCTCCCAATGAATCCTCATTTTCGTTAGCGGCGTTTGGAATCTAATTTTTTTCTCTTTCAGCGTTTTTTTAATATTGGCATATTTCTTCCGCTGCTGCACGATTTCTGTCGGGTAGTCATGGTCAAAAAATACCTGTTTGTCGCCGATTCGTATCTTTTTTTTCCATGCTTGCGTCAGGATTCTTTCCTTTATGTCATATTTCACAAAGTTTACCACAACTGACCTGGGTGGAGAGTTTGTTTTCGGGTTCTGTGCCGGTGTTCTGTGCGCCCGTTGAATCTGCAGATCCGTTTCTCCGGGTATTTCCAGTTCTTTTTTTAAGAACTGATCCATGAATTTTGTCATCGAGTTGCCTTCAATGCCCTCCGGAATTCCAAAGATGCGCATATTGCTTCGTCGGGATCTGCTCTCCAAGTCGTTTATTTTCTCCTGCATCCTCTGCGTTTGCGTCGTCAGGGTCTGTAGTTGTTCGTTTGCCTCGCTTTTCCAATCTTCTAGTTCCGAAATTCGGGTCTGCGCTTCTGTCATACACGCCCGCTGGGAGCGCAGCTCCTCCATGTTTTCCGTTAATTTACGCTCCATTTCTCTTCGGAGGTCCATGATTTCCTCCTTAATTTCTTTTTTCAGTTCCTCCTTAAGAGCCGCTAAATCCTGTTGTAGCTGTCGCTTGAATTCTCTCAACTCTTCACCCAAACTGGCGATGCCAGCGTTCATGTTGTCGAGTCTGGTGTCCTCCATTTTCTCTGCTGTGGACATCTCGTTTTTTTGGGCTTTGCGTACAGCGGTTTTTCCTGCGTTGTTGGAGAGGAATTCTTCAATTTTACCCTGTTTTTGTCCTTGTGCCCGGTTCCTTCGTGTTTTCATCCCTTAGTTTATTGATTCGTTTATGTCGAGTTGGCCATTTACCGATGATTTTTAATCCGGCTAGGGAGAGCTCTTTGTTTAAGTGTTATGTCTCTCCGCCATCTTCCCGGAAGTCCAGAGGCAGCAGGTTTAATGTCAGAAGCTACAACAGGTGGTGGGAGTTCGGGGGACTGCGAACCCCGAGCTCCACCCCCAGGAGTCAGACAAGGCAAATCACAACTACGGGGAGACACATGAACTTGCACTTGCCTGTTTCCCGGAGGATGGATGGTGCCTGCTGTAGCGGGTGGAGTTCTTCCCTCTCCCTTCCGGATGGTGACGGCAGGCCCTTCGGGCAGACGAGGAGGAGCCGCTCTCGGTGGATGGCAGCCGGGCCTCGCTGAAGCACGACTCACAGCACTCACAGCAGCCGGAGATGACGTCGAGGAGGAGGGGGCCACAGCCGAGGCGATCCGGACACGAGGAGCTGACGGAACAGCTGGGACTGATGACCCGGGGGAAGCGGCTACGGGGATTCCCTCCTGTCGTGATGTAAAGGACACTGCTGACTGGGAGGCTGAGTTACTCCAACGACCCGGAGCTGGATCCGGACGGGATTCTCGCTGGGACCTCGTTGTGACATGGCGACGACGCTTACTGGCCGATGGTGAGGCGATGGAGCCAGGAACACATGGCGCCGGGGCTGGACGGGTGACGGGAGCTGAATTCCGAGGCAAGGAGCGAGTATGCCTCTCCGTCGGCCTCCTGCCGGGGTTTCCCTCCAGTCCACGGACCTCCACCCTCGTCGGGGACGCTGTGCTCGGGGGAGAAGGAGGAGGTTCCTTGGCCGCCTCTCCAATTAACCCACGCTGTGCCACAATCCATGTTACCCTCTCCTTTCCTTCTGGAAAGGAGGTGAGGTGGTATTTCAATAAGGCCCTCTGGGCGAGAAACAAGTAGTCTCCTGCCGCTGAAGTGGGCATGAGACGACGGGCCTTAGCCAGATAGCCGTCGATCTCTTCGAACCACTCAGGGCAGAATCCACGCTCGAGGGTGGACATACTATACACTCGCCCCAGCGAAGGGAAAAAAACTCCAACCATAGCAAACTCACGACGAGAGGCGTCTCAGTCTGGCGGCAGTCTACTGTCATGGATGGCTCTCACGAGCCATCATAAGGTGCCACAAATCGCCAGTGAGTTTGCACAGTTTATTAATAGAACAGAAAAGGAACAAAATAACAAGCCACGGGGGGGCTAAAACACACTACAACAACATAGAGACAACGAAAGGGAATAACGGATACATAAGGAAGCACACTTACAATCACAGAGGGATGCTCGCTCATGTCCGACAATGGAGAGATTTTTTGACGAGACTGCCGCGCCTTTCCGTTCTCAGCTGCCCTCTTAAGTGGAGGTCCGCTGATGAGGCGAAATGCGGCTCAACTGTCAAGTCTGACAGCCGGAAGCCTGTCCGAGCGCTGTCACAATAAAGGCTCAAGGAGCCACAAGGGACACACAGCCGTCAAATAGGCGAAGATAGTGCATGGCTCGAGCGCGGACGGGATCGGCGCTCGAACCATGACAGTATGCTTCATTTTTGCGTCTGTGAACATAGAGCTCATGTGCCTTGCCAGAAAGTTCCAGTTTTGTCTCGTCTCTCCATAGGACATTCTCCCAGAAGCTTTGTGGCTTGTCAACATGCAGTTTGGCAAATTGCAGTCTGGCTTTTTTATGATTTGTTTTCAACAGTGGTGTCCTCCTTGGTTGTCTCCCATGAAGTCCACTTTGGCTCAAACAACGACGGATGGTGCGATCTGACACTGATGTACCTTGACCTTGGAGTTCACCATGAATGTGTTTAGAGGTTGTTCTGGGCTCTTTTGTTACCATTCGTATTATCCGTCTCCTCATGCGGCCACGTCCAGGGAGGTTGGATCTTAAATTTCTGAATAATATGTGCAACTGTAGTCACAGGAACATCAAGCTGCTTGGAGATGGTCTTATAGCCTTTACCTTTAACATGCTTGTCTATAATTTTCTTTCTAATCTCCTGAGACAACTCTCTCCTTTGCTTCCTCTGGTCCATGTTTGGTGTGGTAAACACCATGTCACCAAATAGCACAGTGACTACTTGTCACTCTTTAAATAGACCGACTGACTGATTACAAGTTTGTAGACACCTGTGATGTTAATTAGAGGACATATCTTGGTTCAACATGTCCCTATGGTCACATTATTTTCAATCTTTTCTAGGGGTACCATCATTTTTGTCCAGGCCTGTTTCATAAGTTTGTTTTTAAAGTAATTCTGTTGAACCACAATTCAAAAGCATTGTCTGATTTTCATTGCTTAATTTTCATAGAATTTTTATTTATTACCACTTTTGTCAGATTCAAGTTATTTCTGTGACCATTGTGGGTTTTTCTTACATTAACAGAGGGGTACCAACAATTTTGTCCACGTCTGTATTTCTGGCATAAATTTTCTGCTCTTCTAATAAATTTGTTCTATTCTCACTTGAAAATTTGCTACCTTTTCCATGGAAATTAGCAGCACTTTTCACATAAGTTTGTAACATTCTTCTCAAAAAAATGCAACTTTTCTAGTAGTGTTTTTCCCCAGATATTTTGTGACTGTTTTTTGCAAAGTAAGTAAGCTTTTATTTGCACTCAAGCTCCATGAAAATACATAAAATACAGATCAACACACAAAGAACAACAGAATATTCAAAACAAGAAAAAAAATATATATGTACAGTGGTGTGAAAAAGTGTTTGCCCCCTTCCTGATTTCTCATTTTTTTGTATGTTTGTTACACTTAAATGTTTCAGATCATCAAACAAATTTACTTGTATCTTTGTCTCATATTTAAACACAAAATGCAGTTTTTAAATCAAGGTGTTTATTATTAAGGGTAAAAAAAATCAAAGTGAACAAACTTTCAAACAAAGTGAAGTAGACCAAAAGATCCTCAAAAGCTAGCTAGACATCATGCTGCAATCTAAAGAAATGCAAGAAATTCAGGAGCAAATGAGAAACAAAGTAACTGAGATCTATCAGTCTAGAAAAGGTTATAAAGTCATTTCTAAAGCTTTGGGACTCCAGCGAACCACAGTGAGAGCCATTATCCACAAATGGCAAAAACGTGGAACAGTGGTGAACCTTCCCAGGAGTGGCTGGGTGGCCAAAATTACTCCAAGAGTGCAGCAAGGATTCATCCAAGAGGTCACAAAAGACCCCACAACAACATCCAAAGAACTGCAGGCCTCACTTACCTCAGTTAAGGTCAGTGTTCATGACTCCACCATAAGAAAAAGACTGGGCAAAAATGGCCTGCATGGCAGAGTTCCAAGACAAAAACCACTGCTGAGCAAAAAGACCATAAAGGCTTGTCTCAGTTTTGCCAGAAAACATCTTGATGATCCCCAAGACTTTTGGGAAAATACTCTGTGAACTGACGAAACAAAAGTTGAACTTTTTGGAAGGTGTGTGTCCCATTACATCTGGTGTAAAAGTAACACAGCATTTCATAAAAAGAGCATCATACCAGCAGTAAAATATGGTGGTGGTGTGGTGACCCACCACAATCTACATGGACATTCAACCTTCACACTCAGCTAGGCAGCAGGAAGCAGAACAATTTGCATATGGACAGAGAGCCCCTAGGAGACAATCAGAACAATGGACTATTGTTATACATCCCTGGATTAAGGAGAGGAAGTCCGGGCGCCAGTTAATCATGCAATTGATATGTATTGACTGATATGTATATCAATATGCAAATGTACCATGCATTCTCTCTTGTCTGTATAAAAGAGCTTACTATACATAACACAGCAGCACACACGACACACAGTACAGACACAGCACAACACAGCGCACAGCGCTGCAGTTGATGATGGAGGAAATAAAACTCTGAAACCTTCCAGCTCGTTGCATCTTGCCTGAACTTATTTGTTCCTCCACAGTGGTAATGTGATGATCTGGGGCTGTTTTGCTACCTCAGGACCTGGAAGACTTGCTGTGGTAAATGGAACCATGAATTCTGCTGTCTACCAAAAAATCTCGAAGGAGAATGTCCGGCCATCTGTTCATGACCTCAAGCTGAAGCACACTTGGGTTCTGCAGCAGGACAATGATGTAGAACACACCAGCAAGTCCACCTCTGAATAGCTTAAGAAAAACAAAAGGAAGACTTTGGAGCGGCTTAGTCAAAGTCCTGACCTGAATCCGATTGAGATGCTGTAGTATGACCTTAAAAAGGCAGTTCATGTTTGAAAACCCTCCAATGTGGCTGAATTACAACAATTCTGCAAAGATGAGTGGGCCAAAATTCCTCCACAGTGCGAGACTCATTGCCAGTTATCACAAACGCTTGATTGCAGTTGTTGCTGCTAAGGGTGGCCCAACCAGTTATTAGGTTTAGGGGGCAGTCACTTTTTCACACAGGGCCATGTAGGTTTGGATTTTTTCCCCCTTAATAATAAACACTGTGGCGTATCCCCCACAACAGACTGGGACAGACACAGCGCTCGGCTAGAGCAAATAACAGAACAGTGAAATGTGTGTATTAATGTCTACAGGCAGCCCCGCTCCTCCTGGCTTGTTCCGGCTCAGTACTGTGATGTTAATGTCCCATTCATGCATTGTGTTCATGCTTCCTCTTCTGACTGTGTCTCTCAAATGCGCAGTTTATTATTTCTTTGCCGCCGCAAACACCTTAATTTAAAAACTGTATTTTGTGTTTACTTAGTTATCTTTGTCTAATATTTAAATTTGTTTGATGATCTGAAACATTTAAGTGTGACAAACATACAAAAAAAAGAGAACTCAGGAAAGAGGCAAACACTTTTTTACACCTCTCTCTCTCTCTGTATATATATAAGAGGATATAAAAAAGCAAGTATAAAACAGCATAAAACAGAATATAAAAATTTGTTGTGAGAATTTTTGACACACATCTTCAGCTTTTCTAAGGAATGTATTATTTTTCTGGTATTTTTTTTTTTTTTTTAGGTTAATTGGCATTAACTGGGGATTCTAAATTGTGATTGTGAGAGTGAATGGCGGTCTGTCTCTCTGTGTTGGCCCTGCGATGGACTGGCTATCTGTGCAGGGTGTGCCCTGCATCTGGCCCAAAAGATGTTGGAATAGCCCCCCTCCCCCCGGCGACCTGCAAAGAATGAATGAATATTTTTTTCCGCACAAATCTTGTCATTTTTTACTGAAAGTTTTACTTTTTTCAAGGCCTTAAGGAGCCACTGGCTATGGGCAAGAGAGCCATAGGTTGCAGATTCCTGATTCAAAGCAATAAAAAGTGAGTCTTTGTAGGCAGTACAGGAATGTTAAAAAATACAATTTAATGGACTGTGTAAGGTTTGGACCTGCTGTCTTCTGTATGCAGCAGCTCCCTCTGCTGTCTGTGGGGCGGAGAACATGCGAGGAAAAGACGAAACGTCCATGTGACGTCATTTATAGCTGACTTCTTGTTGTCCAATGGGAGCAGGGGAAAATGCCAGGTTAGCCTTTAGCTCATAGGTCCTACTGTGTTAGCCAAAAACGCCATCTTGATCTGAGAGGGCATTTAAATGGAGAGAAAGCACTAAAACTGACACTGTTGGGGGTTGGCAGGCCTTTTAAGTTGTGTTTTAATCTTCGGCTCGGTCTGGATTACCGCCTGCCATGGCTTAGGGGCATTAATAAGGCAAAGTAAAGAGAGTTCGTCAGGAAGTCTGCGACTTACACTGTAGCTAGTTAGCGCGGGGGAGGGGCGGGGTGTTTGAACATTTTTTTTTTCTCAGCCAGAGTTTATTTGTTTATGTTGTTAAACACAGACATGTCGTCTTCAAATTCAGGTGAGTCAAACTAAAAATCACTACAGTGGCTGGTTTGAACAATGCTGCTTTTATTCGGGTGCGATTTGTTTCGAGTTATGCTTGAGCGGATTCTTTCCAAAACATAGCGTGACAGCAGCGGCTAAGTTAGCTCAGTAGCCAGCTAGTTTGTTATTGCTTTAGAAGCGACCTAGCATGCTAACTACTTCAAAGTGGTGGCTGTGCATAAAATACATTCACAAGAGAAATTAGGCAATGTTTAAAAAAGCGGACTGACTGTCACGTTTGAGAAACGTTTTATTATATTGATGAGTGTTGTCTGTTATAGTAAGTTTGGGATTAGCTTTTGATCGTTTTGTGTGAGCGTTACATCTAGATATTGAATCTAGTTAGGAGTTGATATAGTTATGACAAGCTATGGAAATCGCTGCGCCATTATCTAGTCTATAGCTGTAATGTTCTCAGAATGTCAGCAGGCCTTGGAAATTATGTTACTTATCTGATTCACTCTTATTTACTTGCGTAAGTAAAAAAGTTCATACCGCCTTCTATGTAACGACATTTTACAAATGCTTGTACCCAGAGTGAGAACAGATATATTCAGTAAAGTTCTCTACTTTGCTTTCTTTTCCTGCTGCTGTATAGAACGATCTCAAACTGAGACAGCTGCTTACTGTCCGGGATTTTTAAATTATTGTGTAAAGATGCATTCAGACCAAACGCGACTAAATTTGGTCGCGTTTGGCTGAACGCACCTTAAGGATCGGGAAAGCGGCAATCTGCGTTCATACCAGTATCCTAAAAATGGTGAAATTTCTCTGAAAGAGTGCCTGTTTAATCTTTTGTTGTGTGAACTTGATATAGCAGTTCACTCATTTGTATTACTGTTATTGAAACTTTAGTATTCACGACTACTTTCCTGGCAAGATCATTCTTTAAAACGATATACATTTTCAGTCTTTTTCTCTTGTATATGTAGTTTAATACTTATGTGGACACATTTGGCCTGTCTATAAAGGTCTTGTTACAAATATAGTGGGCATGGGGCCGGTGCTGTCTGAAACGAGGTCAGTGCTCACAAAGCAGTTTTTGAATAGTTCAGACTGGGATTTGAACTGTCTTTAAGCAGAAGTTTGTTCCATGTGTTTCGATCACACCCGTTGACCAATAGTTTAAATAACCTCGTGTTATAACATTTTAATGAATGTAATTGGTGGCTGTAGTGTAATAATAATGATATGACACATGTGATTTATTATATTCCACTTATTTTTGTCAATGCATTAAACTTAATTGAAGATTGCCGTTTTATTGTGTTTTTTTTCTTTGTGCTATTAATAGAGTTAGCAGACCCGAATCTGGGTATGGGGGCAAGTAGCGCTCAAGCAGGTGGGGCAGCTGTTGTGCCGAAAGGGACCAACAAACGACGTGCTGCGTAAGTTGGTTTGACAAAGAAAACTTTGCCTATACAGTGTTGTATACATTTGATGCCCAGTTGTCTATTTTTGTTTTAATAATTGTGGTTAATTAGTGTGAGGAAAAAATCATGAGAAGCTTTATTATTACATTTTCTTGTTACATCAGGGTCGATTTTGATGACGATGACGGAAGCAAGATGTTCAGGTATATTTCTCTTATTTTTTTAATGATGTGCAGTAACTAGTGTTTATTATCTGAGCTACTGTAATAACAAGCAGAATTTTCTTTTTCTTTTTTCTCCTCAGGTGTGACGACGACAGTGCAATCTCCAACAATGACAAAGAACGCTTTGCCAGGTAGGAGGATGACTATGGAGAAATACATGGGTGAGGAGACAGTGCAGGGGAGCAAATAATAATAGAAATCAGTAGCGGCTCGTGGGTGATCCCACTGAGGTGGCAAATTATTCATGAACAGACACACACACCTACTGTGTACTTGCGAGGACCCCGAGTCTTTAACTCCACAGATATTAAATGAAGCTCTTGAAAAGCCCCAAGAAAACATCACTATGCTGACCAACACACTATTCAAGACAATAGAACACCAGCCTCACTCAGCATGATGAAATCTAACCAAGAAAAGATGACAACACATCCTCACCCAGTACCAACAACAAACGGGATGAAATGAGACACAAAAAAGCCAAAATAATGACACCAAATTAAAAGGAATACATTGCAAGTATTTATAAATGTGTCACAAGTATTTGTAAACGTGTCCCATTTGTTGACTTGATGTCACTTGGTCCTAGGGCTGGGTGATAAAACGATAACGATAATTATCACGAGATAACTTTTCCTCAATAAAGACATAATACATGGTCAGTAGAACTTCGATAGAACTCATCTGTTCTGTGTTTTGACAGACAATACGAAAAGCCAATGAAAACGAGAATACACAGCAATGAACCAATCATGTGCCTGGAAGTCAGGTTTGATTGATGCACACAACAGTGTGTGTAGGAACACATGCAGCTGGGCCTTAGCAGTTAGCACACCTGCTAATGTTTGGACGAGCGCAGCCGTGTAGGAGATGACAGGAAACATTAATGAAAAGTCCAGTGACAGCGTTACCAAAGAAGACACCAAAATGGACGCTGCCCAATGCTCAACAGATGACAAGATTGTTGAAAAGAATGGTCCGAGGAATTCAGTAATGTAATGAAGAAGAAGAAGAAGCCAATTTTATTGTCATTCAGTCCATACAGCCAGTCATGTGCAGTAGAACGAAATTATGTTTCTCCCATCTACAATGTTAACCACATCTAGAATCAGAGGGGTCACTGCCATGCAAGGCGCCGCCACAAACAACTTTTTCCTTTCCCATTCTATTATGCATGTGACCTGTGCTGGCAAAATGAGTCGGAATGCACACCGGGTAATTACGAGCTACAGGCACGTGAAGTCATAAATCATGATCCTTTCTTTGTTTGCTGGCGGCAAGTCCTGGGCAAACCCCTGTTAGTGCCTGGTATCATTGTAAAGCTTGGAACGCCTACTTCTCTAAAAATACACGTTTTTGCGGAAGACATAACTCAGCACCGATCGAACGCGAATTTTCAAACCAGCCAAAATATAAACAAAAGCAGCTTGTTGCTGGTCTGTTTTGCCCAATTCCTACAAATTAAATATCATTTTGAAGGTCTTTCAATACAGAATATGAAAATAATATTACCTCAGTTTTGAAGATTTCCTCATTGCGACTCATTTTGCCAGCACAGGTCACATATGGTCTTTGGTATGACCCAGCCGGGGCTTGAACTCACGACCTCCCAGTTGTGGGGCGGATGCTCTATCAACTAGGCTGCTACTCCGATAGTAATAACCGCAATTATGTAGTACCTCACTATGGACAAGCCTACCACGGAGGATAACGAGCAACCACAATAACCGCGGTACATGTAAATAACCCCTGAAAGGTTTATTATTTTAAGTTAATTGCCTGATCAATAATTCTGAGGTTTGTCTTTTTTGATCTATGCATAAATGTTTTCCTATTAGTAGTTAATTTTACAAAGTACAGAGGCCTTATTCCATCCTATGCACTGAAGTAAAAAAGCAG
Source organism: Pholidichthys leucotaenia (assembly GCA_020510985.1). NCBI lineage: Eukaryota > Metazoa > Chordata > Actinopteri > Cichliformes > Pholidichthyidae > Pholidichthys > Pholidichthys leucotaenia. The sequence goes on along the minus strand of CM035849.1, from coordinate 138,933,110 downwards.
GCTTTTGTTTTGATAACAGTGGTTTTGTTTTGACTTCCTGTTCCTGCTTGTAGAATTGTCAGTAAAGCTACAGTGCTTAGCAGAGACAGTTGCGCTACCAATGCTGATGTTAATCGGTTTATGGACCTGTAATGAGGCACAATCTCTTATGGTGGTCGTAGTTTATGTGTTTTACTTCATGTGTGCTGTGCTAAAATAAGAAAACAAAACTGTAAACTTCACCAGCAGTCTAGACCATTGCCATCACATATTACGGTAAGGCTGTGCGATATGGCAAAAATTTCATACCACAATATAAGGCATCTTATATCACAATAACAATATCATGATATACTGTACATTTCCTGTAAATTGTACAGTTTTGATAATCACATAAAAAGGACCATCTCTTTTTTTTTTTGTACTTTTTTTACAGTGCATGTACCTTTTTCTCTCATAATTTTGCAGTGCTATAAAATATTTTTTTTAATGTGCATTTGAGACTCGATTCTCATAAATTTCAGGTTTTTCTTCTAAATCATATATGAATAAAAAGTAAACATCAATAAGTTAAATATTTCCTGAGCCAGAGGAGAATAGCCCCAAAAAAAGTCAAGAAAATGAGAAAATTACCCATCGCTGCCATTTACAGATATAAATTAGTTGTTAGTTTAAATCAGTGAAATTTTAAGTGTAGATCTACACCCTCAAGATGCCATTCTGGCCTGATTTAACGTGTTTGCTTCTTAGTAAAGAAATATTTCAGATTGGTCATGATCTGAAAATCAGAGACACAAAAGGTAATGTAATAAAATACATGTGATGACGATTTTATTCATTATCACTACTTGACAAATTAAAATTATTAGAAATCAAATAAATTACATTAAGAGCCAACTTGCTCCTCCGATCCATTTTAATGTATTTATTATTTATTTTGCATGTATGTGCCACCATCATGCACTTGTGCAGCTTTAATACATTTTTCCAGTCAAAACTAAGAAACTCAGCAGTAATTTAAACCAAAAAATGGTCTACTGCAGTTTCCAGTTAGCACAACTTAGCATCGTCATTTATAAGTAGACATGGTAGAACATACCGTAAGTGAACAATGAGATTTAGCCACACACAAAAAAAGTGAACTAATATAGGGCTGTGCGATATGATGATATTATATCAGATGATGATATAAAAACGTCTGTCGCTTCATAGAATACTCTATCGTTTATACCGTGATTTAAAATGCACATACTCCCATTTATTCAGTAAAGCTCCTCACCACTACTTGTCAGTGCTCCGTCTCTCCCCTACAGTGCACGACTGCGCGCAGCGGAACAGGTGGGTGGCTAGGCTTCAGTCCCGTGGTTGCTAACGCTAACGCCAAACTACCGGTTCAGATAGCTGCTACTCCTGTTTGTCAGGGATGTGGGACTGTTTTCCATCATGCTGCGCCAGAGAGGATAGTTCACTAACTTCGTTTTAATAAGAGGTAAGTAACATTAACACCATGTCTAATTACAGGGCTTAAAGTTTTCCGGCATTGTGCCGGATTTCCGGCATGTGCTGTTTGGCTGTGGGGAAAAATGATACTCCTATAAAAACAAAAGATTTACTTCCTATTCCTATACGCAGAACTACTTTTTGTCCAAGTGTTGTTGCCATATGTAGCGATCCAAGATGGCAGACCGTATTACGCTTGCGCGCTCCTAATTCAGGTAGTGACAGCGTACGAGTAACTGGAGGCATGAGTGCAGGACCGGAGTGGCCCATATCCCAGTGGTCCGCTTCACTGATGGACCAGTGTTCTAGTTGAAAGTATAATTAATTAACATCAATATAATCTGATAATCTGTGGCAGTAATGTTGTTAGCACTATCCTGATGTTTAATAGCTGTAAATCTGCCTGACTGAGCTACACACCAGAGCATCCCTCAGAATTTGGTGCCAGTAATGACCGGTCCAACTGAAAGACAGACTGACAGCATTCAACAGAGTGCGGGACTCCAGAAGGTGTGTTCACATTTTGGTGGTTAACAAATGGCAGAAATTGATAGAAGAGGCGATTTTCCCAAAGAAAAATGAGTCAGATGGCACAGGTGAGGGGAGAGGAGGCTGCAGAGGAATGTATTCTTGCTACAGCTGAGAGGCCGTGAGGTTTTCAGCACCTCAGGTTAGTGAAGTCACTCTCAGAATAAATTCTATAATGTTTAGCTGTCATCAAATAGTTCACAGTTCTCCGACATATTTTTTCTCATAAAATGAAAAACTAATTAATTCCTCATTACGAAGATTTTTAAATAAAGTTCTAAATTTCCAAGAAAAAGTTAGCTACATGAACCTACAGTATATGCTAATATGAAAATTTATAAGCAAAAGCTGCAATTTTTAATGGTAAAAAGGAAAAACATGCATTCAAAAAGTTCTTAAAATTAAAAGAATATGATTTTTTTAATGTTAAGAAAATCACATTTATCAAAAAAGCTGCATATTTATAATAGCCTAAACATTCCTAGTAGTTACGGCCTTTTACCTGTATCTTGACTTTAAGATTAAATACTGCTCCATGCAGATTTTTGTGGACACAGTTTGGTGAAAAAGCCTTTTTTCAGAGTAGATGTTGCTGAATGAAGAAAATAAACTTGCTTGTTCTCAGGTGATTTATTATTTTTTTAACCAGGGGGAATGGTAGTGGTGGTGGACTTACAAATTCAGTGCAAGGTAAAGCATATAAATGTAAATTAAGTATAAATTTACAAAAATAAAGCTGTAAAATATGACAAAGGAGGCCAGTTTACAAGTAAAATAGAAAACTTGTGAGAAAAAAGTTACAATTTTGTAATGAAAAACATAATAAATGCAGGTGAGAAATGGCACATTTCTACAAAAATAATCATAAATTCACAAGAATGAAGTCACAAATTTAAAGAACAAAAGCTACAGATTTGTATAAATGTTTTAGTTTTTTCCCATTTTCTGTGCAATTAATGAGGTTTTTCTTGTAAACATTCTTGGACATTTTTAACTTTTTTGTGGTAAATTTGTGGCACAGACATGCATATACACACGTGGACAAAATTGTTGGTACCCCTCTGTTAATGAAAGAAAAACCCGCAGTGGTCACAGAAATAACCTGAATCTGACAAAAGTGGTAATAAAAAAAAATTCTATGAAAATTAAGCAATGAAAATCAGACAATGCTTTTGAATTGTGGTTCAACAGAATTATTTTAAAAAACAAACTCATGAAACAGGCCTGGACAAAAATGATGGTACCCTTAGCTTAATATTTTGTTGCACAACCTTTTGAGGCAATCACTGCAATCAAACGATTTCTGTAACTGTCAATGAGACTTCTGCACCTCTCAGCAGGTATTCTGGCCCACTCCTCATGAGCAAACTGCTCCAGTTGTCTCAGGTTTGAAGGGTGCCTTCTCCAGATGGCATGTTTCAGCTCCTTCCACAGATGTTCAATATGATTTAGATCAGGGCTCATAGAAGGCCACTTTAGAATAGTCCAATGTTTGGCTCTTAGCCATTCTTGGGTGTTTTTAGCTGTGTGTTTTGGCTCATTATCCTTTTGCAAGACCCATGACCTGCAACTGAGACCAAGCTGTCTGACACTGGGCAGCACATTTCTCTCTAGAATACCTTGATAGTCTTGAGATTTCATTGTACCCTGCACAGATTCAAGACACCCTGTGCCAGATGCAGCAAAGCAGCCCCAGAACATAACAGAACCTCCTCCATGTTTCCCAGTAGGGACAGTGTTCTTTTCTTGGTATGCTTCATTTTTGCGTCTGTGAACATAGAGCTGATGTGCCTTGCCAAAAAGTTCCAGTTTTGTCTCATCTGTCCATAGGACATTCTCCCAGAAGCTTTGTGGCTTGTCAACATGCAGTTTGGCAAATTGCAGTCTGGCTTTTTTTATGATTTGTTTTCAACAATGGTGTCCTCCTTGGTCGTCTCCCATGAAGTCCACTTTGGCTTAAACAACGACGGATGGTGCGATCTGACACTGATGTACCTTGACCTTGGAGTTCACCGTGAATGTGTTTAGAGGTTGTTCTGGGCTCTTTTGTTACCATTCGTATTATCCGTCTCCTCCTGCGGCCACGTCCAGGGAGGTTGGCTGCAGTCCCGTGGATCTTAAATTTCTGAATAATATGTGCAACTGTAGTCACAGGAACATCAAGCTGCTTGGAGATGGTCTTATAGCCTTTACCTTTAACATGCTTGTCTATAATTTTCTTTCTAATCTCCTGAGACAACTCTTTCCTTTGCTTCCTCTGGTCCATATTTAGGGTGGTACACACCATGTCACCAAACAGCACAGTGACTACTTGTCACCCTTTAAATAGGCCGACTGACTGATTACAAGTTTGTAGACACCTGTGATGTTAATTAGAGGACACATCTTGGTTGAACATGTCCCTATGGTCACATTATTTTCAATCTTTTCTAGGGGTACCTTCATTTTTGTCCAGGCCTTTTTCATGAGTTTGTTTTTTAAAATAATTCTGTTGAACCACAATTCAAAAGCATTGTGTGATTTTCATTGGTTAATTTTCATAGAATTTTTATTTATTACCACTTTTGTCAGATTCAAGTTGTTTCTGTGACCGTTGTGGGTTTTTCTTTCATTAACAGAGGGGTACCAACAATTTTGTCCATGGTTGTATTGGAACAGGACAAAAAAGTCTATATGGGGAAATTACACAATGATATATTACTGATAATGAACTGACATGACACTGTATATATTACTATTACATACTAGGTTAAAGTCTAATAAATAGCTATTTTGATTCTGTAAAATTTTTGTGCCACCGAACTGAATTGATGTTCCAGTTTGTGATTTATCTTTCAGTTTCTCATTTATTCGTCAGCTGGTTTACTGAGGTGAACTTAGTTCTACAGTGCTATGAAAAAGTATTTGCCCCCTTCCTCATTTCTTATATTTTTGCATATTTGTGACACCTAAATGTTTCAGATCATCTAACAAATTTTAATGTTAGACAAAAACCTGAGTAAATACAAAATTTAGATGATGATTTCATTTATTAAGGGAAAAAGCTATCCAAACCTATCTGGCCCTGTGTGAAAAAGTAATTGTCCCCTAACTGCCCCCTAAACCTAATAACTGGTTGTGCCACCATTGGTGCCAACAACTGGCAATGAGTCTTTTACATCGCTGTTGAGGAATTTTGACCCACTCTTCTGTGCAGAATTGTTTAAATTCAGTCACATTGGAGGGCTTCATGAACTGATGGCCAGACATTCTCCTTCAGGATTTTTTGGTAGATAGCAGAATTCATGGTTTTGTCAATTAGGGCAAGTTGTCCAGGTCCTGAAGCAGCAAAGCAGCCCCAGACCATGACACTACCACCACCATGTTTGATTGTTCATACAATGTTCTTTTTATGAAATCCTGTGCTAGTTTTATGCCAGATAAAACAGGACATGTCTTCCAAAAAGTTCCAACTTTTGTCTCATCAGTCCCCAGAATATTTTCCCAAAAGTCTTGAGGATCATCTAGATGTTTTCTGGCAAATGTGAGACGAGTCTTTGTGTTCTTTTTGTCCAGCAGCGGTTTTTGTCTTGGAACTCTCCCATGGATGCCATTTTTGCCCAGTCTCTTTCTTATTGTTCCATCATGGACCAGTGTCCAAAGTGAGGCCTGCAGTTCTTTAGATGTTCTGGGTTTTTGTTTTTCATCTGATCTTGAATTTCTTTAGATCACAGTGGGATATGTTTCTTTTTGAAATCTTTTAGCCTACTTCAGGTTGTCAGACAGGTTCTATTTAAGTGATTTCTTGATTCAACAAGTCTGGTAGTAATCAGGCTTGGGGTGTAGCTACTGAAACTGAACTCAGCTTTCCAAAAGACATGGTTAATCACAGTTAATTCATGATGTAATAAGAGGGGCAATTACTTTTTCACATAGGGCCAGGTAGGTTTGAATTGTTTTTTTTTTTCTTTGCTAAATGAAATCATCATTTGAAAACTGCATTTTGTATTTATTCAGGTTATCTTTGTCTGATATTAAAATTTGTTTGATGATCTGAAACATTTAATTGTGACAAATATGCAAAAATATAAGCAATCAGGAAGGGGCAAATACTTTTTCACAGCACTGTATATTCTTGTCAAAACATGTCTGCAATAAAAACTGTAGGATAGAAATAGAACTTTTGCTCCAATTTCCTCTACTTGGCAAAAAGTGGACTGGTCTTGGGCATGAAACTCCTGGGCTGAAAATTGGTCCCACTCCGGCCCTGCGCGAGTGTTTCATCCTTTAGTGTACACAAAACCTTTCATACATTCCGTACGAAAGAGAGTACGTTTTTGAAGCCTAGGGATTATTTCTTTTGAACAAAACAATTATGGAAATAATGCAATTTAGAGTATTATATAAAGTTCACTGTAGCTGTTATATATAAAATGTGTGCATGTCCACCCCAATGACCCTGCCCCTGGAAAAAAGTTCAAGCTCAGGAATTTTTTTTGCTTTAACCCCCGTAATTATAAAATGCTAATTGATGAAGCTACAGCTTTGCCGTGGAACGGTTAGGTACAGGAAATCTTTCCTGCCACATGCCATTTCACTGTACAATAACTCACTCTGATGTATTCTAGTCATAACAATGCTGCCATACTGCACTTTACAGTCTTATTGGTAGCTCACATCTCACTCTGCCCCTGATAGTCCTGCATTGTACAGCGGTATGGGTCACCATCTATTCATCTATGATGTAGATGAGCTTTTTTAGTAGTTTTACTTTCTATGGCTAATCCTTTTGTCTGTTATGCTGTGTGTGTTTCTGTCGTTTGGTCGTATACTTTCATGCTGCTGTTACACTGCAGTTTCCCAGTTTGGGATCAGTAAAGTACGTCTGTCTTGTCTGTCTGTCTGTCTGCCATGATGTTAAACTGTGCTGACTGGAAACCGTAGCAGACCATCATTTCTTTGCTTTAAATTACTGCTGAGTTTCTTAGTTTTGTCTAAAAAAAAATGTATTAGGCTGCGTGTCCACCAAATGTGTTTTTTTGTTGCCTGACCACCCTGAGCATTTTTTTTTCAGCGTTTGTATGCTGAGGGGAAAAAAAAAGACTGTGCCCTGTATCCCTGCAACAGCTTATCACTCTCAGCTTAGCACTTCCACTTTCCTGTGGTCAGACTTTCTACTGATGTTTTAATAGCAGTCTCTAAATAACAATGGACAGAAAATGTGTTTTAGCAGCTCTGGATGTGAAATATGATGACACAGAAAGCAGGAGTCTGAGTACACACTAGTACCGGCGTCCTATGTCCCGCCCACACAGCAGTTCTGATTGGTTGCTTAGGGCTGACAGTGACGAGCTCAGCTGCAGTCTCTGAAAAGTTGAACTTTTTTGAACTCTGAGCTCTGCGCGCCCTGAGTGCTGCGACAAAAAACAGCCACTGGCGAGAGCACTTCAGCGCCGAGGGCGCTCAGCGCTGCAAACGCTGAACTACATAGAGCAGGGGTGTCCAATCATGTGCCATGGAGGGCCAAGACCCTGCAGGCTTTACCTCCAACCAGTGTGTTCAGCACCAGATTTCACTGAACTTCCTCCCACTGATTGCTGATCAGTGAAAACACCTGCTGAAGCAACTGGGTAGAAGAGAAAACCCGCAGGGTCTTGGCCCTCCATGGCACATGATTGGACACCCCTGACATAGAGAATGAATGGAAAGTAGCCACCCAGAGTGGAAAAAATGCATTTGGTGGACACGCAGCCTTAAAGCTGCAAAAGTAAATGATGGTGGCACATACACACAAAATAAATAAGTAAATTGAAATGGGTCAGAGGAGCAAGTTGGCTCTTCATGTAATTTATTTGATTTCTAATAATTTTAGTTAGTCAAGTAGCAATATTGAATAAAGTTAAAGTCATCAGACGTATTTTATCACATTACCTTTTGTGTCTTTGGCTTTCAGATCATGACCAATCTGAAATATTTTTACTAAGAAGCAAACAAGTTACAGTAAATCGGGTCAGAATGGCAGTCATCAGGCTGTGGATCTACACTTAAATTTTCACTGATTTAAACTAACAGCTAATTTATATCTGTAAATGGCAGCGATGGTTAATTTTCTCATTTTCAGACATTTTTTTATGTTATGTTATGTGTTTGGGTTTTTTTGCTATTCTCTGGCTCAGGAAATATTTAACTTATTGATGTTTACTTTTTATTCATATATGATTTAGAACAGTGGTTCTCAACTGGTCTGGCTTTGGGACCCATCATCACCCCTCAATGACAAGCCGCGACCCAAATCAAAGATTTTCAAATTCTCAAATTTATTGAATGTAAAGATTGTGCATTTTGAACCTGAGGTAGAAGAACAGAATATCACAGTATACAAACACAAATTTAATGATTAACCAAAATGACCAGTAAGTGGCAATACAACAGAGGGAACAATTCCCTTTAATGCTGGATTAGCTGCATTTTAAATTAAAAATTAAACAAAAAGTGCAATTCAAAAGAATTCAAGTCTCAAAATTGACTTTTCTTCTGATTGTTTTTTCAGTATTTACCTACTGATAAGGTTATGTGCTTTGAAGAAAATGAAGGAACACTCACTAAAACCTGTAACAGTGACATCATAGACCTGAGTCTGGAGGAATTAATGGGAGAACTGGGGATGTTTTTTGCTCTTGACAAGAGTCTCAGTGTCTGGAGTGCTCCGGGGGAAGCTGTCTGCCCCGCTGGAACGGCTCCAGTGGGCTATCTATGTGACACGGGTAAATGGAAAATGCTGTGTCTCTCTAATCTTTCTATCGAAGATATTGAAGATCTGTTTATCTTCGTAATCTTGGTGATTGGGATAATTCTGATTGGGACAGGAATTGTCTTGGTTTACCGCAAATTGCTGAAGATGGATTCAACCTATCAAAATGCTGGCCAGGCGAGGTGCATCCAACAAATTGAGAAACTGGAGAAGACCATGATAGCGACTACTGGAGAACTGTCTCGTAAGGTGGATTACATCATGGGTTCGCTCAGGTCTTTCCACGACGAATTCAAAGCTGCGCAATGAAGGATTAATGTACTGAATCTACAGAAGAAATACAAGTCTTCTCTGTGATCAGTCCTATTTGGCACTATTATTCCCCATGAAAATTCCTCCTGGCTGTCTGCAGTCTGTGTTTTTTTCAAAATCATGAGCACAAGGCCTTGGACAGCCAGCTGCAGCGCCAGATAAGACTGGGCGCCAGACAGACAAAACATCTTCTGCCAAGGGTCCTTGGGTCTCTCTTATTATCATCAACACTGCTCAACACCGCACACACATTGATTCATGAACTGATTAAAGATACTGTACACTGCTCTCTTGTGTCTTGTGAATTCTATTGTATGCTAATGCATGAGGGTTTTTTTCTGTGTAGTCAAAATTTGGCTCACATATGAGCGTTTATTCTGATTACTATGTTTTTTCTCTCTCCTATTGTGTTTTCCTCCCCCTCCTCCCCCCTCTTTACCTCCACTGTTGACAGGCGCCTTGTATGGCGACGCGTCATTGGATGCGCCTAACGTGCGCGTCTTATGTCAAGTCAAATTCCTTGTGTGTTTACTTGTAAATATACTTGGCAATAAAGCTGATTCTGATTCTGATTCTGATTCTGATTCTGGAGTTATATTAGACAAAGCAACTGTGAGGTCAAGCTCAATGTCCAGTCTGTTTCTCCGTTTTGTCTTCAACTAAACCCGAGCTGAGAAGCCACCCTCACAGAGATAGGTAGTGCTGAAAGATAGGAGGGTTTTTACTGCTCGAATGGCAAGAGAAGGATACTCGCTCATCACAGTGCTGCACCAGAACTGCGAGAGGCTTACCTCCGTGAACCTCTTTTTCAGCGTGCGGTCACATGATAGCTCCACCAGCTGACTCTCTTCGTTGCTTGGCAACGTAACGCTTTCCATGTCGATTCCAAAGGGATTGCGTATCCAGTCCGTTTCGCCATGCTCAATTAGCATATACAAACAAACGTTGCGAGTCTTCTTGTATGGTGCGAAATATGGTGTTGCCTGCCACCTACTGCCATCTACTGTTAAGGAGTGTGAATAACACTATGTAGATTTATTTCTTGATACTTTATTTGCCCAGGCAAAGGCCCGCGACCCACTGAAAACAGGTCCGCGACCCAAAAGTGGGTCGCGACCCACCAGTTGAGAATCACTGATTTAGAAGAAAAACCTGAAATTTATGAGAATCAAGTCTCAAATGCACATTAAAAATATTTTATAACAACGCTGCAAAATTAGGAGGAAAAAAGGTATATGTTAAAAAAAAGAGACATGGTCCTTTTTATGTGATTATCTAAACTGTAGAATTTACAAAAAAATGTATATCACAATATATATCGTTATCGTGATATAAGATGACTTATATCGTGTTATGATTTTTTTTTTTTTTTGGTGGGGGGGGTCATATCACACAGCCCTATCGCAATATATATATCGATATCAATCAATATGGGAAAAAATTATCGTGACTGGAATTTTTTTACATCGCCCAGCCCTTCTTGGTCCTGTTAGATATGATTTAATGGGTTATTTAGGAGTTGTGTGTCTCGTTAGTTACTACAAGAATGGCCATTTGTTGTTAAATATTAACATAAAATTGATTTGATTTTTGGGGGGGAGCACTTGGTGGGCTTTTGGTGTCCCATAAAAATGATTTCATTCATTATTGGTCCCGTTAGGTCCTGTTCATTAGTCAAACTGAACACCAATGAACAATATTTCCCATAATCATTTAAAGAGTTGAAAAATGAACAGCATAGATGAGAAAAACAAGATTTTAACTCACCGGTTACGGTGTCTTTACATGGATCTGGATAAATCTTCCTGCCATCAAATCCTGTTTTAATTTATTGGTTGTGAAATGCAAAGCCAAGGCTAGCGTTTCTAACCGGGTTAGCTGCACTCGTCCAGGTATCCTGAGTGCCATCCAGCTGCATCCTGACTTCTTTATAATGTCCAGTTTAGGGGAATGTCTTGGACTGTTTTTATCCAAAGCTGGTGTTCAAATTGTAGTTTCCTAAATTTGTTAGTAAGTAAATACTGCTGGATATGAATACTGTTGTATTCAGCGTATTGAAATGCGTCATATGGGGACGTTGTGAAAAGATGGACTGTGATTGGGTAGAGGTCCACCTCCTCCCATTTTTTTTTTCTTCAATGCAAGAAGATAGTGAATTTTCCATCACAACAAATATAAACTGATTCCTGACTGGCTAAATAATTTCAGAAAGTATTCTTGCCTTCTTAGTTACAAAAACAAACTAATTTCTGATTGGATGATTAATGTTCCCACAGTGGCAAGCCCGTTTTTAACTCCTGCAGACTTCTGACAGGATTCTGGCTGCATGTTGCACAATAATATATATGTAATATCAAATACATTTATTATCACAATATTTGAATCATTTCTCCTTTTCTTCTCAAATTTCTGAGGAAGCGCCGCCTCTGTTGCCTCCTCCCACGAGCCGCCACTGATAGAAATACAGCGGTTACTGGCATGTTCCTCTCAGTCTTGTAGTTGGTTTATTTTGTTTTATTTATTTTGTAGTCTTATACTACTTTTTGTTTTACTAGTGATTTTTGGGGGTCTGTGTTTTAGTGGGTTGGTTTCATTTCCAGGTTTTTGGAAGAAGATCAGAGTTTTGCAGATAAGGAAAAACTAGCCAGGTATGGTTTGTACCACTGTGGAAGGCTCTCTCTCCTGCTTATATACAAACTTATATTGAATGCACTGTTCATTTGCTGTTCTGTCCTGCTGGGATCCCAGCATATTATCATTTTGAAAGCATAAAATTACCGGTGTATTTTGTTGCTCTTCACATCTGTTTTGGTGCCTGTCCAGATGTTATGCATCTTTGCCCAAGTTTGCAGCTAGTTGTTTTCACCCACTGCACTGTGTCACTAACTCCTAAGGACTTCTTTCACTTTCAATTGCTTCCTTTTCAGCAACTTTTGTTCTCTTGTCTATTTTGTCCCCACCCCTCAGGGTAACTGAGGGGTCTTTCTCTTTCAGCACCTTTTCTCTTTTGTCACACAAACTGGCCTTGAAAGACTGGACTCTTTTCTTTCTCACTTCCATTTTTTAATTGACTTCACTTTATTGTTTAATACCTTCATTGCTTATTTCATCAACTTGCATCCCCTCCTCTTCCTGGTTGGCATACTTGCATTGCAACATTAATTCTAAACTCTGCTTCATGTTGTCCACCTGCCCATCCGTTTCCCCATCTCTATCCCTCCTGTCCTCCTCTGCCTCCCTCTTTTCCTCACACCAGGGAGAACCACAGTGAGATTGAAAGAAGGCGGCGAAACAAGATGACTGCCTACATTACAGAATTGTCAGAAATGGTGCCCACTTGCAGCGCACTTGCACGAAAACCTGACAAACTTACCATCCTACGAATGGCTGTGTCCCACATGAAGTCTCTAAGAGGAAGTGGCATTACCAATGCAGATGGGTCGTACAAGCCTTCTTTTCTCACTGATCAGGTATGAGAAAATGGAGAAAGAAATGTAAAAATTCACTATTTGTAATGTAGTGACTTATGTGAAAACTCATCTTCACTGGAAAACTCAGCTGTAGGAATGGTATGCTTTCAGAAGGCATTTTGAAAAATTTAAACAGTATTTGCACTAATATGCAGAGCTCATCTAACGTTTCACACTTAATTGTCAGAAAAAGAAAAGGAGGAGGAAACTAACACTTTGCCAGCCTGCAAGTTAATTTTCTCACTGTGGTGGACAATCAGTTGCTGTTTTTAGTCACGGTCTTTAGTAGCTTACCTCAGTCTGACATGTGAAAGCAGTTGATTAGTTTTACTTTACCAGTCTTTCTTCTGTGCCCTAAATCAGTCTTTAATCTCTCATGTCTTATGCAAGACTTGCAAGACTTGGTTTGGTGCTTGAGCCTATCTGTTACTTCTAGGGGTGCTGTGGTTTTCGGTATAAAACCAGACTGTATATCATTGGTTTAATGTGTGCTTGTAAACCATGGTATTTCAGTTTTGTCATAACTAGTAGTTTGGATATATTATATTTGTCTGAAATTGTTCTGTTTGTGTGTGCCTGAGATGACAGACTTATGTGCTTCAGCCACACACAGACACAGGAAGAAATGCTTCGATGTGAAGCATTGGCGGTAGAGTGGGTCGTCCAATAACCAGAGGGTTGGGGGTTTGAATCCTGCTCTCCCCAGTCATCCTGCCGTTGTGACCCCGGGCAACACACTACCCACCTTGCCTCCAGTGTCCATGACACTGGGTATGAATGTGTATAAGTGTTTGGTAGTGGTCAGAGAGGCCGTTGGCGCAGATTGGCACCCACGTTTCTGTCAAGTCTGCCCAGGGCAGCTGTGACTACAGTAGTAGCTTACCACTACCATTGTCTGGAGTGAATGAATAATGGACTCACTGTAAGCGCTTTGAGATGTCACTTGACATGTAAAGTGCCATATAAATCTAATCTATTATTATTATTATTATTATTATTATTATAAGAAGTGCTTCGATGTGAAATATTCAGTTGCAATATGCTGATGTCAGTACATTCCCCATGTTTTCTGTATTGGTATAATATTTTAATTCAAATCTCCAGTGTCCAGTCTCAAAGACCACTCAAAGCACTTAATTTGTAACTACTTTAACCCTCGTTTCTAACTGCTTGGGTACCAAGGACAATTAAGAAATGCTAATTAACCAAACATGCATGTTTTTGATTATGCCAGGAAAACATAAAATGTGTGGTAAACCCATACAAGCACGGGAAAACTTGCAAAGTCTAGAAAAAAAATGAGAAAAGCTCCTACCCCTGTCACTACCAGGAGTCAACATAGGAATTGTCTAGCTGTGGGACAACAGTGCTAACCACTTTTACTGTGCTGCCTGGCGAGATTAGTATTAACTTTACTAACTCCATGAGTGTTTACTCACTGCATTGATCACCTTCTCCAGTTTTATGGCAATGACAGACTGGAATACAAGCAATTAGCAGTCCCTCTCTGCGTCACATGTATACCTTTAAGATGTCAAAAATGCTCACTTCACAAAACACAAACTTTATATTTAGTTAAATTCTTAAAGAAATGAGAGGATTGGACTTCCTGGGTGAAATGGTTTTGGGCCTTTAAAATACATATGTATGTCTTCGAGGATGCCAAAACTTGAAATTAATCTGTAGAAAATGCATTACAATTAAGCAGTATTACCCAAGAGTGAGTTCGGCATCATGACAATACTAACTCTTGTACTTAGTATATTCTGTATTCTTGTAGTCAGCATATACTCTTGTGCTGTAGAAGAGTTTCACACCTGAAATTAGTATATTCATGATACCATAACGAACTCAAGTGTAATATTGCTTTTATACAACAGTTCCCAAAGCACATTTATTAAATGATAGCAATACTGGACAAAATATTATGATTTGTTTGTTTAACTAGTTATTTTGGGCAGCTGAGAAAAAAAATAGTCCCTTCTAAATGTAGACAACTGTTGCTAAACATCTCAATTAGCATGAAGATGTCTATTGTCATTTCACACACATGTAAACAAATTAAATATTGTCAAGTACAAAAGTAATAAGTGTTTATCAAACATGTACCTGTTGAGTTGGTACTGCAGGAGACCTCAGAGCCTCAAAGGGGGTGCTTTCCTTGGCAGACATGGTTTTCTCGGCATGACACCTGTCCCCAGAACACTGTAGCTAGCCAGTAGCTAGTAGTTATCATGCTAAGGATTAGCACACTTTGCTCACTTTTTTTCACATTTTCAGCTGAAACAAAAAGTCCATCACCACAAAGGTATTGTGGTTTGTTAATCGAAACAATAAATCAAACTCTAGCTCTGCCTGTTTTCTTTAAACAGATGAGAAATGGCTTAATGATGGGCAGAAGGAGATGGTTGTTTTCAAAAGGGTGGGACTTTCAGGTCACGGATGTGTAATTTCTTGTCAAACAGTGCCTCACTGTGGAAATTAAGGGATCCAAACTAGTACTGCAATTGTCAGAGAGTTGATAGAAAATTACTGTTACTAGAACATCTTTGAAGCAGAATGATACATACAGTGGGGTAAAAAAGTATTTAGTCAGCCACCAATTGTGCAAGTTCTCCCACTTAAAAGATGAGAGAGGTCTCCAATTTTCATCATAGGTAAACCTCAACTATGAGAGACAAAATGAGGACAAAAAAAAAAAATCCAGAAAATCACATTGTCTGATTTTTAAAGAAATTATTTGCAAATTATGGTGGAAAATAAGTATTTGGTCACCTACAAACAAGCCAGATTTCTGGCTCTCACAGACCTGTAACTTCTACTTTAAGAGGCTCCTCTGTCCTCCACTCATTACCTTTATTAATGGCACCTGTTTGAACTCATTATCAGTATAAAAGACACCTGTCTGCAACCTCAAACAGTCAGACTCCAAACAACACTATGGCCAAGACCAAAGAGCAGTCAAAGGACACCAGAAACGAAATTGTAGACCTGCACCAGGCTGGGAAGACTGAATCTGCAATAGGTAAGCATACCTGCCAACTACTCCGGTTTTGCCGTAATGGTTCCGGTTTTCAAGACCCCATTCCGGGTTACGGCTTTATTAATCAAAATTACAGTTTCTCACTAAAAATTCAGTCAAAAATTTTAAATCGTAAAAAAAACACGAAAGCAATTCCAAACACGAGATCGCTAGGAATCGTATCTAAATTTAGAACAAAGGCAATCGGCACTGCTTCCTGTAGGTGTATTGTGCATGTGCAAGTGTCTGAGCCTAAGGTGCGCCCTTTCAGCTAGAACTGGAAGTGGCGTATGGCCAGGTGGAGAGCCAGTAACTCTCTGTCGAACAAGCTGTATTTTCGCTCACTGTCGTGCAAAGACCTGCTAAAAAAGGTGAGCGGCTGCCAAGAACCGACAACGCATTGCTCCACGACGGCCCCTATGGCCATGTCCGAGGCGTCGGTAGTGAGCGCTATCCGAGCCACTGAGTCTGGGTGCGCCAGTAGTGCAGCATTTGCCAGAGCTGTTTTAACCTCAGAGAACGCCTGCTCCCGCTCAGGAGTCCAGTGGACTCTGTCCGCCGGTTTCCGTTTCTTGAGTGCGGCGTACAACGGCTGTATGAGCTGGGCTGCGTGGGGGAGGAAACGGTTATAAAAGTTAACCATCCCCAAAAATTCCTGCAGCACCCTGACATTGATGTTGAGGAGAAAAAATAGCAAAACAATTTAGTTAGATTACTTTTACGATTCCAAACAGTTTGAAATTGACAGTGCACAGTGGACATTGACTCATAACTTTTGAATATTTCTAAGACTTGGCTACATCAGTGATTGTGCAAAATGAACAGCTCAAGACTCAATGGAGATTGAAACTGGTGATCTGAAATGAATGCTGAAATTATAAAAAGTAAAACAAACCAGCAAGTCCACCTCTGAATAGCTTAAGAAAAACAAAATGAAGACTGTGGAGTGGCCTAGTCAAAGTCCTGACCTGAATACCTTAAAAAGGTGGTTCATGCTCGAAAACCCTCCAATGTGGCTGAATTACAACAATTCTGAGTGCCAAAATTCCTCCACAGTGCTGTAAAAGACTCATTGCCAGTTTTCGCTCACGCTTGATTGCAGTTGTTGCTGCTAAGGGTGGCCCAACCAGTTATTTGGTTTAGGGGGCAATCACTTTTTCACACAGGGCCATGTAGGTTTGGATTTTTTTTTTTTTTTTTGCTTAATCATAATCATATTTTGTATTTACT
Organism: Pholidichthys leucotaenia; assembly: GCA_020510985.1. Taxonomy (NCBI): domain Eukaryota; kingdom Metazoa; phylum Chordata; class Actinopteri; order Cichliformes; family Pholidichthyidae; genus Pholidichthys; species Pholidichthys leucotaenia. Next base: position 138,916,339 of record CM035849.1, on the reverse strand, counting down.
TGTGTTATCTTTGTCTAATATTTAAATTTGCTTGATGATCTGAAACATTTAAGTGTGACAAACATACAAAAAAATGAAATCAGGAAGGGGGCAAACACTTTTTCACATCACTGTATGTCATTAAATTTATGCACTTTTCCCCTCTTAATTTTGCAGTGTTGTAAAATTGTTTTTTAATGTGCATTTGAGATGACTTCAACTTTATTCATTATCACTACTTTAATTAAAAATGATTAAAAATCAAGTCACATTAAAAGCCAGTTTATTCCTCCGACACGTTTTAATTTATTTATTATTTATTTAGTGTGTATGCGGCTGCTGTCACGCACTTTTGCAGCTTTAGTAATATTTTTTCAGACAAAATTAAGAAAGTTGGCAGTGATTTAAACCAGAAAAATGGTCTGATACACTATAATGTTTCCTATTGGCAACAAGTTAGCATCGTCATTTAGCATTTGCCATTTTATAATTAGAGAGAAATGGTGTTAACGTTACCTTAAAATTAAAACAAGGTTAGAGGGCTATCCTCTCTGGCGCAGCATGGTGGGGAAAAAGTCCCACATCCCTGGCACAGAAGTAGCAGCTCCACAGAAGTAGTGGCAAAACATTAGCTTGCTGTTAGCTGCTGTGGCGCTAACCACCGGAACCCACCTGGTGCACTGCGAGGGAGAGGCAGGGCGGTGGCAAGTAGAAACGGGGTATGTGTCCCGATATAAACGATACAGTTTCACATGAAACTTTAGACGTTTTTTATCGTGTCACCGATATATATATACTGTATACAGTATATACAGTATATACGTATACGTATATACACTACCGTTCAAAAGTTTGGGGTCACTTAGAAATTTCCTTATTTTTGAAAGAAAGGCACTTTTTTTCAATGAAGATAACTTTAAACTAATCAGAAATACACTCTATACATTGCTAATGTGGTAAATGACTATTCTAGCTGCAAATGTCTGGTTTTTGATGCAATATCTACATAGGTGTATAGAGGCCCATTTCCAGCAACTATCACTCCAGTGTTCTAATGGTACAATGTGTTTGCTCATTGTGTCAGAAGGCTAATGGATGATTAGAAAACCCTTGTGCAATCATGATAGGTCTGCAATGCTGTAATTGCTGCAAATGGAGGATTCTTTGACGAAAGCAAAGTTTGAAGGAAAAAATTATTATTTCAAATACAAATCATTATTTCTAACCTTGTCAATGTCTTGACTATATTTTCTATTCATTTTACAACTCATGGTGGTAAATAAGTGTGACTTTTCATGGAAAACACAAAATAATTGTCTGGGTGACTCCAAACTTTTTAACGGTAGTGTATATCGTCATATCGCACAGCCCTACCGTAAGGTTAAAGGTCAGAGGTCAGATTTTCCCTAAATGTTCTAAACTCAATAACTACTGAAAGAAATGATGCAGGATTTTCAAATTGATACAGTAGTTGTATCAAAGTCGCATGTTGGACGATTTACACCCTGACTGAACTGTGGGTTTGGGGTCAAGGGGTCACTAGGGTAAATGCTACATTAATTATCTGTAAATGCACTGAATCTCTGTGTGTGTCTGTGTGTATGTTCCACGCATATCTCTTGAACCGTTCGTCAGACAGACGAGGTTACGAGGGTGTGTATCCCCGAGTATGGAGTCGCTCAGTCAAAATATGTAATTTTTATCAATAGAAGTTTAGCCACCGCTCTGTCTCTTCATGTCGTGGCTTCAGGAAGTGTGGGCGGGATTTCGGATTGACTCCGTGCCGCGTGGATTATACATGACATCACGACCAGTCAGTCACCACAGCGTTCACTAAATAAAACAAGGAAGTGAAAAACGCCAAATTTGACTAGAAAAATATAATACTGAAGATTTAATGCTTAAAAAAAATATTATACCATAAAGTTGCTGTGATTGCGTAGGTCTGAAGGATAATTTGGCATATGTGGAGAACACGAGGCGTGCAAGCAGACTGGGCGGAGCATTAGCGGGGACCCGGGTCTGACAAAGAATACCGGTGCATCCAACACAGAACATGCTGGGAGAATTAGCGGCCCAACCGGGCAAACTACAGTCCTTCACGGGGAGGCACGCCCAGCCTCCCCAGTTAGTGGTAGACGGGAGTCCCTGCTTTTGCTTCACCCTTGTAGTGCCACTGTACTTTACAGGACCACGAGTCCTCCCTCCTGTGCGAGTATCTAAAAATTAAAAACTTAATAATAATACCGCCATGATTGTGGAGTGGAATGGTTGGAATGACTTCACGACCAAACGCGGGACACAAAAATGCCCAAATAATGAAATAAATAATTTTTAGTTAAATATTTACTGACAAATGGGCAGCACTGATGTAACGGTTGTAGTCAAACGGGTCCTTCTGCTGTGTATAATAGTGTTAGGTGTTTTGTAGTTAATTCGGTTGATTACAGTTTTACAAAACCTTTTAATAACAAAATATTGCTAAAATATAAAGTAATGCACTACAATGGGCCTCAAATGGGCCTCTGCTTTACAGGTCTCAGTAAAGCAGAGGACAGCTGAGGAGGCGAGGTCCTTAAAACGCATCAGCAGTCTCAGTTCATCCACCTTGTTAGAGAGAGAGTTGGTATTGGACAGAAATATGCCAGGCAGCGCCGTTCGCGAGCCTCTCCTGCGAAGTCGTACGAGAGCGCCCGCTCGTCTTCCTCTCTTCCGCCGTCTCACTTTCCGAGCCAAACAATAAACCAGTGGGGACGGCAGTGGCTCAGGAGGTAGAGCAGGTTGTCCAATAACCACATGGTTGGCGGTTCAAATCCCGCTCTCCCCAGATATCCTGCCGTTGTGTCCCTGGGCAAGACACTTTACCCCAATTTGCTCCTGGTGGGTCTGGAAGCGCCATGTTAGGCAGCATGCCACCATCAGTGTGTGAATGTGTGAGTGTCCGGGAAAATATACCGGACAGCGCGCTGCGCCTCGACGGCTTCCAGCTCTTCCGTGCTGATCGTGACACAGAGCTTTCCGGCAAGACCACAGGAGGCGGTGTCTGCTTCTACATCAACTGTAGCTGGTGCTCTGATGTAACGGAAATTTCCAAACACTGTTCTCCTGCCTTGGAATTTCTTGTTATCAACTGCAAGCCTTTTTATTCCCCACGGGAGTTTGCTTCTTTTATACTGATCGCTGTGTACGCCCCTCCCGACGCGGACACGCGCGAAGCTCAGCGCGTGCTCGCGGATCACATTCAACACACAGAGCGGAGTTTTCCAGACTCGCTGATTATTGTGGCTGGCGACTTTAATCAGTGCAATCTGAGCCACGATCTCCCCCGCTACAAACAGTTTATTAAATGCCCCACCAGAGGATTAAACACACTGGATCACTGTTACACCACAGTGAAAGACGCATATCGCGCTGTCCCTCGAGCTGCGCTGGGATTATCTGATCACGTGATGGTTCACCTCATTCCCACATACAGACAGAGATTGAAGCTCACTAAACCTGTTGTGAGCACTACGAAGATACGGACCAGTGATGCTGAGGAGAAGCTGGAAACGTGCATGGAAATATCTGACTGGGGCATGCTTAAAGGAGCCACGCATGATCTGGATGAGTACACGGACACTGTGAACTCATATATCCACTTTTGTGAAGAGAACATTCTTCCATCACGCACCAGGGTGAGTTACTCTAATGACAAACACTGGTTCACAGCTAAGCTCAGACAGATCAGGAAGGAGAAGGAAGCAGCGCTGAAAAGTGGAGACAGGGACTGCTACAGGGAGGTTAAATACCGGTTTAACAGAGAGCTGAAGAGGGCTAAATCTGTGTACTCAGAGAGACTCCAGCAGCAGTTCACTGCTAATGATTCGGCTTCCGTGTGGAGAGGACTGAGGCAGATCACCAACTATCGGCCTCAGGCTCCTAAAGGTCAGGATGACAAAGCCCTTTGTCAGAGACTGTCCCAACACTATGCCCGTTTTGACACCTCGTCATCTGTGTCCAACTCCCCCCCTCCCTCCAGCTCCACAGCCTCCACATTCCCTACTTCATTTAAGGCACCCCCCCCCACCTCCCCCCCTCCCCTTATCATCAGTGAGCAGGATGTGCTCAAACAGTTCTCCAGACTGAACCCGCGCAAGGCCCCCGGCCCAGACGGCGTGTCTCCCTCCACCCTGAGACTCTGTGCGAAACAGCTGGCTCCTGTATTCACAGACATTTTTAACACCTCCCTTAAGTTATGCCACGTGCCGTCCTGCCTCAAATCCTCCACCATCATCCCTGTCCCCAAGAAGCCACGGATCACTGGACTTAATGACTACAGACCTGTAGCGCTCACCTCTGTAGTCATGAAGTCCTTTGAGCGCCTGGTCCTGTCCCACCTCAAGTCCATCACCACCCCTCTCCTGGACCCGCTGCAGTTTGCCTACCGAGCCAACAGGTCTGTAGACGATGCAGTCAACCTGGCCCTCCATTCCATCCTGCAGCACCTGGACTCCCCGGGAACCTACGCCAGGATCCTGTTTGTGGACTTCAGCTCCGCATTCAACACCATCCGCCCCGCTCTGCTCCGGGACAAGCTGTCCCTGCTCAACGTGCCTGACTCCCTCTGCAGGTGGATCATCGACTTCCTGACGGACCGGAGGCAGCATGTGCGGCTGGGAAAGACTGTCTCAGACTATACTAGCATCAGCACCGGATCACCCCAGGGCTGTGTACTTTCCCCCCTACTCTTCTCCCTTTACACCAACTCCTGCACCTCCAGCCACCAGTCTGTCAAGTTGATCAAGTTTGCGGACGACACCACCCTCATCGGGCTCATCTCCAACGGCGACGAGTCCGCCTACAGGAGAGAGGTGGCCCAGCTGGCGTCCTGGTGCAGCAATAACAACCTGCAGCTGAACGCTCTGAAGACAGTGGAGATGATTGTAGACTTCAGGAAAGTCACTACTCCTCTGCCCCCCCTCACCCTCTCAGGCTCTCCCATCACCACTGCTGATTCCTTCCGCTTCCTAGGCACTACCATCACCAGGGACCTCAAATGGGAGCTGACCATCAGCTCACTCATCAAAAAAGCCCAGCAGAGGATGTTCTTCCTGCGGCAGCTGAGGAAGCTCAAGCTACCCACCAAGATGTTAGTGCAGTTCTACACAGCCATCATCGAGTCCATCCTCACCACCTCCATAACCGTGTGGTACGCAGGAGCCACTGCCAGGGACAGACTAAGGCTGCAGCGCATCGTGCGCACTGCTGAGAAGGTGATCGGCTGCAAGCTCCCATCTCTCCAGGATCTGTACATCTCCAGGACCCGGAGGCGTGCTGGCCGGATCATAGCCGATCCCTCACACCCTGGTCATGTACTGTTTGCCCCCCTCCCCTCTGGTAGAAGACTTCGGTCCATCCAGACTAAAACCTCCCGTCACATGAACAGCTTCTTCCCCTCTGCCATTAGACTGCTGAACACTAAGTGACTCTCGTGCACCATGTACAGCAGCTCAACCAGACTCATGTCAATCATCACTGTTTTCTTCCTGCATTACCGACTGCACTATATAGTTCTCCACAGTATCTGCTGCTGGCTAATATATATTTTAACTGTTGACCAGTATCACTTAATCTTATCCTACACTTTATTACATGTATAGTTTATTTCTCTTATCTTATCATGTTTAATGTTGCAGCATTGTACCGAGACAAATTCCTAGTTTGTGTACTACATGAACAATGGCAATAAACCTGATTCTGATTCTGATTCTGATTCTGAAATATTTGTAAACGTGTCCTGTTATAGTACTGTATGAGTTTATTGATGATACACAGAAGAAATTCAATATTACACTGAACTTCATCACTGGACAGTGATATAAACTAACATAATTATAATGATGACTGAACAACTCCCATTCCTGAAAGTGCAAGATACACTATTATGAATATACAGTAAGTGATGAAAGATCACACAAATAAGTGACCTGACAAAGAAATAAACAAGGGATCTGAAACAGTCGCTGATATTGGATGTCCCATTCATTTTCAGTAATTAGGTATACTGTAATTAATATTCACACAACTATATAAGTCTTTGTGACATTTAGTCCCTTTTATATTTGTCAAAGCCTAAGGGTGCTTTCACACCTACAGGCTTTAGTTCGTTTCAGTTGAACTTGAGTTTGTTTTCTTCGTTAGTGCGGTTTGTTTTGTCTGGTGAGAACATGGTAATCGCACTCAGGTGCGCACCAAACCAACTGATTCAAATCAAATGGCAAACTCTGGTGTGGTCCTGCAGGTGAGAAAGCAACAGCACTAAAACATTTTATGTCACTGTACATACCTGATGGATCTTTGAAAATATCTGTGGCTGAGCACGTCACGGTTCTGGAGGATTCATGAACATTAACATATTATTTCCCATCCATAGCAGCGCTTCATTTTCAAACGGTACGATTTGCCGAAAGTGGTATGTGCACATAGTATGTAATAAACGATAACCAGGGCGATGAAAACCCCCCATAGATTACGCTACGATTTGTATTGTTTTCTCCCCAGAAATGCATAAATACACAGTAGTCAACCTACTTCCTGTATTTACCTTTCCTGTTCTTGTGGCAAAAAAAATCTGACCAATAAGAACAGAGAATGGATTTAACATGACACAGTTTGGTCTGCTTGAATTTTTGTCTGTGTGAAAGGGGACCGAACCAAAGAAAAAGTGATACAAAGTAACAAACAACTGATTCATACCAAATTAATCGAATTTAGGTGTGAAAGCACCCTAAAGTGTGATTGCCAATATATAGCCTACACCTCCATACCTGCCAACTACTCCGGTTTTGCCGTAATGGTTCCGGTTTTCAAGACCCCGTTCCGGGTTCCGGTTTTATTATTCAAAATTACGGTTTTTCACTAAAAAATTCAGTCAAAAATTTTAAATTGTAAAAAACACACGGAAAACATGAAAGCAATTCCAAACACGCTGTCGCTCGGAATCGTATCTAAATTTAGAACGAAGGCAATCGGCACTGCTTCATGTAGGTGTATTGCGCATGTGCGAGAGGTCTGAGCCAATTTTCCATGTGCAATCGCGAGGCAATCAGGTAAGAATTATACGTTTTCATCATGGAGTCTGCCGGAGAAAAATCACTAACGAGCGTGAAACACAAACGAAAATTACAGTCTTTTCGTGAGGAATACAGCAAAGCATTTCCGGGAGTTATTATTCGCTCAAGAAGGGGTGAAAATTCCGCAAATTGCACTTTGTGTGTAGACAAGACTTTTTGATTGGACATGGCGGAATCAGCGATGTGAAAGACCACGTAAGAACGAAAAAACACAAGGCCAGTGCCAGTGACGCTAGCGGCAAACTTGAAGAACATGTGCTGTGTAATTGCAAGCCTTGTCATGTTTGGTGTATCATGTAAACACATAAAATATCAGAGCGATTTTGCCGTCATTACGCACGTGTCTGTTAAACAGTGCTAGTATACCCTGCTGATATTTCTAGTCTTCTAGTTACCTCCGCCAAGGAGGTTATGTGATCATCAGCGTTGGTTTGTCTGTTTATCTGTTTCTTTGTTAGCAAGATAACTCAAAAAGTTATGGACGGATTTTCATGAAGTTTTCACAGATTGTCAGAAATGGGGTATCCTAGAGATGATTAGATTTTGGTGGTGATCCGGATCACCGTCTGGATCCAGGAATTTTTGAAAGGATTCTTTTTTTGTTTTTGTTTTTTTTTTTTTTTTAACATTGCAAGATAGGGCCATTTTCAATATTTTATTTATGATGTTAAACACTGTATGGGGGGAACTGTGGCGCTTGGCGGAGGTCTGCACTCGCCGAGTGCTTTTCTAGTATTCATAATACATCACATCTGGCCTATTCGAAGTTCTATGCAGTGTTAAGATAGTCTTTTGAATGCAAATTTAATGAATGAATGAATCTTTATTTTGGATAGATTAAAAGTAAAGATTAAAAAGAAACAGAATAATATAACAAAGGGGGAAAGAAAATCCAACAAGGTCAAATTAAACAATAACTCCTCTGATTGTACAGTTCAACATAAGTTATCTGAAATGGGTGATGGCTGAAGCTGCAGCTTATATTGCCCACCCATATTCCATCCAAGAATTCAAAAGAAAAACAAAACAAGATCGATTACAATTCAGAACGAAGCTAAGACAAAATGTGACAAAAAACTAAGCTACAACACAACGCAGACTGGATATGACAATCCTTATGTGATTTTACATGTCATCTTGTATATATGTTTGGAGTATTTCTTCCTTTAGTTTTTGTTTAAATTGTCCAAGCGTTGTACATGATTTTAATTCAGGTCCAAAATCGTTCCATAATCTGACTCCTTGCACTGAAACACAGTGTTGCTTGGTGGTAGTTCTCACTGAAGGTTTTTGAAATATACATGTTCCTCTGAAATGATATTGTTTCTCCCTTATTTGGAACAACTTTTGGATATTTGCGGGCAGTGATAGATTCTTCACTTTAAACATTATTACTGCAGTTTTAAAGTCAACCAGATCTTTCAACTTGAGAGCTTTTAATTTAAGAAAAAGTGGGTTTGTTGGTTCCCTGTAAGCAGCTTTGTTTATTATTCTAATAGCTCTCTTCTGAAGCATAAAGACTGGATATACGTATGTTTGTTTTATATGTATTTCCCCATACTTCAGTACAATGTGTCATGTATGGGAGTATTAATGAATGATACAAAGTATATAATGTGGGTTGATTCAGCAAATATTTCGCTCTGTGTAGTATTGCAATTGATTTAGATATTTTACCTTTAATATAATTAATATTTTTTCTTGCCTTCTGATTGTTGCTCTGAGTGTTGCTATCCCTATGCTGTTGCAATCCTGGAATTTCCCCATTGTGGGACTAATAAAGGCTTATCTTATGTGACTTCTATGTCAAATGCTAATATTTGTTTGACACTGCGGCCCCTGGACCCCGGCTAGCTACTAGGCTTTTCAGGTTTGAAAGTTGAAGAAATATGAGGTTGTTAGCTACATTTAACTAGATTTAATGCTAATATTTGTTTGGCAAATATTAGCATTATTATTATTAGCATTAGCATTATTAGCATTAGCATCGGCCCCTGGACCCCGGCAAGCTACTAGGCTTTTCAGGTTTGAAAAGTTGGCAGGTATGCACCTCTTTGTATTCCACTTTCAAACACAGTCTACATTTGGGCCTGTAAAGCCTAATTGAGATACCTGTTTTCACACAAGAATACTTGCATTCTACGGGCAATGCACTAGTTACTATAAGGCTGCGTGTCCACCAAATGTGTTTTTTGTTGCCTAACCGCCCTGAATGTCTTTTTTTTTCCAGGGCTTGTGCGCTGCACTCTGGGGGGAAAAAAAAGTCTGTGCCCTGTAGCCCAGCTACAGCTTGTCACTCACAGCTCAGTACCTCTGCTTTTCCTATGGTCAGACTTTCTACTTATTTTTTAATAGCAGTCTCTAAATAACAGTGGACAGGAAACACATTTTAGCATTGGTAGCAGCTCTGGATGCAAAATATGATGACATGGAAAACAGGAGTCTGAGTACAGACTGTACCGGCGACCTATGTCTCACCCTTTTTCATTCTGATTGGCTGCTTAGAAAGGTCTGACATTGACGAGCTCAGCTGTAGTCTGAAAAATTGAAATTCTTTCAGTTTTGAGCGCCCTGAGCGTCGCAACAAAAAGCGGCCACCGCTGAGACCGTTTGAGCGCCAAGAGCGCTCAGCACTGTAGACGCTATTCTACATAGAGAATGAATAGATAATAGTCGCCCACAGCAGGAAAAATGTGTTTGGTGGACACACAGCCTTAAACAAGTAAAGCTAGGGCCACCAAACCTGGTATACAGTTTCACCTTGGGATCCTGACCTCTATGGGTTTGAGGTCAAAAGGTCAAAGCTCAAGGCTAGCAGTCCTTATGCCTTATTACTGTAACGTTAACGAGTAAAGTTAGGGTCACCAAACTTGGTACACGAGTTCACCCCGTGACCCTGAAGTGTGACTGTGGTTTTGGGATTGCAAGGTCAAAGGTCAACATCATAATGGCTTATAAACTATATCTCAACAACAAAGAAAGCTAGGATCACCAAACTTGCTACACAGGTTCACATTGGGTTCCTGACCTCTGACTATGGGCTTGAGGTCAAAGGTCAAGGTTAACATTCCTTATGTCATATTACAGTTCAACGAGTAAAGCTAGGGCCACCAAACCTGGTATACAGGTTCACCTTGGGATCCTGATCTCTGACAATGGGTTTGGGGTCAGAAGGTCAAAGGTCAAGGTTGGCACTGCCTGTGCTTGCTTACTATAGAACGTGTACAGCTCTCTAGGGTAACCAAACTTGTTACACAGGTTCACCTCGGAATCCTGCCCTACAACTATGGGTTGTATACTTTGGTGTATATTCGTGGATGATGGGTTGATTATAATTTCCCTCTGCCACAGTAATTATATTGAAAAGTTGAAAACTGCTCTTAGTAAGTATTGGGATCTTCAAAGAAAATGGAGGTGGGGGATATTGTGTTATGTCTGAAAATAGACTTACAATGACGAGGCCAGGTGCACAACTGGACTTGTATTTATTGAACTCCACACTCCACACTACAACCACCAGGCAGGGGTGTTTCCTCCTGCCTGCTGCTATTTATGGAGTTTTTGCGTAGGCTCGTAAAAATCACGTGACTCGCGGGGGTAAACATAAACACGCCGTACGTGCCGCCATTTTGGATGGCAAGAGCAGCAGTTGCACTGTGACAACCCAGGCGTAACTTGTACTGTTTAGCGATCAAAATGAGTGAGGAGAACACACAGTCACAATCTGACATAATAACATCCTATCATCCTCTTCAACAGCTGACACTATGGCCTCTGAAACTGTGTCTGCGATGTCTGTCACATTCAGTGGAGTCATTGTCAGCAGTCATAACAGCAGACAAGTGTTTTTAATCTTGCTCCCGTGCGCTCCTCTGGTGTGCTGAAATGCCTCAGTTGAACGGAGGTGACGGGTGTGGGGTAACAGCTGGAGCAATTAGCAGAACAATGACTGCCAGTAATCTGCTCAGCGGGGATGATTTGGGGGCAAACGATGAGATGATATCTTTCAAAGACGAAGGGGAGCAGGAGGAAAAAATATCGGAAAACGTGTCAGCGGAAAGGGATGTGGATGATGTGAAGTCTTGGCTGGTGAACGAGTCGGAAAACAACAGCAGCTCCTCACTCAGAGGTGAGTGAAGCGCGCTGCGTGTTTTTTTTTTTTTTTTTTAAAGGCTCTCCACGGCGCGCCGCGTTAAAACGTACCTGATTTTATGCACATGTACAATAGTTTTCTCCCCTTTCATGTGTGCATCGTAGCAAGCAGAGAGGCGCCCCCAAACCACAAAGTTTTTTTTTTTGTTGTTACTTATTTGTACCCGTAGGTAGATTTGGTTTGCAGTCTGGTGACAAGCCACCGGCCGCTGCTTGCGCGAGCGCCCTAAACCCACGGTCTCATGATCCCCGCGATCCCCCGGCCGAGGGTAAAACTGTGCTGCCACAGTGCTAAACCACTGCTCCACCTTGCAGCCCGTTATGACAAAGCGAGAGATTACGTCAGTGAAGGTAATTATTCAAAAATCTAACTTTTTTTTTTTTTTTCCATTTCACACCGGCCATTTAATTCCCCGCTTATCTAACCCTTATCAGGGGGAACAACAGGAGTACACCATTTTGCGGAGTTTGTAGATACACGTGAGCTATGTGGTTTATTTCACCCTGCTGCTGCTGTTTCTTGCCATCCAAAATGGCGGCTCACTCTAACGGGCCAGTGCGGCACGCCCCCTGACGTCATATACAAAAACTCCATAGGCACGGGGTGGTGGCAGAAACGGAAGTGAGCGCCACCACACCGTACCTCACACATAAGAGCATCTTTAAATAACATTGAATTATATTGTGGGGTGTGTGAAATCAGAGGCAGATTCATTTCAGACGATTTATTACACACACACATCTCTCAAGCACAGAACAGACTGAACATTTAAGCAGAAACTCTCCTCTTAAGTTTCATGGCATTTACATCACACACAACATGACATTTGCATCACACTGCATTCAACATCCTTCATCCCTGACTCCTTCCTGCTATCTCACCAGGAACCTCCTGCTCTTTGTTGTCCCAAGCTTATCCACTGTCTCCTGTCTGAGATGCTAGATAATCTGGCTCCCCCAAGGTGCTACCCCGCCCCCCCGCCAGCATCTTAGATAGGACAATAGAATAACAGTCCACATGCTGTGATAGAACAATTGAACATCAGTCCACATGCTGCTTGGGCTTCCGTCTCCTCCCGTATCTGCTGTAACTGGGGTTTACCGCCTCCACGGCGCTGCTGTGCCGGTGGGGGGCTGCTGGGAGTGTGTCTGACTGCGGGTGGGCTGTTGCTGGGGGGGGGGCACTTCGGTCTGTCCGTGTGGCTGCTCTGGTGAATCGTTTCCCTGGGGAGCTCTCCGTGGGGGTCTTCCACGCCGAGGGGCCTTAGCCAACAGCACTTGCTCGTCCGCCACAACGAAAGCGGGTTTGAGTCTGTCTATGCCAATTTTTTCCCTCCTACCCCCCAAGTCTAGCAAAAAATGCTTATCCCCTGTTTCCAGCACTCTGAACGGTCCATCATAGGGTGGGCGCAATGGAGGGCGGTGGGCGTCGTGTCTGACGAACACGAACTCCGCGCTCTTCAAAGTTTTAGGCACGAAAACACGCGGAAAACTGTGGTGGGCAGGGCCCGGCAGCGTGCCTGTGTTTGCGCTACGCTGCAAAAGCTGAGACGGGGAGCTGCCCGGCGCGGGATTATCTGGCAGAAATTCCCCGGGCAGCCGTAGTGGAAGTGAAGCTTCCAGATCCTCTTTCGGCGCGGAGCGCAACCCCAATAAAACCCATGGCAGCCTGTCTACCCAATTTGCATCCGTCAATGAAGCCCTGAGTGCCGCTTTCAGTGATCTATGAAAACGCTCGCATAACCCATTGGCCTGTGGGTTGTACGCGGTTGTGCGGTGAATTGTAACACCCAGGCTGCGGGCCATCGCGGACCAGAGTTTGGAAACAAATTGCGGGCCCCTGTCGGACGTAATGTCCGACGGGACTCCAAAACGCGCCACCCATGCTGTTAAAAAAGCGCGCGCTATGTCCGCGGACATGGTTGCCGCCAGCGGGACCGCTTCTGGCCAGCGCGACCGCTTCTGGCCAGCGCGTGGTGCGGTCCACCATTGTCAGGAGGTGCGTGCACCCCTGTGATGGCGGGAGGGGGCCCACGTAGTCCACGTGAACATGGTCGAACCTCTAAGCCGGAATACGAAACGGCTCCAAGGGAGCCTTCGTGTGTTTGTGTACTTTGGCTCGTTGGCACGCCACGCAGGCTGCAGCCCACTCTTTCACTTGTTTGCGTAGGCTCGGCCACACAAACTTCTCTCCCACCATTTTGACCGACGCGCGCACTCCTTGGTGCGCCAGAGTGTGAACCGACTCAAACACGCGGCGGCGCCACGCGGTCGGGACCACCGGATGCGGGCGACCCGTGGAGACATTGCAGATTGGGGGGGGGGGGGGGCGCCATCCTGCAGCACCCTGCTCTCCAGCCTTAACCCTGTTGGTCCAGACTGGAGCGCGCGCACATCTGCATCGCTAATCTGCTCCGCGGCCATGGCTGCGTAATCTATCCCCACACAGACCGGGGCCACCACGGCGCGCGAGAGGCACTCCGCCACTACATTCAGTTTACCAGACACATGCTGAATATCAGTAGTAAACTCTGAGATCGCGGCCAGCTGTCTCTGCTGCCGGCCCGACCACGGTTCTGAAACCTTGGCCATCGCGAATGTTAGCGGCTTGTGGTCCACGAACGCGGTGAAGCTGCGCCCTTCTAGCCAGAACTGGAAGTGGCGTATGGCCAGGTGGAGAGCCAACAACTCTCTGTCGAATGCGCTGTATTTATGTTCGCTGTCGCGCAAAGTTCTGCTGAAAAAGGCGAGCGGCTGCCAAGCCCCGGCGACGCGCTGCTCCACGACAGCCCCTATGGCCACGTCTGAAGCGTCGGTGGTGAGCGCTATGCGGGCCGTCGGGTCTGGATGCGCCAGCAGTGCGGCATTTGCCAGGGCTGCTTTAACTTCCGAGAACGCCCGCTCTCGCTCCGGGGTCCATTCGACCCTATCCGCAGGTTTCTGTTTCTTGAGCGCGGCGTACAATGGTTGCATGAGCTGCGCCGCGTGGGGAAGGAAACGGTTATAAAAGTTCACCATCCCCAAAAATTCCTGCAGCGCCCTGACCGTCTGAGGCCGGGGAAAATCCGCCACGGCGCGCACTTTGTCGGGCAGCGGGATCGCTCCTTCTGGAGAGACGCGGTGCCCCAAAAAATCAATCTCCGTCACGCCGAACTGGCATTTCGCCGGGTTGATTATTAACCCGTGCTCCTCCAACCTCCGGAAAACCGTCGTGAGGTGGGTTTCGTGTTCGTCTTTGGACGCACTGGCTACCAGGATATCGTCCAGGTAGACGAACACAAACGGGAGATCGCGCAGCACTGCATCCATCATGCGCTGGAACGTCTGTGCCGCTTCTTTTAACCCGAATGGCATGTGCAGGAACTCGAATAGACCGAACGGAGTTATTACCGCTGTTTTGGGTATGTCCTCAGCGTGCACTGGGACTTGGTGGTAACCGCGGACCAGGTTTATTTTGGAAAAAATGCGTGCTCCGGCGAGGTGAACGGAAAAATCCAGTATGGGGGAAATTGGGTAGCGGTCGTGCGCTGTGGCATTGTTCAACCTGCGGAAATCCCCGCACGGTCGCCACGATCCCTCAGCCTTAGGGACCATGTGTAGCGGGGATGCCCATGGGCTGTTCGAGCGCCTGATGATACCCAACCTTTCCAGGTTGGCGAACTCCTCGCGCGCTATGGCCAGTTTAGCTGCGTCCAAGCGCCGAGGTCTTGCAAAAATGGGCGGCCCAGTGGTGGTGATAAAGTGCTCCACCCCGTGTTTAGCGATGGCCGCGGAAAACGTCGGGACCGTGAGTGCTGGGAACTGAGTGAGCAGTGTGTGGAACTTACCGCCTGTAGCTGTGACGTTGGCTTGTGCTGTTGGCTGGGTCACTCGAGCTATACAGGGGAGAGAGTCAAAGGACAGTGCATTAACCAGGCGCCTGTTAGCAACATCAACCAGTAAACCATGTGCACACAGAAAATCAGCCCCCAGTATATGGTAATTCAGTGCTGCTACGACAAAAGTCCACTCATATGTACGGCCGTGTAGAGATAAGAGCAGAGTCCTCTCACCAAAGGTCTTAATATCTGAGCCGTTTGCTGCCAACATCCCGGGGCCGCTAGATCCTGCCAGCCGGTCAGTGTAGGTCGGCCGGATGAAGCTCTTCTGGGCTCCGGTGTCCACGAGGAAACGCCTCCCAGAGCGTGCATCCGTTAAGTAGAGCAGCTTGTTCTCTTCACCAAGGGTCGCAGCTGCTACCGACCCCCGGCCTTGGCGTTTTCCCGAGCGCTTGAATTGGCACGGTGGCGCACATCTGCGTGCGTTCTCTCCGAAACGGCGGTGGTAGAAACAGAGCGTGTATCTCTGGCGCTCCTTGGCCCCCGCTGCTGCTACCGTCGGCGGCTCCTCGCCTCCTCTGGTTGTCTCGCTGGGCTCCGCCGCTGCCGTGTTGACTGTGATCACCCTGGTGGTGATGATGATCCGGTCTGCCTCCTGGGCTAGCGCACGGTAGTCGTGCGCGGCCAGCCACGGCGAATTGGCCATAACCACTCTTGCTACTGTCGGAAGGTTCCGGAGGAAGAGGTGGGCAAACAGAAAGTGCCCGTCGTCCGTGCCCATTAACGCCAGCATCTTCTCCATCAGGTCTACGGCCGAACCATCTCCTAACTCAGTCCGCGTCAGGAGCCTGTCCGCTCTCTCACAGTCCGAGAGTGTGTAGCGCTGGATGAGCGCAGCCTTGAGCGCCTCATATTTGCTGCTGGCTGGTGGCTGATCGAGCAGGCTCGCTACCTGCTGAGCTGTGCGGGCGTCGAGTGCTGTGACCACATGGTAGAATCTGGTATCATCTGCCGTTACTCCCCGGAGGGCGAACTGGGCCTCGGTGAGGTGGAACCAAGAGCGTGGGTTGTGCTGCCAGAAATCCGGTAGCTTGACTGAAACCGCACACGTGTGGCTGTAGGTTCCAGTCCGGGCTGTCTGTGGGATGGCTGCCGCCTCGCTGTAGCCTCCTGACCGGGCCGGCTCTGGGGATCTTGCCTCGTGTTCCATAATACGTCTTGGGTCACCAGTGTGGGGTGTGTGAAATCAGAGGCAGATTCATTTCAGACGATTTATTACACACTCACATCTCTCAAGTACAGAACAGACTGAACATTTAAGCAGAAACTCTCCTCTTAAGTTTCATGGCATTTACATCACACACAACATGACATTTGCATCACACTGCATTCAACATCCTTCATCCCTGACTCCTTCCTGCTATCTCACCAGGAACCTCCTGCTCTTTGTTGTCCCAAGCTTATCCACTGTCTCCTGTCTGAGATGCTAGGTAATCTGGCTCCCCCAAGGTGCTACAATATACCCCCCCCCCCCCCCCCCGTAGAAAAGTCCAAAACATACACACACAATTGAGACCCTCCCAAATTTAGAGCCTGGATCACGCACTCTGGCACAACTAAAGGGCCTATTCCATTCACGCAATAAACTAAAACTGGGAGGGGGGGGACGGGTGGACTACCGTCCAACCCCCACACAGCGAGGTGGATTATTCTGTCATCATCAAAATAAATAACCACAGTCTATTATTAACATAAAATCACTGCCGTGTCTCCTAAACTAAACAAAACACAAAATAATCCCCAGAACTATGTACAGTATAGTACACCATCATACCATCGGCGGTCACTCGGAGCAAGTATGACAGTCATTCCTCGTGGGGAGCGTCTACTTGTGGGTCTTCAGGTGGGCGTAGAGGCCGATCCGTGACCCGCATATTTTGGTGCAATGTTGGCATGGGAAGATGGTGGTGGGTTGTCGTGCTGGAGCCTTTTTCTGTCTTTCCTTGCGGAGCTGTCGTTTTGTTTCTGCGACACGGTGAATTTCCTTCTCATAGTGTGTAGCACCTTCTTGCACCGCTTCCTTCCATCGGTGCCTGTTTAGAGCCATGTGCTCCCAGTCAGGAGATAAGATATTGAATTTTTTAAGGTTTGTTTTAATATTGTCCTTGAACCGTTTCTTTTGCACTTCTGGAGCCCGCGAACCTCTCTCTCAGTTCAGAATAAAGAATTGGTTTTGGGAGACGGGTGCCAGACATGCGAATGAGATGGCCAGTCCATCGTAGTTGGTGTTTTATTATTGTGGTGGAAATGCTGGGCATTTTGGCCTCTTCCAGAACGCTGATGTTTGTGCGTTGGTCCTCCCATTTAATCCTCAGAATCTTTCTCAAAATTCTTTGGTGGAGCTGCTCCAGAGCTCTCAGGTGCCTGCTGTAGATGGTCCATGATTCTGCCCCATACAGCAAGGTGGGGAGAACCACAGCCTTGTAGACCAAGAGCTTGGTATCGATCCTGAGATCTCGATCTTCAAAGACCTTCATCCTGAGCCTGGCATATGCTCCATTGGCACAGCTCAGACGATGGTTGATCTCAGAGTCAATGTCCACTTTGGAGGAGAGAAGACTGCCGAGGTAGGGGAAGTGGTCAACATTTTCGAGAGGGGTGTTGTCCACTTTTATAATGGGTGAAATAAATGGCTGATTGGGTGGAGGTTGATGTAGCACCTGGGTCTTCTTGATGTTTAAGGTTAGACCCAGGGCTCTATATGCCTTGGCAAAGGCATTCAGGATACCCTGTAGATCTTCTGCGGAGTGTGCTACTATGGCGTTGTCATCTGCATACTGGAGCTCCATAATGGTGGTGTTTCTAACCTTGCTTTTGGCTTTGAACCTGGCAAGGTTAAAGAGCCTACCGTCGGTTCTGTACTGCATCGGAATTCCCTGTGGTAGGTCTTTGCCAATGAGGTGAAGTATGGCAGCAATAAAGATAGAAAACAGGGTGGGTGCAATGATGCATCCCTGTTTGACCCCTGTCTCCACGGTGAAAGGCTCAGACATGGAGCCGCTGTTACTTAGCACCGTGGCTGTCATTCCATCATACAGTAGCCTCAGAATCCTGATGTATTTCTCTGGGCAGCCATACCTCAACAGTATGCTCCACAGAGCCTGGCGATCTACTGAGTCAAAGGCCTTTGTCAGGTCTATAAAAGCCATGTACAATGGCAACTTGTGCTCACGGCATTTCTCCTGAAGTTGGCGGGCAGTGAAGATCATATCTGCTGTGCCTGTAGATGGACGAAAGCCGCACTGTGATTCTGGGAGTATTTCCTCAGAAAGTGGCAGTAAACGGTTAGCGAGAACACGAGCAAGTACCTTGCCAGTTGTTGACAGGAGTGAGATGCCTCTGTAGTTTCCACAATCAGCTTTGTCCCCCTTCTTAAATATGGTCACGATCAGAGCATCCCTGAGCTCTGAGGGGAGTTCTTCCTTTTCCCAGACCTTCAGAAGGAGGGCATGGAAACGGCACAGGAGTTCTGGACCACCTTCCTTTAGGACCTCAGCTGGGATCCCATCTGGACCGGTGGCCTTGTTGTTCTTCAGGCTCCTGATGGCATCTTGGACCTCGGATAAGGTGGGAGGTGCCCCTATGTCTTCCCTGATGGGACTCTGAGGAATGTAACAGATGAAATTTGATTGGGTTGCAGTGTTACGGTTGAGGAGTTCCTGAAAGTGCTCTTTCCATCGCTTATTAATAGACTCGTTGTCCTTCAGCAGCTCCTGTCCATCCTTTGAGCGTAATGGGTTCAAGCCACGACGGCTTGGGCCATAGACAGCCTTAATGGCACTGAAAAAGCCTCTGGTGTCTCCAGAGTCTGCCAGACGCTGGATTTCCATTGCCCTTTCTGTCCACCAGGAGTTCTTAATCTGTCTCACCCGGCTCTGGACGTCAGCCTTGGCTCTAGAGTGAGCCAGTCTCTTGGCCTTGCAGGTAATGTCATTTTGCCAGGCATGAAAGGCTTCCCTTTTTTTGGAGATGAGCAGTTCTATCTCTGCATCATTTTCATCAAACCAGTCCTGATGTTTTCTGGACTTGTACCCAAGGGTGGTTTGGCAGGTGTTGAGGATAGTGGACTTAAGCAGGTTCCAGTGCTCTTTGATGTTCTCTGGATATTCCTGTTTGAGACTTTCTCCAAGAGAGGCCTGAAGCTGCTGCTGGATGGCAGTTTCATTAAGACTTTCAAGGTTTAGTCTCAGCCGGTTCTGCTTCTTCTGCAATCTCCTCTTCCTCTTAAGTTTGATGGACATCATGGATCGTATAAGGCGGTAGTCTGTCCAGCAATCGTCGGAGTTGATCATGGCCTTAATGATGTTTACATCGCATAGATCCCTGGTTCTGACAATGACATAATCGATAAGATGCCACTGTTCAGAACGAGGGTGTCTCCATGAAGCCTTAAATTTGTTCTTCTGGCAAAAGATGGTATTAGTGATGGTAAGATCATACTGAGCACATTTGCCGAGAAGCAGAACTCCTTTGGAGTTGATGTTTCCAATGCCTTCCTTGCCAATGGTGCCCTTCCAGAGGTGGTGGTCTCGGCCGACTCTGGCATTGAAATCTCCCAGAAGAATGATCTTATCCTCCTTGGGGATTTTTGACAGTGACTCATCCAGACAGGCATAGAAGGTCTCTTTCACTTCCTCCTCGGAGACAAGGGTAGGTGCGTAGGCATTCACGACTGTTGCCATCTGGTTGTTGGCAAGCACCAGACGGAGGGTCATCTGACGTTCACTGATTCCCACAGGGAGTTCAGAGAGATGACTGATAGTTGGTTCCTGATGGCAAACCCAACCCCATGGATCCTGGGCTCTTCTGCTGCTTTTCCTTTCCAGAAGAAAGTATAGCCACCCTTCTCCTCCTTCAGATGGCCTTCCTCTGCCCGTCGTGTTTCTGAGAGAGCAGCTATGTCAATCCGGCATCTCCTCAGTTCTCTGGCAATGATGGCGGTTCTCCTCTCCGGCCTGTCACTGGTTGCACTGTCCGTCAGTGTGTGCACATTCCAGGCTCCAAAATTCATAGTTCTGTGTTTCTGACCGCAAATTGGTGATCCCTCTGAACGCGGTAATCCAGACGGGAGGTTTGAGGCAGACTATTTTTAGGGCACCTTTTCTAGCCCCTTCCCTATCAAGGGTGAGCAGAGTGGATCCTAAAAAGGACTGCTCAGTCGTGGATGTAGCTACCAAAGGGCTCTTTCTGCCTCTGTCCAAGAGCCCAGCGATCATCTGGCATCCACCGCCTGATGTGCCAGCTTGTGACTAGGGGCTTCCAGACTTCACAATCCTGCCCCCGTCACCACTTACTGGTCGCCACAGGACTTAACCCGGGATGTTAGGTTGGATTCCCATGAAGAAGACGCCTGTGCGTGAATTTGTTTAGTGTGGGGAGGCTGGTGCACATACAGCCACCACACAGACCTTGACAGATCGGGGTCAGGATCCAGTGGCATGGACTCCAAGACAACTGGTGACCTGTTTCTGCTGCAACCTTCGTCCGCCTTCCCAGTTGTTGTGATGTTTCCCAAAGGTCAACCATCATCCTCCGCCTGGTCCACCGTTGAGGTCTTTGCAATTTGCCCATAGCTGGGGCTGTTTACCCACAACCGGGGCAGTGGTTCACGGGCAGCAGGGCGTATCCACATACCAGTGGGCCTGCATGCCCCGACTCTGGGGCCCACTGCTGCTCCGAGATCCCGTACAACTTGGCTTGGAAACCGCAAGGTACCAGTTACCGTGTGTGGCCACGAGGAGGCGTGTACAAGTCTTGGCAGTGGAGAGGCTATGTACCGGCTGAGAAGACTTACGCACTCGGCTCCTCTTTTCACCCCCGAGAACAGAGGGCTAGCCGGCGGCGGTAGCTGAAAGCAGAAAGTAGCAAGCAGAGGCAGCATGCACTAACTACAGGCACTACTACTCCAACACTACTGCACTGACGCATCACAAGCCCTGTGCAAAAAAAACACACATGCACACATGCATGCACACATATGAACACGGCTCCAGAACAGCTGCAAACCCCTCAGTGGAACAAAAACACTACTATAACACATCACTCAGACACATGTATATAAACTTACAGTCCACATGGCTAAACATAGGAGGAACTGGCCTGTGGGCCCCCCCGACCGTCTCTTCATAAGTCCGCCCCTGGAGGTGGCCTGCCTCCTGGACCACAGTGGATCACATAGACACAGATTCGTCTCCTCTTCCATGCCGTTGGGCGTCCCTCTCGTCCGGGCCCACCACCTGGAGGCTCCTCCCAGGCATGCTGCAGCTCATTGGTGTCCCTCCACTAACCATCTGACAGTTGGAAACGGGCAGCGCCTTGTTTAGCCACAATGCGCAGCCGCCCCTGGTGGTCCTCAGCCTGCCGTTTGGGCCATACTCACCGTGGTCACCCCTCCCCACAAGCCTGAACCAGATCCGCAACTCCCAGAGGGGTGTTGCTCGGCTTGCAGTGTTTCTGCTCGGCACGTGGTCCCTCTGTGCCTAACGATCTGGCTCCGACCTCTTTAGCTCTCTTTTTCCCACTTTAGCCCAGCTCCGGAAACAACTGGAGCTAGCTTCTCGGCGTCACTCGTCGTTGCAGGTGCCTCGCCATCACGCCCAGTACTGTCATCCAGGGCAATCTGAGCTCCGGCACTGAGACCCTCCTGCAATGACTTTGAGCGAGGCTGGTCCTGCTCACCCTTTGGGGTGCTCGGTAACTCCTCGTCCCATCATCCTCCACTCTCGAAACTGGCTGGTTCCACAGTCCACAGCCCGACCACTCCTCCCCAGCGCCGCTCTTGATGGCAAAACCCAGACCATAAAAGAGGTCACAGTCCATAATATTGTTGCCACGGGCTGTCACAATGAACTTGAGGTTTGCCATCTCCGTCGACTTGTACTGGGCCGTCAGCACCAGCGTTCCCACCATGCACAGCCGTCCACCTCCATAGCCATAGAGCGGCGCTGGGTCTCCTTCAGTCCTATAGTGGGAGAAGAATTTTCTCACCGTAGCCCAATTCAGCAGAGAACCCTCCGCCCCCGTGTCGATCAGTAGTGGCACCTCCACACCATCCAGCTCCACTGTGCAGACCGCATACCCGTTAGTGCTCAGAGACACTATGTAGGCAACCGTCGGGCCGGGCGGGGTCAATTTCCTCTGTGGGCTCCCATGCTCAGACACACAGCACACCCTGGCATAGTGGTTCAAGCGTCCACACTTGCCGCAGCATTTCCCTCTCACCGGGCAGTCCCTGGCCTTGAAGCCGTGATTCACAGACCCACAACCCAAACACACGGGTTTTCCCGGGGCAGACCTAAATTTTGCAGCGTTGGCCTCCGCAGCGTCGTCTTCCACGCTTCCATCGCTGTCTGGATCCGTTACTTGTGTGGCGGCGGGAAACTGTCGTCGTGACAGACGCTCACTCAGCTCCAGTGCCAGCCTATCTGCTGTCTCCAGCTGAAGTGCTAACTCAATGGCCCTGGCTAGCATCAAGTCACCTGGTATTGTGAGCAGCTTTGTTCTTATTGTAGCGTTGTTGGTATGCTCCACCAGCTGGTCATGAACCATCTCCTCCTCCAGTGGCCCAAACTGACACTCACTAGCCAGTAGTTTCAAGTCGGCGACGAATCGCCCAATGAGCTCACCCACCTGTTGGCGGCGCTGCCGAAACTTGATCCTCCAGACTATGACGCTGTCCGGGGCATGAAAATGGTGTGCCATCAGCTCGACTACGTCCTCAAAATCGTCCGAATCACCAAATGTGCTCAATATCTGCTGGCCTTCAATTCCCAAATTGTGCACCAACAGCGTGCGTGCCCTCAGCTTGTCCATCCTGCCGGGATTTAGCACCAGCATGTATGTTTTAAAGGCAGTGTACCATCTCGGCCAGGGGACAGGTGGCTTGCCCGGGAGCTCCAGAAAAGGCCGAATTGGAGACCCACACGTTACCATACTTTTTATCCTCGTTGCCAAATGTTATGTCTGAAAGTAGACTCACAATGACGAGGCTAGGTACATGACTGAACTTGTATTTATTGTACACACTCCACACTACAACCATCAGGCAGGGGTGTTGGCAAAGATGCCCGCCCCTCCTGTCTGCTGCTATTTATAGGCATGGGGGGGTGGCAGAAACGGAAGTGAGCGGCACCACACCGTACCTCACAAATAAGAGTATCTTTAAATAACGTTGAACTATATAACATATTGGACTCGCCTCAGAGTGCTGTTGTTAAGTTAGGCACTGATCAGGCTTCATGACATGCTAATTCTCACTCATTTAGACTTTTTTAAGATAAGATAAGCCTTTATTAGTCCCACAATGGGGAAATTCCAGGATTGCAACAGCACAGGGACAGCAACACTCAGAGCAACAATCAAAAAGACAAGAAAAACAAGAGCAGGGAATATACAGGTAGGCCCAGAAATATTTGGACAGTGACACAATCTTCATGATTTGGGCTCTGCATGCCACCACATGAGATTTGAAATGAAACAACTACAATGGAATTGAAGTGCAGACTTTAAGGTTTAATTCAAGGAGTTGAACAAAAATATATGATTAAACATGTAGGAATTGTAGCTATTTTTATACGAACGCTCCTCATTTCAGGGGCTCTAAAGTAATTGGACAAATAAACATAACCCTAAGTAAAATGTTACTTGTCAATATTTTGTTGAGAATCCTTTGCAGGCAATGACTGCCTGAAGTCTGGAACCCATGGACATCACCAAACGCTGGGTTTCCTGCTTTGTGATGCTTTGCCAGGCCTTTACTGCAGCTGTCTTCAGTTGTTGCTTGTTTGTGGGTCTTTCTGCCTTAAGTTTTGTCTTGAGCAAGCGAAATGCATGCTCGATTGGGTTGAGATCTGGTGATTGACTCGGCCATTGCGGAATATTCCACTTCTTTGCTTTAAAAAACTCCTGGGTTGCTTTTGCAGTATGTTTTGGATCATTGTCCATCTGTACTGTGAAGTGCCATCCAATCAACTTTGCTGCATTTGGCTGAATCTGAGCAGAAAGTATATCCATATACACTTCAGAATTCATCCGGCTGCTTCTGTCTTTTTTCACATCATCAATAAACACAAGTGACCCAGTGCCATTGGAAGCCATGCATGCCCATGCCATCACACTGCCTCCACCACGTTTTACAGAAGATGTGGTGTGCTTTAGATCATGAGCTGTTCCAATTCTTCTCCAAACTTTCTTCTTCCCATCATTCTGGTACAGGTTGATCTTAGTCTCATCTGTCCAAAGAATGCTGTTCCAGAACTGGGCTGGCTTCTTCAGGTTTTTTTTGGCAAAGTCAATTCTGGCCTTTCTATTTTTGAGGCTGATTAATGGTTTGCACCTTGTGGTGAATCCTTTGTATTTACTCTCATGAAGTCTTCTCTTTATGGTAGACTTAGATACTGATACACCTACTTCCTGAAGAGTGTTCTTCACTTGAGTGGATGTTGTGAATGGGGTTGTTCTTCACCATGGAAAGGATTCTGCGATCATCCACCACTGTTGTCTTCTGTGGACGTCCAGGCCTTTTTGAGTTCCCAAGCTCACCAGTGCACTCTTTTTTCTCAGAATGTACCAAACTGTTGATTTGGCCACTCCTAACATTTCTGCTATCTCTCTGATGGATTTCTTCTTTTTTTTTCAGCCTCAGGATGGTCTGTTTCACCTCCATTGAGAGCTCCTTTGACCGCATGTTGTGTGTTCACAGCAACAGCTTCCAAATGCAAACGCCACACCTGGAATCAACTCCAGACCTTTTAACTGCTTAATTGATGACAGGTTAACGAGGGAAGAGCCTTGTTATTTTTTTTGCAGCCTTCTGAGTCAATTGTCCAATTACTTTTGGTCCCTTGAAAAAGAGGCGGCTACATATTAAAGAGCTGTAATTCCTAAACCCTTGCTCCAATTTGGATGTGAATACTCTCAAATTACAGCTGAGAGTCTGCACTTTAAGCCCATATTGATTATATAATTGTATCCTGAATATGTTTTCGTAAACAGCTAAAATAACAAAACTTGTGTCACTGTCCAAATATTTTTGGGCCTAACTGTGCATATGTTCACATAAATATACTGTATATACACACAGTGCGGAGCATTGTAGATAGATGGAATAAACAGCATAACCATCTACTTAGTTATCCTACATAGTATGAATATGTACCCATACATGTTGTCACCCTCCGTAGCGACTGATATTGTCCTAGTTGTATACTGGAGGGGACCATTGTGTAAGTCGATTGCGTCTTTTGCATTCAATTCTATTAGGTCGTCAAGTTTTTTGCTATCTCTGCGAGCAGCCCTGCTTAGGTTATACAGTCTGACAGCCGTAGGTAGGAAGGACCTGCGAAACCTCTCGGTTGTGCACCTAGGATGATGTAGTCTGCTGCTAAATGAGCTCCTCAGTGCGTTCAGTATGTCCTGCATAGGGTGGGACTCGGACTTCAGCAGAGATGACAGTTTAGCCACCATCCTTCTCTCGCCTATCTACTCCACTGGATCAAGGTGTTGCCCCAGGACAGAGCTAGCTTTCTTGATCAGTTTGTTCAGTCTCTTCCTATCGGCTGCTGTAATGCCACTGCCCCAGCAGACCACTCCAAAAGTGATGGCTGATGCCACCACAGTGTCATAGAATGTCGTAGAATGTCATAGAATTAAAAATGTACTTTACAGTCCCTCCAGGATTTCGCGATGTTGCGATCGTGTCTGTTCATGCCAAATCAGCCAATCAGCGCAACTATTGCGCAACCTTGCAACTTCATCCAATCACTGCAACTTTCCTGCAATTTTGGCCAATCCTCGTCAACTTCCGCCAATTTCACCGATCAAATTTCAGCTGAGTGGTGCTGAAACACTCAGTCTAACCAATCAAATGCATCGCTACATCGCATTCACTTCCGTGTTTATAGTAAGTATTAACGGAACGCTTCAGCAAAAAACAGTGTGTGATTTAAAAAAAAAAAACGTTCACCCACGAGGTTTCCAACACCGTCCCTTCTGCCATGTCCCCCAGCCTGCCGGTGGACGTCTCCGTCCTGAACGTGTGTACGAAGTACTGTGTTTGTGTTGAAAAACATCCACCTGCCCCAAAAGCACCCCATTGTGGGCGTGCATGTCACAAGAGACTCCCATTAAATCACAAACAAGCAAGTCTAACACTACAGGCAGTGTTTGATCATTTCATATATCTTTAGAGGTGAAATCATTACTACATCTTGTCAATGAGCTTTAAAGCTGTGAACGTCTGATCTGAACACGGACCCCCCCCCCCCCCGGCTCCCCCCGTAAATGAAAGATGTGTGTCTGATGAGACGTGTGTGTGTGTCTGTGTGTCTGTGTGTCTGTGTGTCTGTGTCAAGACGCGCAGCAGATAGACAGACATGAGTTAGGCATAGGAATATTGTCTGCATTTTTTTTTCTGGAAAAACACAAACTCCAATAGACAACACAGGCTAACAGAATAAATCATTTATTTTTTCCTTTCCGCTCAGTACCGAGTGGTTGGGAACCGTAGGGAGTTTCCAAATGAAGGCGCTGCAAATAATTTCCACATTTCTACTTTCTAACATGCATGCAATGCAATTTAGCTGTTGTAATGGATATTGTGTTAAAGTCTGTATTGGTTGTTGCACAAAAGTTTTTCTGTATAGCAGAAGTTTCTGCTTAATTTACAAATCAGTGTAATAGGAAATGCTTGACAATCCTGTGCTTTTCTTGTATTGTTATATAGAATATCACTGTAGTAAGCTGGAAAAACCATCTGCTTTAAAATTTGTAATTTTTCCCACAACTTTTAGTGCAAAAAACCTCTCCAAACATCGCAACTTTTATCTCAAGTTTTAAAAAAAGCTCCCGTGAATTCAGGCTTTTTGGGCTGCAACAATCATAAAAACATCCCGCAAAATCCTGGAGGGACTGATGTTATATCTTTATACACCCGTCTCTAAAGACAGGACAATGATGTTTACCCATCCAACTGTCCATCCAACTTCTGTGGCGAACTCCTCCCACAATTTTCAAGCTATGACTTTTAGGGTGCTTTCACATCAGACTTAAGTTTGTTTCAATCAAACTCAAGTTCGTTTTGTCCATTAGTGCGGTTCATTTTGTCTGGTGAGAACACGATAATTGCACTCAGGTGCACACCGAAGCAACTGTATCGAGACCACCTGAAAGAGGTGGTCTCAATTCGAATCAACTGGCGGACTCTGGTGTGGCCCTCCAGGTGAGAAAGGGACCGCACTAAAACAGGACCAGCAGCAAACTAAAATGTTTTATGCCATTGTGATGTTCTGGAGGAATAGTGAACGCCATCTCCTGTACTCTCTTGATATGCGTCTTTGCCAACTCAAATGCATTAACATGTTATTTTCCATCCATAGCAGTTCTTCATTTTCAAACTGTACGATTTGTCAAAAGTGGTATAAGATAAGATAAGATAAGCCTTTATTAGTCCCACAACGGGGAAATTCCAGGATTGCAACAGCACAGGGATAGCAACACTCAGAGCAACAATCAGAAGGCAAGAAAAAACAAGCAAGCAAGAGCAGCTAATATACATATGTACATATTACTATAAAATATATATATACACACACACACACACAGACACACAGTGCAGAGCATTGTAGCTGGATGGAATAAATATATGAATATATGAACACACAGTGCAGAGCATTGTAGCTAGATGGAATAAATATGTAAATATATAAACACCCACAGTATGGAGCATTGCAGCTAGGTGGAATAAATATGCAAGTATATAAACACACACAGTGCGGAGCAATGTAGCTAGATGGAATAATATGTAGATATATAAAAACACAGTGCGGAGCATTGTAGCTAGATGGAATAAATATATAGATATATAAATATAAACACACCCAGTGCAGAGCATTGTAGCTAGATGGAATAAATATGTAAATATATAAACACACACAGTGCAGAGCATTGTTGCTAGGTGGGATGAAACAGCATAACCGTCTATTTAGTTATCCTACATGGTATGATTATGTGCCCATACATATTCTCACCCTCCATAGCGACCGGTATGTTCCTAGTTGTATGCCGGAGAGGACCATTGTGTAAGTCTATTGCATCTTTTGCATTCAAAAAAAAAAAAAAAAAAAAAACTATTAGTTTGTTACGTCTTTTTGCTATCTCTGCGAGCAGCCCTGCTTAGGTTGTACAGTCTGACAGCCGTTGGTAGGAAGGACCTACGAAACCTCTCGGTTGTGCACCTGGGATGATGTAGTCTGCTGCTAAATGAGCTCCTCAGTGCATCCAGTATGTCCTGCATAGGGTGGAACTCGGACTCCAGCAGAGATGACAGTTTAGCCACCGTCCTTCTCTCTCCTATCTCCTCCATCGGATCAAGGCGTTGCCCCAGGACAGAGCTAGCTTTCTTAATCAGTTTGTTCAGTCTCTTCCTATCGGCTGCAGTAATGCCACTGCCCCAGCAGACCACTCCAAAAGTATTGGCTGATGCCACCACCGTGTCATAGAATGACTTCAGCAGCGCCCCTTGTACACCAAAAGACCTGAGTCTCCTCAGCAGGAACAGCCTGCGCTGTCCCTTCTTGTAGAGTGCGTCAGTATTGTGTGACCAGTCTAGTTTATTGTTCAGATGAATACCCAGGTACTTGTAGGATGTCACCATCTCGATGTCTGTTCCCTGTATATTTACTGGTGCTGTGAGGGGCTGCCCATGCCTGCGGCAGTCCACCACCAGCTCCTTAGTTTTCCTCGCGTTGATCTGGAGGCAGTTCCGATGGCACCAGTCCACAAAGTCCTGGATAAGCCCTCTGTACTCAGCTTCATCTCCGCTGGAGATGAGACCAACGATCGCAGAGTCATCAGAGAACTTCTGTAGATGGCAATGTGTTGTGTTGTGTGAGAAGTCCGCAGTATAAAGAGTGAACAAGAAGGGAGCCAGCACCGTTCCCTGGGGGGCCCCCGTGCTACTGATGATCGTGTCGGAAACACAGTCCCGGGTTCTCACAAACTGAGGCCGGTTCGTGAGGTAGTCCAGGATCCATGATGACAGGTGCTGGTCCACCCCTGCGCGCAGCAGCTTGTCCTTCAGGATCATCGGTTGGATGGTGTTGAAAGCACTGGAGAAGTCAAAGAACATGATCCTCACCATATTCCCGGGCTTCTCCAGGTGGGACAGAGAACGGTGAAGGAGGAAGATCACCGCATCCTCCACCCCAATGCCATGCTGGTAGGCGAACTGGAGTGGATCCATCGCTGGTTCCACCAGGGGGCGGAGGTGAGCAAGGAGCAGTCTCTCCAGGGTCTTCATCAAGTGGGACGTCAAGGCCACCGGTCTGTAGCTGTTCAGGTCTTTGGGGTGGGAAGTTTTTGGTACAGGTACCACACAAGATGTTTTCCACAGCTGTGGTACCCTCCCCAGCTTCAGGCTCAGGTTGAAGATGTACGTCACAATCCCACACAGCTGGTCTGCACAGGACTTGAGGAGCTTTGCGCTGATGCCGTCCGGTCCCGACGCTTCCTCGTCGTATATGCACATAATGTAATAAACGATAACCAGGGCGATGAAAACCCCCTGTAGATTATGCTTCATTGTATTATTTTCTTCCCAGAAATGCATAAATGCACAGTATTTAACCTTCTTCCTGTATTTACCTTTCCTGTTCTCACAGCAAAAAAAATCTGACCAATAAGAACAGTGAACGTTCTGACATAAGTCTTGCGGGATTTAACGTGGCACAATTTGGTCTGCTTGAATTTTTGCCTGTGTGAAAAGGAACTGAACCAAGGAGAAAATGATACAAACTAACAAACTTAGAAACTGATTCAGACCAAAGTAAATGAATTTAGGTGTGAAAGCACCCTTCGAGTTCACATGGTGTTTGTACTTGTATTGAAGATGTGCATATTGCAGAGGGTTTAATGATTTTCTAATATTCTCTCTTATTTTATTACTCTTTGAATTGTAGATTGGTTTGCTTAAACTTCTTGCAATTACATGGTTATTTTTAGTTTTATTACAGATCTGTACTATATTGAATCCTGAATTTGTAATTGATTTTCTGGTTGTTGCTGTGCTAGCTCTGCACTATTGATAATGGCTAAGGACAGGTGTATAATTTACCGTGTGTGGTTTCTCTTGTTTTTATATAGGAACTGAAACATCTTATCCTGGAGGCAGCTGATGGCTTCCTGTTTGTGGTGTCATGTGAGACCGGCCGCATTGTCTATGTCTCTGACTCCCTCACCCCCGTCCTCAACCAGTCACAGTCTGACTGGCTTGGCTCCTCTCTTTATGATCAGCTCCATCCAGATGATACAGAGAAGCTGAGAGAGCAGCTCTCCACAGCAGAGAATAATAACACAGGTATACAGCACACACAACACACAATGAAGGGCAAAAATAAAACAAATTTCCTCTTTGAAAGCATCTCTCTTAAAAGGGTCATTGACTGAAAAATGATGTGTTTGTAGGTTTTAACTGGCTGAAATTTGTCTATTGGTCACATAATTATCCAAAAAATAACAAAACAGTAATTCTCTATAAAAAACAAAAAACACACAGCCTTTATCTTGTTTTTCTCTCCCAGAAACGGCAGAAACATTTTTGACTCTTTCGGGTAAATCGTATATGTCATGATTTGACAAAGCCAACCCACCGCCATCCTTGAGACCAGCCCACTGCTCTATTATTGGCCTGCCGAGCTGTCTGTCATGTAGATGGAAGGGATGCTAAAGGCAGCCTATTAGCCCCTGAGCTATTAGCCCTCCAGCTAACACTGGTACCAGGAGGTTTGCACCAAGCATGGCTTATGTTGTTATTTTCCTCAGATCTTAGTCACCCTAATATCCATCCCTGTTACCACCTGGTTCACCAGTCCACAGTCGACAATATACCTCGCGTCACTCCGGCCCATCTCCCAATAAGTTCGCCGTGATTCCACAGCAAATCACCAGCACCAGCGCACCGGTCACAGCAACCAACCTGGTGGACCCAAGGTTGCTGGCTGGAGGCTGCTGGATCTCACGGCCAGCTCCTCCACCATCCTCTGGAGCACTGCGCGACTCTGTTCCACTCTCACGGGCAGTGTAGGGGACCTACCTTGCGACAGGGCGCCCCTCAATTGGCTGTGGGAGCAGAGCAGCATCCCAAAGAGCGAGACACTGCCCTTTCCCTTTGAGATTACGTTACTCAGCAGCTCGACTCAGCAAGCTTTGCCTCAGCTTGGCCAGCAGCCTCAGGTCCCACGTCAGGTCAGTTGCGGTGATCAGAGAGCTGCCTGGCATGCGATGCTAGCAATTTGTTGTGGAATCATGGCAAAATTATTTGAGATGAGCCGGGGTGACACGAGATACACCATCGACTGGATTCGTGAACCAGTGCCGCTCATCTGAGCTAGAAGGAGGCTAGAAGCTAGTCAGCTCATAGCTAATTGACGTAAGAGGGAGGGCGGAGTTGAATAGGTGAAGGATGTTTCTTAATGTGATAGGCTTTAAATCAGAGTGTTTCAAAAAAGCCAAGAAAAATACAAACCAGATTTGCTTCAATAATTAAAATTTAAAGAAGGTGTGAACAAAATATGTCAAACATTTCATTAAGAAATGTGTGAGCTGTTAAAATGTGGAAAAGTGCAGCCAGTGACCATTTTAAGTTGATTGTTTTCTTCACCTTTGAAGGGAGGATGTTGGACTTGAAGACAGGAACAGTGAAGAAGGAGAGCCAGCAGTCATCAGCTAGAATGAGTATGGGAGCCCGTCGATCATTCATTTGCAGAATGAGGTGAGACTGAAATTAATTATAGTTTATTGTTATATGTTTTTAATGTTTCTTTGGTAAGATGAACAAGCTTTCATTTGGGGATCTATGTGTGTTTGCAGGTGTGGAACATGTCCAGTGGAACCTCTGTCGATGAATAGACTGAACTTTCTTAGAAACAGACACAGGTATATCAAAAACAATGTTTTTTTTTCCTCACTCAAGAAATTATGTTTTGACTTGCAGCAAACTTACTGTACCTAAATTAATTTATTGGAAGGAAGATGTGTAAGTACTGTAGTAATAATAGTTTCTTTGTACGTTTTGGTATGTTTTCTTCATCCAAGAAATGGTTTGGGTGCTGCCAAGGAAGGAGAGCCCCAGTATGTAGTGGTCCACTGTACAGGATATATCAAGTCCTGGCCCCCTGCAGGTAAATAGCTAAATGATTGTTTCTCAAATGTCCATCCTTCATATGGCTGTTTTATGGTGGTAAAGCCTGATTTACTTTACTTATTTCCACGTTAAATGGACACCGTAATTATGGAGTAGCCGTGTACCCTACGCCATACCCTGACGTGCACCTCTGCAGAAATGTAACTAAGTACATATCATGCTGATACCACACTTCATCTCTTCCTAAGCATTTCCTGCTTCTCTGCTGCTTCTCTGTAGTACCATTTCTAAAGCAAGTTGGATAAACATTGGACCCAATCAGCATCTCTTTTTTTTTCAATTACATAGATTGTAGTAAAAGTTGCTCCCGTTCAACATTTTTTAGCTCCAATTCTATCACAATCCACTCATTGTATGTCACCATTGTTTGAATAAACAAAAGTGCATGAAGTACACAAAGGAAATCACTCTACAACTCAGCAGAGATACACATATTGGCATTATACTTGTAGAACATCGCACAACCATGTAAGGTTATTGCAGAAGTATAATTCAGCCTTAAAGAGGACCACAGTTGATAATTATTGCTAATACAGACTTTGTGTGTTTGTGTTTTAGGTGTATCATTAACAGATGATGAAGCAGACAACACTCAGGGGAGTCGCTACTGTCTAGTTGCCATTGGGAGATTACAGGTACAGTTGATATCATGCGTCTGTGAAGATGTGCGTACAGTGTTTCCTCTGGTTTAAAGACCTTGGCATGGTGGCAACATATTTTCCCAGGAGAGGCGGGGGAGGGCAGAAAACACGTCACTATTATAACAGGAATATGTTTTTTTTCCACAATATCTTTATTGAACCTTTTTTTTTTTAAACAAACATGATACAAACAATCAAACACTAACACTAAAGTACTACAAAAAAAAAAAAATGCACTAAAAAACACCAACAACCACCAACAAAATCAAGTCTTCAACAATGCTCCTCTGTTTAGTCTAGACAATCCAACACATAAGTATACATATTATGTTCACCAGTTTGGAATTTACAAGGTCCACACATATCATTCACCTTCTTCTTCAAGAATTATGTTTAAATTTTTTACATAATCAATAAAAGGTCTCCATATGTTCTCAAACACAATTTCCTTTGATTTCAGTATATATGTTATTCTTTCTAATGGAAGGTTTGTTAACATCTGTCTTAACCACTGAGTCACATCTGGTCTATGAGTCTTTTTCCATAATAGTGCAATACATTTTTTGGCATTAAGCAAACTGAGGTCTATGAATGTTCTTTCACTTTTATTAAAACTATGCTTTTCTGGGTACAGACCCAACAAAAACAGTTTAGGATTCAATATGATTTGTTTTGAGATTATTTTTTCAATTGTTACCCTCACCTCTTCCCAAAACATTCTTATTAATCTACATTCCCATACACAATGAAATAGAGTTCCTTTACTTTCCATACATTTTGTGCACGTATCTGGTATATTTTTGTTATATCTATTTAACTCCTCCGGTGTAACATACATCCGCATTAACCATTTGAAATGTATCAATTTAAGGCGTACATTTATTGATTTGGTTTGAGCTTCTGTACAAGCCAATTCCCATTGTTCCTCTGAAATTTCAGTTTGCAGATCTTCTTTCCAGTAGTTTAATCTTTTCAGTGAATTTTCACTTGAAAATAGTGTCAATGAGTTATAAAACTCTGAAATAATACCCTTTCTTTTACTATCTTTCATCAACATTTTTTCCAAGGATGAATAGATAGGTCGAGTGAGAGCTTTATTTTGATTTGATCGAATAAAGTTTCTAAGTTGAAGATATTTAAAAAAATGTGTTCTATTGAGATTAAATTTGATCCTCAACGGACTTCCGGTTATGGCTGCCACGTAGGACGGACGTGTCTCGCTCTGCTCTGCTCCTGGAGAAAAAAAATCGGCAAATAACTCTCTCATTTGGGACAGAACGTATCCCAGCGTTTGGGTGAGGATATGTCGGCGAAGCCTAAGGCTGGAAAACCAGGAAAAGGAAAAAGCGAGCCGCCGAAACAGTCCAAATTAACGGACTTTCAGGTCTGTGACGCAGCAAATAAAACTCCATGACTTCCGGTTATGGCTGCCACGTAGGACGGACGTGTCTCGCTCTGCTCTGCTCCTGGAGAAAAAAAATCGGCAAATAACTCTCTCATTTGGGACAGAACGTATCCCAGCGTTTGGGCGAGGATATGTCGGCGAAGCCTAAGGCTGGAAAACCAGGAAAAGGAAAAAGCGAGCCGCCGAAACAGTCCAAATTAACGGACTTTCAGGTCTGTGACGCAGCAAACAGGGCTCCATATATGGCGGAGGAGGCTGGCAACGCTGCGATTTCTGCGGGGAATGGCGCAGATGCGCTGATGGCTGCCATGAGTTCAATGAGAGCGGACTTTTCCTCTAGATTTGATGGGATTATGACAGCGTTGGAAGGAATAAGAAAGGAATTGGGTGACTGTGTAGAACGAACGGCGCAGATGGAGCTCCGTCTCGCTAGTGCTGAAGATGACGTCACCCGTCTTCAATTAAAGGTGCGCACTTTGGAAAAAAAAAAAAAAATCTCTGGAAGATAATATTTTGGATTTGGAATCTCGGTCGAGACAGAATAATTTGAGGCTGGTGGGTCTTCCAGAGGAATCAGAAGGTCGGGACGTATGTTCCTTTCTGGAAAAGTGGATTCCGGAGGTGCTGGGCAGCGAGGAGTTGCAATCAGCAGTGGTTCTGGAAAAAGCACATCGCATTGGCCCACGGAGAGATAAGGGACCGCCGAGGACCTTAATTATGAAGTTTCTTAACAACAGAGACAGGATGAAGATCTTCAACGCTGCACGAGCTAAAAAA
Source organism: Pholidichthys leucotaenia (assembly GCA_020510985.1). NCBI lineage: Eukaryota > Metazoa > Chordata > Actinopteri > Cichliformes > Pholidichthyidae > Pholidichthys > Pholidichthys leucotaenia. The sequence continues at coordinate 138,881,195 of CM035849.1, read as the reverse complement.
GGAGAGATTAAACACCAGGACCAGCAGGTGCGGTTCTACCCAGATTTGGCCACAGGAATCCAGCAATTGAGGAAGCAGTTTGATCCCGTACGTAAGGAGCTGCGCAACCTTGGGATTCGTCATGGTGTAATCTATCCTGCGAGACTGCTGACCACGTATGAGGGCAGAACCCACATCTTCAAGACCCCAGAGGAGGCGCAGGAGTTCATCAAGAAGATCAAAGAAGAAGAAGAGACTGGTGGGAGCTAAGCATGAACAAAATATAAGGTAGAATAATTAAGCATTTGCACAGGCATCTGACTGACTTGAAGTAAATAGTAAGTTTACAAAATATAGATTGTATTATATATTAAAAAAAAAACAAAACAAACAAAAAAAAAAACTATGATGTACAAAGTTGTTAAAAATTTTGGAGTTAAGTTGGAAAACTACAGAGGAGAGTTAATGTTACGTCATTAAAAGCAGTAGAGTTAGGGTGATTGGGAGGATGAAGAAGGAGTGGCTTAGGCTGTTCCCCGTGGGTGTGGAACGGTCGATGGCTATATCGGGAGACAGAATTTTTCTTTTGATTTTGGGGGGTTTGCCACAAGTGTGGGAAGGGGAAATTTGTTTGTGTGTAGTTTGTAGGATGAATGTTCAACCACTCATGTTTTTGCTTCTCTGTATGAGCATGTTTACACTGCAAGGTAATCCCAAACTCTCTATTGATCATGGACCAAAAGTGTTAATCTTAATTTAACTTCATGGAATTGCAGAGGTCTACAAAATTTAAAAAAACTTAAACAAGTTATGAATAAAATAAAGGACATGGGTTCAAGAATTGTGTTTTTACAAGAAACTCATCTGATAGAGGAGGATGTTAAAAGAATTAGGAGTAGATGGCAAGGAAGTGTATTCACCTCTTCATTTTCATCCCGAGCCAGGGGAGTTATGACTCTCATACATAAATCAGTTCCTTTTCAAGTGAAAAATGTAATTGGAGACAAATTTGGAAGATATGTAATCATTCAAGGTTCTTTGCTATTAGAAAATATAAATCTTGTGAACTTATATGGTCCCAATATAGATGATCAGAAGTTCTTTGCTAATTTATTTCTCATCTTATCATCACTTACAGGGCAACATATAATAGCAGGGGATTTTAATTGTACATTGAATCCAGGTGTGGATAGATCAACAGGACTGGATTGTACGCACATTGGATGTAGGATGACTATTAATCATTTTATGAAAGAATTGAGATTGTTAGATATATGGAGAGAAATGAAACCACAAGTTAAAGCCTATTCTTGTTATTCCAGTACCTACAAGACATTCTCACGTATTGATTATTTTTTGATTTCCACAGAATTAAGGTCCAAGATTCAAAACTGCTTTTATGATAACATCGTGATCTCTGATCATGCACCCTGTTGTCTAATATATGTAGATAAAAAATTGACAAAGGAATCAGGTAGATGGCAATTTCAGCATAAATGGCTTCAGGATGAGGAATTTGTCAAGTATATAGAAAAACAGATAGACGAGTTCTTTGACATCAATACTACACAAACATCAGCATGTGTAAAGTGGGAGGCTTTCAAAGCTTTTATTAGGGGGCATATTATTAGTTATACAGGATCAAAATCTAAGAAGACTCGAGAGGAGAGAGCTAAATTGGAACATAAAATAAAAAATCTTCAGGAAAAAGTGTATGCAGGAAGTGACCCAAGGTTGGAGAATGAATTACTGATTTTGAGAGCTGAATACGACAAAAAATCAGCGAATAGAGCTGCCTCGAGTCTTCTAAGATTGAAACAATCTTTTTATGAACAAGGTGAAAAATCAGGAAAATTATTAGCATGGCAGATTAAACAATTGGAAATTAAAACACCAATTACCAGTATTATAAGTAACGGACAGGTAGTTATAGATCCTTTAGAAATTAATAGAGCCTTTAGAGATTACTATGAAAAATTATATGATACCAAAAATGAACCTGATTTAACAAAACTAAATGGGTTTTTGAACGAACTATCTATACCGTGTATTCCAAATGAAAACAGGGAGATATTGGAGTCTAAAATTAGTCAAGAAGAAGTTGGGCTAGCCATTGATAATATGAAATCAGGAAAAAGTGCAGGACCAGATGGTCTTCCAGTTGACCTTTATAAAAAATTTAAGAATAAATTAATAAAACCTTTTTTGGAAATGGTTTTAGAAGCATTTCAAAATAATAATTTACCATCATACATAAATAATGCCTTAATTATACTGCTGCCAAAACCAGGTAAGCCCTCTAATAAATGTGAAAATATGAGACCAATAAGCCTATTAAACGCCGACCTTAAGATAATCTGTAAAATTTTAGCAAGACGAATACAAGAAATTTTACCAAATATTATTAATCGAGATCAGAATGGCTTTATAAAGGGTAGACAAGGCTTCCATAATGTAAGAAGACTATTTAATATTATCTATTTTAATAAAGAAGCACCGGATACAGCTCTCCTATCATTGGACGCCGAAAAGGCCTTTGATAGAGTTGAATGGCCCTTTCTTTTTGAAGTCCTACAAAGGTTTGGACTTGGAAATAATTTCATAAAATGGGTTCAAATAATATACAATAATGCTACAGCAGAAATCCTAACAAATAACAATATTTCAAAACCAATAAAAATCAATAGAGGATGTCGACAAGGCTGTCCACTCTCACCTTTACTGTTTACTATGGCAATTGAACCTTTAGCGATAGCGATACGTTTACATTCACAAATATATGGAATTAAAGTTGGACCAACAGAACATAAAATCTCCCTGTACGCCGATGATATAATTTTGTTTATGTCGAATCTAAAAAAATCAATTCCAACCTTGTTGAATTTAATAAAGAATTTTGGGGAAATATCAGGATATAAAATAAATAAAACTAAATCTTCAATATTAATGCTAAATGAGACCCAGAGAAATTACCCAGCCCCTGAGGTAAATCAATTCAATGTTGTAAATCAGTTTAAATATTTAGGAATCCAAATTATGACTAAGCTAGAATCAGTCGCCAGTGTCAACTATGAAGCCTTAATGTCAGATATCAGTGAGTTAACTCAGAGATGGATGTCACTACCAATGTCGATGATCGGGAGAATCAATATACTTAAAAGTAATATTTTACCTAAAATACTTTATTTATTTCAATACATTCCCTTATCACCACCTTTAGATCTATTCTCAAGAATAAAAAAAAAGTTAGTGGAATTTATATGGAACAACAGGAGGGCTAGATTACGTCTGTCTTTATTATATTTACCATTTGATCGTGGAGGTCTGAAATGTCCAAATTTTATGTTGTATTATTGGTCGGCACAACTGAGGTCTATGACATATTATTTTTCATCAAATGATCTCCCTCACTGGACTGAAATGGAATCATACAATTTACCTTTACCTCTTCCCATATTCATATACTCAGATTCGGCAAAAAAATTACAAAAACAAGTTAAAAATCCATTTGTAAAGCATATGATCAAAATATGGTGTGAAGCTAAAAACTATTTAAAAGAACCACAGTTATTGTCACAATTTAGTCCAATATGGGGTAATCAATATTTTAAACCAGGGAGAGCGGACGCTGTATTTAAAGTATGGAATTTAAAAGGGATACAAAAGATTCAGGATTTATATTTGCCATGTGCAGACAACATAATGTCTTTTGAAGAGCTGAGGATCAAATTTAATCTCAATAGAACACATTTTTTTAAATATCTTCAACTTAGAAACTTTATTCGATCAAATCAAAATAAAGCTCTCACTCGACCTATTTATTCATCCTTGGAAAAAATGATGATGAAAGATAGTAAAAGAAAGGGTATTATTTCAGAGTTTTATAACTCATTGACACTATCTTCAAGTGAAAATTCACTGAAAAGATTAAACTACTGGAAAGAAGATCTGCAAATTGAAATTTCAGAGGAACAATGGGAATTGGCTTGTACAGAAGCTCAAACCAAATCAATAAATGCACGCCTTAAATTGATACATTTCAAATGGTTAATGCGGATGTATGTTACACCGGAGGAGTTAAATAGATATAACAAAAATATACCAGATACATGCACAAAATGCATGGAAAGTAAAGGAACCCTATTTCATTGTTTATGGGAATGTAGATTAATAAGAATGTTTTGGGAAGAGGTGAGGGTAACAATTGAAAAAATAATCTCAAAACAAATCATATTGAATCCTAAACTGGTTTTGTTGGGTCTGTACCCAGAAAAGCATAATTTCAATAAAAGTGAAAGAACATTCATAGACCTCAGTTTGCTTAATGCCAAAAAATGTATTGCACTATTATGGAAAAAGACTCATAGACCAGATGTGACTCAGTGGTTAAGACAGATGTTAACAAACCTTCCATTAGAAAGAATAACATATATACTGAAATCAAAGGAAATTGTGTTTGAGAATATATGGAGACCTTTTATTGATTATGTAAAAAATTTAAACATAACTCTTGAAGAAGAAGGTGAATGATGTGTGTGGACCTTGTAAATTCCAAACTGGTGAACATAATATGTATACTTATGTATTGGATTGTCTAGACTAAACAGAGGAGCATTGTTGAAGACTTGATTTTGTTGGTGGTTGTTGGTGTTTTTAGTGCATTTTTTTTTTGGTAGTACTTTAGTGTTAGTGTTTGATTGTTTGTATCATGTTTGTTAAAAAAAAAAAAAAAAAGGTTCAATAAAGATATTGTGGAAAAAAAAAATAAAACTCCATATATGGCGGAGGAGGCTGGCAATGGTGCGATGTCTGCGGGGGGAGGCGCAGATGCGCTGATGGCTGCCATGAGTTCAATGAGAGCGGACTTTTCCTCTAGATTTGATGGGATTATGACAGCGTTGGAAGGAATAAGAAAGGAATTGGGTGATTGTGTAGAACGAACGGCGCAGATGGAGCTCCGTCTCGCTAGTGCTGAAGATGACGTCACCCGTCTTCAATTAAAGGTGCGCACTTTGGAAAAAAAAAATAAATCTCTGGAAGATAATATTTTGGATTTGGAATCTCGGTCGAGACAGAATAACTTGAGGCTGGTGGGTCTTCCAGAGGAATCAGAAGGTCGGGACGTATGTTCCTTTCTGGAAAAGTGGATTCCGGAGGTGCTGGGCAGCGAGGAGTTGCAATCAGCAGTGGTTCTGGAAAAAGCACATCGTATTGGCCCACGGAGAGATAAGGGACCGCCGAGGACCTTAATTATGAAGTTTCTTAGCAACAGAGACAGGATGAAGATCTTCAACGCTGCACGAGCTAAAGGAGAGATTAAACACCAGGACCAGCAGGTGCGGTTCTACCCAGATTTGGCCACAGGAATCCAGCAATTGAGGAAGCAGTTTGATCCCGTACGTAAGGAGCTGCGCAACCTTGGGATTCGTCATGGTGTAATCTATCCTGCGAGACTGCTGACCACGTATGAGGGCAGAACCCACATCTTCAAGACCCCAGAGGAGGCGCAGGAGTTCAAGAAGATCAAAGAAGAAGAAGAGACTGGTGGGAGCTAAGCATGAACAAAATATAAGGTAGAATAATTAAGCATTTGCACAGGCATCTGACTGACTTGAAGTAAATAGTAAGTTTACAAAATATAGATTGTATTATATATTAAAAAAACAAAACAAAAACAAAACAAACAAAAAAAACTATGATGTACAAAGTTGTTAAAAATTTTGGAGTTAAGTTGGAAAACTACAGAGGAGAGTTAATGTTACGTCATTAAAAGCAGTAGAGTTAGGGCGATTGGGAGGATGAAGAAGGAGTGGCTTAGGCTGTTCCCCGTGGGTGTGGAACGGTCGATGGCTATATCGGGAGACGGAATTTTTCTTTTGATTTTGGGGGGTTTGCCACAAGTGTGGGAAGGGGAAATTTGTTTGTGTGTAGTTTGTAGGATGAATGTTCAACCACTCATGTTTTTGCTTCTCTGTATGAGCATGTTTACACTGCAAGGTAATCCCAAACTCTCTATTGATCATAAACCAAAGTGTTAATCTTAATTTAACTTCATGGAATTGCAGAGGTCTACAAAATTTAAAAAAACTTAAACAAGTTATGAATAAAATAAAAGACATGGGTTCAAAAATTGTGTTTTTACAAGAAACTCATCTAATAGAGGAGGATGTTAAAAGAATTAGGAGTAGATGGCAAGGAAGTGTATTCACCTCTTCATTTTCATCCCGAGCCAGGGGAGTTATGACTCTCATACATAAATCAGTTCCTTTTCAAGTGAAAAATGTAATTGGAGACAAATTTGGAAGATATGTAATCATTCAAGGTTCTTTGTTATTAGAAAATATAAATCTTGTGAACTTATATGGTCCCAATATAGATGATCAGAAGTTCTTTGCTAATTTATTTCTTATCTTATCATCACTTACAGGGCAACATATAATAGCAGGGGATTTTAATTGTACATTGAATCCAGGTATAGATAGATCAACAGGACTGGATTGTACGCACATTGGATGTAGGATGACTATTAATCATTTTATGAAAGAATTGAGATTGTTAGATATATGGAGAGAAATGAAACCACAAGTTAAAGCCTATTCTTGTTATTCCAGTACCTACAAGACATTCTCACGTATTGATTATTTTTTGATTTCCACAGAATTAAGGTCCAAGATTCAAAGCTGCTTTTATGATAACATTGTGATCTCTGATCATGCACCCTGTTGTCTAATATATGTAGATAAAAAATTGACAAAGGAATCAGGTAGATGGCAATTTCAGCATAAATGGCTTCAGGATGAGGAATTTGTCAAGTATATAGAAAAACAGATAGACGAGTTCTTTGACATCAGTACTACACAAACATCAGCATGTGTAAAGTGGGAGGCTTTCAAAGCTTTTATTAGGGGACATATTATTAGTTATACAGGATCAAAATCTAAGAAGACTCGAGAGGAGAGAGCTAAATTGGAACATAAAATAAAAAGTCTTCAGGAAAAAGTGTATGCAGGAAGTGACTCAAGGTTGGAGAATGAATTACTGATTTTGAGAGCTGAATACGACAAAAAATCAGCGAATAGAGCTGCCTCGAGTCTTCTAAGATTGAAACAATCTTTTTATGAACAAGGTGAAAAATCAGGAAAATTATTAGCATGGCAGATTAAACAATTAGAAATTAAAACACCAATTACCAGTATTATAAGTAACGGACAGGTAGTTATAGATCCTTTAGAAATTAATAGAACCTTTAGAGATTACTATGAAAAATTATATGATACCAAAAATGAACCTGATTTAACAAAACTAAATGGGTTTTTGAACAAACTATCTATACCGTGTATTCCAAATGAAAACAGGGAGATATTGGAGTCTAAAATTAGTCAAGAAGAAGTTGGGCTAGCCATTGATAATATGAAATCAGGAAAAAGTGCAGGACCAGATGGTCTTCCAGTTGACCTTTATAAAAAATTTAAGAATAAATTAATAAAACCTTTTTTGGAAATGGTTTTAGAAGCATTTCAAAATAATAATTTACCATCATACATAAATAATGCCTTAATTATACTGCTGCCAAAACCAGGTAAGCCCTCTAATAAATGTGAAAATATGAGACCAATAAGCCTATTAAACGCCGACCTTAAGATAATCTGTAAAATTTTAGCAAGACGAATACAAGAAATTTTACCAAATATTATTAATCGAGATCAGAATGGCTTTATAAAGGGTAGACAAGGCTTCCATAATGTAAGAAGACTATTTAATATTATTTATTTTAATAAAGAAGCACCGGATACAGCTCTCCTATCACTGGACGCCGAAAAGGCCTTTGATAGAGTTGAATGGCCCTTTCTTTTTGAAGTCCTACAAAGGTTTGGACTTGGAAATAATTTCATAAAATGGGTTCAAATAATATACAATAATGCTACAGCAGAAATCCTAACAAATAACAATATTTCAAAACCAATAAAAATCAATAGAGGATGTCGACAAGGCTGTCCACTTTCACCTTTACTGTTTACTATGGCAATTGAACCTTTAGCGATGGCGATACGTTTACATTCACAAATATATGGAATTAAAGTTGGACCAACAGAACATAAAATCTCCCTGTACGCCGATGACATAATTTTGTTTATGTCGAATCTAAAAAAAACAATTCCAACCTTGTTGAATTTAATAAAGAATTTTGGGGAAATATCAGGATATAAAATAAATAAAACTAAATCTTCAATATTAATGCTAAATGAGACCCAGAGAAATTACCCAGCCCCTGAGGTAAATCAATTCAATGTTGTAAATCAGTTTAAATATTTAGGAATCCAAATTGTGCCTAAGCTAGAATCAGTCGCCAGTGTCAACTATGAAGCCTTAATGTCAGATATCAATGAGTTAACTCAGAGATGGATGTCACTACCAATGTCGATGATCGGGAGAATCAATATACTTAAAAGTAATATTTTACCTAAAGTACTTTATTTATTTCAATACATTCCCTTATCACCACCTTTAGATCTATTCTCAAGAATAAAAAAAAAGTTAGTGGAATTTATATGGAACAACAGGAGGGCTAGATTACGTTTGTCTTTATTATATTTACCATTTGATCGTGGAGGTCTGAAATGTCCAAATTTTATGTTGTATTATTGGTCGGCACAACTGAGGTCTATGACATATTATTTTTCATCAAATGATCTCCCTCACTGGACTGAAATGGAATCATACAATTTACCTTTACCTCTTCCCATATTCATATACTCAGATTCGGCAAAAAAATTACAAAAACAAGTTAAAAATCCATTTGTAAAGCATATGATCAAAATATGGTGTGAAGCTAAAAACTATTTAAAAGAACCACAGTTATTGTCACAATTTAGTCCAATATGGGGTAATCAATATTTTAAACCAGGGAGAGCGGACGCTGTATTTAAAGTATGGAATTTAAAAGGGATACAAAAGATTCAGGATTTATATTTGCCAAGTGCAGATAATATAATGTCTTTTGAAGAGCTGAGGATCAAATTTAATCTCAATAGAACACATTTTTTTAAATATCTTCAACTTAGAAACTTTATTCGATCAAATCAAAATAATGCTCTCACTCGACCTATTTATTCATCCTTGGAAAAAATGATGATGAAAGGTAGTAAAAGAAAGGGTATTATTTCAGAGTTTTATAACTCATTGACACTATCTTCAAGTGAAAATTCACTGAAAAGATTAAACTACTGGAAAGAAGATCTGCAAACTGAAATTTCAGAGGAACAATGGGAATTGGCTTGTACAGAAGCTCAAACCAAATCAATAAATGTACGCCTCAAATTGATACATTTCAAATGGTTAATGCGGATGTATGTTACACCGGAGGAGTTAAATAGATATAACAAAAATATACCAGATACATGCACAAAATGCATGGAAAGTAAAGGAACCCTATTTCATTGTTTATGGGAATGTAGATTAATAAGAATGTTTTGGGAAGAGGTGAGGGTAACAATTGAAAAAATAATCTCAAAACAAATCATATTGAATCCTAAACTGTTTTTGTTGGGTCTGTACCCAGAAAAGCATAATTTTAATAAAAGTGAAAGAACATTCATAGACCTCAGTTTGCTTAATGCCAAAAAATGTATTGCACTATTATGGAAAAAGACTCATAGACCAGATGTGACTCAGTGGTTAAGACAGATGTTAACAAACCTTCCATTAGAAAGAATAACATATATACTGAAATCAAAGGAAATTGTGTTTGAGAATATATGGAGACCTTTTATTGATTATGTAAAAAATTTAAACATAACTCTTGAAGAAGAAGGTGAATGATGTGTGTGGACCTTGTAAATTCCAAACTGGTGAACATAATATGTATACTTATGTATTGGATTGTCTAGACTAAACAGAGGAGCATTGTTGAAGATTTGATTTTGTTGGTGGTTGTTGGTGTTTTTAGTGCATTTTTTTTTTTTTTGTAGTACTTTAGTGTTAGTGTTTGATTGTTTGTATCATGTTTGTTAAAAAAAAAAAAGGTTCAATAAAGATATTGTGGGAAAAAAAAAATTTGATCCTCAACTCTTCAAAAGACATTATGTTTTCTGCACATGGCAAATATATATCCTGAATCTTTTGTATCCCTTTTAAATTCCATACTTTAAATACAGCGTCCGCTCTCCCTGGTTTAAAATATTGATTACCCCATATTGGACTAAATTGTGACAATAACTGTGGTTCTTTTAAAAAGTTTTTAGCTTCACACCATATTTTGATCATATGCTTTACAAATGGATTTTTAACTTGTTTTTGTAATTTTTTTGCCGAATCTGAGTATATGAATATGGGAAGAGGTAAAGGCAAATTGTATGATTCCATTTCAGTCCAGTGAGGGAGATCATTTGATGAAAAATAATATGTCATAGACCTCAGTTGTGCCGACCAATAATACAACATAAAATTTGGACATTTCAGACCTCCACGATCAAATGGTAAATATAATAAAGACAGACGTAATCTAGCCCTCCTGTTGTTCCATATAAATTCCACTAACTTTTTTTTAATTCTTGAGAATAAATCTAAAGGTGGTGGTAAGGGAATGTATTGAAATAAATAAAGTATTTTAGGTAAGATATTACTTTTAAGTATATTAATTCTCCCGATCATCGACATTGGTAGTGACATCCATCTCTGAAGTAACTCATCAATATCTGTCATTAAGGCTTCATAATTGACACTGGCGACTGATTCTAGCTTAGGCACAATTTGGATTCCTAAATATTTGAACTGATTTACAACATTGAATTGATTTACCTCAGGGGCTGGGTAATTTCTCTGGGTCTCATTTAGCATTAATATTGAAGATTTAGTTTTATTTATTTTATATCCTGATATTTCCCCGAAATTCTTTATTAAATTCAACAAGGTCGGAATTGATTTTTTAAGATTCGACATAAACAAAATTATGTCATCGGCATACAGGGAGATTTTATGTTCTGTTGGTCCAACTTTAATTCCATATATTTGTGACTGTAGACGTATCGCCATCGCTAAAGGTTCAATTGCCATAGTAAACAGTAAAGGTGAAAGTGGACAGCCTTGTCGACATCCTCTATTGATTTTTATTGATTTTGAAATATTGTTATTTGTTAGAATTTCTGCAGTAGCATTATTATATATTATCTGAACCCATTTTATGAAATTATTTCCAAGTCCAAACCTTTGTAAGACTTCAAAAAGAAAGGGCCATTCAACTCTATCAAAGGCTTTTTCGGCATCCAGTGATAAGAGAGCTGTATCCGGTGCTTCTTTATTAGAATAAATAATATTAAATAGTCTTCTTACATTATGAAAGCCTTGTCTTCCCTTTATAAAGCCATTCTGATCTCGATTAATAATATTTGGTAAAATCTCTTGTATTCGTCTTGCTAAAATTTTACAAATTATCTTAAGGTCGGCATTTAATAGGCTTATTGGTCTCATATTTTCACATTTATTAGAGGGCTTACCTGGTTTTGGCAACAGTATAATTAAGGCATTATTCATATATGATGGTAAATTACTATTTTGAAATGCTTCTAAAACCATTTCCAAAAAAGGTTTTGTTAATTTATTCTTAAATTTTTTATAAAGGTCAACTGGAAGACCATCTGGTCCTGCACTTTTTCCTGATTTCATATTATCAATGGCTAGTCCAACTTCTTCTTGACTAATTTTAGACTCCAGTATCTCCCTATTTTCATTTGGAATACACGGTATAAATAGTTCATTCAAAAACCCATGTAGTTTTGTTAAGTCAGATTCATTTTTGGTATCATATAATTTTTCATAGTAATCTCTAAAGGCTCTATTAATTTCTGAAGGATCTATAACTACCTGTCCCTTACTTATAATACTGGTAATTGGTGTTTTAGATTCTAATTGTTTAATCTGCCATGCCAATAACTTTCCTGATTTTTCACCTTGTTCATAAAAAGATTGTTTCAATCTTAGAAGACTCGAGGCAGCTCTATTCGCTGATTTTTTGTCATATTCAGCTCTCAAAATCAGTAATTCGTTCTCCAACCTTGGATCTCTTCCTGCATATACTCTTTCTTGAAGAATTTTTATTTTATGTTCCAATTGGACTCTCTCCTCTCGAGTCTTCTTAGATTTTGAACCTGTATAACTAATAATATGTCCCCTAATAAAAGCTTTGAAAGCCTCCCACTTTACACATGCTGATGTTTGTGTAGTATTGATATCAAAGAACTCATCTATCTGTTTTTCTATATACTTAACAAATTCCTCATCCTGAAGCCATTTATGCTGAAATTGCCATCTACCTGGTTCCTTTGTCAATTTCTTATCTACATACATTAGACAGCAGGGTGCATGATCAGAGATCACGATGTTATCATAAAAACAGTTTTGAATCTTGGACCTTAATTCTGTGGAGATCAAAAAATAATCTATACGTGAGAATGTCTTGTAGGTATTGGAATAACAAGAGTATGCTTTAACTTGTGGTTTCATTTCTCTCCATATATCTATCAATTTCAATTCTTTCATAAAATGATTAATGGTCATCCTACATCCATTGTGCGTACAGTCCAGTCCTGTTGATCTATCTATACTGGGATTCAATGTACAATTAAAATCCCCTGCTATTATATGTTGCCCTGTAAGTGATGATAAGATAAGAAATAAATTGGCAAAGAACTTTTGATCATCTATACTGGGACCATATAAGTTCACCAAATTTATGTTTTCTAATAGCAAAGATCCTTGAATGATTACATATCTTCCAAATTTGTCTCCAATTACATTTTTCACTTGAAATGGGACTGATTTATGAATGAGAGTCATAACTCCCCTGGCTCGGGATGAAAATGATGAGGTGAAAACATTTCCTTGCCATCTACTCCTAATTCTTTTTACATCTTGCTCTATTAGATGAGTTTCTTGTAAAAACACAATTTTTGAACCCATGTCTTTTATTTTATTCATAACTTGTTTAAGTTTTTTTAAATTTTGTAGACCTCTGCAATTCCATGAAGTTAAATTAAGATTAACGCTTTGATTTATACTCAATAGGGAGTTTGGGATTACCTTGCAGTGTAAACATGCTCAAACAGAAAAGCAAAAAAATGAGAGGTTGAACATTCACCCTACAAACTACACACAAACAAATTCCCCCTTCCCACATTTGTGGCAATCCCCCCAAAAGCAAAAGAAAAATTCCGTCTCCCGATATAGCCATCGACCGTTCCACACCCACGAGGATCAGCCAAAGCCACTCCTTCTTCATCCTCCCAATCACCCTAACTCTACTGCTTTTAATAACGTAACATTAACTCTCTTCTGTAATTTTCCAATTTAACTCCAAATTTTTTTTAGCAATTTTGTACCTTTTTTTTTTTTTTAATATGTAATACATTCTATATTTTGTAATCTTGTTATATGCTTCTAATCAGTTAAATGCTCAAATATTCTACCCTATATTCTGTTCATGCTTAGCTCCCACCAGTCTCTTCCTGGATCTTCTTGATGAGCTCCTGCGCCTCCTCGGGGGTCTTGAAGATGCGTGTTCTGCCCTCATATGTGACCAGAAGTCTTGCAGGGTGAATCACTCCATGACGAATCTCAAGGTTGCGCAGTTCTTTGCGGATGGGGTCAAACTGCTTCCTTAATTGTTGGATTCCTGAGGCCAGATCTGGGTAGAACCGCACCTGCTGATCTTGGTATTTAATTTCTCCTTTGGCCCGCACCGCGTTGGAGATCGTCATCCTGTCTCTGTAGCTGAGAAACTTCAGAATTAGCGTCTTCGGTGCTGCCTTGTTACCTCTCGGTGGGCCAATTCGGTGGGCGCTTTCCAAGACGACTGATGATTTTAGCTCCGCGTTGTTCAGCGCCTCCGGGATCCACCCCTCCAAAAAGGAGCATGAATCACGACCTTCGGCTCCCTCCGGTAAACCCACCAGCCTCAGGTTGTTCCTTCTGGACCGAGATTCCAAGTCCAGAACGCTATTTTCCAGATCTTTATTTTTTTTTTCCAAAGTGCGCACCTTTATTTGAAGTCCGCTGATTTCATCCTCCGCACTTGAAACACGAAGCTCCGCCTGCGTCACTCGCTCCACGCAGTCACCCAACTCCTTTCTCATTGCATCCAACGCTGCCATAATCCCATCAAGTTTAGCGGAAAAGTCTGCTCTCATTGAGCTAATGGCAGCCAGCACTGCACCTGTGCCGCCATCGTCAGCAGCAGCAGTTACCGCACCACCGCTAGTTTCATCCGCCATATCCGCAGCTTTTTCTACTGCGCCACAAACTTTAAAGTCCGTTAATTTGGACTGCTTCGGCGATTCAATTTTTCCCCCTCCTGATTTCCCAGCCTTAGTCTTCACCGGCATATCCTCACCCAAACGCTGGGAAAAGTTCTGTTCCAAATGAGAGAGTTATTTGCCGAATTTTTATTTCCAGGGGCAGAGCAGAGTGATACGTGTCCTTCTAGGCGGCCGCCATAACCGGAAGTCCAACAGGAATATGTTAATTTTATACTATTTATTTCTTTTTTTAAATTTTGCACTCTAACTTTGCATATGGAACTTACCATTTGAAGTATTGTACAACCAAGGCTTGAATGTTGGAATACTGGGCCAGTTGGGGTCCCACCCAGATGCCCTGTGTTTGGACTTTTTACTGGTGTCATCCTTCAAATTACCAATTTTTTTTTAATAAATTTGAAACAGATTGTGGTAAAATTTTGACTTTTTTTCTCCTAATACATTTTGCACTTTTGACCATAATTTTACAGAGCCAGAACAGAACAATAATTTAACCCTGATTTCAAAGAAAAAAAATATTAATAAAATTATATTAAAATGAAATAAATTAACTTAAATTAGCAAATATGCAGTTTTTTCTGTTATAATATTTCTATATATTTATAGGTTTTTAGAACTCTCCTCACCACCCAGACAACAGGAAAAACCTCCCTTATTTTGAAATCATCGTGCCTGGTAAGGGCATGAATGATGCAATCTTCATTCTGTGCCAGATCCAAGAGAAACTCCTTGCTAAAGGGAAACATCTATACATTGCCATTGTTGATCTAGAGAAGGCCTTTGACCTAGTCCCTAGGTAAGTTTTGTGGTGGGCCATGAGGTGCTTGGGTTTACCAGAATGGCTAGTTTCCACCATTCAAGCAATGTATGCCAGCCCCTCCAGCGGAGTGTGGATAAACAGCATCAGCAGTGACCACTTCATTGTCTGTGTAGGAGTCCATCAAGGGTCAGTTCTGAGCCGTCTACTTTTCATTATTGTTCTCGAAGCTCTGTCTTAAGTGTACCGCACTGGGTGTCCCTGGGTGATTCTATATGCTGACGATCTTGTTCTTATATTGGAGTCACTAGATTCACTCCTGGAGAAACTGAGTGCATGGAAGGATGGACTGGAGTCCAAGGGCCTCTGTGTTAATATGGGTAAAATTAAGATCATGTTCACAGGCTCTAAACCTTGGATCCCTCAGAGACTCCGGTGCATACCCATGTGGTGTGTGCCGAATAGGCGTAGGTAGTAATGCCATCTATTGCTGTGGTTGCTGGCATTGGATTCATAAAAGATGTAGCAACTTCAAGGGAAGGCTTAAGACCAGACCCCTCCTATAGATGTTGGGGTACAGCCCATCCTATTACCGGCAGACTTTGTAAACAGGTCACAGTGGACGAGGAAAGTGTGGAGGTGGTTGACTCCTTCTGCTATCTAGGTGATACCATTTGTGCTGGTGGGGGATGTGAAGCCGCAACGATCACTAAAGTGAGGGCTGCATGGGACAAATTCAGGGAGCTTCTGCCTTTGTTGTCATCCAGGGCTTTGTTTCTCACCACCTGTGGAAGGATTTACAACAGTTGTATCAGAGTTGCTTTGCTATATGCTAGCGAATGCTGGTCTCTAAAGGCATCTGACATAGCAAGACTAGAAAGGAACAAAAGAGCCATGCTTCATTGGATATGCAATGTGAAGCCTGGTGATCCCATCGGCACCCAGGACCTTCGTGCAAGACTTGGCCTCACAGATCTTGAAACTTCCATCACATGTAGGCATCTTCAATGGTTTGGACATGTTCAACGAAGCACCTCATGGACAAATAAAATTTTAAGCCTTGAGGTAGTGGGGTGAAGAGGCAGAGGCAGACCAAATAAAACGTGGAAGGATGCACTTACCAAAGATCTGAGGCAGACTGGCCTAAAGGTGATGAATGCACAGGACTGCACAAAATCGAAGAAGGCTATCAAGCTCTACAGAGCCATGCTATCCAGCCTATGGTAGTGGATTTTATGGACATAAAAGGATAGTAGTAGTAGTAAATGTTGGCAAGTTTAGTTTGTCTGAAGGCTGTTGATGGATTAAAGTCATTGACTTCATGAATTTCGATCAACTTAACTTGCCGGGTACATAATAATGAACACAAATTAGTTAATATTGTAGTGGTTAGTGAAGTAAATCCTCAGCAATTCATCAGTCACTCTTGCCTTTTCCGTGCGTATGAAGCCTAACCACACCTGTTAGCTAAGTGACTCTTCATTATTGTTCCCGTTAGCAGTGCATTAAAACCATGATAAAGCTTCTCTTCTGCTTTTTTACGCATTTAAAGCACTTTAATAAGCTCATGCTTCTCTCGGACATCGACCCCAGACAGACAGTCTGCCTGCAGACTGGAACAGTTTACATGGGTGGCACGCTTCTGAGCTCCGACACGCGGATAACTGTCATACGCGTTGTTTGTGTGCGCACTTGCGGAGCGTCATTCCTTTGTTTTTTCTTAAATTTATATTTCCTTAGCATGGCAGCATAGCTTCAGGGGTGGCAACCTGCCATGCAGAAATGTTACCAGCAGAAACCCTGTGCATGTATTTTATATATAAACTAAAATTATACGGGGGCCTTAAATTCAACAGTCTCATGGTCTCCCTTAGTATTGGGAAAGAAAGATGTTACACACGTGGACAAAATTGTTGGTACCCCTCTGTTAATGAAAGAAAAACCCACAGTGGTCACAGAAATAACGTGAATCTGACACAAGTGGTAATAAATACATTAAAAAGTCTATGAAACTTAACCAATGAAAATCAGACAATGCTTTTGAATTGTGGTTCAACAGAATTATTTTAAAAAACAAACTCATGAAACAAGCCTGGACAAAAATGATGGTACCCTTAACTTAATATTTTGTTGCACAACCTTTTGAGGCAATCACTGCAATCAGACGATTTCTGTAACTGTCAATGAGACTTCTGCACCTCTCAGCAGGTATTTTGTCCCACTCCTCATGAGCAAACTGCTCCAGTTGTCTCAGGTTTGAAGGGTGCCTTCTCCAGACGGCATGTTTCAGCTCCTTCCACAGATGTTCAATAGGATTTAGATCAGGGCTCACAGAAGGCCACTTTAGAATAGTCCAGTGTTTCGCTCTTAGCCATTCTTGGGTGTTTTTAGCTGTGTGTTTTGGGTCATTATCCTGTTGCAAGACCCATGACCTGCGACTGAGACCAAGCTGTCTGACACTGGGCAGCACATTTCTCTCTAGAATACCTTGATAGTCTTGAGATTTCATTGTACCCTGCACAGATTCAAGACACCCTGTGCCAGATGCAGCAAAGCAGCCCCAGAACATAACAGAACCTCCTCCATGTTTCCCAGTAGGGACAGTGTTCTTTTCTTGGTATGCTTCATTTTTGCGTCTGTGAATATAGAGCTGATGTGCCTCCCAGAAGCTTTGTGGCTTGTCAACATACAGTTTGGCAAATTGCAGTCTGGCTTTTTTATGATTTGTTTTCAACAGTGGTGTCCTCCTTGGTCATCTCCCATGAAGTCCACTTTGGCTCAAACAACGACAGATGGTGCGATCTGACACTGATGTACCTTGACCTTGGAGTTCACCTTGAATGTGTTTAGAGGTTGTTCTGGGCTCTTTTGTTACCATTCGTATTATCCGTCTCTTCCATTTTTCATCAAGTTTCCTCCTGCGGGCACGTCCAGGGAGGTTGGCTACAGTCCCGTGGATCTTAAATTTCTGAATATGTGCAACTGTAGTCACAGGAACATCAAGCTGCTTGGAGATGGTCATACAGCCTTTACCTTTAACATGCTTGTCTATCACTTCCGGTTATGGCTGCCACGTAGGACGGACGTGTCTCGCTCTGCTCTGCTCCTGGAGAAAAAAAATCGGCAAATAACTCTCTCATTTGGGACAGAACGTATCCCAGCATTTGGGCGAGGATATGTCGGCGAAGCCTAAGGCTGGAAAACCAGGAAAAGGAAAAAGCGAGCCGCCGAAACAGTCCAAATTAACGGACTTTCAGGTCTGTGACGCAGCAAACAAAACTCCATATATGGCGGAGGAAGCTGGCGGCGGTGCGATTTCTGCGGGGAATGGCGCAGATGCGCTGATGGCTGCCATGAGTTCAATGAGAGCGGACTTTTCCTCTAGATTTGATGGGATTATGACAGCGTTGGAAGGAATAAGAAAGGAATTGGGTGACTGTGTAGAACGAACGGCGCAGATGGAGCTCCGTCTCGCTAGTGCTGAAGATGACGTCACCCGTCTTCAATTAAAGGTGCGCACTTTGGAAAAAAAAAATAAATCTCTGGAAGATAATATTTTGGATTTGGAATCTCGGTCGAGACAGAATAATTTGAGGCTGGTGGGTCTTCCAGAGGAATCAGAAGGTCGGGACGTATATTCCTTTCTGGAAAAGTGGATTCCGGAGGTGCTGGGCAGCGAGGAGTTGCAATCAGCAGTGGTTCTGGAAAAAGCACATCGTATTGGCCCACGGAGAGATAAGGGACCGCCGAGGACCTTAATTATGAAGTTTCTTAGCAACAGAGACAGGATGAAGATCTTCAACGCTGCACGTGCTAAAGGAGAGATTAAACACCAGGACCAGCAGGTGCGGTTCTACCCAGATTTGGCCACAGGAATCCAGCAATTGAGGAAGCAGTTTGATCCCGTACGTAAGGAGCTGCGCAACCTTGGGATTCGTCATGGTGTAATCTATCCTGCGAGACTGCTGACCACGTATGAGGGCAGAACCCACATCTTCAAGACCCCAGAGGAGGCGCAGGAGTTCATCAAGAAGATCAAAGAAGAAGAAGAGACTGGTGGGAGCTAAGCATGAACAAAATATAAGGTAGAATAATTAAGCATTTGCACAGGCATCTGACTGACTTGAAGTAAATAGTAAGTTTACAAAATATAGATTGTATTATATATTAAAAAAAAACAAAACAAAACAAACAAAAAAAAAAACTATGATGTACAAAGTTGTTAAAAATTTTGGAGTTAAGTTGGAAAACTACAGAGGAGAGTTAATGTTACGTCATTAAAAGCAGTAGAGTTAGGGTGATTGGGAGGATGAAGAAGGAGTGGCTTAGGCTGTTCCCCGTGGGTGTGGAACGGTCGATGGCTATATCGGGAGACAGAATTTTTCTTTTGATTTTGGGGGGTTTGCCACAAGTGTGGGAAGGGGAAATTTGTTTGTGTGTAGTTTGTAGGATGAATGTTCAACCACTCATGTTTTTGCTTCTCTGTATGAGCATGTTTACACTGCAAGGTAATCCCAAACTCTCTATTGATCATGGACCAAAGTGTTAACCTTAATTTAACTTCATGGAATTGCAGAGGTCTACAAAATTTAAAAAAACTTAAACAAGTTATGAATAAAATAAAGGACATGGGTTCAAGAATTGTGTTTTTACAAGAAACTCATCTGATAGAGGAGGATGTTAAAAGAATTAGGAGTAGATGGCAGGGAAGTGTATTCACCTCTTCATTTTCATCCCGAGCCAGGGGAGTTATGACTCTCATACATAAATCAGTTCCTTTTCAAGTGAAAAATGTAATTGGAGACAAATTTGGAAGATATGTAATCATTCAAGGTTCTTTGCTATTAGAAAATATAAATCTTGTGAACTTATATGGTCCCAATATAGATGATCAGAAGTTCTTTGCTAATTTATTTCTCATCTTATCATCACTTACAGGGCAACATATAATAGCAGGGGATTTTAATTGTACATTGAATCCAGGTGTGGATAGATCAACAGGACTGGATTGTACGCACATTGGATGTAGGATGACTATTAATCATTTTATGAAAGAATTGAGATTGTTAGATATATGGAGAGAAATGAAACCACAAGTTAAAGCCTATTCTTGTTATTCCAGTACCTACAAGACATTCTCACGTATTGATTATTTTTTGATTTCCACAGAATTAAGGTCCAAGATTCAAAACTGCTTTTATGATAACATCGTGATCTCTGATCATGCACCCTGTTGTCTAATATATGTAGATAAAAAATTGACAAAGGAATCAGGTAGATGGCAATTTCAGCATAAATGGCTTCAGGATGAGGAATTTGTCAAGTATATAGAAAAACAGATAGACGAGTTCTTTGACATCAATACTACACAAACATCAGCATGTGTAAAGTGGGAGGCTTTCAAAGCTTTTATTAGGGGACATATTATTAGTTATACAGGATCAAAATCTAAGAAGACTCGAGAGGAGAGAGCTAAATTGGAACATAAAATAAAAAATCTTCAGGAAAAAGTGTATGCAGGAAGTGACCCAAGGTTGGAGAATGAATTACTGATTTTGAGAGCTGAATACGACAAAAAATCAGCGAATAGAGCTGCCTCGAGTCTTCTAAGATTGAAACAATCTTTTTATGAACAAGGTGAAAAATCGGGAAAATTATTAGCATGGCAGATTAAACAATTGGAAATTAAAACACCAATTACCAGTATTATAAGTAACGGACAGGTAGTTATAGATCCTTTAGAAATTAATAGAGCCTTTAGAGATTACTATGAAAAATTATATGATACCAAAAATGAACCTGATTTAACAAAACTAAATGGGTTTTTGAACGAACTATCTATACCGTGTATTCCAAATGAAAACAGGGAGATATTGGATTCTAAAATTAGTCAAGAAGAAGTTGGGCTAGCCATTGATAATATGAAATCAGGAAAAAGTGCAGGACCAGATGGTCTTCCAGTTGACCTTTATAAAAAATTTAAGAATAAATTAATAAAACCTTTTTTGGAAATGGTTTTAGAAGCATTTCAAAATAATAATTTACCATCATACATAAATAATGCCTTAATTATACTGCTGCCAAAACCAGGTAAGCCCTCTAATAAATGTGAAAATATGAGACCAATAAGCCTATTAAACGCCGACCTTAAGATAATCTGTAAAATTTTAGCAAGACGAATACAAGAAATTTTACCAAATATTATTAATCGAGATCAGAATGGCTTTATAAAGGGTAGACAAGGCTTCCATAATGTAAGAAGACTATTTAATATTATCTATTTTAATAAAGAAGCACCGGATACAGCTCTCCTATCATTGGACGCCGAAAAGGCCTTTGATAGAGTTGAATGGCCCTTTCTTTTTGAAGTCCTACAAAGGTTTGGACTTGGAAATAATTTCATAAAATGGGTTCAAATAATATACAATAATGCTACAGCAGAAATCCTAACAAATAACAATATTTCAAAACCAATAAAAATCAATAGAGGATGTCGACAAGGCTGTCCACTTTCACCTTTACTGTTTACTATGGCAATTGAACCTTTAGCGATAGCGATACGTTTACATTCACAAATATATGGAATTAAAGTTGGACCAACAGAACATAAAATCTCCCTGTACGCCGATGACATAATTTTGTTTATGTCGAATCTAAAAAAATCAATTCCAACCTTGTTGAATTTAATAAAGAATTTTGGGGAAATATCAGGATATAAAATAAATAAAACTAAATCTTCAATATTAATGCTAAATGAGACCCAGAGAAATTACCCAGCCCCTGAGGTAAATCAATTCAATGTTGTAAATCAGTTTAAATATTTAGGAATCCAAATTATGCCTAAGCTAGAATCAGTCGCCAGTGTCAACTATGAAGCCTTAATGTCAGATATCAATGAGTTAACTCAGAGATGGATGTCACTACCAATGTCGATGATCGGGAGAATCAATATACTTAAAAGTAATATTTTACCTAAAATACTTTATTTATTTCAATACATTCCCTTATCACCACCTTTAGATCTATTCTCAAGAATAAAAAAAAAGTTAGTGGAATTTATATGGAACAACAGGAGGGCTAGATTACGTTTGTCTTTATTATATTTACCATTTGATCGTGGAGGTCTGAAATGTCCAAATTTTATGTTGTATTATTGGTCGGCACAACTGAGGTCTATGACATATTATTTTTCATCAAATGATCTCCCTCACTGGACTGAAATGGAATCATACAATTTACCTTTACCTCTTCCCATATTCATATACTCAGATTCGGCAAAAAAATTACAAAAACAAGTTAAAAATCCATTTGTAAAGCATATGATCAAAATATGGTGTGAAGCTAAAAACTATTTAAAAGAACCACAGTTATTGTCACAATTTAGTCCAATATGGGGTAATCAATATTTTAAACCAGGGAGAGCGGACGCTGTATTTAAAGTATGGAATTTAAAAGGGATACAAAAGATTCAGGATTTATATTTGCCATGTGCAGACAACATAATGTCTTTTGAAGAGCTGAGGATCAAATTTAATCTCAATAGAACACATTTTTTTAAATATCTTCAACTTAGAAACTTTATTCGATCAAATCAAAATAAAGCTCTCACTCGACCTATTTATTCATCCTTGGAAAAAATGATGATGAAAGATAGTAAAAGAAAGGGTATTATTTCAGAGTTTTATAACTCACTGACACTATCTTCAAGTGAAAATTCACTGAAAAGATTAAACTACTGGAAAGAAGATCTGCAAATTGAAATTTCAGAGGAACAATGGGAATTGGCTTGTACAGAAGCTCAAACCAAATCAATAAATGCACGCCTTAAATTGATACATTTCAAATGGTTAATGCGGATGTATGTTACACCGGAGGAGTTAAATAGATATAACAAAAATATACCAGATACATGCACAAAATGCATGGAAAGTAAAGGAACCCTATTTCATTGTTTATGGGAATGTAGATTAATAAGAATGTTTTGGGAAGAGGTGAGGGTAACAATTGAAAAAATAATCTCAAAACAAATCATATTGAATCCTAAACTGTTTTTGTTGGGTCTGTACCCAGAAAAGCATAATTTTAATAAAAGTGAAAGAACATTCATAGACCTCAGTTTGCTTAATGCCAAAAAATGTATTGCACTATTATGGAAAAAGACTCATAGACCAGATGTGACTCAGTGGTTAAGACAGATGTTAACAAACCTTCCATTAGAAAGAATAACATATATACTGAAATCAAAGGAAATTGTGTTTGAGAATATATGGAGACCTTTTATTGATTATGTAAAAAATTTAAACATAACTCTTGAAGAAGAAGGTGAATGATGTGTGTGGACCTTGTAAATTCCAAACTGGTGAACATAATATGTATACTTATGTATTGGATTGTCTAGACTAAACAGAGGAGCATTGTTGAAGACTTGATTTTGTTGGTGGTTGTTGGTGTTTTTAGGGCATTTTTTTTTTTTTTTGTAGTACTTTAGTGTTAGTGTTTGATTGTTTGTATCATGTTTGTTAAAAAAAAAAAAAAAAGGTTCAATAAAGATATTGTGGAAAAAAAAAAAACATGCTTGTCTATAATTTTCTTTCTAATCTCCTGAGACAACTCTCTTCTTTGCTTCCTTTGGTCCGTGTTTAGTGTGGTACACGCCATGTCACCAAACAGCACAGTGACTACTTGTCAGCCTTTAAATAGGCCGACTGACTGATTACAAGTTTGTAGACACCTGTGATGTTAATTAGAGGACACATCTTGGTTGAACATGTCCCTGTGATCACATTATTTTCAATCTTTTCTAGGGGTACCATCATTTTTGTCCAGGCCTGTTTCATGAGTTTGTTTTTTAAAGTAATTCTGTTGAACCACAATTCAAAAGCATTGTCTGATTTTCATTGGTTATCTTTCATAGAATTTTTATCTATTACCACTTTTGTCAGATTCAAGTTATTTCTGTGACCATTGTGGGTTTTTCTTTCATTAACAGAGGGGTACTAAAAATTTTCTCCACGGGATTTTGTGGTCTCAGCACACCATCCTTCAAATTACAATTTCCATTGTTAGTCAGTTCTGATTTGTTCATTTCAAATTTATAAAATCCCATTGCACATGTCTGCCACATATGGTTTTTTGCATTTTTTGCACAGGTTACTGCTTGCCCAGGTGATGCGGATCCCAACGATGTCAGTATTCCAGTGGAGTTCATTTCCCGCCACTCCTGCCAGGGCACATTCACCTTTGTAGACCACCGGTGCATGTCCGCTGTTGGATATCAGCCCCAGGTAAACATAGCAGGTCAACATGTCATGGCGATCAGCATCCACATAACAGGCTCTGTGCTGCAAGTTTTCCATTATATCTTCAAAGGTGATAATGATTGGTTTACCTGTTGTGTGTTGCAGGATTTATTGGGGAAAAATATTATTGAGTTTGCTCATCCTGAAGACCAGGGATTACTTAGGGACAGCTTCCAACAGGTGAAAAGTGATGTGCTGCCTTTTGAAAAGTCTTTTTTATTTATGCTTATTTCTTGTGTTTGTGTACTGACCAAAATTAGGTACTTGTAAAGCTTTTTTTCCCTATATAAAATAAGCCTACATGACCCACAGTGGACTCCACTTGACTTCACTATGAATTGCTATTAAAAAAATACTGTACCAAATATTCAGATTTTCACTCTGGATTGCTCCTAAATATTCAAAATAAATATTCAGAGTTAATGGATCATATCAAATTAAATATGATTTAATTTTTATGTACCGCATATACTGAATATTTGTCTCCACAATTAACATTCAGACTGGGGAAAAGGCCATGCTGAGTCATAAGTGGGACAAAATGAAACAAAAAGTAAAGTGATCATCAAAGTCTATTGTAGAACAGAGGACTGTGGTGACAGTTAATTGCCGCCTTATGCTCCACAGATGGCCAAGAGGAATGATGATGATAAAAGCCTGAACCAGTCTGTTTCATTTTAAACACTTTTATAATTGTTTTTACTGTAAAAGAAACTGAACTCTCAGTTCCACCAGTTTTTGGCGTAAACACTGCTGTCCAATCACCTTTGTAACGCGATACCTCCCAGCTGCTCCAGCTTTGTGTGTTAGCACACAAACCCATCGCTTGTTGGTTATGAAAATACCGCCATGTGATTGTTTGGCATGCCGGACGTGTGTATCCTCAGGTGGTGAAGTTGAAGGGCCAAGTGCTGTCAGTGATGTTTCGCTTCCGCTCCAAGTTGAGAGAATGGATCTGGATGAGAACCAGCTCATTCACTTTTCAGAACCCATTTTCAGAGGAAATTGAGTATATCATCTGTACCAATGTCAATGTCAAGTGAGTTGCACTTTCTACATGATTACACAACTCAAATACAGAACCTAATAATGAAACTGTTGTTTTAGATGTCACTTTGAAAACATTCTTTTGTGTGAATACTGACCAGTTCCCCTTTAAGCCCTACCACATTCCCTTTTTATAAAACACACACTGATCACTCTCTCCCAACACTTCTCCTCGACACCTGTCAATGATTGTGGCGCAGTAGAAACTCGACTCAAGACCCTCCCACTCCCATCTCCTCCCCCGGGGCTTCGATACCCCGCTCCCTGGGCCAGAGCAGCCCAAATCGCACTCCCGTAGTGCTCAGCTCCAGGTGAGACCTGACCTGACTGTCCTTCCCCTGCATGGGAGAACAGTAGCTGCTGCTTCTTCATGGGAGACTGCTGCTCACTGCAGCAATATACAGCAGGGAAAATAAGTATTAAGCATGCCAACATTTTTCTCATTAAATATACTAGTGCATTGCCCGTAGAACCAAGTATTCCTGTCTGAAACGGGTATCTCAATCAGGCTTTATAGGCCCAAATGTAGGCTGTGTTTGAAAGTGGAATACAAAGAGGTGTAGCCTATATGTAGGCAATCACATGTTAGACTTTGACAAATAAAGGGCACTAAGATTTATTTGATTGTGTGATTATTAATTACAGAATACCTAAATATTGAAAATAAATGGGACATCCAATATTAGCGACTGTTTGAGTTCCCTTGTTTATTTGTTTGTCAGATTACTTATTTGTGTGATCTTTTATCAGTTATATTCAAGATAATAGTGTATCTTGCACTTTGGGGAATGGGAGTTGTTCAGTCATCATTATAATTATTTTAGTTTATATCGCTGTTCAGTGATGAAGTTCAGTATAATATTGAATTTGTTCTGTGTATCATCAGTAAACTCATGCAGTACTATAACAGGACATGTTTACAAATATTTGAGAGCCGTTGTAGTGCATCATTTTGTATTTTAGCAATATTTTGTTATTAAAAGGTTTTTTAAAACTTTAATGCTAAGATTGAAGCAGTGCTTATATCGTCGCACTGGGGCAATACTGAGGCCAAATAATGATCTGAGCCTTGAAGCCGTGACTGGCAAAGACGTAACAATGTGAGCGCCGTGGCTCTGTTGTAGGCGGTTTGTTTTTTATTGATGTGAGATTATTATTATTGTTATCCCTAAAGGATCGTATTTTTTACCCTCTAAACGTGAACCAAAATGCAATTTTTTTTGCACACTCCTCAGACCCAGTGAAAAATTTTATAAACTAGAAAAAAATATGTGCTCCATGCTGAAAATTTTCTGACATATCCAGCGTATGGTTGATACGTCCCGCATTCGTGGAACAAAGGTTGTAGCCCCCCCCCCTTTTTTTTTTTTACCTTTGCAATCTGTACCATCAGCTGTCCACTGCTGTTCTGCTAGATATGCCAAAATGTTAGAACGCCGGAGGAGGTGGGTCCAATCAGCTGATCACTCAAACCACAGAGCTCAGCTGTTTTTGATGGTAAATGAACCTCAGGGCAAAAGTACACTTCATACATTATCTTTTCTTCACTTTATTGAAAACAACTTTTTTTTAATTGCCATCAGTTAGCGTACCTTTGAGCGAGGCTGTGTCTGGCTGCTGCTTCTCCCAGCATGTTACGTGTTGATTTGTCAGACCCGGTCCCCGCTGACGTTCCACCCAGTCTGTTCACACCTCATATTCTCCACATACGCCGAATTATTCTTTAGACCTACGTAATCATGGCAACTTTATGGTATAATTTTTTTAAGCATTAAATCTTAAGTATTATGTTTTCCTAGTCAAATTTGTCATTTTTTACTTCCTTGTTTTGTTCAGAGAATACTGTGGTGACTGACAGGTCGTGATGCCACGTATTATCCAATCAACATAGCCGTGATGCTGCGTATTATCCAATCAGCACGGAGTCAATCTGAAACCCGGCCTACACTTCTTAAAGCTAGGGCATGAAGAGACACAGAGCAGTGGCTAAACTTTTATTGATAAAAAGTACATATTTTGACTGAACGACTCCATATTCGGGGATGCACACTCTCGTAACCTCAGCAAAGCACGTTTAAAATCTTTGGCCAGTCTGACAAATGGTTCAAGAGATATGCGTGGAACAGACACACAGATAGACACAGACAGAAATATGTCCCTGATAATGATTGGGTCCCCACGTTCATACGTATGATCGTGGGTGAGCCGCCCACTTCAGGAAGTGCCTGTGCTGCCAGCACCGCCCCCATGCTAACGCACACACCCACTTTCTCCGCGCAGCTAACGGAGCGGTGATCGGCAAAACCCTTTTCACTTTAGTATTGACGCTGTGAAGAAGTAGTTCCTCTCGCTCCTAATCTGCTCAGTGACAACAACTGTTTGCTTTTTTACGTTAAGTTTACTGTAGATGTTGTTTTCGTGGGCGGAACCCAGCAACACGCTGCAGCAGCCGGCTCAGGGGTTACATCATGAAATGGGCGGCAGCCACAAGAAGGAGAGGCGGAGCCTCAGAGATCGAGGCATCTTACTTCCGGGTTGGAAAAGTAGCTTGTGAAAATAACTCATATTTCATAAGAAATTCATTCTCCAGTGTACCAAAGGTAATACTATCACATACATGCATATAGTTTACTCTGAAAGGCTTAAAGTAGCATGATATAGGCCCTTTAAAAAGGTCAGTGAATATGAGATAGTCACACCACAAAGAACTCATGATGGGTAGAAGCAAAGAGCTGTCTCTAGACCTTCGCAACCTTATTGTTGCAAAACATAATGATGGTATTGGTTACAGTGTGGAGGAATAATAAGTTCAGGCGAGGTACGACGAGCTGGAAGGTTGCAGAGTTTTATTCCATCCAACATAATGAGACGCACTTGTAGCGCTGTGCGCTACAGTGGTCTGCTGTGTTGTGTTGCGCTGAGTTCTTGAGGCATGTCACATAAGCTCTTTTATCAGTGATACAGGAAGAGAGAATGCATGGCACATTAGCATAACAGTCAATACACATGATTAGCATGACATTGGTTGGCTCTTTGTCCGTCTGTGCATTGTCCTCTGTATGCAAATTGTGTTCCGGACCTTTTGAGCGTGAGGATGAATGTCCCTGTAGATTGTGGTGGGTCACCACAACAGGCACATTTCTAAACTACCTAATGTTCCAGTGAGCACTGTTGGAGCCATCATTCGAAAGTGGAAAGAGCATTTTACCATAAACCGCTCATGACCAGGAGCTCCTTGCAAGATTTCTGATAGAGTAGTCAAAAGAATTATCAGAAGAGTTATCCAAGAACCAAAGACCACTTGTGGAGAGCTCCAGAAAGACCTCGAGTTAGCAGGTACTGCTGTTTCAAAGAAAACATTAAGATGTAGAGGGTGCGAAGGAAAAGGATGTGGAGGCGAGGCACGAGCGTAGGTCAGCACAGATTCTTTATTTACCCTCTAACATGAATACAGCCTGTTGGCCCCAGCGTAGCCGCTGGGGCCCGGTTAGTCATAATGAGAGTAGAAGTGTAAGAGTGAAGAGAGAGAGATGAGGGAGCGCAGCTCTTTTATACCTTATACAGACAGAGAGAATGCATGGCACATTAGCATATCAATTGTTATCTAATACCACTGGTCAATACACATGATTAGCATGACATTGGTTGGCACAAAGATGCACGCATTCATTCCCGTCTGACTGTCTCCTGTGGTTCTTTTGGTCGTGTGTCAATTGTCTTCTGCTTCCTTCGAGCCCCTGCTGGGTGTGAGGCAAGTTCCAGAAGAATGTCCCAGAGGAATGTCTCCCCGCTGTGTTTAGTGTCATCACACCAGGCCCCCCACCCCCGAACACCCAGAAAGGGATGTGACCCCCCCCCCCCCGTCGTTTGGGCTCAAGTCGACGCCAGTGCAGGCTGCAGCGGGGGGGGGGGGGGGGGTGCCGCTCCGGTCGAACTGCCTGCTGGTGAGGAGTTTTGGAGGGCGCGTAAGTCTGTGGGGGGAAAAGGGGAGGGGTGGAAAAGCCGGTGGTTGTGGAAAAAAAAAAAAGAAAACTTGCGTCTCCTGATTCTTCTCGCGGCTCGTCCTGCGAGGATGTGGGGAAGGCGGGTGGCCAAATTCCCCAAGGATGCGTAATGGCTGTGAAATAACTGTAGCTGTGTGAGGGACTTGGCGGTGTGGCCGTAGACGCCGCGGCTGGGAAACCCATACAAACAATGGAGCTGGTTTGTCTGTGGTGCGTAGCACGCGCTGTGGCCACGTAGCTGCCAGTTGTGCTGTCCTCATAATCCTGCAGTGTGCACGCGTGGCTTCTGTGCGCAGAAGGTCCGTTGCCAAGAGGTGAGTCAGGGTCAGGGAGCTTGATGGAAATCAACGCAGTCGGCGCCGATGGTCTTCCCTGTTCAGGCCTTTTCTGTGCGTTGCTCGTGTCGCTGATCCTCATGCGTCTCAGTCCCAGCGCCGCGCTCTCCGTCCGGCCCTGGAGGTCGCCATCGTGGAGAGAGGACAAGGCATGCGCACTCCCATGTGGATGCAAAGGATGTAGGTGATCCCCAGTCTCTGGAATCCACAGTGCGGTGAGAGGGAGAGATAGTCCATTTCACATTAGGTCACCAATGTAGAGGGTGCGAAGGAAAAGGATGTGGAGGCGAGGCACGAGCGTAGGTCAGCACAGATTCTTTATTTACCCTCTAACATGAATACAGCCTGTTGGCCCCAGCGTGGCCGCTGGGGCCCGGTTAGTCATGATGAGAGTAGAAGTGTAAGAGTGAAGAGAGAGAGATGAGGGAGCGCAGCTCTTTTATACCTTATACAGACAGAGAGAATGCATGGGACATTAGCATATTAATTGTTATCTAATACCATTGGTCAATACACATGATTAGCATGACATTGGTTGGCACAAAGATGCATGCATTCAGTCCCATCTGACTGTCTCTTGTGGTTCTTTTGGTCGTGTGTCAATTGTCCTCTGCTTCCTCTGAGCCCCTGCTGGGTGTGAGGCAAGTTCCAGAAGAATGTCCCAAAGGAATGTCTCCCCGCTGTGTTTAGTGTCACCACAAAGTAATACATTCAACTGACATGGGATCTATGCCTGCTCACCTCGCAAGACTCCATTGCTGAAGAAAAAGCATGTTGAAGCTTGTTTAAAGTTTGCTGCACAACATTTGGGCAAGCCAGTAAAATACTGGGAGAATATAGTCTCGTCATATGAGACCAATATTGAACTTTTTGGATGCCACAACACACGGCATATTTGGAGGAGAAATGGCACTGCACATCAGCCCAAAAACACCATACCAACAGTGAAGTTTGGAGGTGGGCGCATCATGGTGTGGGGGTGTTTTTCAGCACATGGTACAAGCAGACTTAATATAATTGAAGGAAATATGAATGGGAAAATGTACAGAGACATCAGAATCTGTTGCCATCTGCCAAGATGCTGAAGATGAAAAGAGGGTGGACATTTCAGCAAGACAATGATCCCAAACACACACCCAAGAAAACTCTCAACAGGCTCCAGAGAAGGAAGATAAAGCTGTTAGAATAGCTCAGTCAGTCACTTGACCTGAATCCAATTGAAAATCTATGGAGCGAACAGAAGGTCAGAGTTCATAGAAGACAATTTGAAGACAGTTTGTGTGGAAGAACGGGCTAAAATCACTCCTGAGCAATGCCTGCGCCTAGTTTCTCCATACAGGCGGTATCTGGAAGTTATTACCAACAAAGGCTTTTCTACTAAATATTAAATGAATTTCACCAAGTGTATTCAATACTTATTCCCTGCGTCATTCCAGTTTATTAAATATAACTTGTGAACACAGTTGCCTTGATTTCTTTGTATGAATGGATTACTTCGGTTGTGACTGATATTTGGTGAAAATCTCAGGTCAGTGGCTCTATCAGAAATATGTTTAATGAGAAAAATGTTGACGTGTTCAATACTTATTTTCCCTTCTGTATACTGTAGTCCTTCTCTGTGTTGTTTTCCTTTCCTACTTTGGGTCTTTTCCCCTTTCTTAAATACTGTAGTTAAAAAAGCATGTCTTATTCTTTCCTAATAGTAAGTACTATATATACTGTATACTTACCATGTTACCAAGACTTGCCATATACTTACCAAGTACTATACTTACTTACCAGCAACAATGTTACAAACTCAAAGTATATATACTTTGAGTTTGTAACATTGTTGCTGTGTCGTTGTAGGTTCAGGTGTTTTTGACACATTGTGTCATCGTGTATACTGGTGGCGGGTTGACTGGCAGTTTGTCGGCTGGTGTTGGGATTTCTCATGCAACAGCAGACCTCATGGAAACGATAATAATGCTACTTTAGCCAGATTCCTGTTTAATCATGCACACACTTACCCTGTCTCTCTCTTTGTTTTCTTTTAGGCAATTACAACAGCAGCAGCAGGCTGACCTGGAAGGAGGTGGAACAAGAGATGGCATGTATGAGGCAGGACCAATAACCCTCTCACAGGTTAGGCTGTGTGAGAGAACATTACTGTACATGTGCTCATTTGAAGCACTTTTCTTGTTTTCTTCAGTTTCTTATCTTAGTGACTTCGTGGGCAGTGGCTAGACCCTGCTTGGAACCGGTCTAGAATGGAGCAGTAGGGTGCCTCCTTCCCTCCACTAGCCTGGGTGGACACCTTGGGCAAGTGTTAGTACACCCAGGGCTATGGTCCCACTGCCTTGTTGGTGGCTGTGGATAGCCTAAGGCTAAGGGCGTAAACCCTGACAGAAAAACTGAAGTGGAGCCCCGTGAGGCAGCATGATGGTTCATCAGTGACTGGCAACTCCTGCAGTTGACCTGATCGCGAATATACTGACTACGCCTTTCCTTCAGACTCTATCAGCAAGACCGAGAGAGGGATTCTGGGACATGGGCAAACCAGTCTCTCCATACACACTGCCCAGGCAAGCACTTGGAGAGGCAACTTCAGCATGTCGCACGGCTCTGCCTGGCACGGAATCAAACCGGGAAGTCGCAGTTACTGGTTATAAGTCATGGCTTGATTGGCGTAGAGCCAGACACCAGGGGTCACTGTTGACAGTGGGAAGGGCTCTTTAGCTCCATTGGATAGCTACCGCTCGCTTAAACTGGGCAGCCCCCAGTTAATAAGGTGCTTTCCTGCCACCGTCCACCTGTCTTTCTGGGGTGAATAGGACTTAAGCCTGGAAACAGACTGACAAGTGGACTGCAACACTCTCACATAAGAATCAAGGATCTACTAGAAGAAGGCCAGCTCTCACTCTTGGGAGCTGGAATGTTCGAATGATGCTAGCTGGCCTGACCAAGGATATACATGACACTAATGAACTAACCAAGACAGCTGTCATCAGCAGAGAGCTGGATAGACTCAACGTTGACATCGCTGCCTAGCTGCTTCTGGAAGCCTTAAGGGAAAGGAGTACACATTCTTCTGGCATGGCAAAGACGAAGATGAACCTAGAGAGCATGGAGTCGGTTTTGCTGTGCGTCTCATGCACGTGAAATTGAATACTGATTGAGGCACCACCAATTTGCTTTCTGGCTATGCTCCAACCTTGACTTCTGGCTCTGATGCTAAGGATGCCTTCCACAACCACCTTGATAAGGCTATCAAAAATATCCCGAAGAACAAAGCGCTGATTTTTCTTGGTGATTTCAATGCAAGAGTGGGCAGTGACCAAGGCTCTTGGTCCAGCTACCTAGGTCATTTTGGTGTTGGCAAATGTGTCGAGAATGAACAACGTCTGCTGGAGCTCTGTACTCACCATCATTTCTGCATCACGAAACATTCTTTTCCTAAAGATACAACATAGGTTCTCGTGGATGCACCCCAGATCCAAAAGCTGGCATCAGCTGGAACTCATCATCTCACAATGGGAGCATCTCAACAACATTCACATCACGAGAGCATACCATAGTGCTGATTGCAACACTGATCACTCCCTTGTCTGTACGAAGGTCCAGATGCGTCCAATGAAATTTCATTGTGCTAAGCAACTTGCCAAATCTTGCATCAGTACTGCCGCCACTGCCATCCCTGAAAAAGTTTTAACTATTCAAAGACATCCTGAGCACGAAACTAGAGGCGTGCCAGGCGCTCTATACTGATGATCACTGGCAACATATCAGGGACATGGCTTATGCTGCAGCACTGCAGGCTTTCGGTAAGAAGGAACCCAAAAGCCAAGATTGGTTTAATGCAAGCATTGCAATCCTCCAACCTCTAATTGAAGAAAAGAGGGATGCCCTGCAGAACTACCAGCGTAACCCCTCATCACACTTCCTGGAAGCACTCCGCGAGGCCAGAAGCCGTGCAAAAGAAGAATGCAAGAACTGTGCTAACAACTACTGGATGAGTCTTTGTGCTGAGATCCAGTCAGCTGCTGACACCAGAAATGCGAGGGGCATGTTTGAGGGTATTAAGAAGGCAATTGGACCTACACAGTTAAAGTGCGCCCCACTGAAGACATCAACTGGGGAGACCACTACTGACAAGCCAAAATTGATGGAGTGCTGAGTGGAGCATTACAGTGAGCTCTATGGTGGTACAAACTTTGTCTCACCCTCTGCCCTCGACAAAATTGAGAGGCTTCCCACATTGCTCGAGTTAGATGACCCTGCTACCAAAGAGGAACTCTCAAAGGCAATCATGGAGCTGTTGCCTGGCAAGGCCCCAGGACAGGAATACATCCCTGCTGGAGTGTTCAAATGTGGTGGAAGCCAGTTGCTTGATACTCTCCACCAACTGCTCTGCAGGTGCTAGGAGGAGGGAACTGTCCCACAGGAGATGAGAGACTCTACTATCATAACCCTGTACAAGAACAAGGGTGACCGCAGCGACCACAATAACTATAGAGGCATCTATAGTTATTACAGCCAAAACGGTGGAGATGACTGTGGATTTCAGGCGACACCCCCCTTCATTCCCCCCACTCACCATCCTCAACAGCACAGTGTCCACTGTGGACTCCTTCAAGTTTCTGGGTACCACAATCTCCCGGAACCTGAAGTGGTCCTCCCATATTGACACTGTCCGGAAAAAGGCCCAGCAGAGGTTGTTTTTTCTGCGTCAGCTCAAGAAGTTTGATTTGCCTCAGGAGCTGCTGGTTGTCTTCTACACCGCCATCATCCAATCTGTCCTCTGCTTTTCCATCACTGTCTGGTTTGGATCTGCCACTAAACAGGACAAGACCAGACTGCAGCGGATCATTAAGTCTGCGGAGAGGATCATTGGTACCGACCTACCCCCCATTGAGAACTTATATCGGTCCATAACCAGGAAACGGGCGGGAAACATCTGTGCTGACCCATCACACCCCGGCCACAAACTGTTTGAACTTCTATCTTCTGGTCGTCGTTACAGATCACTGAAGGTCAAAACCACCCGTCACAGGAACAGTTTCTTTCCTCAAGCCATCACTCTGATGAACTCCTAACATTCACCTAGTCCTACCTGTTGCTGTACTCATGACTTTTCATCCATTATTACATTGCACATAACTCTCACACTGCTTTTTACTTCATTCACATTATATCACTGAATCTGAGTCCACATTGAAATACTGTGTGATTGTATATTTTTTCATATATTTCTGCAAAGTGTGGTTAGTCCGAGTAAATAACTGCATATATTCCTGTATATATTTGCATCCTTTTATAGAAACGTGGACAGACTGTAATTTACTGTACATACTCTGGTTGTCATTGAATCCTTATTTTTAATCCTTCACCTGAACAACGAGAGCAAGTTTTTAGCCAAAGTCAAATTCCTTGTATGTGTTGTGCATACTTGGCCAATAAAGCTGATTCTGATTCTGATTCTGATCTCACTACTATGTGCTGCTGGAAAGCTGTTTGTCGCACTACATCACCTACAACAGCTCGCTGAGAGGGTGTACCCTGTATCCCAATGTGATTTCCGCTCGAAACGGTCAGCAGTGGATATGATCTTCTCACTGAGGTAACTCCAGGAGAAGTGCTGAGAGCAACAACAGCCCCTCTTCATCGCATTTATCGATTTAACAAAGGCTTTTGACTTGGTCAGTAGAGATGCCTCCGAGCAAAGCCCAAAGTTCGCAAAGTAATGCTGCGCGACTTTCTCTTCGCTGACGATGCTGCCCTTGTCACACACAGTGAAGAACAGCTCCAGAACCTTCTCGACCGGTTCTCCAATGCATGTGAGGCTTTCAGACTTAGCATTAACCTGAAGAAGACCAAAGTCATGTGCCAAAGATCTGAAGCTACGCCTGCTCTAACCTTCAAAGACTACACCCTGGATGTCGTCTCGCAGTTTACCTATCTTGGCTGTACTACCTCTGATAATGCCTCTCTCAATGTGGAATTCAGAAAGAGAATTGGAAAGGCTGCAACCAACATGGCCAAGCTTTCTACTCGAGTGTGGGAGAATAAGAAACTTACTACCCAAACTAAAATTGCTGTCTATCGTGCCTGCATCGTGAGCACCTTACTTTACAGCAGTGAGTTCTGGACCACCTATGCTAGGCAGGAGAAGCACTTGCACACCTTCCACATGAGATGCCTTCGCCGCATCCCGTCCATTTCGCGGACAGATAAGGTCTCCAACAATGCCTTACTTGAAAGAGCAGGTATTCCCTTGATGTACACCCTCCACAGACAATGTAGACTGAGGTGGTTGGGCCATGTCTGCCGAATGGAAGATGGTCGAATCCCTAAGGATCTTTTGTACGGGGAGCTGGAACTTGGGTCAAGGCCAGTTGGCAGGCTTAAGCTGCGCTTCAGGGATGTCTGCAAGAGAGACATGCTTGCGACTGGTCTGTCATCCGACAACTGGGAACCACTTGCTGCAGATCGAGGCAAATGGAAGACCATGTGTAGTCAGGCACTCCAAGCAAGGGAGACAAAGCTGAAAGCCAAAGCCGATGCAAAGAGAGCAAAGAGGAAGGCTGCTGCAAAGGCAGCAGTATCAGCACCAGCAGCATCAGGATATGTCTGTGGGGGCTGTGGTCATGTCTGCTGTTCACGGATTGGATTAGTTAGTCATGAAGGGAAATGTTTGCAAATGCGCTAGGTCATGGACAACAATCCAACGACTGTCTACTACTACTACTACTACTACTATCTTAGTGACTGATGAACACTCTTTTTATAGAAACACCAGCAGGGTGTAGATTGTTCTCTTTCTATGAAAACACATCTGTAACCCTTGCCTTACGTTAATTAGGTAAGGGAAATTATTAAGTGTAGACCAGTTGCTAGATTCGTAAGGATTACAATAGGGAATTAAAATGAGTGTGGAATGAAATAGCTGGAGGCAAGAAATGAGCAATAATGGCTGTTATTTTTAAAGATAAAGAAAACAGAGTATACAAACAATTTACAAATATACAAATATAACAACTGCCGGTATGAAATAAAACCCCAAAAATGTCCTACTGAGCTCAGTGTTTGTTCGTCTTTTTGTTTTAGTCATTTGACCAGTCAAGGTATCTTGTATTTCCAGACTCAGGTTTCTTTTCCTCTTTTAAAGCGGCGGCTTGAGTTATTACCACTTTGAATTTTGTGCACTGGAGAGAGGAAGGATGTTCTTCAATCGAGATCTTGGTTCAGATCTCGGTTCAGTCTCGGTTCAGGTCTCGGGTCAGGCTCGCCATCTCCATTCGGAGACAATCCAGGATCCAGAAGGTTCTTAATCAGCAACCAAAAAAAACCTAGCCTGCACAACAATAATGGTATTATTGTGTACAGCTAGAGTAATTCATTTTCCAAACTCTTCTTATATAACACTATAGCTTAGTGTTTAAATTCTTCCCTCATATTACTATTGTTACAATCCAGTAATATAGTAATAACTTACAATTCACATTTCACATCTTACATCTTACATGCATGTGTTCTTTTCTCACAATCTCTCTGGTAGTACATGAAATACTTTTTTTTTTTCTCATGTAACCAATTAAATGAATTTCTCTTTTTATCTCTACATCATTTAACCATGAAATTATGATTAATCCTTTTTAACCTTGTCTTTGTAAATCATGAAATGAATTACAATTAATTTATCACATGACCAGGGAATATACTGTCCCATTACTTCCAATATCCCCTTTTAAAATCAGTAAAACCCTGTCTGAGCTACTGGGTTTAGCATAACCTATGAATTTACATAGGAAACCAACACAATGTGCTTTTAGCATCAAACTACACATTACATTCGACAGAAATAGTGCAAAAGAACTAAAAGTACTTCAGCATACTGTTGGGAACTGAAATCACATTTAGGAAAACTATACAGACACAAAAATAGCTTTTTCCATTGCTTTTAAACAGGAAAAAATCCACTCGCGATTAGCATTAGCATAACGCTAGCATGCTTCTCTTTATCACACACTTGGTTTCCACTCACCAAGATGAGATATCAACATGAACACAGCAAAGGACACATCCACCATGCCTCTCAAGCTCGTGCTCCCGTCAACTTAGGATAATAAGGGTTTCAAATTAGCGTTTGGACAGTGTTTAGATCCATTTATAGCACTTTTAAGTAGTAACTCACCAAGAAGACTCACAGGCCTCCACACAGATCGTCCACAGCCTCTCTCATCTGCTCTCACATCGCAAAAGACCGAAAACCCGGGTGCGCGCCTCGGCACTCTGCTCGGAAGGCGGGGCTAATATCGCTCTTAACGAATGAAAAGACCGAGATCACCCAACGTGACCATGAAACTGGAATTTAAAAGTTGGATAACGAGGATCACACTTCCTCTTCCCAAAATAATCGTTTTTCAAAATAAAATCACACAATTGTATTAATACAAATGAAATCTGAGAAAAAGGGTCATTTTCTCAGCTGGGTTACACATCCAGATGTTGAAGTGACACTAGCAAAAATCAAGTTTTTTCTGTTGTTAACATGTCTGTAACATGTTTTTTGTGACTTACAAGACATATCCAGAGCAAAATCTTACTGCAGTCCCCAGTCTGTTTTTCTACTGTGAATTTCCAGTTAGCCCCCCCCCCCTCCCCCCCAAAAAAGGGGCAAGTTTGGGCAGACCGTTTCTAGCTACTCAAGTATTCCTGTTTAGCCTTATTGGTTTTTATCCCCCACTAGTCAACGCCCAAAAGGGTTAAAAGAGCCATTTGGGCAAAGACCGAAAAGGGATTATGTTATGGGTCAGTCCAGCCGTCCATCTGTCCCACTTTTGTGAAATCAATTCCTCCTACAGTTTTGGTCCGATTGTTTTGAAACTTGGTACCATGGTTTGATATACACTGAGGATACGCATATCAAATGACTTTTGTGGGAGTTGTAGCCCCTGACCTAGGGCCTCCTGTTTCACCTCACTTCCTAGACCAGGGCTACTCAATTACAAAATCAGTTGGGCCACAATTTGAAATCAAGACATGTAACTGGGCCACACATGTTCAGCAATCTGTTGAATATGATAAATTTCAAACCAACACAGATCAATATGATGAAAAATATGCACTTTTTATTCATTGTCTTGGTTTTAAATGTGCGCTTGGCACATGACAAAGGCACATCAAAAGTGTATAAACACACAATAACAGTGCTGGAGTTGATCAGAACTTGAAGTAGTAGAAATATTTTTCCTCTTGAACAATTAAATAAATAGAATGGAAAAAATTCTGTAACCGTTTTGGTCTTATCTTACTCAGGATATCTCAATAAAAAAACTCAATGTGCACTGTTAGTAGCATTAACATTTGTTTCCCTTTTGAAAAAAAAATATACTACATCCTGGTCATAACTGACCTTGGCACATCACAAAGTGCATTTAGCTGAATAAAAAATGGACTGTCAAACACTTCAGTGCGCAAACCCCCCAAGAAAAGATTGACAACATTAACAGACATTGCACATCCACTGTTATGGTTTGTTTTGTTTTAAATCACCACCTGTGTGAGTAGGAAACTCTTTATAACTACACATTCCATTACACACACATATCAGTCAACCAAAAATTTCTAGTAGAGTTAAGGGTGCAAAAGCACCCACTTAAAAGCTTGAGCAATGACTTCAGTCTTGAAGGTTTGAGGTTTTTCTCCAAAAGTTATAACAATTTTCTTATAGTTTTCTACTTTTCTCTGTAAATTTATCTAAATTTGAAACCATTTTCCTCTAAGTTGTAATTTCCTCTTGTAAAATTGACTTTTCTTGTACATTTGAGACTTTATAATAAATTTGTGGATTTTTTAATGGCTAATTTTTGTTTATTTTTTTAAATAACATGACTGTCTTTTTAATAAATTTGAAACAGATTGTGGTAAAATTTTGACTTTTTTTCCCTTATACAATTTACACTTTTGACCATAAATTTGCAGAGCCAGAACAGAACAGTAACTCTGATTTCAAAGAGAAAATATTAATAAAATCACATTTAATGAAATAAATAAACTTAAATGACCAAAGATGCAATTATTTCTGTTAAAATATTTCTATGTATTTATAGTTTTTTAGTATTCTCACCACCCAGACAACAGGAAAAACCTCCCTTATTTTGAAATCCAAATGTTGGCACGTTTAGTTTGTCTGAAGACTGCTGACGGATTAAAGTCATTGACTTCGTGAATTTCGGTCATCTTAACTTACCAGGTGCATAATATCCATCCATCCATCCATCCATCCATCCATCCATCCATGGATGGATAGGTAGATATTGTAGTAGCTGGTGAAGTCAATCCTAAGCAATTCAGTCACTCTTGCCTTTCCCAGCATACAGTATGAAGCTTCACCACACGTTTTACTAAGCGACTTTTCATTATTATTGCTCCCGTTTACAGCGGGTTAAAACCACCATAAATGCCTCCACTGCTTACATATTGCTTCTGTTTTTTTCCACGTTTAAAGTGCTTTAATAAGCTCATGTTTCTCTCAGACAGCAATGCTAGAAAACCTCTGCCTGCTGACTGGAAAGCTGACGTGGGCGGGGCGCTTCTGAACTCCATGTGGATGTTGGTCACGCACATTGTTCGTGTGCATGCTTGCGGTCATTGAGTGTCTATGATGAAGTGCTATAGTGCACGCTTGATAAAGCTGATATATATATATTTATCACGCTATGATAAAGCGTTATATTGCTCAAAGCGCACGCTTGAGCGTGCGCAACTTGACATGTCGAAGATCTGGCTGGCAGTCATTTGGAACGACTTTGGAGCACTGCTTATGGACGTTCAACCTGCAGTCTGAGAAAGCAACAGAGAAATTGCTTTATGTTGCTGAGAGTCCATGTTTATCAGTTCAGTGCCCATCATGCTTGTAGACAGTTTTTTGTGTTTGAGCATTCTATTGTAAGTAAATCAACAATATATAAGTTTCACCTTAAAATAATGCTTCCTCAAGCGCACGCTTGAGACACTCAAAGTGGAGAGACACTCGGGGAGCGGAGAGACAATCAAGCGCACGCTATATCGCTCAAGCGTGCGCTTTGAGCGATATAGCACTTTATCATAGCGTGATAAATATATATATCAGCTTTATCAAGCGTGCGCTATAGCGCTTGATCATAGACACTCATAGAGTGACGGAAATCTGGCTGCCAATCCGTGCCAACGGCCTCTCCGGCCACCACCGAACATTTAAACATTTTTACACATTCATACCCAGTGTTATGGGCACTGGAGGCAATGCGGGTGAAGTGTCTTGCCCAGGGACACAACAGCAGGATATCTGGGGAGAGCGTGATTCGAACCGCCAACCATCGGGTTATTAGATGACCTGCTCTACCTCCTGAGCCGCTGCCGCCCCACTTTTTCCTCAACTTTCCCTCTTTAGGAAAGCTATGGAGGCTTACCCCGCTCTCCTTATTTCCCTTTGATTGGAAATTACATCCAAAAGCCGCGCAATGTGGCATTTTCACTGACAAATGGCAGTAGTTCATAGCTTCGCTTCTTGGCTTGTATAAGACAGAAAAAACGGCTGCAACCATTCTACGTCACTACCCAGAATGCATAGCGACGTAAACAAAAATGGTGATTTACATCGTAATAAAGTTTTTAAAAAATATATAAAACTGGGAATTATTTTCAAAAAAATTATATTATAGTTATGTTACTAACATCAAAATAAAGCATATAGAGCTAACATGCCAATATAATCGGAGTTCCTTTTAAGAGGCGGGGGTGCAGAACCATGGATAATTTTAAAGACCAACTGTATATTTACATACATGATGATCATATTTTCAAAGCTTAAGATCTTGTGTTTGGCAAGTACAGTATATCACAATGGCGATACTGTCATGTCTTCTTATCCAGAATTTTGATGGATTGTTTATATAGGAATTCCAAGGGTTTCAGAGTCATACTGTTGGTGTGTGACCAGCATGAGATGCAATAGGAGAAATGTGTCAAAATCATGGCATTCAGAAAGGTTTTTGATCCTTATAGTGTAAGTGAGTTTCTGATGCAACGGAAGTTTGCAAGGTTATATTTCAGAGTGCGGTCCATCCGTTTTCTGTGCGTTTTAAAGCTGAGCGTGGCATCTAATGAGACACTCAAATACTTAAACTGTTACATTTTCTATATTTGCTCCATTTACAGTTATACTCGGATAGTGAGTATGATTTTGTTTGTTGGTAAAGTACATGGTAGCTGTTTTTTCTATGTTCCGAGTGAGGCATGATTGATTAAGCCCTTTTGACACTTTCTCCATTGCTATCATTAACTTGTCAGCCACTTGTTCGGCATACAGGTGCATCTCAATAAATTAGAATGCCATCAAAAAGTTAATTAAATTCAGTAATTCAATTCAGAAAATGAAACTCCTATATTATGTATATAGATTCATTGCACAGAGCGATGTAGTTCAAGTGTTTATTTCTTATTTTCTTCACTTATTTCTTCACTCTGGGACACTATGGAATGGTGGGTGGGACAGTACTGTGTATATCTGTGTTGTTTGAGGCTGGTTTTGATGTATGGACATCAATGTATGTTAGGATGGATGGGTGTTAATGTTGATATGTACAAAATACAGTTAATTGTTTACTTGGGGTCTTAAATGTGGTAATTTGTATATAACAGGGATGGCAATTTTCCGCCGATCCGCGGATTTCTGCCAATTTATTTTCAAATTGATCATTTTTGTGAATCGTCTAAATCCGTTGAGAAAATTTTAGGGGGGGTAAGGTACCTTATTGTCACCGATTTTAGTGAAAATCAACACGATTACACAAGCGCTCAGCGCTTCCACGGGTCAAGTCTCCTGCGATAACCCGGATGTTTTGTACTCAAGCTACTGCTGTATTGTAAACGGCCCTGCGATTGGATAGTTGCAAACGATTGGACCAATCAAATGGCTCATTGTATGCTTTGTCAAAAATTCATGGCGGTGTGTTCTCAGGGATGTGATTTTTCCGCTAATTCGCCGAATTCCGCTTCCAGGAAGATAAAGTACATTAAGTACGTTAGCGGCTTGTGGTCCACGAACGCAGTGAAGGTGCACCCTTTCAGGCAGAACTGGAAGTGGCGTATGGCCAGGTGGAGAGCCAGTAACTCTCTGTCGAACACGCTGTATTTACACTCACTGTCGTGCAAAGACCTGCTAAAAAAGGTGAGCGGCTGCCAAGAACCGGCAACGCATTGCTCCACAACGGCCGCTATGCCCATGTCCGAGGCGTCGGTAGTGAGCGCTATCCGAGCCGCCGGGTCTGGGTGCGCCAGTAGTGCAGCGTTTGCCAGAGCTGTTTTAACCTCAGAGAACGCCTGCACCCGCTCAGGAGTCCAGTGGACTCTGTCCACCGGTTTCCGTTTATTGAGTGCGGCTTACAACAGCTGCATGAGCTGGGCTGCGCGGCGGATTAAACGGTTATAAAAGGATCAGGAGTCATCAGTGCTAGAAATAGACAAAAGTGTCAAAAATAAGTTCCGATGGAATTGGCTTGAGAGAAAAGTGACGGTAAAGGTGAAAATTGGCTCAAAGTTCGACGAGGTAACAGAAACACTCGGACAGTTTCTGAAGAAACCAGAAAAGGAGATGAAGTTCAAAGTTCAGAGACTGACACAGCTTGCTGCCAAAAGGAAGAAAGTTTCACATTAGAAGTGACTTGGTGACCAGTGTAAATAGTGTAATAAACTCTTAGAGAACTGTTAAATATGTTGGACTAAAGACAGTGAGACAACATTGAAGAAAAAGTAAGTTAACTTTTCATTAAATTTAATGATTTATCTAAGTCTAGTATTTCATTTTTTTATCATTTTTTTCAGTCTAAATTACTTCTGTTTTACTGAAAACCTCTCAGCTTCAGGGGGGCTGCGCCCCCCCATAAGTCAATCGACCAAATTAGATTTCAGCTGAAATCAGAATTTCCTGTTGCCATCCCTGATATAATTCACATGGGTGTATTTATGGAAAAGAGGAGTTGGAATTAATAAGTGTTCACTTCTTCCTTCTCCCTTTCAAACACTGTATACTGTTACTTTATTGCATTTGTTTTGTTTTTGTTTTACTTTTTTGTTCGAAATAAAGTATCTATCTGTCTGTCTGTCTGTCTGTCTATCTATCTATCTATCTATCGTTCTGTCGTTCTATCTATCGTTATGGCTTACAGTTTATGAAAACCCCAAATTCAGTTTCTCAAAAAATTAGAATATTTCATAAAATGAATTTTAAAAAAATGTTTTTTTTAATAGAAATGTTGGCTGACTGAAAAGTATGTCCATGTACACACTCAATACTTGGTCTGGGCTCCTTTTGCATGAATTACTGCATCAGTACAGCGTAGCATGGAGGTGATCAGCCTGTGGTACTGCTGAGGTGTTATGGAGGCCCAGGTTGCTTTGATAGCGCCCTTCAGCTCGTCTGCATTGTTGGGTTTGGTGTCTCTCATCTTCCTCTTGACAGTACTCCATAAATACTCTATGGAGTTGAAGTCAGGCTAGTTTTCTGGTCAGTCAAGCACAGTGATACCCTGGTCATTTAACCAGGTTTTGGTACTTTTGGCAGTGTGGACAAACACCAAGTCCTCCTGGAAAATGAAACCAGCATCTCCATAAAGCTTGTCAGCAAAGGGAAGCATAAAGTGCTCTAAAATTTTCTGGTACATGGCTGCACTGACTTTAGACTTGATAAAACACAGTGGACCAACACCAGCAGATAACATGGCTCCTCAAATCATCACTGACTGTAGAAACTTCACACTAGATCTCAAGTAACAGATTCTGTGTCTCTCCACTCTTCCTCCAGAATCTGGGACCTCGATTTCCAAATGAAATGCAAAATTTACTTTCATCTGAAAAGAGGTCATCTGAGTGTCCCGAGTATCTGAGTATTGAGTGTGTACATGGACATACTTTTCAGTAGGCCAACATTTCTATTAAAAATCCATTTTTTTAAATAAATTTTATGTAATATTCTAATTTTTTGAGAAACTGAATTTGGGTTTTCTTGAGCTGTAAGCCATAACCATCAAAATTAAAAGAAATAAACACTTGAAATATATCACTCTTTGTGTAATTAATCTATATAATTTAGGAGTTTCATTTTTCTGAAT
Source organism: Pholidichthys leucotaenia (assembly GCA_020510985.1). Classification (NCBI taxonomy): domain Eukaryota; kingdom Metazoa; phylum Chordata; class Actinopteri; order Cichliformes; family Pholidichthyidae; genus Pholidichthys; species Pholidichthys leucotaenia. Next base: position 138,836,334 of record CM035849.1, on the reverse strand, counting down.
TGAATTACTGAATTGAATTAACTTTTCAATGACATTCTAATTTATTGAGATGCACCTGCACATCTGAATTTTTATGTCATTTTCACATACCGATGGAAAATCATTCATATACAAAGTAAACAGCAGTGGGCCTAAAATTAAACCTTGTGGTACACCCATGGTGCATGCCTTTGATTGGGATGCAGTATTGTTTATGCGCACACACTGGGAGCAACCAGATAGATAAGATTTTAACCAGCTAAGGGTATTTATGGACAGTTTATATCATGATAGTTTAGAAAGAAGGACTGAGTGATTGACCGTATCAAAGGCTTTACGCAAGTCTTAAAAAGATGGCTCCTACCCCCCCCATCCAGATTTTCTTTAATCATTTCAATAAGATAACAACATGCAGTCTCTGTTGAGTGGTTCGGTCTGAAACCAAACTGCATGGGACGCAGCAGCTGGGCAGATTTGAGATGTTCTACCAGTTGGTCTACAACCACCTTTTCAATGCTTTTGACAAAACAGGAAGTATACTTATCAGCCTATAATTGCTGATTTCCTGTTTGTCTCCGGCTTTGTGTATGGGGCTTACAATGGCAGGTTTTAATGCATCAGGAAAGATATTTTCATGTATTGACTGATTGATTAGTTCTGCAGTTGTAATTATTTAAATATCTTTGTTTTTTTCAAGAATACAGTGACTTACTGTACGACTAAAGCTAGGGCCACCAAACCTGGTACACAGGTTCACCTTGGGATCCTGACCTCTGACTATGGGTTTGGGGTCAAAAGGTCAAGGTTAGCATTCCATTTGCACAATTAGTATAAAACGAATAAAGCTAGGGCTACCAAACCTAGTCGACAGGTTCACCTTGGGATCCTGACTTCAGACTACGGGGTTGGGGTCAAAAGGTCAAAGGTAAAGGTTAACATTCCTTATGCCTTATTACTGTACAAGAAGTAAAACCAGGACCACCAAACTTGGTACACAGGTTCACCCTGTGACCCTTAAGTGTGACTAGCGTTTTGGATCACAAGGTCAAAGGTCAACATCAAAATGGCTTATAATCAAACTATATCTCAACAACAGACAGCTGGGGTCACCAAACTTGGTACACAGGTTCACCCTTTGACTCTGAAGTGCGATTGTGGTTTTGGGATTGCAAGGTCAAAGGTCAACATCAAAATACCTTTAAACTTTATTTATTTATATAGCACCTTTCATACAACAAAGTGCAGCTCAAAGTGCTGTACAGTTAAAAACAATTCCAGATAAAGCACAAACAAAACAGTAAAAAAAAACGAGAGCCCTCCCCAAGCCCTGCCTCCTTATATTGTTTTATAAAGTATATCTCAACAACAAAGAAAGCTAGGGTCACCAAACCTGGTACACAGGTTCACTCTGAGACTATAACCTCTAACTACAGGTTTGGGGTCAAAAGATCAAACGTCAAGGTTGGCACTCCCTATGATCCCTTGCTATAGAATGTGTAGGGCTCTCTAGGGTCACCATACTTGCTACATGGATTCACCTTGGGATCCTGACCTACAACTATGGGTTGTATACTTTGTTGTACATTCGTGCATGATGGGCTTATCATAATTTGGTTCTGCCATAGTAATTATATTGAAAAGTTGAAAACTGCTCTCCATCAGTAAGTATTGGGATCTTCAAAGAAAACGGAGGTGGGGGATATTGCACTCGCCTCAGAGTGTTCTTGTAATATTAACTAATCAGATTAAGCATTGGGCAAGGCTACAGACCTGAGTTTACTGCCTCGGGGGAAGAGGGAGGAGCTGAAGAGTTAAAAAAAAAAAAGCGGAGGGGGGCCGAGGAGTAGCGGCAGCTTTTACAAGTTGGGAAAAATGGCAGATTATACAGTGGATATAAAAAGTCTACACATCCCTGTTCAAATGCCAGGTTTTTATGATGTAAATAAATGAGGCCAAGATGAATCATTTCAAAACTTTTTCCACCATTAATGTGAACTATAACCTGTCCAACCCTATTGAAAAACAAACTGAAATCTTTTAAGGGGAAAAATAAAAAACAATAACTTGGTTGCATAAATATGAACACCCTGTTATAACTGGGGATGTGGCTGTGTTCAGAATTAACCAGTTCATTCAAACGCATGTTAAATGGGAGTCAGCACACACCTGCCACTAGGGCTGGGCGATATAGCTCAAAAAATGTATCGCGATATAATTTCATCTGTATCGCGATACACAATACATATCGTGTTATGTATTTTGTGTACTGAATTTTTTTATGGTTTTTTTTGTCTTTCGGCTGCTCCCTTTTGGGGTTGCCACAGCGTATCATCATTTTATATTGCGATAATCCGCATGTTGATTTGGAAGGGGTTTTTACGCGAGATGCCCTTCCTGACACAACCCTGCCCATTTTATCCAGGCTTGGGACCGGCACAGGGAGTACACTGGCTTGTGCACCCCCTGTGGCTGGGTAACCAACATTTCCCTCCTCCGTTCCATTATTGCTGAGCACCAAGCTGGATGGCATGAAGTTCCATTTTTATATGGTCTTTGGCCTGACCCGGCTGGGACTTGAACCGCAGCCTCCCGGTTGTGGGGTGGATGCTCTACCTCTAGGCCACCACTCATGTCCTTTAAAATTTGGTTTCACTTACATTTCTATTACAAATTATATATACATATACATATTTTCACGTCACTTGTGAAAATGCTTATGAAAATTAGCTGTATGGACTGAATGACAACAGAGATGGCTTCTTCTAAACTGAAAAGTTATGTCAGAGAAAATTCTAAACAACAATAACAGCTCACATTATCAAGTGATCAAGTTTATCCACATGGGTAGAAATGTTTCAGTTTACTGCACATAGTTAACACTTGTCAATCTAATAAGTGAGAGAAGTATAATTTGTCGCTTATTTTTGTATTTTTCAATGACTACATTTCATTAGTTCTTTATTTGGCAAATGACTCGCTCTTACTTTGAAGGGTTGCAAGACCGGATAGGAGCTCTTATTTTGAAAGTTTGTTCATTAAGTGAGTTACCTGCAGAGTTCAGACTTGAAATGTTTATCTCTTCCTGGCTACCCTCCGTTTCCTATGCTTAAGGTGTGCCTACATTTATTGTTATTTTCCTTTTCATCTCTTGTGTCACGAGCTGAGCTCTGGAAATTCCCCAGGCTCAGTCTTGTGGCTTTTCTCTGCATTTTTATTTATTTGTTGTATTTTTTGTGCCTTTTGGTTTTTGTTATCCCTGCATGTTTTCTATTTTCCAGTTTGTGTCTTAGTTCTACTATTTTCTGATTCTGTATTATTGGTACCTGTTGCTCAGTCACACTTGTTTATAATTTATTCTACTTATTATTTGAGGTTGACAGCTGTCAGGGCATTTCCTGATTGGTGCTCCGTGTGGGCGTAGCCCCGTCAGCCTTCAGCCGGTGTGCTCCTATCCCATTACTTCCAGCTGATTCCTATCACCATTTATTGCTGTCTTTTTGCCCGCTCATGTGAACCCACACCTGTTACTACTTATGTAATGGTTTTTTTGACCCTGTTTAAGGAGAGTTATTTTCACTGTCATTTGCCACTGTCTTGACTCTCCAAGCAACTCATTGTCTCCTCCAGAGTCCTTTCCCTGCTCTGGTGTGCTATTTCTGTGAGTTTTCACCCTCGTTTGTATTTTGTGTTCGAGCGCCGTGTTGAACTTTTAAGTTTGTTACTTTTTTCAATAAATTACCCTAACTCACAGTTCAGCGCATGGGTCTCACCTTCCTGCCCCGTAGGGCAATTCATGATACACTGCTCACTGCAGTGTAACTTCCTCTCTTTGTCAGCATGCAGGGGACGGAGCAGCCGCACTAAACTTCTGCTCAGACTACAGTAGTAGCAAACCTGTGGGTCTTGCGGCAGCTCATATTATGTGACAAATACTCGAGTATATACGATACCACTATATATGTATCACGAATGGCCAGATGTACCGATGCAACGAATATGTTCAGTATATCACTCAGCCCTACCTGCCACCATTTAAAGTGCCTCTGATTAACCCCAAATAAAGTTCAGCTGTTCTAGTAGGTTTTCCTGACATTTTTGTAATCGCATCTTACAGCACAAGCCATGGTCCACAGAGAGCTTCCAAAGTATCAGAGGGATCTCACTGTTCAAAGGTATAAGCCAGGAAAAGGGAACAAAAGAATTTCCAAAGCATTAAATATGCCATGGAACACAGTGAAGACAGTTATCATCAGGTGGAGAAAATATGCAATGAATGTGCAACAGTGACATTACCAAGAACTGGACGTCCCTCCAAAATTGGATGTCCCCAAGAACTGGATGACCCTCCAAAATTGATGAAAAGACAAGTAGAAAACTGGTCAGGGAGGTTGCCAAGAGGCCGACAGCAACATTGAAGGAGGTGCAGGAATTTCTGGCAAGTACTGGCTGTTTAGTACATGTGACAGCAATTTTGTGTCTTCTTCATATGTCTGGGCTTTGGTGTAGGGTAGCAAGACGGAAGCCTTATCTTACGAAGAAAAACATCCAAGCCCTGCTACATTTTGCAAAAACACATCTGAAATCTCCCAAACGCATGTGGGAAAATGTGTTATGATCCAGTGAAATCAAGGTTGAACTTTTTGGCCATAATTTCAAAAGGTATATTTGGCACAAACACAACACTGCTCATTACCAAAAGAACACCATACCTACAGTGAAGCATGATGGTGGCAGCATCATGCTTTGGGGCTATTTTTCTTCAGCAGGAGCTGGGGCCTCAGTCAAGGAGGAAGGAATTATGAGCAGTTCCAAATACCAGTCAGTGTTGGCACAAAACCTTCAGGCTTCTGCTAGAAAACTGAAGATGAAGAAGAACTTCATCTTTCAGCTTGACAATGATCCAAAACACACATCCAAATTAAAAAAAAAAAAAAAGAATGGCTTCACCAGAAGAAGATTAAGGTTTTGGAATGGCCCAGCCAGAGTCAGACCTGAATCCGATCAAATATCTGTGGGGTGATCTGAAGAGGGCTGTGCACAGGAGATGCCCTTGCAATCTGACAGATTTGGGCATTTTTGCAAAGAAGAGTGGGCAAATATTGCCACATCAAGATGTGCCACACTAATAGAATCCTACCCAAAAAGATTTGAGTGCTGTAATAAAAGCCAAAGGTACTGTAACAAAGTATTAGTTTAAGGTTGTGCATACCTATGCAACCAAGTTATTGTAAGTTTTTTAATTTTCCTCTTAAAAGATTTCAGTTTCTTTTTCAATTGGGTTGTACAGGTTAAAGTTCACATTAATGGTGGAAAAAGTTTTGAAATTATTTATCTTGGCCTCATTTTTTCTATATCACAAAAACCTGGCATTTGAACAGGGGTGTGTGTAGAAGAGCTTGGAATAACGAGGCGATGTGATTTATAAACCAAAGTTTAATATCAGCTTCGCTCCTCTAACAAGTCTCATCTCAGTGCAGAAGCAGAATAAGAGGTCGAACACATTCAGACCTTCATACTTATACTACACACAACAAAAGACATTGCATATCAAAGCTGACATCCCGCATTAACTTAATCCCCCCTCCTTTGTCTTCCGTCTCCTCCACCTGACCCAGAGAGGTCAGGGCGATCGATCTCCTCCATTGTCCTCTGTCTCCTCCACCTGACTCTGGAAAGTCAGGGAGATCGATCCGGTCTCCACCGCTGCGACTCCGTATGCTCTTTGATCTTCGCTGGCGGTCGAGACCTCTTGTCCTGTTCTGAGGCGTGAGGCCATTGCACATATGTAATCACTAAACATCCTAATATGCTTATACATATGTAGGTATGGGATATATGATTAATATAAACCACAGCCCCCCCAAACGACAAAGAAAAGGACAATAAAAGTAAGTCTACAGTTTAAGATAATTTCTATGACATACTATACTGTTAAACCTCTTGACAGGGAAAACAAGAAAGAATCTTTTCAGCAGTCATGCTCCTGTAGAGAATTCAGTGGTAACCATAACAGTGTAGTAATATCACAAATCAGCCTTAAAACTGTCACGGCACAATCTGATAAAATAGTTAACAACTCTTGGTTAATTTGCATCAGTCCCTGTGCCGTCTGGGTTTTAATCTTCTCCCGAATCTGCTGTAGGTCCGCTTTGGCGTCCTGGCGGGGCCTTCCTGTAAGGAATCTGCAGCTTGGGGAGGAGAGTGGTTATTTGTTCCCTGCAGGGGGGTTGAGTCTTTTTTCTTGGGGGGTCTACCCCGCCGAGGTGCCCTGGCCACCCGTGCAAGTTCGTCTTTCAACAAGAAAGCAGGTTTAAGTCTGTCAATGCTGACTGTTTCTTTTCTGTCCCCTAAATCAAGCACAAAATGCTTATCACCAGGTTCCAGCACTCTGAATGGTCCGTCGTATGGTGGACGGAGGGTAGACTTTAAGGTTTCATGCCTAACAAAAACAAACTCGGCGTTTTTTAAAGCTTGGGGAACAAAAACCCGTGAGAAAGAGTGATGTGCCGGTCTGGGGAGAGTGTCTGGTCCGTTACTGTCTAACGGCCTCAGGGTTGGGAGATGCCCCGGCTCTGGGTTCTCTGGTAAAAACTCACCTGGGAGTCTGAGAGGTTGTGCAAACACTAACTCTGCTGGGGAGGCGTCTAGATCCTCTTTAGGTGCAGCACGCAACCCCAATAAAACCCAGGGAAGTTTATTTACCCAATTTGCATCCGTTAGCGAGGCCCTGAGGGCGGCCTTTAAAGATCTGTGAAAACGCTTGCATAACCCATTAGCCTGAGGGTGATAAGCGGTGGTGCGGTGAATTGTTGCCCCTAAGCTGCTGGCCATGGCTGACCAGAGCTCTGAGACAAATTGAGGCCCCCTATCGGACGTGATGTCCGATGGGACGCCGAAACGTGCCACCCAGTTTGTCAAAAAAACGCGAGCGACTTCCGCCGCTGTGGTTGACGCCAGAGGGACCGCCTCAGGCCAGCGCGTAGTACGGTCTATCATTGTTAACAGGTGTGTGAAGCCATGGGACGAAGGTGGTGGTCCCACGAGGTCGACATGAACGTGGTCAAACCTTCTAGCTGGGATTCGAAAAGGCTCTAAAGGGGCTTTTGTGTGTTTGTGTATTTTGGCGCGCTGACAAGACATGCAAGTTTTTGCCCATTCCTTTACATTTTTGCGCAGGCCCGGCCAAACAAACTTTTCCGCGACCATTTTAACCGAGGCGCGCACACCTGGGTGCGCGAGGGAGTGAATTGAGTCAAAAATACGGTGGCGCCATGCAGCTGGGACTAACGGGCGAGGTCGGCCGGTTGAGATGTCGCAGATTAGGGGGGGTACACGGTCACGTAAACCCCTTTCCCCCAGTCTTAACCCTGTTGGTCCAGACAGGAGCGCGCGCACGTCTGCGTCACTGCTTTGTTCCTCTGCCATTGCCACGTAATCTATCCCTACGTGAATTGGGGCCGCGTACGTGTCTGCGTTGGCGAAGAGTTCTGCGGCTGAGGTAGTATAATCTGTCTCCTCGTGCTCTGGCGATGTCACAGCGCGAGAGAGGCAGTCTGCTACCACGTTAAGTTTGCCTGCCACATGTCGAATGTCTGTGGTGAACTCCGAAATTGCAGCTAGCTGTCTTTGTTGCCTGCCTGACCATGGTTCTGAAATTTTAGCCATCGCAAAGGGGAGCGGTTTGTGGTCTACAAAAGCCGTGAAACGCCGCCCCTCTAACCAGAACTGGAAGTGGTGGATGGATAAATGAAGCGCTAGCAGCTCCCTGTCAAAAGTGCTGTATTTACGCTCGGTTTGGTTGAACGATTTGCTAAAAAATGCTAAAGGTTGCCAGGTCCCGCCAACGTGTTGTTCCACAACTGCCCCTATGGCCAAGTCTGAAGCGTCTGTGGTTAGCGCTATGCGGGCCGAGGGATTGGGGTGAACCAACAATGTGGCGTTCGCTAGAGCACTTTTTACTTCCGCGAAGGCGCGTTCGCACTCCGGGGTCCATTCGACCGCGTTGGAAGGCTTTTGTTTTCTGAGCGCGGCATACAGGGGCTGCATGAGTTGAGCTGCGCGGGGGAGGAAATGGTTGTAAAATTAACCATTCCCAAAAATTCCTGCAGCGATTTGACCGTTTGTGGTCGTGGAAAATTTTTTACCGCGCGGACTTTGTCTGGCAATGGGACTGCCCCCTTCGGTGAAACTCTGTGTCCCAAAAAATCAATTTGTGACACGCCGAATTTGCATTTGGCTGGATTGATTATTAACCCGTGCTCTTCTAGTCTCTGAAAAACCGTAGTGAGGTGTTGTTCATGTTCTTCCTCTGACGGGCTGGCTACCAGCATATCGTCGAGGTAGACGAACACGAAGGGGAGGTTGCGTAATACCGCGTCCATCATCCGCTGAAAGGTTTGAGCAGCGCCTTTGAGGCCAAACGGCATCCGCAAAAATTCAAAAAGACCGAAAGGGGTTATTACAGCCGTTTTAGGAATGTCTTCTGCTCGAACGCGGACTTGGTGATAGCCGCAGACCAGGTCTATTTTAGAAAAAATGCGCGCACCCGCCAGATGTAGTGAAAAATCTTGGATGTGAGGAATTGGGTAGCGGTCATGCGCTGTCGCATTGTTTAGTCTGCGGTAATCGCCGCACGGTCTCCAAGAACCGTCGGTTTTCGGGACCATGTGTAGTGGCGATGCCCAGGGGCTTTTCGAGCGTCTGATAATGCCTAATTTTTCTAGGGTGGTAAACTCGTCCCGTGCTATGACGAGCTTGGTCGCGTCTAAGCGCCGAGCTTTGGCGAACACGGGTGGGCCCGTTGTGGGGATGAAGTGTTCAACCCCGTGTTTAGCTATTGTTGCTGAAAATTTTGGAACTGTGATTGCTGGAAATTGGGTGAGGAGTTGGTCAAACTTACCTCCTGCTGTAGTGACGCTGGCCTGCACGGGTGGTGGAGAAACTCGAGCTGAGCAGGGGATAGAAGCAAATGACAGTGCATTAACCAAGCGTCTATTTGCTAGATCGACTAACAAACCATGTGCACACAAAAAATCAGCGCCCAACATGTTAAAACTCACCGCCGCTACAATAAATGTCCATCTATAGTTGCGGCCGTGAATGCAAAGAGGTAGGCTCCTTTCACCGTAAGTGTCAATGATGGAGCCGTTGGCTGCCATCGCCCCATTACCCCGGGGACCTATGGCCCGGTCTGCGTGGGAGGGGGTGATAAAACTCAGTTGAGCTCCGGTGTCAATCAGGAACTGTCTCCCGGTGTGTCCGTCAGTCACATAAAGAAGCTTATTTTTTTCGCCGAGAACCGCAGCCGTTAACGGTTCTCGACTTTGCCGTTTTCCCGAACTTTTGAACTTGCAGGGGGGAACGCATTTGTACGCCCTCTCGGCGAAACGGTGGTGGTAATAGCAGATGTCGTTCCCCCTGCTGCGTCTTGGTCGTGTTGCCGCCATGGTGGGCGGGCTCTGCTCGGTTGTCTGTGGTTCTCCGCTGCTCTGGGCATCCGCGCTGAGATCTGCGGATGCTGCTGTGGCCATCTGTTCGCCGCAGGCGTTGATGAGCCGCTGCGCCTCTCGGGCCAGCGCGCGGAAGTCCTGCTGGGTGTTGCATTGCATGTTGACCAGCGTCCCTCTCATGTGTGGCGGCAGAGTGCTGAGGAAGATATATCAGAAAAGGAAGTTGTCGTTGTCCTCCTCCTTAAGCTGCAGCATGTCCTCCATGAGGGCCTTGAGTCTGCATCCTCTGTGGCCGTAGATCGCCAGGATCTTCTCTGCTCTCTCCTCGGCTGAGGGGACGAAATTCTCCACGATGGTCACCTTAAGCTCTCTGTATTTGTCATGGGCGGGTGGCCGTTGGATTATGCTCCGCGCACATCTTGACGTGGCAGCGTCGAGTTTGGCGACGATGTGATAAAATTTCGTGTCGTCTGCCGTTATGCCCGCCAGTGCAAACTGAGCCTCAGCTTGCTGGAACCACGAGCTCGGGTCTTCCTGCCAGAAGTCTGGCAGCTTGACAGTGGCGGCGCTTGTGTGGGCCATCCCTGATGTGTCCGCCGGGTGAGAGCGCCTTTCTTCAGCTCTCACGGCGGGGCTGGTGCCCGGTTGAGCCCTCTCTGTAGCTTCTGCCATGGGGGAACGTCGTCCATCTGTTCCCCTGTCTGCATGGGCGCTGGCGCTTGCCTGAGTCGCCTCTGATGAGTCAATCGCGGGAGAACGTCTCTATTCCATCCTCGTGTCAGGGTCACCAGTGTAGAAGAGCTTGGAATAACGAGGCAATGTGATTTATAAACCAAAGTTTAATATCAGCTTCTCTCCTCTAACAAGTCTCATCTCAGTGCAGAAGCAGAATAAGAGGTCGAACACATTCAGACCTTCATACTTATACTACACACAACAAAAGACATTGTATATCAAAGCTGACATCCCGCATTAACTTAATCCCCCCTCCTTTGTCTTCCGTCTCCTCCACCTGACCCAGAGAGGTCAGGGCGATCGATCTCCTCCATTGTCCTCTGTCTCCTCCACCTGACTCTGGAAAGTCAGGGAGATCGATCCAGTCTCCACCGCTGCGACTCCGTATGCTCTTTGATCTTCGCTGGCGGTCAAGACCTCTTGTCCTGTTCTGAGGCGTGAGGCCATTGCACATATGTAATCACTAAACATCCTAATGTGCTTATACATATGTAGGTATGGGATATATGATTAATATAAACCACAGTGTGTAGACTTTTTATACCCACTGTATGTGTTCAGTTTTTGGCTGTGTAAGCAAGAAATCCTCTTCTTTTAAAATACGTATCTTACCCACAGACATGAAAATACCACCACAATGATTAATTTTATTTGGAAAAACCTCCGTGTCCCTGCTAAAATACCGGAGAGGACACGGATTTGCAGTCTGCATTACCTTGCATGCCGGGGCAGACGGCCCTGGTGTGCGTGGCGCAACAGCCCGGGCGAGAATCGTTGTAGTTGAACCTGCGGAAGGATCATTCAAGGTGGAGTGGAGTGTTGCTGCCCGGCTGGAGAACTCCCCTCACCTCACTGGGAGCACCCGCCAGCCGGGGAGAGCGCTCTGAAGGAGGCTGGGAAGACCTGGGGAGAGTGAGCTCTTGCCAGCCCCAGCAAGGCGAGCCACGGTGAGTGGGTAACCAGAGACTGCTTCTTCGGGGGAAGAGGGAGGAGCCGGGGAGAGTGAGACCAGCCTCAAGACCGGCTCCGAACGAGCCGAGCGCTCCTCGGTTTCTCCCTCTTCCCCTGAAGAAGCGGTCTCTGGTTATCTACTCACCGCGGATCGCCTTGCTGGGCGCCAGCAAGAGCTCACTCTCCCCGCTGTACACTGCAGCAAGGAGAGATGAAAAGGAAGGTAACAGAATAAACGTAGGCTCACCTTAAGCACAGGAAAGAGAGGGAGCCCAAAGAAGATCAACATTTCAAGTCTGAACTTTGCAGGCAATTCACTTAGCGAGCAAATGGCGGCGCAATGGTTAGCACTGTGGCAGCACAGCAACTCGTCCTTGGCCATGGGATCTTGGGTACAGTCCCACCTCCTGACCAACGATGATCTTTCTGTGTGGAGTTTGCATGTTCTCCCCATGTCTGCGTGGGTTTACTCCAGGGATTCCTCCCACTGGGGCCAAAAGCATGCACGTTAGGTTAATTGGCATCAACTGGGGAGTTATGGTAAATGGCGTTCACTTGTATAGCACTTTTTCTCATCATTGGATGATTTTTTTTTAAATTTTTATTTTGTATACTTTATTGATGCCCAGAGGGGAAATTGAGGGCATCCACCTGGATGGATAAAGCAGCCACGGAACGGCGCTATCCCTTTACCAGTCACACACACATTCACACCTAGGGCCACTTTAGAGTCTCCAGTTAACCTAACTTGCATGTTTTTGGCCTGTGGGAGGAAACCGGAGAAATCCCGGAGTAAACCCATGCAGACACGGGGAGAACATGCAAACTCCACACAGATCACTGTTGGTCAGGGGCTGGGATCGAACCAGGGACCCCATGGTCAAGGGTGAGTTGCTGTGCTGCCGCAGTGCTAACCACTGCACCACCGCACCGCCAAACCAAAGCGCTTTACGGATCCTGCTATCCACCCATTCATGCACACATTCATGCATTGATGGCGGCAGAGCTGCCATACACACAGGCACTAGCCTGGCCACCAGGAGCAACTGGGGGTTCACTGTCTTGCTCATGGACACTTCGACATGTAGACTGCAGACAGAGCGGGAAATGAACCCATGACCCTCCAATCAGTAGTCGGTCACACTACACCTGCGTCACAGCCGCTCCCTGCATTGTGAATGTGAGTTGTCCCTTGCACTTTCCCCCCAGGTCACAGTTGTAAATAAGAATGTGTTTTTAATCTGTCCTGCCTGGTTAAATAAATAAAAATAATGTAAATAAACTTTGAAAATAACAGCTCCTATCCGGTCTTGCAACTCTTCAAAATAAGAGTTATAAAGAATAAAATAAGAGTTAAGAGAATTATGACTGTAGCTAATGGTGCTAGTGGGAAGATACCAAGCCTACACCAAACGCGAACGGGTGGCGCGAATGCATACAAAGTCAGTGGAAAGAGGCGAGCACACACGAAATTGCGTATTTGTGTCTGAGGGATCGTGCTAGCTTTCAGATTCTGCTGTCATTGGAGTAAAAGTATCAACATTTGAGAGTAAACTAGTTTGAAAATGAGACTGACACTCACCTGGAGAAAGGAGGACTGGGAGCTCTTCAGCTGAATTGGGATGTCGTTATTTAGCCACGGACTCCTGCCATGGAGGTGATAACAAGGCTAGCAGGCTCGCAATGTAAACACCTATCATCTTGTGACATTTTGGAGGTAGGGACAACTTTTTAATGTGAGCCCCATGTGTTTACATTGAGTTATAATGTAATCGCGCTGCGCAAAATATTTGCCTGTTCACGTTTGGTGTGAAGACACCTTAAAACATGTCATTGTCAACTCTGAAGCATAAAATTAATGATGAAAATCATTGGTTTAACCCTGCCTGGATTGATATGTGTGTGTAATGGAATGTGTAGTTACAAAAAGAGGTTTCTCCACACATATGTTGATTTAAAACAAAACAAACCACAATAGTGAACGTGCAATGTTTGTTCCTGTTATCAATCTTTTCTTGGGGGGTTTGTGCACTGAAGTATGTGACAGTTCATTTTTTATTCAGCTAAATGTACTTTGTTATGTGCCAAGGTCAGTTATGACCAGGATGTAGTATATTTTATTTCAAAAGGGAAACAAATGTTAATGCTATTAATAGTGCATATTGAGTTTTTATGCACTTTGAGATATGCCTGAGTAAGATGTGACCAAAACGGTTATTTACAGAATTTAACTTTTTTCATTCTATTTATTTAATTGTTGTTCAAGAAGAAAACTATTTCTACTACTTCAAGTTCTGCTCAGCCGCAGCACTGTTATTGTGTTTTTATGCACTTTCGATGTGCCTTCATGTGCCAAGTGCACATTTAAAATCAAGACAATGAATAAAAAGTGCATATTTTTCATCATATTGATCTGTGTTAGTTTGAAATTTATCATATTCAACAGATTGCTGAACATGTGTGGCCCAGTTACATGTCTTGATTTTAAATTGTGGCCCAGCTGATTTGGTAATTGAATAGCCCTGGTGTAGTTACTAGGGAAAGGGCTTTGAGGGGTCTTTGGGACTAGAAAAAACCACCACATAAATACTGGTCCTTGACCTTATGTGGAAGAGTTGCATGCTGCTTATGGGGGATTTTTCTACTTTGATCTTTGTTGAGAGCAGTTGAATAAACCAGTTATTACAGTAAGGCTGCGTGTCCACCAAACGCGTTTTTTGTCGCCCAACTGCCCTGAACATCTTTTTTCAGCGTTTGTGTGTGCCGCTTTGGGGAAAAAAAAAGCCTGTGCCCTGTATCCCAGCTACAGCTTGTCACTCGCAGCTCAGCACTTCCACTTTTCCTATGGTCAGACTTTCTACTGATTTTTTTAATAGCAGTCTCTAAATAACAATGGACAGGAAATGTGTTTTAGCGGCTCTGCTTGTAAAATATGATGACACGGAAAACAGAAGTCTGAGTAGAGACTGTATCGGCATCCTGTGGTCCACCCTTCCTTAATTCTGATTGGCTGCTTAGAAAGGTCTGACATTGACGAGCTCAGCTGTAGTCTGAAAAGTTGATCTTTTTTCAATGCTGGGCACCCTGAGCACCGTGACAAAAAACGGCTACCGCCAAGAGTGTTTCAGCACTGAGGACGCTCAGTGCTGTATACACTGGACTACATAGAGAATGAATAGAAAACCGTCGCCCAGAGTGGAAAAAACGCATTTGTGGACACGCAGCCTAATTCTTATGCAGCCTAAAGGTTCTCTGTGAATCTTGTTCCTTACAATATAGACTTTTTTTGAGGACTAATTCTAACTGATTAATTTATTGGTCCTTAGATGTCGGGGCAGCCAGTGACAGCAGCAGGGCCAGACCACACCAAAAGCCTGGAAAAGCCGGATCTCTACCCCGCCCTTTTTAAAGGTCCAGATCAGACCAAGGCCATGCCCTCCACATCTACTCCATCCACTCAAATCTACTCCCCACCCATCAACTTCACAGCTGGCTGTCCCAGTGATGCATACAGGTCTTTTGAATTATTATTTTTTGTATTTTTTTTACATGTACAACAGCATTTTTCTTTGTTCAAGGGCTGCTGAATGTTCTCAAAAACACATTTACTCGATTTGTTTGAGTTGTTAAGACGGTAGATTTTAGACAGCAGAGATGGTAATTACATAGTCGCCTATACAAATATGTGTGATACAACTTTATTGTCAGTTATTACTAAAATTTGTTTTGCAGTTCATAGGACAATCCATTTTCAGACATACAAAAACACATAGATTGGACAAACATAACGGTTACACAAAACATACCAGTAGCTCTTGTCCTCTTATCTTGGGATCTGATTGATTTTATCATTAGGTTACTCGACCACATGTATGTATTTAGTCAACTTAGTCACATAACATGATTGCTTATATTCTGTTAACCTTATTGTAGTTAACATTTCTAACTGGTTCACATGAGTGGAGGTTTAAACCACTGGAGCCATAAGTGCATCACTTGCAGCTTTTTTTAAGAATAGAAAAACTGCAAATTAATGAGAAAAAGATGCAAATCTATTTGGGGGAAAAAATAGAACTTGATGAGAAAATTGTCACAAATTTACACAAAAAAGGAAAATATAAATTCATGAGAAAAGAGTTGCTGATTTAAGAGAAAAAAAGGTGCTCATTACAAATATGGACAGGCTCATGTGTTCTGTGGTTCCACTCAGATTTTTGAGTGTCAGAAATTACTCAGAATGGCTCTTTACACAAAAAAGTTGTTGAACCTCCTCAAAATCAAGGGCTAGTAGGGATCATATAATATTTTTTGTTGTGCAGCAGGAAGCCACTCTAAAGCTGGATTTATGCCCCTATGTCAGGTTGATGCAGTGGCAGCACAATACCCCCTGCATCAGCCAATGCAGACTGCAAGAGTTGTGGTTCGTCTGCTTTGTCTCCTCCTTCACATTTCCTGGTTCTCGTCTCTGCTCCGCTCTGCTCATTCATCACGGCACCACTTCCAGAGCAAGTCAGATAAACAGTCCAAATTCAACAGAATATTGAGGATGTTAGCAGATACAGAACATTTTTTTGACTCATCCTAAAGCCAGTAATTACATAGATTGTCAAATGATAGCTGCGGCGGTGGTTGGCCATACCATTTACTGCGACATCTTCTCTCTTTTCTCTGTTGCAGTGATTGTATGAGAAGTTGCTTTTTTTAACATTTGTTAGCTCCAACTCCAACACAATCTGCTCTTGTCCATTGTCATTTACTAAACAAAAACACAAGACAAGCACAAATCATCCTGCACATTAGCAGAAACCCGTTTTGACAATGCAACAGTGCATTCAAATGAGCGCACAAGAAAAAATTGCTGATAACTGCATTGGTGACATGCATCAGTAATGGCGTCGACGTGATGCCGGTGCATAAATCCAGCTTTAATCCCAGGCTGTGAATTACCCACATTGTACAGTCTACAGGTCAAAGGCTTTAGGTAGGTACTTGTGCTCCCAGGAAAGATTGTATCCCTGCAGGATGAGCTCACATCACAAAACTTGAAATGACAGTGTTTATCTGTAGAATAAAGTGGTCAAATGTAATTGAGACCCAGCAATGTTAAGCAGTGTGGTTGGTCTGACTTGTATTTTGTCCCAGTATGTAGGAGCCTAAATACAAACCTCTCATTCTACTCTTCTCCACAGGCCGGTTGGTATGACTCCACAGATGACACAGCCAGCCCATTCAGCAGGGCAGATGCTAGCTCAGATGTCTCGTCAGAATGGTGCCCAACAGTCAGTTACCCCCTCAAGCGCTACCAGCCCCCACCATGGAGGCCCAGCAAGAGGATGGCCCGGGCATGGGACTGGAGCTGCAGCCAGATCACAATTTAATAACCAGGTAGGCCGTTACAACAGGATTTATGATCTGGCTTTGTTTGATTTTGTTGCTGTTTCTAGTTGCTGTTCTTTGACAAAGGGAACCAATATTGTACTTGTCAACTGTTACAAAGGTTTGAATCACTCAAGTAAAGCTGGCTACACACAGTTTTAATCACAAAGAATACATCTGTTAGAAAGCAGTAGTTCAGCTCCCCCAAGTTTTGTAAATAAAGACATGCTGGTGCCTTTTTACTTCTCTTTAATACATGTGTGTGTGCATGGTTTTGAAACAAACAATACAAAGAAAGCAGCAATAAGTTAACAGTCAAATATTACAAGAAACCAAAGCTTCACTGTTACACAGCGAGGAAAATAAGTATTGAACACATCAACATTTTTCTCATATTTCTGATGGAGCCATTGACCTGAGATTTTCACCAGATATCAATAACAACCCAAGTAATCCATACATAAAAAGAAATCAAGGCAACTGTGTTCACAAAACAAGTTACATTTAATAAAGTGGAATGACACAGGGAATAAGTATTGAATACGCTTGGTGAAATTCATTTAATATTTAGTAAAAAAGCCTCTGTTGGTAATAACAGTTTCCAGACACCTCCTGTATGGAGAAACTAGGCGCAGGCATTGCTCAAGAGTGATTTTAGCCCATTCTTCCATGCAAACTGTCTTCAAATCTTGAAAGTTCTGTGGGTGTCTTCTATGAACTCTGACCTTCAGTTTGTTCCATAGATTTTCAATTGGATTCAGGTCAGTTGACTGACTGGGCCATTCTAGCAGCTTTATTTTCCTTCTCTGGAGTCAGTCGAGAATTTCTTTGGCTGTGTGTTTGGGATTATTGTCTTGCTGAAATGTCCACCCTCTTTTCATCTTCAGCATCTTGGCAGATGGCAACAGGTTCTTATCAAGGATGTCTCTGTACATTTGTACATTCATCTTTCCTTCAATTATATGAAGTCTGCCTGTACCATGTGCTGAAAAACACCCCCACACCATGATGCTCCCATCTCCAAACGTCACTGTTGGTATAGTGTTTTTGGGCTGATGTGCAGTGCCATTTCTCCTCCAAACATGCTGTGTGTTGTGGCATCCAAAAAGTTCAATGTTGGTCTCATCTGACCAGACTATATTCTCCCAGTATTTTACTGGCTTGCCCAAATGTTGTGCAGCAATCTTTAAACGAGCTTCATCATGCTTTTTCTTCAGCAATGGAGTCTTGGGAGGTGAGCAGGCATAGAGCCCATGTCAGTCAAGTGCATTACTTATTGTTTTCTTTGAAACAGCAGTACCTGCTAACTCCAGGTATTTCTGGAGCTCTCCACAAGTGGTCTTTGGCTCTTGGATGACTTTTCTGATAATTCTTTTGACTACTCTATCAAAAATCTTGCGAGGAGCTCCTGGTCATGACTGGTTTATGGTAAAATGATGTTCTTTCCACTTTAGAATGATGGTTCCAGCAGTGCTCACTGGAACATTCAGCAGTTTAGAAATGTGCCTGGAACCAATGCCATCATTATGTTTTGCAACAATAAGGTTGTGAAGGTCTAGAGAGAGCGCTTCGCTCACACTGCCACTTCTCGTGGCCCGGCATAGCTATTACAGTACTTTTTTTCGCAGCTGCATTGATGGTAAAGGTGAGTTAAATTTGTGTTTATTTTGAAAACAAAGCCTTATATGGAAATTCTGGCAAATTAAAAGTCAAGAAAACTTGGCGATACAATGATACAAAGCTTTAGTTCCAGTTGATTTTGTATAGTTTAAGCCCAAAACGTATTTTTAAATGTGTTTTTTTTTCTGCATTCAGCTCACTGCTGCAGTCTGTGGGTCCGTCATGTTTTTAAGCCGAGGAATGTTGGAACTTGTAGTTTTTAGTGATGGACTGAAAACTCCAGGAAGAGAATACCTTGTCTTCCTTCTGCAAAACTAAACAGCAAAACCAAGGTGAAAGCAATTGATGTGATGAATAAATGGTGTAGTTGCTGAATGGGTGGGGGTTTTGTTCAGTAACTGCTATTTTATAACTGCTATTTATCTGTGAGAGGAATTCATCTATGTTCTGTAAAAAAGTCAAACTGCTGTCCCTAGTGGCCTGGCATAGTTATTACAATACCTTTTTTCTCAGCTTCATTGACAGTAAAGGTGAATTAAATTTGTTTTATTTGGAAAACAAAGCCTTATCTTGAAATTCTGGCAAATTAAAAGTTGAGAAAATATGGCCATACAATGATACAAGCCTTTAGTTACACTTAATTTTGACCAGGTGAGCTGAAAAGCTGGCAACAGACCGATACAACCCCCCCCCCCCACACACACACACACATGCACCCACATTGACTGATTACTGTATGCCTCCGTTTTCACCGAGGCATAATAAAAGGCCACCCAAAGATGTAGACTTTCTCACAAGTCACAATGCCACAGATGTTACAAGTCATGAGCAGTGTTGGGCAAGTTACTAAAAAATAGTAACTAATTACAGCTACTAGTTACTTTTCAAAAATAACTGAGTTACTTTTGAATTACTGCACGATTAAAGTAACTAGTTACTTTGAAAAATAATTTTCACGTTACTTTTAAATGCATATTTAAATCATCTTGCACACATAGCAAGATCAAGGGCCCTTTGTTCTCATCAGAAAAATGAAGAAAAAGAAAACTGATGAGAAAAAAGTCTCATCTTACAGAGAAAAAATGTCTCAGATTTACATAAACTATTGTAATCAGTAGAAAGTCAGAAATTTACTAGAAATAAAGCTGTAAATTCACAGAGGAAATTTTGGACCGCCTGGTGGGCCTTTTTTGGCCCACGAGCTATATGTTTGACAGCCCTGGACCAGCCCATTAAAAACGCATGTTTAGAGGATTTACTTCCATGAAATAGCTGCATATCACAACAGCATGTAAATGAATAAAATAAAATAAAACAGAAAGCACAGATAAATGAAAGTTCACCACTTAGAAAAAGCTGTTCTTTACTGCAACAAATCACAGTCACTTTTTCTCTGTGCGTAAGAAAACTTTAAATGCATTTAATGCGGATATTAAATGCAAGCTTCTTGCTCAAAAAATACTCATGTTTAACCACAGAGGTAGGAGCTGTTGGGGCCACTTACCGCTCGGACAACAGGTGATCAGGCCTCGATTTGAGAAACTACCCTCATCATGGCATTTCTTCCTACCGGGCTGTGGCGTGAACTGGGGCAGGACAGGAAACCAACCCATAGAGGAGACTAACAGCTGCACCAGCTATGGTAGGGTCAGTTTATTTGCACTAAAAATATATATCCATATTTAATAAAAGGAGTAATGCATCTGATCAAATTTCAGTAACTGTAATGCATTACTGAATTTTTAAACAGTAATTTTGTTACACAGCATGTTACTGCAAAAGTAGTGGCGTTACAGTAACGCGTTACAAAGGTACATAGTTACAAAGTAGAGAGTACAAAGTAGCACGTTAAAAGTAACGCGTTGCTCCCAACACTGGTCATGAGGGAGCGGGCCACTGGCATTCTCACTGCAGGACTGTCTGTTACAGCGGTGTTGACATATTTGAATGTGTCTTATTCAACCATCAGGCGCTTGAGGAGTCGTTTTTTTGAGAGACAGGCAGCACTGTGAACCACCCACATGCCTGATGACCAAGTGTGACTGTACCCACTCAGGATTGTCATATTCATCCTGAGATGACATTCTGCAGGCCACTATCGACAACCTGGTGACTTCAGTGTGCCAAAGGTGTATGGCTCTACAAGATGCCAATGGGGGACACACTTGGTACTGAGTGCTGTGCACTCTGACCACTCAATTCAAGCTGCCATAATTCATGAATTGTTGACAGAAAAGTGAAAATGTTGGGGGAAAGTTAAGGCACAGTCCAAAATGAATGTTCACTGTAATTGTTAAGCTAAAATATAGGAAAAAAATGACTTTGTGTTTTTACATTTTTGTTGAGTGTATTTAAAAAGATTAAAATTCCCAAAGGAACCACATTTACTGAAGTTTTATACATAAAAATCTTTTAATATAAGCAAAAATTTAAAAAACAAGGCTGTTACTTGGTGTTAACAAAACTAAACATTAAATATAGCCGCAAGCTGTTATCATCGGGTTCCAAGCAGGTGTTGACTTCAAGATCTTGTATTGCTTAGCAACAGCATTTAAAACCTAAGTTCAGTTACATCTAAGTTTTTAAAGCAGCTCTACATAACTTTGTTTTTTAAATTTTGCACAATAACTTTGCTTATGGAACTTACCATTTGAAGTATTGTACAACCAAGGCTTGAATGTTGGAATATTGGGCTATTGGGGTCTCACTCAGACATCCTGTCTTTGGACCTTTTACTGGTGTTATCCTTCTCTCCTTCCTCTGCTCTCACCTCTCCTGGACCCCCTCTGCCTGAACACTTTCCTCTCCTTGGCTCCTCTCTTCTGTCTCATCTTGCCCTCTCTGAGCTCCGTCTAATTCAGGTTTTCTCTCTGTCTATGGTGGTATACAAACAGGTTGGAAAATATCAAGTGTCTTGTTTTGTCCTGCAGGATTTTTTTTGTCATGTTTTACATAAATGACAAAATATGTGTATTTTTTTGTATTTTTATTCTAGTGTTTCTTTTTTTCCCATTGAGAGAGTAAGGAAGGGAAGGGGAAAAAAACCCAAAACATTCATAATAGTAATTTACTCATGCATACTTAAATTATATGATCAGAGGTGGGTATAGTAGCCAGAAATGCTACTCATGTAAAAGCAGTGCTATGAAATTAATAATTAAAAGTAGACAACCAAAAATTTCTAGTTAAGGGTACAAAGAGCACCCACTTAAAACTTGAGTAATGACTTCAGTCTTGAAGGTTTGAGGTTTTTCTCCAAAATTTATAACAATTTTCTTATAGTTTTCTACTTTTCTCTGTAAATTTATCTAAATTTGCAACCATTTTCCTCAAATTTGTAATTTCCTCTTGTAAAATTATGACTTGTACATGTGAGACTATTATAAATTTGTGGATTATTTTATAGCTAGTTATGCCTTGGTTAAACGGAGAGGCATATGGTAATCAGTTAATGCGTCTGTGTGTGTGTGTGTGTGTGTGTGTGCGCACCTGTACATCTGTCCGCCTCTCTGTTTCAGCTCGCCTGGTCAAAATTAAGTGGAGCCAAGGCTTGTATCATTGTATCGCCATATTTTCTCGACTTTTAATTTGCCAGAATTCCGAGATAAGGCTTTGTTTTCGAAAAAAACACAAATTTAACTCACCTTTAACGTCAATGAAGCCAGGGGAAAAGGTATTGTAATAACTATGCCAGGCCACTAGAGGTGGCAGTGTGACTTTTTTACAACACAGCACTTTTTTTTTACAGCACATGTAGCTGAACTATTATAAAATAACATTTACTGAAAAAAAACACGTATTCAGCAACTACACCATTTATTCATCACATCGATTGTTTTCACACTGGTTTTGCTGTTTAGTTTTGCAGAGGAAGGATGAGGTAAAACTCGTTAAAAACTCCAAGTCCCAACATTCCTCGCCCACAAATGGTCGCAGTGAACTGCGCATGCCCAGAAACTCCCACCACAAGGAAGTACTGAGCAATCCACCAATACTGGATGAACAAATTTCCATCTTTTTACCCGTCTGTTTTCTTCCTCTGCCACTAAACAGCAAAAGCTCTTGTTTGTCTTGATTGTCATTGTATTCACGTACCTCCATCGCTTCTGCCATTTAAAACATCTGCCACTGTGCTCTTCTTTGTGTTTGGATTGCAGCTGTTCAAATCAGGTTGGTGGCTCTTGCTTGTGCCGACAGTATAGGCATGTGAACTGCAGATTATTTTCACTGTGCATGCGTGTACTCCAAAACAGCTGAATGGATTTGGATGAAATTTTTACCAGAGGTGGTCCTTGGGCAAGAGAGGAACCCATAACATTTTGGTGATGATCCAAGAATGCATACCTCCACCAAGGCTCTTATCTTCTCACAGTGTGTTAGCAAGAATACTCCAAAACTGCAAGATGGATTTGGATGAAATTTCTACTACTGGTGGTCCTTGGGCTAGAGAGGAACCCATAACATTTTGGTGATGAGCCGAGAATGCATACCTCCGCCAAAGCTCTGGCACCGAGGCATCAGCACCTTGGTGCTTTCATTTTTGGCTATTTCTTTAATAAAATTACTGTTTGTTTTTTTTTTTTAAATAAAATTGAAACAAAATGTGGTAAAATTTTTACTCATTTCCTCATACATTTTACACTTTTGACCATAATTTTGCAGAGCCAGAATAGAACAATGATTTTAACTCTGATTTCAAAGAAATATAATTATTAATAAAATTATATTTAAAGATATAAATTAACTAAAATGACCAAAGATGCTGTTATATCTGTTATAATATTTCTATATATTTATAGTTTTTTTAGAACTCTCCTCAACAACCAGACAGCAGGAAAAACCTCCCTTATTTGGAAATCCAAATGTTGGCACATTTTGTTTGTCCGAAGGCTGTTGACAGATTAAAGTCACTGACTTTGTGAATTTCAGTCATCTTAACTTGCCAGGTACATAATAATGTATATAAATAATATTGTTGTGGCTGGTGAAGTAAATCCTCAGCGATTCAGTCACTCTTCCCTTTCCCTGCATATGAAGCCTAACCACACCTGTTTGCTAAGTGACTCTTCATTACTGTTCCAGTTACCAGCCAGTTAAAACCTCTTCCACTCTGTTCAACTTCCCTAAAAACGCCTAAAAATAACATGCCCAAAGTAAATCAAAAGCTGTTCTTCAACCCTTTGCAGCATCTTCATGGTGTTTGTCTCATTTAAAAGAAAACACTGATTTTTTTGGCAAAACAGTCATAATCTCACTAAGTGCTCCAGCCACTGAGTAACAATCATCTAAACATACTGAATTTGAAGAAAGTAAAAGTTCGCCTGGGTGTTTTTTTTAGATACAAATGCTTGCAAATAACATACAGCTGTCAGATACTTGCTGGAAAACACAACAGAAATGTAGAACCAAGTGTTTTCAAGCTCAGGTCAAAATTTTGTAACAATACCACAAAAAATGAATATATTACACAGCTTTTTTCTCAGGTTGTAACAAGGCGTTCTTGAACTGTGCCAAACTGTGCCAAAGTTTGGAAAACTGTGTTCCAGAGTTCACTATCTCAGCAGTTGGCACAGTAAAACCAAGGGGTAATAACCCAGACATACACAGCACAGTTCCTGTTTTTTTTTACAGGCAAAAATAGCCTACAGTGTAAGAAAAATTATGCTAAAAATTAATACATTTCACTGAAGTATACACAAAAACAACCCTCCCCCCTCCAATTTTTCCAGAGTTCAGTATCTCACCAGTTTACACAGATACAGGTCAACTGGACTCCTGACCAAGTGTGCACCCCAAGTGGACCACGGAATCCAATCTGTACATGTACAGGTGCATTCTCCATCCAGTGATTTATAAATGCTGCCCCAGATGAAAACCAGTCTGTGGGACTATAATGTTCTGAATGAAGCTTTAGAAAATTATGAATCACTTGGTAAATCACTGGATTGAAAATGTACAGATTGAATACCGGGGTCCACCTGGGGTCCACACATTAGTGTGCTCACTTGGTCATGGGTCCATTTCACCAGATCCCGTTTACACAGTAAAACAAAGGCATAATAACCCAGACATACACAGCACAGTTCCTTTTTTACAGGAAAAAATAGCCTACAGTGAAATAAAAATACTAAAAGCGGAAGAAGATGGATGGATGGACACAGTAACAAATACCCCCCACACACACACACACACGGCGCACACAAAAACGTCGCCATGCGGGACCCTTGTAATTACCAATTGGTCAAAAGTTATTTTTACTACTATTTTTATCGATAAAGAATAATTTAGACTAAGACTTACCTGTCCACAACTGCACTGTCGCTGGTACTGTCCGCTGGCGTTCCCGACAGACTGCTATGATGATGATGATGATGGGGAGGCTGAGCATGACACTATGACACCTGCTGCATTTAGCTCTTTTATGACTGGTTTAACACCTTTTTGAGCTTCTGGACAGAGGATATTGTCTTTTAGAGTGGTGTGAAAAAGTGTTTGCCCCCTTCCCGATTTTCTAATTTTTTTGTATGTTTGTCACACTTAAATGTTTCAAATCATCATCACTCTTATCACTCTATAAAAGCAAGAACTCTGTGTGTCTGTCACGTTCATAGGACATCATAGGACGGCCTATGATATCTGCCTGAACATCATAGAACGTCCTATGAACCCAGGCATCATAGGACACATAGACAAATGTGCCGGGATGAGAATCCTCTGTGGATCCGCGGAATTCCGCGGATTTGATCATGTCTAGGGTCATTCTCGTGAATCATCTAAATTCGAGGAGAAATTTTTTTTGGGGGGGGTGAGGTCTGTTATGAGCGGCGAGTCGTACTTTTGATCGGCTGCTAAAATCCACCACGCAGAACGCGCTACCCAGCGAGATCAGTAGTGTAATGTAACAAGGCCACTGATTGGCTGATACTTATTGAAGCAACCAATCGGCGATTTTGTTAGATTTCCTTTGTCATATCCAACATGTGGAGCGAAATGCAAATGGCAGACAGTTCCATCAGTTCAGTCAACTGAGTTTTCCCGATTTCGTGAAAATGGTGAACCTAAAACTCACGAAAAACAACAAAGCAAGAATTTCAGAAATCGACAAAGGGATAAGGAACAAGTTTCGTTGGGAATGGCTCGAAAAAACTGTCAATGACTGTAAA
Organism: Pholidichthys leucotaenia; assembly: GCA_020510985.1. Taxonomy (NCBI): domain Eukaryota; kingdom Metazoa; phylum Chordata; class Actinopteri; order Cichliformes; family Pholidichthyidae; genus Pholidichthys; species Pholidichthys leucotaenia. The sequence continues at coordinate 138,811,061 of CM035849.1, read as the reverse complement.
GATCGGTAAAAATACCGAAGTTGTGGTTGAAAAAATGGCCGACTTCATAGCGAAATGCGAAGTACCAGGGAAAGCCCAGTGTGTTTATTGCAACGATTTCTTGAGTTATGGATCTCGTGGTTTTGTTGCCTTAAGTTGAACACTGTTCAAAACAGAAACATCTCAAAATGGTGGCTACAAGGAGATCGAACTACTCGCTCGGTGCTGCATTCAAAACGATCGATGGACACGGTCAAATTCAGATGCCAGTCCATCAAAGTTCATCACAATCGGCCCCAATTACAGCAATTAGTGATCGGAAGACACATTCCAAGGTAAGATTTTTTTTTTCGTTATAAGTAATGTACTTGAGAATTTTCGCGTAATGAATTTATGAAATAGCATGTGTAAGTTGTGATGTCATGCCTGTTTTGAAACACTAATTGCATTTGAATGCTGATAATCTATTGTTAATAGATAAATGTTATTACATATTTTCTCACAATTTGAAATGCAATCTAAGAATTTTGAATATAATTTATCATTTTTTGTTTCACTAGGAGGAGTTACATAATGCATGTGTAAGTTTGTTTATCATGGATGGTGATGGGTTGCCTTTCCTAAGATATCTTTGCTTTTATTAGGAAACATAATTTCTTTATGGTCATTGCATAAAAATATTAAACGTCTTTTAGGCTTTACTTACTTTCTTAGATTATCTTTCAAATATTAAAATATACTAATATGCAACTTTTTTATATTCCTAGTAACACTAACAAATACACACATTAATAAATCAAAAATGTTTGCAGAATGTCAGAATATTTTAATAAATGGGTGATGGACTTGGTGATGGAATTTTGTTAATATTTATAATTTATTTTACTTGGTTAAATTATTTTGTCTGTTCTAGAACTATGTAAATGTAATTCTGTGTCAGTTCTAAACATATTAAATAGTAGTAAAATATAATTTAGTATTATTACATCAACATACCATTCAGATATCATAAATTTACACGTGATGCAGCAGCAGATTAACCCTCAAGCGACCGAGTGGGGTCATTTACGACCCCAGCCATATAATTTAATGTGCCGTCTCTTTATTTTTTATCCAAATTTTCTTTCCTAGCATGAATTTGTCAGTCTACTAATCCTACACACTTTCATAGTTTTTTGCGGGGATCAACCAATTGGTGTGGCGTAGACATCGCAAACTCTTGTGGGGTCATTTATGACCCCGAAGAGAAGCACTGGTTTTATAAATTTTATTCAAATGTTCCACTTCTAATAGTTAGTTAGTTAATCCCTTCACACCTGAAGGTGTATATGGGCGGCGCCTATCTCCGTTTCTCTGACCCTAGGCCGCACAGCTACTGTAAGTAGTGAAAGGTACAGCGGGGGGTCAGTCCTCTGGTAGCTCTGTGTGTAACTTTACTTTCCCCATTCCATTGTGCGGAGCACCACTTTTATATGGTCTTTGGTATGACCCGGCCGGGATTTGAACCCCTGCCTCCCGGGTGTGGGGCGGATGCTCTACCAACTGAGCCACCACTCCGGTTTCCACTTCTAATCAGTACTTTATATTGTATTGCAGTGAACCATGGCTAACAGACCTAGGATAGCAAGATTTACATTTGTCTGTCTGGATTTGTCTGTTTGTCTGTTTGTTAGCAAGATAACTCAAAAAGTTATGGACGGATTTTCATGAAATTTTCACAGATTGTCAGAAATGGGGTATCCTACAGATGATTAGATTTTGGTGGTGATCCGGATCACCGTCCACAAGAAAACCGCCATTACGCAAAATGCCATAATAGGTATCATGATCATCATCGTAACTACAATAATAGGTATCATCATCATCGTGATGATGATATGATGACTATGATGACTATGATGATGATGATGATGTTCCAAGAGTGAACTGACAAGGACTGTCTAAATAAATGTAATGTTGTTCTTACAGTCTGCATTTTGGTTATTTCTTGCAATAAAAGTATTATTAGCAAACACATTTTACATTAGATCATTATGAAATACCTGTCTTAAATACAGGGAGTAGTTTTGGTATGATAAACCTCCAACCAGCCATTTATAATAAGGATCCCTGTACAGAGCACAATGGGGTCATAAATGACCCCACTTGGTCATTTCAGTCCGTAAAATAGCTTGGTCGCTTGAGGGTTAAAAAGGTAAACTATAAATGCATTTGTACTTACTTCTAACTTTAAATATAAGACCACATTTGAGCATTCTAAAACACCAGATTTTGTTAGCTTCTAGGGGGAGTTGCCCCCCAGACCCCCCACCAAGGCTCCGCCTTGGATCCGGGTTGGGGGCCTGCGTCCCCCAAGACCCCCGGCTTAGTTTCTTCTTTTTTTCCCAAACCCCATTCTCATCCCTGAATGTGTCTTTATGATGTCATATAGACCATGTGTCTTTGAACTCAGGCATCATAGGACATATAGACAAATCATAGGCCATCCTATGAACTCAAGGCATCATAGGACACATAAACAAATGTGTCTTTATGATGTCATATAGACCATGTGTCTTTGAATTCAGGCATCATAGGACACATAGACAAATGTGTCTTTGTGATGTCATATAGACCATATGTCTTTGAACTCAGTCATCATAGGACAGACAAATGTGTCTATGATGTCATATAGACCATGTGTATTTACGATGTCATATAGACACAAATTGTGTGTGTGTGTGTCATGTTTATAGGACATCATAGGACGGCCTATGATCTCTGCCTAAACATCATAGGACGGCCTATGAACTCGGGCATCATAGGATGACTCACGATGCCTATATGACGGCACATAGACAAATGTGTCTTTATGATGTCATATACATCAAGCCTGCCTTCATGTCTTTATGATGTCATATACAGTACATCAAGCCCACGGCACATAGACAAGTGTGTCTTTATGATGTCATATACATCAAGGCTGCCTTCATGTCTTTATGATGTCATATGCAGTGACAGACTTCAGGCAACATGTCTTTATGATGTCATATACATCAAGGCTGCCTTCATGTCTTTATGATGTCATATACAGTGAGTCCATGCTTGAAAGCCTCTTTTTGCTCAGATCTGTTTTCATGATCCTGTCCATGAACTGGAATTACAACGCACCTATCCCTCAACCAGTGGTCTCAACGAAGAAGAAGACCCACCAGATGGAGAGCAATAGATTGATGACGACTGCTGCACGTCAGAAAAGATGCCATGAAGATGAAACACCTGAGGCTCCAGCAGTACATCGCACCCCTCTGAGACAGGAGGACACCCTTCACCAGCATAGGGTACGACAGACTTTAAAGCACGTTTCTAGGACATCATAGGATGGATGGCCTGTGATCTCTGCCTCATCATCATAGCGCATCCTATGAACTCAGGCATCATAGGACGACTCACCATGCCTACATGACGGCAAACGTGTAATCTTGATGAATGCCAGTCTACACTACAAATGTGTAAAATGCCAAGGAAAGCACTGATTTTCTCCGGGTGCTCTGGTTTCTTGGTTTCTACGGGCATGCACGGACCTTCCTGAACAGGGTCAGAAGCCACTTTTTCAGGATCGTGCCCATGAATTGGAATTACGAGGCACCTATCCCTCAACCAGTGGTCTGAACGAAGAAGAAGAAGTCCCACCAGATGGAAAGCAATAGAATGAGGAGAACTGTTGCACGTCAGAAAGGATGCCGTGAACAATGAAACACCTCAGGTTCCACCAGTATGCCTAAGGCATGACTGTGAACAACACAGCCGTCTGAGACAGGAGGAGACCCTTCAGCAATGGGCATGCAGAAATACTTGCTTATACTTGGTTTCTACGGGCATAGACAGATATGCACGGGTATGTACTAGTCAAACAAATTTAAATATTAGACAAAGATAACACAAGCAAACACAAAATGCAGTTTTTAAATGAAGGTGTTTATTATTAAGGGGAAAAAAAATATCCAAACCTACACGGCCCTGTGTGAAAAAGTGATTGCTCCCTAAACCTAATAACTGGTTGGGCCACCCTTAGCAGCAACAACTGCAATCAAACATTTGTGATTACTGGTATTGGGTCTTTTACAGTGCTGTGGAGGAATTTTGGCCCACTCATCTTTGCAGAATTGTTGTAATTCAGCCACATTGGAGGGGTTTCGAGCATGAACCGACCGCCTTTTTAAGGTCATGCCACAGCATCTCAAAATCGGATTCAGGCCCGGATTTTGACTAGGCCACTCCAAAGTCTTCATTTTGTTTTTCTTAAGCCATTCAGAGGTGAACTTTCACTTCCACCCTCCAAAGAGAGCAGACGCTTTTCTTCCCAGCTCCGGCTCCCTATCTCTCTCTCCCTCCCTAACTGACTAGATCCCAGCTTGCTATCGTCTGTCTGCGTGTCTTTACTGCTGATTTATCTAACGAAATTATGGATTTAATAAGCTGGGCTTTGAACGCAATTGACACTGTTTTTTCAACGAGGAAATCTGGCCCGGGGGAGCCGATCTGTCCCGCAGGAACTGCTGCTGCGGGTTATTTAAAGAACACAAGCAACTGGAAACTCTTGTGCCTGTGTGATCTTTCTATTGAAGATATTGAAGATTTATATCTTTTCGGAGCAACGGTCATCGGAATTCTACTGATTGGATTTGGGATTGTTCTGGTGTACCGCAAATTGAAGAAGATGGATAGAGCTTATCAAAAAGCGGACCCGGCGAAGCTCACCCATCAAATTGACCAACTGGGCAGGACTCTGACAGCGGCCAATGGAGAACTGTACAGGAAAATGGATTACATCACGATCACACTGAGAGCTGTCCACGAATCAGTTTCAACGCCTGGCCATGAAGGAATTGGAGCACTGAATCCGTAAGAGAATAGAAAGTTTTTTCTCTGAAGTCAGTGCTACTCAACCTGTTTATTTCGGCACCCTCAGCACTCAGTCCTCCAGATAATCAACAGTATATTTGTTTTCATAACACTGGCGGGCAGCATCTGACTCTCAAGGACAGCTGGCTGGCAAAACTATTCCATCTGCCGTGCTCAAGGACACGGGCCTTTGCTTCAGACATAACATCTGCTGAGGAAGAGACTATTGTTGTCCTCCAAACTGATTTGCCACTGATTGCACCCAACTCACACATACTGATCCACTATACTGACTGTTGAAGATATACACTCACTGCTCTCTTTGTGTCATCATGTGGATTCTATTGTCTGCTAATTGTGCATTGAGAGTTTTTTTCTTGTAATCATAATATCGGACATATATGAACTTTATTCTGATAAACAATGCTTTTTTCTCTCTCCTACTGTGTCCACCCCCCCTTCCCCCCACTGCCTTCTGTTCCCCTCCTGCTGACAGGCGCCTCCACGGCTCGCCGCGTCATTGAGAATGTCATTTATGACGTTTTCAGTGTCAAGTCAAATTCCTCATATATTTACCTGTTATTGTAAATGTGCTTGGCAATAAACTTATTCTGATTCTGATTCTGATTCTGACTTGCTGTTTTTAGATCATTGTCCTGCTGCAGAACCCAAGTGTGCTTCAGCTTGAGGTCATGAACAGATGGCTGGACATTCTCCATCAGGATTTTTTGGTAGACAGCAGAATTCATGGTTCCATTTACCACAGCAAGTCTTCCAGGTCCTGAAGCAGCAAAACAGCCCCAGACCATCACACTACCACCACCATATTTTACTGTTGATATGATGTTCCTTTTCTGAAATGCTGTGTTACTTTTACGCTGGATGTAGCAGGACACACACCTTCCAAAAAGTTCAACTTTTGTCTCGTCAGTCCACAGAGTATTTTCCCAAAAGTCTTGGGGATCATCAAGATGTTTTCTGGCAAAACTGAGATGAGCCTTTATGTTCTTTTTGCTCAGCAGTGGTTTTTGTTTTGGAACTCGGCCATGCAGGCCATTTTTGCCTAGTCTCTTTCTTATGGTGGAGTCTGGAGGGAGGCCTGTAGTTCTTTGGATGTTGTTGTGGGGTCTTTTGTGACCTCTTGGATGAGTCATCGCTGTGCTCTTGGGGTAATTTTGGTTGGCCGGCCACTCCTGGGAAGGTTCACCACTGTTCCATGTTTTCACCATTTGTGAATAATGGCTCTCACTGTGGTTCACTGGAGTCCCGAAGCTTTAGAAATGGCCTTATAACCTTCTCCAGACTGATAGCTCTCAATTACTTTGTTTCTCATTTGTTCTTGAGTTTCTTTGGATTGCAGCATGATGTCAAACTTCTGAAGATCTTTTGGTCTACTTGACTTTGTCAGGCAGGTCCTATTTAAGTGATTTCTTGATTGAGAACAGGTGTGGCAGTAATCAGGCCTGGGTGTGGTTAGAGAAATTGAACTCAGCTATCCAAAGATGTGATAAATCACTGTTAATTTTATGTTTTAACGGGGGGGGGCCCTTTTTCACACATTGCCGTGTAGGTTTGGATTTTTTTTACCCTTAATAATAAACACCTTCATTTAAAAACTGCATTTTGTGTTTACATGTGTTATCTTTGTCTAATATTTAAATTAGTTTGATGATCTCAAACATTTAAGTGTGACAAACATACAAAAAACTGAGAAATCAGGAGGAGGCAAACGCTTTTTCACACCACTGGTATGATCAGTATGTGAGGGTTAAAATGTGGACGGAATGGGATGAAATGTTTGCTTTACTTTTATAATTGCCACAAGCGCATCATGTGACAAAATCAGGTCACCCTGTATAAGCCTGTGTTTTTAAGCATAGACATATCAATATTTAATATTAATGCTAATACTGGGAGATCACAAAAGACCCCACAACAGCCGAAGAACTGCAGGCCTCACTTGCCTCAGTTAAGGTCAGTGTTCATGACTTCACCATAAGAAAGAGACTGGGTAAAAATGGCCTACATGGCAGAGTCCCAAGATGAAAACCACTGCTGAGCAAAAAGAACATAAAGGCTCATCTCAGTTTTGTTAGAAAACATTTTAATGATCCCCAAGACTTGTGGACTGACGAGACAAAAGTTGAACTTTTTGAAAGACGTGTGTCCCATTCGTCGTCGTCGGCTCCAGCTCGTTTCGGAGCATTGGTTTCGTCTTAGTTTTCAGGACGTTGCCATCTGTGATCGATATCGATGGCGGATGTGGCTCTGAAGGCCCAGCCTATGATAGAACTGTCGTGGGCAGAAGTCACATTTTATTGTGGGTGGAGGACGTGGTTGGTTTTGTTTTTCTTGTCTTTGTTTGTGTTTATCATCATCCTGTTGTTTTCTGTGCCTCTCAGATGAGTCTGTGCCTTCCCAAGTTCTTCTTCTCCAGGCTGCTCTGTCGGTGGCAAGTTGTTCCCAAGATCTTTTGTCTATGTTGGCCTGCTTCAGGGAACATTTTAGCTGGTCCTTGTAGCGCAGTTTTGGCCTACCATGTGGTCTTTTTCCTGTCTCAAGCTCCCCCTGGAGCATGAGTCATGGTAGTCTGGTGGGGTCCATCCGTACGACATGTCCTGTCCATCGAAGGCGGTGCTGCAAGATGGTAGCTTCCACACTAGGCAGCAGAGCACGCTTGAGAATCTCATTGTTTGAAAGTCGATCCTCCCAACGAATGCCAAGTATTTGTCTGAGCTTTCTCTGTTGGAAGTTCTCAAGGCGCTTGATATCGCAACGATACAAGGTCCAGGCTTCACAGGCATAAAGAAGGGTGGAAAGAACAACGGCCCGAAAAACCATGATTTTGGTGCGGATGGTTATTGCATGATTATTGAACACTCGATGACAAAGGCGTCCATATGCAGAGTGTGCAGCTTTTATGCGGTTTTCGATGTCCTTTGCACAAGTTGGTATTTTTGAGAGGATGCTACCAAGGTAAGAGAAATGCTCCACTACATCGACAGGATTTCCATTAATCTTAAGGTTGATCCTTGAGGAAGTTTGACCAGGTGCTGGTTGGTTGAGGATTTTGGTTTTGTCAGTGTTAACTTCCATTCCAAAATGTTCATAAGAGTCATTATAAATGGTAGCTATCCTCTGGAGGTCATCAACAGTCTGAGCTGGCGTGGTATTATCGTCTGCAAACTGCAATTCCTGAACACTGGTGACTGAGGTTTTGGATTTCGCGCGAAAGCGAGCAAGATTAAAAAGCTCCCCATCCAAGCGGTATCGCAGATTGATACCAGGGGTTGTTGGTGGTATTTCATTTAGCATTGCAGCCATATACAACGAAAAGCAGGTTGGAGCAAGGACACATCCTTGCTTGAGACCACTAGTGATGGGAAAAGGGTCTGAGAGGGTATTCTGGTGGCAAACCCTACCAACCATGCCATCGTGGAGAGCGCGAACGAGAGCGATGAAATCATCGACATCCAAAACGAGCAAGAACAGCCCACATAGCAGGGCAAGGAAATTGATCAAAGGCCTTCTTGAGGTCCCAGAAGATGAACATAAGTGGTTGTTGTTGTTCTTGGCTCTTTTCCTGGAGTTGTCGAGCACAGAGTATCATATCTACTGTACCACGAGAGGATCTAAAGCCACATTGGGACTCGGGAAGTACATCCTCGGCTACTACAAGAAGACGGTTGAGAAGGATACGAGCAAAGATCTTGCTTGCAATGCTCAGTAGTGAGATGCCGCAGTAGTTACTGCAGTTCTCTCTATCTCCCTTCTTGAAAATGGTGACTATATTTGCATTTTTAAAGTCACTTGGTAACGTCTTGGTTTCCCATATTTTAAGTAGAAGCTGCATTAAATAGTTTTTCACCTTGGGACCTCCATGAAGATAGAACTCCAGCGGGATGTTATCTGGTCCTGGTGCTTTGCCTGTCTTCATGTGCTTTATAGCTTTATTTAGCTCATGTAGTGAAGGTGGTGTAGACGTCCACTTGCGAGTGGTGTTGTGGGGTCTTGCAGAGGAGATCACTAGTGGTGCAAAAGTGACTATTTAATAGGCTCTCGAAGTGGGACTTCCAATGGTCAAGGATCCCCTTGGTGTCTGTGATAATGGTGGAGCTATTTACATCTTTTAGGCTGCCCACAGATGATCTGGTGGGGCCAAAGATCTCCTTCGTTGCAGCATAAAAACGGCGCATATCCCGTTGGTCGGCATATTTTTGCAAATCTTCTGCTTTTTGCTGCCACCAAGTGTTTTGGGCTTTATGAATCCCTCTCTGGCATGCCACTTTTGCTTGCTGGTGTTTCTGTTGATTCTTTGTAGACAGATCATTTTCAAACGCAAGACATGCGTGGCGTTTACCCTCTATGAGGTCGGTGATTGTTTCATCATTCTCGTTGAACCAGTCTTGGTTTTTCTTGTGTTTGTGACCAGTTGTTTCTTTGGCGGCGGCAGTCAATGCATCACGGAGAGTGGTCCATCGGTCTTCAATTGAGGCATTGTCTGGAAGGCTCAGTTCATTCATGTTTCTACCAATGGCCTCTTTAAAGGACTGCAACATTTGGGGATTGCGGAGCTTGTCACAGTCAATGCGATGGTGAGGAATGTTTGCCAAAATGCGCTTTGGTGGTCGCCGGATCGTAATATTGAGTCGGGAGATCAGGAAGCAGTGATCTGTCCAGCAGTCATCTGCTCCAGGCATGGAACGCGTGATGCAGACATCATTTCGGTCTCTTGTTTTTGTGAGGACATAGTCGAGGGTGTGCCACTTTTTGGAGCGAGGGTGTTTCCAGGTCGTCTTCTGGTGATGGGGGAGTTGGAAAAGGGTGTTTGTTACAATAAGATTGTGTTCGGCACAAAGGCCCAGTAAAAGTTCCCCATTTGCATTGCATTTTCCCATACCATGGTGGCCTATGACATTGGGGTCAATGTCCCATTATATCTGGGGTAAAAGTAACACAACATTTCATAAAAGGAACATCATACCAACAGTAGAATATGGTGGTGGTAGTGTGATGGTCTGGAGCTGTTGTGCTACTTCAGGACCTGGAAGACTTGCTGTGGTACATGGAACCATGAATTCTGCTGTCTACCAACAAATTCTGAAGGAGAATGTCTGGCCATGTGTTCATGACCTCAAGCTGAAGCACACTTGGGTTCTGCAGCAGGACAATGATCCAAAACACACCAGCAAGTCCACCTCTGAATGGCTTAAGATAAACAAAATGAAGACTTTAGAGTGGCCTACTCAAAGTCCTGACCTGAATCTGATTGATATGCTGTGGCATGACATTAAAAAGGTGGTTCATGCTCGAAAACCCTCCAATGTGGCTGAATTACAATTCTGCAAAGATTAGTGGGTCACAATTCCTCCACAGCACTGTAAAAGACTCATTTCCAGTTATCTCAAACACTTGATTGCAGTTGCTGCTGCTAAGAGTGGCCCAACCAGTTAGGTTTAGGAAGCAGTCACTTTTTCACACAGGGCCATGTAGGTTTGGATTTTTTCCCCCTTAATAATAAACACCTTCATTTAAAAACTGCATTTTTTTGTTTACATGCATTATCTTTGTCTAATATTTAAATTTGTTTGATGATCTGAAACGTTTAAGTGTGACAAACATTCAAAACAATGAGAAATCAGGAAGGGGGCAAACACTTTTTCACACCACTGTATATTGTGACAGTGTCCCCTCATAATTAAACATTTTTAAACCACAAATAACCCGTTCAGTCACTGATTAATTCTTAACCTTTAAAGTCTACTACTGATAGATTTCATAATACACACAGAATTGAAAGGTAGGAAATCTTTATTTCACACAACATAAAAAAATGCTCACAATGCTAATTGTGAAAATATGTGTTGTGATTAGTTGGAAGGCATGAGGTAACACATCCAGACTGCACACACTCCATCTATCTGCAGCAGGTGGCTGTACAGCCAGACGTAAGTTGTGTCCATTCTCTCCATTGCAGGCTTCAGGTGGTGACACCCGTATTGAAATGTCCCTCTGGACATACAGAAATTCTTTGTCTGCTGTTCAACCTTTTTTCAGCCACTTCAGCCTTTTTTCTACTCTGCTCCGGACTTGGATGGTGAGGATGAGCCACAGCGATGTCTGAAACGCAAACAGTACATGTTACAATACCGTCTGAAATATTCAGTTGTTATAATCAGCTCAACGACAAGTAAAGTACCGTCGGAAATATTTACCCATACGACACACATACAGTCGGCGCATGTTTAATAAGTTAGACTTTTGTCTGCAGCACTGCTCTTTCTTCCTCCATGGAACGAAGAAGGGCCACCTGCCATTGGACTCTTTGTCTCATTTCCAGACTCTGTGTGAATTCCTCCAGACTTGACATTGGATACCCCATTCAGGAGTCCAAAATAATTCTGCGATGAAGAACATGAATGCTGTAGCCTCCTCACTGTCCATGCTGGCTTCCTTCTTGTTTCTTGATTGTGGCGCTTAAGTACACGTCACTGTCGCAGATCTTTCCATCGCACCAGTCCCTACCACACCCCCTCACTGCCTATGCGAATGCAAAATAAAGAGGTTCCCCGGGGGAGGGTAGTCCCTAAAACGAAACAGTTCTTAGAACTTCTCTGTCCGAAAGCGCCTTATGGGTCCGTCCGTCCGTCCGTCCCACTTTTGTGAAATCAACTCCTCCTACAGTTTTGTTCTGATTGTTTTGAAATTTGGTGTCATGGTTTGATATATACTGAGGATACGCATATTGCAGTTTGGTTCTGATCGGATGATTTTTGCAGGAGTTGTAGCTCCTAACCTATGACCTCTCATTTCACCTCACTTCATAGACAGTAACTGTCTTGTGAAATCGACTCCTCCTACAGTTTGGTTCAGATTGTTTTGAAACTTGGTACCATGGTTTGATATACTGTGATGATGTGCATATTGCAATTTCACTCTCATTGGATGACCCTGACATCAAAGGTCACATTTTCCCTAAATCTTCTAAACACAGTAACTACTGAAAGAAATGATGTAGACTTTTCAAATCGATACAATAGTTCTATCTAATACACATCTTTTTGATTTACACCCTCACCTAACTATGAGTTTTGGGGTCAAGGGGTAAAAGTTCAAAGTTAACATTGCAGTTGCACTGTGGTTAATGCTACATTTACTATTACTATAAAACGAGTAAAGCTAGGGTCACCAAACCTGGTATACAGGTTCACCTTGGGATCCTGACCTCTGACTGTGGGTTTGGGGTCAAAAGGTCAAAGGTTAACGTTAACATTCCCTGTGCCTTATTACTGTACGAGTAAAACTAGGGTCCCCAAACTTGGTACACAGGTTCACCCTGTGACCCTGAAGCGCGATTATGGGTTTGGGATCGCAAGGTCAACATCATAATGGCTAATAAACTATATCTCAACAACAAAGAAAGCTAGGGTCACACCAAACTTGCTACACAGGTTCACCTTGGGATCCTGACCTCTGAGTATGGGTTTGGGGTCAAAAGGTCAAAGGTCAAAGTTGACATTACTTATGCCTTATTACTATTACTTCGGGACTACAGATGAAAATTGGTGAGAGCGCTATATTCTAATACAGAGCATATTTACCCTGTGTTTAATGTTTTTTTTCTGTATGTGGTCCCTGACAAATAAACCAATAAACTAAATTGTACAATGAGTAAAGCTGGGGCCACCAAACCTGGTATACAGGTTCACCTCTGGATAATGACCTCTGACTATGGGTTTGAGGTCAAAAGGTCAAGGTTAACATACCTTATGCCTTATTACTGTACAACAAGTAAAGTCAGGGTCACCAAACTTGGTACACAGGTTCACCCTGTGACCCTGAAGTGTGACTATGGGTTTGGGATTGCAGGGTCAAAGGTCACCATCAAAATGGCTTTTAAACTATATCTCAACAACAAAGAAAGCTAGGGTCACCAAACCTGGTACACAGGTTCACTCTGAGACCATGACTCCTTATTACAGGTTTGGGGTCAAAAGGTCAGAGGTCAAGGTTGACATTCCCTATGCTCTCTTACAATAGAACGTATAAAGCTCTCTCGGGTCACCATACTTGCTACACAGGTTCACCTCAGGATCCTGACCTACAACTATGAGTTGTATACTTCGTTGTATATTCGTGGATGATGGGTTTATCATAATTTGGTTCTGCCACAGTAATTGTATTGAAAAGTTGAAAACTGCTTTCCGTCAGTAAGTATTGGGATCTTCAAAGAAACCGGAGGCGGGGGATATTGCACTTGCTTCGGAGTGCTCTTGTTGAAAATATGGTGCAGAAAACTTCATTTTCAGAATTTGCCACCTTTGACAAAAAGTTGCGGAAGGTTTTAGGGAATAGAATGACGAAAGAATTTTTAGTCTAGGTCCAGCCATTCTCAAGATATTTGCAAAAACAAACTGTTAATTATAGCGCCACCTATGTACGCAGTGCCTTGATTTTTTTTTCTTGTCTCTGAGTAGTGGGGAGAGTTTCTGATCAGACTGTAAAATTTCAAGTTTCCGCATATTACCGTATTTGCTCCCCATGCACTTTTTTTTTCCACAATATCTTTATTGAACCTTTTTTTTTTTTTAACAAACATGATACAAACAATCAAACACTAACGCTAAAGTACTACAAAAAAAAAAAAAAAATGCACTAAAAACACCAACAACCACCAACAAAATCAAGTCTTCAACAATGCTCCTCTGTTTAGTCTAGACAATCCAATACATAAGTATACATATTATGTTCACCAGTTTGGAATTTACTAGGTCCACACACATCATTCACCTTCTTCTTCAAGAGTTATGTTTAAATTTTTTACATAATCAATAAAAGGTCTCCATATATTCTCAAACACAATTTCCTTTGATTTCAGTATATATGTTATTCTTTCTAATGGAAGGTTTGTTAACATCTGTCTTAACCACTGAGTCACATCTGGTCTATAAGTCTTTTTCCATAATAGTGCAATACATTTTTTGGCATTAAGCAAACTGAGGTCTATGAATGTTCTTTCACTTTTATTAAAATTATGCTTTTCTGGGTACAGACCCAACAAAAACAGTTTAGGATTCAGTATGATTTGTTTTGAGATTATTTTTTCAATTGTTACCCTCACCTCTTCCCAAAACATTCTTATTAATCTACATTCCCATAAACAATGAAATAGGGTTCCTTTACTTTCCATGCATTTTGTGCATGTATCTGGTATATTTTTGTTATATCTATTTAACTCCTCCGGTGTAACATACATCCGCATTAACCATTTGAAATGTATCAATTTAAGGCGTGCATTTATTGATTTGGTTTGAGCTTCTGTACAAGCCAATTCCCATTGTTCCTCCGAAATTTCAATTTGCAGATCTTCTTTCCAGTAGTTTAATCTTTTCAGTGAATTTTCACTTGAAGATAGTGTCAATGAGTTATAAAACTCTGAAATAATACCCTTTCTTTTACTATCTTTCATCATCATTTTTTCCAAGGATGAATAAATAGGTCGAGTGAGAGCTTTATTTTGATTTGATCGAATAAAGTTTCTAAGTTGAAGATATTTAAAAAAATGTGTTCTATTGAGATTAAATTTGATCCTCAGCTCTTCAAAAGACATTATGTTGTCTGCACATGGCAAATATAAATCCTGAATCTTTTGTATCCCTTTTAAATTCCATACTTTAAATACAGCGTCCGCTCTCCCTGGTTTAAAATATTGATTACCCCATATTGGACTAAATTGTGACAATAACTGTGGTTCTTTTAAATAGTTTTTAGCTTCACACCATATTTTGATCATATGCTTTACAAATGGATTTTTAACTTGTTTTTGTAATTTTTTTTGCCGAATCTGAGTATATGAATATGGGAAGAGGTAAAGGTAAATTGTATGATTCCATTTCAGTCCAGTGAGGGAGATCATTTGATGAAAAATAATATGTCATAGACCTCAGTTGTGCCGACCAATAATACAACATAAAATTTGGACATTTCAGACCTCCACGATCAAATGGTAAATATAATAAAGACAAACGTAATCTAGCCCTCCTGTTGTTCCATATAAATTCCACTAACTTTTTTTTTATTCTTGAGAATAGATCTAAAGGTGGTGATAAGGGAATGTATTGAAATAAATAAAGTATTTTAGGTAAAATATTACTTTTAAGTATATTGATTCTCCCGATCATCGACATTGGTAGTGACATCCATCTCTGAGTTAACTCATTGATATCTGACATTAAGGCTTCATAGTTGACGCTGGCGACTGATTCTAGCTTAGGCATAATTTGGATTCCTAAATATTTAAACTGATTTACAACATTGAATTGATTTGCCTCAGGGGCTGGGTAATTTCTCTGGGTCTCATTTAGCATTAATATTGAAGATTTAGTTTTATTTATTTTATATCCTGATATTTCCCCAAAATTCTTTATTAAATTCAACAAGGTTGGAATTGATTTTTTTAGATTCGACATAAACAAAATTATATCATCGGCGTACAGGGAGATTTTATGTTCTGTTGGTCCAACTTTAATTCCATATATTTGTGGATGTAAACGTATCGCTATCGCTAAAGGTTCAATTGCCATAGTAAACAGTAAAGGTGAAAGTGGACAGCCTTGTCGACATCCTCTATTGATTTTTATTGGTTTTGAAATATTGTTATTTGTTAGGATTTCTGCTGTAGCATTATTGTATATTATTTGAACCCATTTTATGAAATTATTTCCAAGTCCAAACCTTTGTAGGACTTCAAAAAGAAAGGGCCATTCAACTCTATCAAAGGCCTTTTCGGCGTCCAATGATAGGAGAGCTGTATCCGGTGCTTCTTTATTAAAATAAATAATATTAAATAGTCTTCTTACATTATGGAAGCCTTGTCTACCCTTTATAAAGCCATTCTGATCTCGATTAATAATATTTGGTAAAATTTCTTGTATTCGTCTTGCTAAAATTTTACAGATTATCTTAAGGTCGGCGTTTAATAGGCTTATTGGTCTCATATTTTCACATTTATTAGAGGGCTTACCTGGTTTTGGCAGCAGTATAACTCCCCATGCACTTTTAGCTGAGAAGAAGAGGAAGAAGAAGAAGAATCAGAATAAAAACCCTAGGTTTCCCACAACACAGCCGCTTGGAATCCTAAATATTTGGAATAAAATGTGGGATAAGGAATCCTAGTACAAAACCTACAGAGTTAAATTTCCCTTTATGCACATGTTTAAGCACATGTACTGAAGTGATGTTACATAGTAAAAGAATGGCTGCATTTAAGTGCTGAAAAACTGCTGTTACTACTTACAGAAACCGGTTCAAACTGGAGTGGAAGTGGTTTAGACTGCCCAGAGAATGTTTTGAAGTTCCCTCTCGTGGTTCAGCACATGAATAACCAGTATTTGTGACGTTTTAAGAACTGGATTTATTTCAAAGAAGTATATGCATTTCTTGATCTCCAGAACTTTTGACTTTTTTGTGTATCTGTTACTGCTGACATATCTGTTTGTAATTAATGACTAGTTAGTTTTGTTTCGTCCTTACCAGCAGGTGGCTCCCCAGGCAGCAAAGACACAACAGTTTCCTCCCATGGGAGGATTTGGTGGTGGCTCTTCCAACGGGTTTGCCCAAATGCCCACAGGTGCTGCTCCCACCCCTACCAATGGTGCTAACTACCCTCAAGTTAATGCTCGTGCCAGTCTTAACTCCAATGGTTATGGTATGTTGTGTGCTTTAATGTCCTCTTCTCAGTCTTGGTGTTATACTGTATGTGTATATTGGCTTATTCCTCTGTACTCAGTTTCAGATGCCTCTCAGTCTGGAGCTCAGTTCCCCCCTCGGGCAGCAGAGGCCGTGTGGACACAGTGGCAGGGCCAGCAGCATTCTCAGAGTAATTCAGAGCAGCATCCTCATGCTCAGGGCAACCAGCAAGACATGTTTCCTGTGAGTGATACAAGCTTTTTCTGATTTAAGAACTCTCTTTGTCTCATCTTATGAAAATGAATGAATGAACGTTTTTTGTTTGTTTGTTTTTGTATGTTTCAGGATGTGTTGTCTATCTTGGATCAGCCAGCCAACTTTAACAGTGACGACTTTGAGATCTCCATGTACTCGTCATTTAACGAGTGACATGAGCAATATTCTCCACCAGTCATCCCTTTTATCTACTTGCCTGATTTTGTTCCATGGTTTTTATAGAGATTTTGCTTTTCTGCTCCTGGGAGTAGTGTCTTTACCTTGCTTTGCATGGCTTAAATTGCACAACTGGTCAGCCAGGTACAGATTGGGCTTGTATCTGACTGTGGTTATATCGGGGAGGAAAGTCAACAGTTTGCTACTGACCACAACATTAATATTTTAATAACAATATTCCAGCCATTGAAACAGACTTTTCTAGCTAGCACTGCCCAAAGCTCAATGACCTATGTTGTAGATATGTGTTATACAGTATATATAAATATCTATAAATATATATATAAATACGTAAAAAAGGCACAATCACACAACCACACTTGAATTGACAGCACAGAAACGCGCTCCTACACTATCACACACACAAAGGCCTTTATTCTGGTATGTTAATTGTTATTCTCAGGCATCCATTACAAGTGTATTTTGCAGTTTTAACCTGTAGTGTGCAGACTAATCACTTTAGTTATTGATTTAAACCTTTGGAAATTTGCAGGGATGTACAGCTTTGATTATAACATTTTCAGCTGTTGGGCACTCACTTCTGTTGTAAATCCACTGCATGTCTGCATGACTTTATTCAAGTTCTTCCACGTTGCACAGATTTATATTCAAGTAATTTTGATTTATACAAACTGATGGCTTCACATATAAATGTAGTTTGTTTTTTTCCCTCTTGAGAAGTTATCTTTTTTTTTTTTTTGCTGAATGATATGTACCTGTCATGCATTACAATGGCTAAGTACTGTTTTTAAGGTGTCTATTTGAAATTTGTGGAATCCTGTTTTGTTTTTTGCCTATATATATGCATAAATGCAGTGTGCATGTTCTTCTGTTTGAAAAGTGGATGAGCACAGTATCATTATCAACCGGAAGTTGTTTAGTTTCTGCCTTGCTTGATTTCTGAAGCCCTGGTTATCTTGTGATTTTGTGCTTTTTTAATTATGTTTACTAGAAGTATTAAAATGAAACTCATGCAGCAATAAATAACAATCGGTTGTGTACTTCTTAAAGCCATTCTTTAGCCATTATGTCTGCGTTTGTTAAATGTTTAATATGGAGGGGGGGTGTTGAAATATTTGATTTAATTGAAATGTTTCCTGCCTGTTTTGTTGTTTTCCTTTCCCACCTCATACTTTGTTCATGGTTGGATCAGGGTATTCAGGATCAAAATGGAATCAGTGGTGATGCGATCTGAGTGAGTGTGTTAATAGAATATGTTTTCCAATGAGCTGTCCTGTTTGGGACTGTTGCACCGCAGCTGAATCTTTACTAATGAGTTCTGTTTCAGAGAATGGGATAAAATGAAATTTTGTGCTCAAAATATGTCATTTGTAAATGTGTGGGCTCTGAGATTTACCTTTTGTTGCAGTTTTCCATTGTCTGTGTAATGTTCACACATTAGTGAGGACAGGTTGTCTAAGTGTATGTGATTGTCCGGTTTTCATCTTTGTGAAGGTGACTGTGTTATTGCCGGAAACACTCTTTGGTTTCTGTGTGTTAATTTTTTTTTTTCCACTTATAGAAACACAAATATATACGTATACTGTATTAGGTATATGCAATTTTAAACAAAGGAAAGTGTTTTTGTATTAAATTGATATATTGTGCAAAAATGAAGGTGTTGGTTTATGATTTGAGCTACCCACATTTGTCACAGGTCATATCGCCATCACTGTAAATTGGCCAAGAGTGGATGCTGGTTTAAATTCTTGTGTTAATTATCTGGAAACATTTGCATGCTGTTCTCTGCTGGGGAAACCAAAGCCAGCTCTGTTTTGATCAGCCTGTATCTCTTTTCTTTCGTCTTTCTACGTTATCAGTGAAGACTGAGATCTGTGGGCATCTCCTGGGATCCGGTTCCACCTTCGCCCTTCCCTCCTCTTTCACAGGCTGAGGGGTGAAAACGGATGGAATTAATGCTACAACTGCTCTGAGACGGGTTTACTGTGTCAACTCAGCCTTCTCTGGGTTTCACTTGAGTGACTTGTGTGTTATAAATCCTGTTTTTCCGGTATCAATTTAACACATGCACACTCTTCTACTGACTTTTTTTGTAGTGCTGGAACTGTTGTTTGCAGAGTCGTTTTACTCCCCAAGTTGTGTGCATCTTTACTTGTGGCATCAGAATACAGACAATCTGCTTTTCTTTTTTCTTTTTTTTAAAAGTCAGGATCAGTTTCCAAACCCTCTCAAGTGGATTGCCACTAGGACGTGAGATCCTCTTTCTCCTCCATAACCCTGTTGTCTATCGTGACCATCATTTACTATTTTTTCTTTTCTACCACACTAGAATTCCAAACCTTGTGCATGTTTAAAACCTTCATGTACACTGAATTAGATTTTTAGGCTTGTTTACTGTTGTTACGTCTATACCAGAGGTCAGCAGCCTCTACTATGGAAAGAGACATTTAGAGCAATTTTTGGGCAAAATAGATAAAAGCCTGTATGAAGCAAGAAAAGCATATTTAAGCTTTAAAATAAAGGTAAAGTTGTATATAAACTGGCCTATCAGTACAACTGGCAAGTTTTTACAGATTTTTTCCTCTTAAAATACCATAAGCAACTTCTGTCTCAAACTTCAGTTGTTAGTCTTAAATCTGATATTTTGGGGCTGATAGAAAAAAGAAATTGTAAAATTGCAGCTTTTATAAAATTGTAGCACTTTACAAGTATATTTGAGATTTCTCTAAAATATAACCTTTTTAAGTTTGCCATTTTTTTCTTGCAATGCACATTTTTTTTTCTCAAATATGTGACTTTTTCCCTTGAATATGTATTTGTTTTATTTTCTGTTTTGCTAAAGCCACTGCATTAAAGCACTGATGTGCAAAACGGCTGCATGTGGCTCTGGAGTCACAGGATACAGACCCCTGCTCTACACCGTGAACTAACGACATAATCTGCAGTAAAGGTCTTAAATCCTGAGGAGATGCTGGAGTGTTGTTTTTATCTCCGGAGCAGCCCCACTTGTTACCAAACTCCTTATTAACTTTTCATGGTGGACACAGGTGCCAAAGGAGGCACCATGTGTCCACCTTAAATCTTTGAGAGGCAGGTAGTAGGTGTCAGTGCATGAAGTATCGGAGGATTGTCTTTGAGCACCAACAAAAGGGAGCTGCAGATAAAACCTGTTACTAACTGCTTTGATTGAAGTCACTGCGACAAGGAAAGTGAAGCGCACAGATTCCAGTTCTGGGGACCTGCCAGCATGGACCCCCCAATCCTGCCTGTGGCCAGGCTGGAAGTGGATGTGGATCTCGGCTTCGCCCTCTTCTTCTTTTTCCTCCTCTGCTTCTTTCTGTTAGTGACCATCGTCCGATGTGCTCAGATGGTTCTGGATCCATACAGTTCGATCTCTGTGACTATATACCAGGAGGAGCAATCTGAGGAATGATGCAGACCAATTTAGGAGTCCAAGAGAAATGGAAGGTCACATGCCACCAAATATTCGGGGATGTTTTTGTGACTGAGTCTATGTGCAGGTTCTGATTTAAAAGCATCTACATGTTTCAATAATGTAAGTATACACGAAACCTGCACTGTTGCTGGATATTTCCATGGCTTATTCATACAGACGTTAATTAATGTTGCCACTCTGTAGGACTTGCTACTCTGATCAGAATTATTGTTTGCTGAACCAAAAACTAACAGAACAAAGCTGAGTGTCCGTGTTGAACTAAGGAGAAACTGCTGCCAAAATGTACCATGTGAAAACCTGCTTTATTTAAACACAAGTCAATTCCATCCTCCGTTCCAGCTAATAAAGCACAGATGTTTTCAAAGTTCTCAATGTAAAACACATGTTCTATTCTTCATCCAGATCTTGTCACACAATGTTTTCAAGTTTTTGCACGAGTTCTCGTGCAAGATCCTTATTATTAGAAAAAATGAAATAACAGTGTGGCTTGTAGCAGGTGCCAGTTATTCAGTGATAGTGTTTGTGTGTGAAATCCGAACCAGTCCATTTGAATATGTAAGTCAGAGAAAGTCCTGTTTGTGCCGGGTGTTGATCAGTGAATGACTTTATGTAGGACAATGCAGATTTATTTGGAATTCATCTGAAAATCCTCACCATACTGCACTATCTTACTGAAAGGTTCCCTGAGTAATTTCTTTCTAATTATACTATAAATCACTTTTAATTTACCATTTTCAGCAAGTTTCACATTACAGCCACCACCAGAGTGGTGGCCTAGTTGGTAGAGCATCCATCCCACACCCAGGAGGCCTGTGTTCAAATCCTCGCTAGGTCATGCTGAAGACCATATAAAAGTGGAGCTTGGTGCTCAGCAATAATGGGATGGAGGAGGGAAATTTGTGGCAGCAACCCCTCTGATTCTAGATGCGATAAACATTGTAGATAACAGAAATGTAATTTTGTTCTACTGTGCATGATGGACTGAATGACAATAAAGTTGGCTTTACCTTATTACCCACGCAGTCGAGTTGTGTGGGTAAAGCAGTCAGTGGTGTCTGTGGCCGGCCTGCTATCTGGCTATGTTTGTGCTCTAACTCATAGGGAATGAGGCTATAAACACCAAACCTGGTACCTTAAGTTGACCTTGGGACTAGCACCTATGGTTCTACTTTTGGGGTCACCAAAGTGGGGTTAAGGAGGGTGGGTCAAACGCTGCGTTATCTGTCCCACCCAGATCTGATCCTGCCTGCCCAGGGATTGAACTGGCGACCTTCCGCTCACCAGTGTTATGTCAGAATTACCTTTGTAATGATGAGGCCAGGTGCACAGTTGAACTTCACTTTATTAAAGGGGTGGTCAAACACAACACAGCCACCAGGCAGAGGCATCAGCAAAGAGACCATAATATGGATGGCCCCTGGTATTTATGGGGTGGTGCAGTGGCGGAAGAAGAGGTGGCCGCCACTACATCACACTTCACAAAAAAACATAAAATACAACATCACACACACATGCACCCCCCCCCCACCCCGTAGAAAGTCCAAAAACACACACAATCAAGACCCTCCCCAATTTAGGACCCAAAACACACACTAAGAAAACAAAAACTGAAATCACTAAATGGCCTATCACATTTACACAACAAAACCTAAAACTAGGGAGTTCGGGTGGACTACCGTCCTACCCCACACAGCAAGGTGGATTATTCTGTCACCTGTAAAGTAAATAAAGTCCATTAGTAACTTAAAACATTGCTGTGTTCCTAAAATATAAATACACCCTGAACAATAACGTTTTAGTTTTTTAACACACAGAAACACGAACATTAGAACTTAGTATTTTTTCAAAACTACACCACTGTCCTTCTGGCAGAAAGGGGTAGAACTGGCTTGTGCGGGGCCCAGGGCAGCCCCTCAGTAGACCTGCCCCTGGAAGCGGCATGCCACCAGGATCACAGCTGATCTCATAGATGAGAGCGCCTCTTCTCTTCGCCATCGACCACCTTTCTCGTCTGGACCCGCCATCTGAAGCCTCCCGGGTACGCCGCAGCTCACTGGCGTGTCTCCACAAGCCGTCCAACAGCTGGAAGTAGGCTGTGCCTCGCTCAGCCACAATACACAGCCACTCTTGGTGTTCCCCTGGCTGTCGTTTGGCCCACATCTGCCGTGAACGTCCCTCCCCTCAAGCCTGGACCAGGTCCATAACTCTCAGGGGAGCTCTGTTTGGCCTGCAGTGTTGCTGATCAGCACGCGGTCCCTCCATGCCTGTCGGTCTGGCCCCGACTTCTTGTAAAGCTGCTGCAGCGGTCGCTGTTGTAGCTCCAGATCCTCCAGCCCACTGTGGTTGAGCTCTGCAGGAAACTGGGGTTAGCTCGTCGGCGTCACTCGCCGACGCAGGTGCCTTGTCGTTACGCTCGGTACCCTCTTCTACGGTACCCCAAGTGCCGACACTGAGATTTTCCTGCATCGAACCTGAGTGAGGCTGGTCCTTTTTGACCGCCGTGGTGCCTGGTAAATCTTCGTCCCACACAGCGTCGTCCTCCACCACCGGAACTGGACCGTTCCGCTGGCCACAACCAGTCCACTCTTCCCCAGCGTCGTCTTTAATGGCGAACCCCAGTCCATAAAACAGGTCACAGCCCATGATGTTGTCACCTCGGCCAGTCATGTGGAATGTGAAGTCAGCCATCACTGCTGACTTGTACCGAGCCATTAACTCCAGTGTTCCAGCCTTCCACCTCCATAACCGTAGCACGGCACTGGGTTACCTCTTATTTTGTAGTGGGGAAAAAAATTTCCTCACCGTGGCCCAATTCAATAATGATCCCTCCGCCCCTGTACTGACCACCAGCGGCACCTCCTCACCATCCAGTGTCACCTTGCAGAACGTGAACCCGTTG
Source organism: Pholidichthys leucotaenia (assembly GCA_020510985.1). Lineage (NCBI taxonomy): Eukaryota > Metazoa > Chordata > Actinopteri > Cichliformes > Pholidichthyidae > Pholidichthys > Pholidichthys leucotaenia. The sequence goes on along the minus strand of CM035849.1, from coordinate 138,787,701 downwards.
GTACTCAGGGACACCGCATGGACAGTTGTCGGGGCGGGTGAAGTTGTATTTCTCTGCGGGTTCTCCGGCTGGGACATACGACACACTCGGGCATAATGGTTCAAGCATCCACACTTGCTACAGCGCTCCCCTCTAACTGGGCATTCCCTAGCCTTGTATTGGTGCTTCGCGGACCCACAACCCATACACAAGGGTTTTCTCGGGGCAGACGTTCGGCTGATAGTGTTGGTTTCCGCGTTGTCGTCAGTCGCGCTATCCTCGCTGTCTGGGTCCGCTACTAATGCTGCGGCGGCAGGCCCCAGCTGCCGTTGTGATTGGCGCCACTTTAGCTCCAAAGCTAGCTTGTCTGTGGTCTTCACTTGGAGAGCTAGCTTGACAGCCTCGGATAACGTCAGGTCACTCGGCGCCGAGAGTAGCCTAGCTCGTAAAGCATTGCTGGTTGTGTGCTCCGCCAGCTGGTCACGTACCATCTCTTCCTTCAGTGGCCCAAAACGACACTCACTAGCCAGCTGCCTCAGGTCAGTGATGAACTGTTGGACAGGCTCACCTGCCCTTTGGTGTTGCTGCCGAAACCTAATCCTCCGGACGGTCACACTGTCCAGGGTGCTGAAATGGCACGCGAGCAACCACGTCCTCATACAAGTCTGAAGCCCCTAGTGTACGCAGGATACGCTGGCCCTCAAACCCCAAATTATGCACCAGAAGCGCACGTGCCTTCAGTTTATCTAGCTTACCCAGGTCGAGCGGCACAATGTAGTTTTGAAAGGCAGCAAACCATCTTAGCCAGGGCACAGGTGGCTTGCCCGGAAGCTCCAGGAAGGGCCGAAGCGGTGAAACACATGCCTCCATGTTTCTTCTCGTCACCAAAATGTTATGTCGGAATTACCTTTGTAACGATGAGGCCAGGTGCACAGTTGAACTTCACTTTATTAAAGGGGTGGTCACACACAACACAGCCACCAGGCAGGGGCGGTGGCAAAGAGACCTTAACATGGATGCCCCCTGGTATTTATGGGGCGGTGCAGTGGCAGAAAAAGACGTGGCTGCCACTACACTGCACTCCACAATAAAGCATAAAATACAACATCACAACCAGTCCACATCCCTAACCATTAAGCCTCCACTGCCCCTTTATTATTATTATTTGTTCAGACATTAAGCTGCAGGTTGCAGACCCCTTGTTTGCACAAGTCTATTACCAAATACTTAAAACACTTTTTTGTAGTGCACTTTTACAGGTTTCACCACAAACTTGAAAGATTTTACAACCAAACATCTCAAAATAGATCGATTAATCGTTTTAGGCCAATACTGGCGTTAATAATTTAATTCAGAGGGTTTCAGACTTTTTTGAAAATGTGGCGTAGTCTGCTCGCATAGTCAAAAATCATAGATACTGTTTATCCTCATCAGTAAAACCATAGCAAATTAGTTTGAAAAATGAATTGATGAGAGAAGAATGTCACCCCAGTAGCGCAGGTGTAGAGTGTGGTTGACCTCTGACTGGAGGGTTGGTGTTTCAATCCTTGATTTCTCTGCAAGCTGCACATCAAAGTATCCCTGAGCAAGACACTGAACCCCGAGTTGCTCCTGGTGGGTCAGGCCAGCGCCTTGCATGGCAGCTCCACCGCCATCAGTGTGTGAATGAGTAGATAGTCAAATCTGTAAAGTGCTTTGGTCATCCAGGGATGAGGAAGAAAAAGTGCTATACAAATGAACATCATTTAAATTCTAAATGTAGTGTCCCTGTGATATTAATCCAAATGTGTTTTGTGAACCGGTTCATGTAGATGTGTCATGGTTTTCTCTGTTTACTTGTGAAGGTTCATATCAACAGACTACAGTAGGCTTGCCACCCATCCTGTAAAATACAGTATTGTCCTGTTTTTTTTACACTAAAATAATGCATCCTGTATTGACTCAATAAATTGTCCTGTAGTTCTCTCCTGGGTCTGGCCTTGTCGTGGCGAGGGAGCTTGTGTGCTCCAATGATCCAAAGAGCGTTACCGTCTGGAGCTTGCTCTTGGTAGGGTCACCCTTGGCGGGCCGGCCTCTTGGGGAGGTTCCAGACAAACAGTGACCCACGGCGTGTCAGCATGCTGCTAGATGACAGCCCCATCATCTGACTATCCTGCAGAGGGCTAACAACCCACCCAACAGAAACATACTTTGTTATGAAACCAATCAGAAGAAACAGGACTGCCCATTTTGGAAATGGACCCCAGCATGCCCCCGACCAACGAGTACGGACTGACCTTCCCCACAGCTCCCATGTTGCCACATGGAATGTCCACACTCCTTCGCACAGGAGCAGCCACACTGCTATCCTGAGAGCTCACCCACTACAACATTACCCTGGTGGGTCTCTGCGAATCACGGTGGCAAAGCAGCAGTGAAACCATTGTAGGCGATTACTGTTTCATCTGGAGCTGCCCTGAGAGCGGACGGGCCTCTATGGTGTGGCACTTGCCATGCCAAAGCCCATTCACACGTCACTCATTAGCTGGATACCGATGAGCAACAGACTACTTTTGGCCCGCTTTCTTCACCAGCACGGAAAGATTACAGTTACTGTCTCCTATGCCCCCACCGATGTTGCAGATGAGGAAGAGAAGGATGTGTTCTTTGACCAGCTTCATCAGGTTGTTGGACAGGCTCCACCACACATCACCATCATTCTTACTGATGCCAATGCTACCCTCTCCTCCAGAGATCCGCTCCCAGCCCAGTCTCCTGGTCCACTTGTCAGCATCACCTTTGCTGACCCATCTACTAACGACAATGGTAACCGTCTCCTACTGCTCTGTCACTCCCACAATCTCTGCATAGTCAACACCTGGTTTCCTCGGAAACTCATCTATCACTGGACTTGGTACAGGCTGGATGGCAGAACCCAAAAGGCCCTCAACCACATCATCATCTCCCGCTGCTAGAAGTCATTTGTGACAAACTGCCGTGTGTTCAGAGGAGCAGAGCTTGGTAACACTGACCATCGCCTGCTGGTCGTGCAGCTTAAACTGAAGCTATGGGCCAATCCTTCTGCCAAGTACCACTCCCGCCTGGACTTCTCCCAGCTCCGTGATCCCAACATTGCCACTGAGTTCTGATGTTCTATCTAAAACCGCTTCAGTGGTCTAGCCATGGACAAAGTGGGCAACTGGAAAATGTTCAAGAAAAATATCATCCATTCTGCCTGCAATGCCCTGGGACATTCACAATCTTCCCCAAAATGTCCTTGGATCTCTCAGCAGACTCTGGACATTATCGACAGTCGCTGAGAGGCCCGCCTCCGAGGCGACCTGATGGAGTACCACAGATTAAAGCATCTATGCAATGCGGCCATCGGAGAGGACTAAGAGAGGAACTGGTTGGAAGAAGCTGAGTGCCTGGAGTCAGCGGCCAGAAATAACAACATGAGCCGGGTGTTCAGTATGCTCCGTCAAGCACGCAATGGCCCACACACCAAGACAGCCCAGGTGAAGGACATCAACGACAATCTCATCACCACTGAGACAGACTGCCTCGACCGCTTGAAAGAGCACTTCAGTCACCTCCTGCATCATCCTCCTGTTCCCGTTGACCCCAATCTCTTAGCCACTGCCAATGCCACTGCTTCCTGTGATTTCTGCAGGACCAATCTAGTCACCCCCGGAGAAGTCGCGGCTGACCTGACCAAGATAAACAACAGGAGAGCCCCTGGAATTTGTGCTATAACCATCGAAATGCTGAAGATGTGTGGAAATTGCACAATCCAGTGGCTCACCCACATCATCAATCATGTTTGGGTGACAGAGCAGCTCCCCAGTGACTGGACCAGGGGTATCATTCTCCCCTTCTGGAAGGGAAAGGGTGACAAACTCATCTGCAGCAATCACGGAGGCATCACCCTTTTGTCCATTCCTGATAAGCTCTTCACCAGGATCCTCCACAGTCGTGCCCTTCCAGCCATCAGAGGTGGCCGTCACCCTCAGCAGGCAGGCTTCATGCCCAACCCACTCAACCTCAGACCACATTTCTGCTGTTCACCTATTAATAGAGAAGGGCTATGAATTCTGCAAGGACCGTCATCTCTATATAGCCTTTATAGATCTTAAGGCTGCCTTTGACACCGTGAACCACACTTCTCTTTGGAGTAACCTACAGACCCTCGGAGCCCCACCCAACATCGTAGCCCTGTTTAAGTGGCTCTACAGCATCTTGGAGAGCTGTGTCTGTGTGAACAGAAAGGAGTCTGGCTAGTTCCCCATCAACAGCGGGGTCCGACAAGGTTGTGTGGCCACTTCTGATGTCTTCAATTGTGTCATAGACTATCTGATGACCAAGGTCTGTGAGCAGCTCCCTGGCATGCAGTTTGGCAACTACCATCTGGCTGACCTTGAGTATGCTGATGATATCATCCTGTTCAGCCCATCCTACAGTCAGCTGAGAGATGCTCTAGTTGTCTGCCACAAAGAGGCAGTGAAGCTGGGCCTTCAGGTGAGCTGGACGAAGACTAAGCTAATGCATGTTGGCGACGGACTGAACCCACCCCCGTTACAGCTCAGGAATGGCGCCATCGAGTTTGTCAATTCCTTTGTGTATCTGGGCTTCACAGTGACCAACAATGGGGTCATGAAACCAGAGATCAACTGCAGATGTGGTCTCACTGCATTAGCCCTGCAGGCACTATGGAAACCTCTCTGGTGCCATTGTTCAATCTCCCAAAAGACGAATCTCTGCATATACAGTGCGTCAGTCCTCTTCATCCTACTCTATGGGTCAGAGACATGGCCACTGAGTAAGACTCTGGTGTCAAGACTGGATGGGTTTGATAGTCGGGCCCTCAGAACCATCGAGAACATCAGGTGACCCTAGTGCACTTCTAATGACGTGCTCCAAGCCCACACACATCAGACTGCAGCATCCCACCTTATTACACAGCAGCGTATCTGCTGGTTTGACCATGTCCTCTGCCTCCCACCAGAACACACAACAAAAGCTATCCTCATGTTCAACCCCAGAGCCTCAGGGTGGAAAACACCTTGGGGCAAGCCACACACCAGATGGCTCGATGTGGTAAGATAAGATAAGATAAGCCTTTATTAGTCCCACAACGGGGAAATTCCAGGATTGCAACAGCACAGGGATAGCAACACTCAGAGCAACAATCAGAAGGCAAGAAAAAAAGCAAGCAAGCAAGAGCAGCTAATATACATATGTACATATTACTATAAAATATATACAGTATATACACACACACACACACAGTGCAGAGCATTGTAGCTGGATGGAATAAATATATGAATATATAAACACACAGTGCGGAGCATTGTAGCTAGATGGAATAAATATGTAGATATATAAACACCCACAGTACGGAGCATTGCAGCTAGGTGGAATAAATATGTAAATATATAAACCCACACAGTGCGGAGCAATGTAGCTAGATGGAATAATATGTAGATATATAAACACACAGTGCGGAGCATTGTAGCTAGATGGAATAAATATGTAAATATATAAACACACACAGTGCAGAGCATTGTTGCTAGATGGGATGAAACAGCATAACCGTCTACTTAGTTATCCTACATGGTATGATTATGTGCCCATACATATTCTCACCCTCCATAGCGACCGGTATTTTCCTAGTTGTATGCCGGAGGGGACCATTGTGTAAGTCTATTGCATCTTTTGCATTCAAAAAACTATTAGTTTGTTACGTCTTTTTGCTATCTCTGCGAGCAGCCCTGCTTAGGTTGTACAGTCTGACAGCCGTAGGTAGGAAGGACCTGCGAAACCTCTCGGTTGTGCACCTGGGATGATGTAGTCTGCTGCTAAATGAGCTCCTCAGTGCATTCAGTATGTCCTGCATAGGGTGGAACTCGGACTCCAGCAGAGATGACAGTTTAGCCACCGTCCTTCTCTCTCCTATCTCCTCCACCGGATCAAGGCGCTGCCCCAGGACAGAGCTAGCTTTCTTGATCAGTTTGTTCATTCTCTTCCTATCGGCTGCTGTAATGCCACTGCCCCAGCAGACCACTCCAAAAGTGATGGCTGATGCCACCACCGTGTCGTAGAATGTCTTCAGCAGCGCCCCTTGTACACCAAAAGACCTGAGTCTCCTCAGCAGGAACAGCCTGCGCTGTCCCTTCTTGTAGAGTGCGTCAGTATTGTGTGACCAGTCTAGTTTATTGTTCAGATGAACACCCAGGTACTTATAGGATGTCACCATCTCGATGTCTGTTCCCTGTATATTTACTGGTGCTATGAGGGGTTGCCCATGTCTGCGGCAGTCCACCACCAGCTCCTTAGTTTTCCTCGCGTTGATCTGGAGGCAGTTCCGATGGCACCAGTCCACGAAGTCCTGGATAAGCCCTCTGTACTCAGCTTCATCTCCATTGGAGATGAGGCCAACGATCGCAGAGTCATCAGAGAACTTCTGTAGATGGCAGTGTGTTGTGTTGTGTGAGAAGTCCGCAGTATAAAGAGTGAACAGGAAGGGAGCCAGCACCGTTCCCTGGGGGGCCCCCGTGCTACCGATGATCGTGTCGGACACACAGTCCCATGGTGGAGAAAGACCTCCGACAACTCAGAGTCGCTGTTGACAACGCAGAGGAGCTGGCCCAAAACCGGCAATGTTGGCACGCGCTGGTTAACCTGATTGGCTCTACGCATGGTGATGGCCACCCAGCCCTCACCTTGCAGTAGTAGTAAGTAAGTAAGTATTTACTAGGTGCCTTTAATGCAGCATCATCTCATCCACATTCTGTATGTTGCCCTCCTACTCAGTAGTTGTTGGTTGATTTGTTTACTTTTACAAGCATGAAGTCAACACTCAACAGTGATTAGGCGAGAGACAGCCAGGTGGTTTCAGCAGCCATAGCGGCTTGCCGGCTTCTCACAGACCACCATGTCTATGGCTGCACCATGTCCCAATACAGGGGCGCCACCAGGGGGGCCATGGCCCTCCCTGCCACCACTTGGGCTCCCCCAGGGGCCACCCTTGGTCCCTGCCACTGAACAGTCTAACATAATTTTATAACTTGTTTTTCTATATCATATTTTACATATAGTAGATGTTTAAGAATAATTGATGTATGCTGTATATTATTAACAAATATTAACAAAATACAGCAAAGCAGGACAGATTACACTGTCAAGGTCCGTTCAGAGCAAACATGAATGGGCGCACAGTGTGATTACATTTTATATTGATTTTGATGTGCCACCCCAAGATTTTCAGTGGCCCCCATGTGCCCCCCCCATGAAAAATTTCTGGAGGCGCCCCTGTCCCAATAGTACACCCCGTGCATCAGTCAAATGTAAAACATTTGCAAAAGTACTGTAACACTGGGGCTATGATAAGGGGTGGGGAATTCTCCCGGCATGCTTTGCACCGTGGGGGGATTCAAAGACTCTTATTATTCTTGTGTTCTGAGCATTATTGTTGTACCATTATAATTGTGTTATAAGTCTGGTTGTGATAGTGTTGTTTTCCTTGTATGTGAGAGATTACGTGTCTGTGTCACCCTGAGTGAGGTGAGTGTCTGTGTGAATGACCTCCCCTCTGTTTTGTGCAATTTGGGAGTGATGAAATAAATGCCTACTATGTCCCAAATCCTCTCTCATTATTGTGTGAACCCTTGAAACATCACATTGGTGTCAGAAGTGGGATTCTTGAGAGATGGAAGCAAGGATCAAGGCAGAGATTCGGCAGCTCGAGCAGCTCATCGCCCAGATGGAGATGGAGATGGACAGCAGAGTAGACATGCCAGCCCCCAGAGCTGCTCTCTATGATGGATTGGGAAGCAGACCAGATGGCACAAGCGTGTCCCATTTTCTGTCTTTTTCAAGGCAGGACGGGGAGTGCCAGTGGAGGAACTACCTGCCAGTGATTCCACTGCTACCGAGGGCAGTGATCGACAGGGAGGCGACCATCCCACCGACTCGCCAACCGGCCAAGCTTCCCCGCTTTGGTAGCAAAACCCTGCTGGACGACTATCTGGTCGAGGTAGAATTGGCTGCTGTGCTGAGTGGCTGGACACCTGAAGAAGACAGCTGTGCAGGTCATGCTGGCTCTGGAGGGCAGAGCTCTCTGCACGCTGTCTGACCTCTGGCCTGAGAAACATCACAGCTGGCCAGTGCTACATGGAGTGCTCTGGAGGGGGTTCGGAAGGGTGACCCATACTGATCATGCCCAGGAACAGCTGGCCAGTTGCCAGTGAGACGACTGAGAGAGCCTGTGACCCTATGCAGAGGACGTATGGCTACTGACACAACGTGGCTACCCGGATTTCGAGCCGGAGGTGGTGGAGAAGCTCGCCCTACAGAACTTCATCCAAGGGCTCCGCCCGGCCCGGCTCCAAGGACACGTCCGGATTCATACCACGAGCAGCTGGGAGACGGCCGTGGCAGAAGTGGAGTGGGTGGGGCCAATGATGGATTATGCAGCTGACGTGTCATCACCAAGGCAGAGAGCTTTCCAGGCCACAGCTGAGAGTGAGGATGAGGAGGAACTGTGCCAGACTACAGCTGCACGGCCAGCGAGATTACAACGACGGCGGCGCAAGGAGGGATGTTTCCGTTGTGGGGAACCAGGACATATCGTGTGTTACTGCCCTGCACCTACCCCGCGACAACCAGCCTCCTCACCAGCTTTAATCCTATAGCGAGGTGGCACAGATGGGGACCTGCCACCTCCCACAGACATTTTCCCTGATGGACCGCTGGGCTGACTTGGACACTCCGAAGGGCTGTACCTACAGTGCTGCCTAGACAGCACACCAGTCCGGGCCCTGATTGACACCAGTTCTACCATCTCCCTGGTCCAACCTGGGGCGCTGCCCGGTACAGATTAACTTGGACCACAATGGTGGGAACCCACCAGGTGCTGCGTCCCCACAGCCAGCGGTGAGCACGCCAGACTGGGAGGGCGACAAGTCCTTGTGGGTGGAGTGGCCGGTCAGAACACAAACCACCCATTCTGGCTGGCTGACAACCAAGACCCCTGCATCACTGGACAAGATCTGCTCGCAGCATGAGGTGCAAAGATTGACATCGCCAGCAATTCTCTCTTTCTGGGGACTCAGACCGTCACGCTCTGTGGCAAGAGCCAGACGGGGAACCAGGGGACCCATGTGATCGAAGGGCTGGTGCTGTCAGCGCAGGCCGAGGATCATGACCCAGCTGTCTCACAGGGTCTCCAGACTGCTGTGGCCTGGGATAGCGCAGCAGCTCACAGCTCTTTCTCAGACCATTGGGCCGCTCTCTCCAGTGATGATGTCACAGAGGCCCTCGGTGTGTAGCAGCTTCAGTGCAAGCAGGATGGAGATCCTGTCATCTCTCAGGTTCGGCAGTGGCTGGACACAGACCAGCGGCCCACCCGGGAGGCTGTGTCTGCACTGGACCCAGAGACCAAGGCCCTGCAATCCCAGGGCCCTGGGATTGCAGGGCCCTGGTCCAACCTCTGCTGTTGTGAGGGTGTTGTCTATCGGCAGTGGCAGTCTCCTGCTGGGCAGCGTCATGTCTGGCAGCTGCTGGTCCCCTGATGGCTCCGCCCCAAGGTGCTGCAGTTGGTCTATGGGTCGTGGGGGCAGGCCACTTCGGGGTGACGTAGACTCTGCAGCGTCTTCGGACCCGGTTCTACTGGCCGGGGTGTCATCAGGACATGAAGCTCCATGTCCACCACTATGACACCTGCATGGCTCAGAAAGGGCCGACTCAGCAATCCCACGCCCCCTTGCAGCAGAATGAGGTGGACGGCAAACCAGGGTTGGATTATTTGTTTCGCCCGAGAGAAAGTCTGCACACGGTACACAAACTGGCTTGGGAGGCCCTAGTAGTGACGGGGAGTCAACAGAAGTGAGCATATGACCCCCGCTGCCAGGGGAGGGACTTTGCACCCGGAGATCAAGTCTGAGTTTTCTGCCCAGAGCGGTAAAAGGGACTGTTGTGGAAGATGAAAGCAGACGAGACACTGAGAATCAGAATCAGAATCAGAATGAGCTTTATTGCCAAGCATGTTAAAAACATACGAGGAATTTGACTTGACATTAGGTGCGCTTGATAAGCGCTTCCTAATGACACGGCAGCCATGCAAGGCGCCTCATCAAAACAGTGGGGGGTAAAGAGGGGGAGAGGGGGAGGGGGGATGACACAATGGGCAGAGAGAAAAAAACATAGTTATCAAAATAAAGCTCGTATGAGCAAGATTGTGATCACATAGAAAAAAAAAACCCTCTAATGCACAAATAGCAGACAATACAGATCACATATTAACAAAGCACAAAAGTTGAGAGAGACAGTGTATGTGTGTGTGTCAGTATATGTGTATCAGTCATGTAAAGTTGTATGCAGTGTGTGTATCAGTTACTGGTGAACAGCAAAAATCCTCCCTCAGCAACGTTTAGATGTTATGTCTTTAGTGTCTTAAACATAGATAGCATGTCCACAAGAGTTCAAACTCTCAGTGCATGTCCGATGGTAAATTCCATGCCAGTCACATGACGCTGTCCTTGAGAGTTCAGATTACTGCACATCAGTTTATGTTAAAGAAGCCAAGCTTCAAGCCAAGCCAAAACTCTCTTCTGCCTTATCTTCCTCCAGGAGGAATGAAATCTTCAGGGCGCCAAATCAAGGTAAAATAAGCACAGTTCACTCAGAGCATAGAATTTTCATCTCTCATGCGATTCTGTGCTTCATAATTTCCATATACATTTCCAGGCTTTAAAATCATTTCCTGGAGAGCTCCGAGCGACTCCGAGATGTTACCAATCTTTCTGTTCAGTTCGCCATTAGCCGCTATCAGAGCTCTCCCCAGCTGGTCAAACTGATGAAGGAGCTTCGCTGGGTCAGCATTTTGATTAGCTCTTTGCATCTTCTTTAGTTTTCGATACACCAGGACCACTCCAAAGCCGATCAGTAGAAATCCTGAGATCATGATGCCAAACAGATAGATGTCTTCCACATCCTCGATCGAAAGGTCACACAGACACATAAGTTTCCAATTGTATGTGTCTCTCACATAACCCGCAGCTGTAGTGCCTGCAGGACAGTTGGGCTCCCCAGGGCCCGATTTCCTATTTCAAAAGACGGTGTCAATTGTATTTAAAGCCCAGCTCACCAAATCCATAATTTTCCGTTTGGATCAAGATTCAGCCAGAAGAAGAGCGACACAGACAGGACACAGCAAGCTGGGATCAGTCAGGGAAGGAGGAGGAGAGGAGAGGAGGAGAAATGCGTCTGCTCTCTCTGAAAGCCGGAATAAGGGCTGGACGACACACAAACTTTATTCACCTTCCAACAGAAAACAGAAAACTTCTCTCGGGGTCTCTGGGTGCCTCCTTTTATACCACTTTATTCCTGCCCATTGAGACCCAAGGAGCCAAAGACAATATACACAGTACACAAAGCCTGTCTGGCACATTAACATCACAACCCTGCTTATTACTCCCTCTCCCACTCTAGCGAACTCCGGTGTCCCCTGATTCCCTGGGGTGTGGCCAGTCCTTCCTGTTGCATCTGAGACCCCCCGGTGCCACTTCCTCCTTCAGTCATCTATCCCCCCTCCCTTCCCCCGTCTTCCGACCCTGGCTGGAGAACCCCCCACTCAGTGCCACCACACAGCCCCCCCCCCCCCGAACACCCAGAAAGGGGACTAACCCCCCGTCCCTTGGGCTTGCGGCTGTAGCGGGGGGTCGCCGGTCCGGTCGAAGTGCCCTCCTGGCGAGATATGTGGGAGGGTATGCTGATCTGTGGAGAGGGAGAGGGTGGGTGGGGGGAACAGGTTAGCTTCGCAGTTCTCTACTGGGGGAACACCAACTTGCGGAACCGCCGTTGGTGGGCGTCCGTTCACTCTGAACAGTCCGTTGTACGGTGGGCGCAGCGGCGTTCTGCGTACATTGTGCCTGACAAAAATGAACTTGGCACTCTGTAAGGTCTTTGGAACAAAGGCATGGGGAAATCAATGGTAGGCCGGGACCAGCACGTTAGTAGCTTCTGTACTGTAAAAAAATTGCGCGGGTGGGTCAGTCCCGGGTGCGAGGTTTTTCAGTAAAAATTCCCCAGGGATCCGCAAGGGCTGAAAAAAAACGAGTCCGCCGGGGAGGCTGCCAGATCTTCCATAGGCACAGAGCGCAACCCTAGCAGGACCCAGGGTAGGTGGTCGACCCAATTTGCATCTGTGAGTGAGGGTGTCAGTGCTGCTTTAAGCGACCTATGAAAACATTCGCATAACCTGCTAGCCTGGGGGTTGTACGCGGTGATTCGGTGGATTTTGACCCCCAGGCTCTGGGCCATCGCGGACCAGAGTTCCGAAATGAATTGTGGACCCTTGTTGAAAGTGATGTCCGATGGGGATCCGAACTGTGCAATCCAAGTCGTCAAAAAACTTCCGCACTTCCGAAGACGTGGTGGAAGCCAGCGGGACCAATGCATCAGGCATTGGTCCCTTCAGGCCAATGCATGGTGTGGCCCACGATTGTCAAAAGGTGCGTGAAACCTTGTGACGACGGGAGGGGGCCCACCAAATCTACGTGGACGTGATCAAACCTCCTGGCCGGAATTTGGAACGGCTCGAGAGGGGCTTTGGTGTGCTTATGCACTTTGGCCCGCTGGCACGTGACACATGCTGCAGCCCACTCTTTCATGTCCCTGCATGAGGCCAGACAAATTTTGCCCCCACCAGTTTATCCGAGGAGCGCACGCCGGGATGTAAAAGGGAGTGGACTGACCCGAAAATGCGACGGTGCCAAGAGCTCGGAACCATCCGGCGTGGGCGACCGGTGGAGACGTTGCAGACCAAGGGGGGCAACCTTCTTGCACCACCCTGCTCTCCAGTTTAAACCCAGTAGGCGCGGACTGGAGTGTGCAATGTCTGTGTTCCCGGTTTGCTCCGCGGCCACGGCAGGGAAATCTATTCCCATGTAGACTGGGGAGACTAACGCTTGCGACAGGCAGTTAGCCACAACATTAAGCTTACCAGCTACATGTTGAATGTTGGTCATGAATTCCGAGATCGGGGCCAAATGTCGTTGCTCCCGGGCCGACCACGGTTCCGAGACTTTGGACATTGCATTCGTTAGTGGTTTATGATCAATGAACATGGTGAACTTGTGCCCTTCCAGCCAAAACTGGAAGTGGCGTGTTGCCAGGTGTAGAGCCAACAACTCTCTGTCAAACGTACTGTATTTGTATTCATTGTCGCACAAAGTACGGCTGAAAAATGCGAGCGGCTGCAATCAACCGTAGACGTACTGCTCCACCTAGTGGTGCCACCCTATGGCAATGTCAGATGCGTCTGTGGTGAGTGTTATCCGCACTGATGGGGAGAACTAGCAAAGCGGCATTAGCGAGCAGTGTTTTGGCGTTTGCGAAAACCTGGACTCGCTCGGGGGTCCAGTCAATGTTTTCCGCAGGCTTCTTTTTTTTGTGTGCGCCATACAGTGGTTGCAACAGCTGGGCTGCCCGGGGGAGGAAACGGTTGTAAAAATTGACCATTCCCAAAAATTCCTGGAGCGCCCTTACAGTCTGAGGACGCGGAAAATCTGACACTTTATCAGGCAGCGGAACCACGCCCTCCAGCGAAAAGTGGTGGACCAAAAATTCAATCACTGGCACCCTGAACTGGCACTTCGCCGGATTAACGATAAGCCTGTGCACTTCCAACCGCTGGAAAATGAGCTTGAGATGGGCGAGGTGCTCCTCCTCCGATGTGCTAGTCACCAAAATGTCATCTAAGTAGACAAAAATGAAAGGCAAGTCACAGAGCACTGCGTCCATCATTCTTTGGAAAGTTTGCACCGCACCCTTTATCCCCAATGGCATGCGTAAAAACTCAAAAAGGCCAAAAGGAGTTATTACTGCTGTTTTGGGAAGGTCCTCCGCATGCACCGGGACCTGGTGGTAGCCGCGGACCAGGTCCACTTTTGAAAAAACACGCATCCCGGCCAGATGCATGGAATAATCCTGGATATGTGAGATGGGAAACCAGTCGTGTTCCGTGGCATTATTCAAGTGCCGGAAATCGCCGCACAGTCGCCACAACCAATCGGCCTTGTGCACCATGTGTAGCGGAGATGCCCATGGGCTGTTGGAGTGCCTAATGATGCCTAGTTGCTCTAAGTTAGTGAACTTCTTGCACGCGCTGGACAGCTTAACTGCATCCAGGCGTAGAGGGTGCGCGAACATCGGCAGACCTTTTGTTGTTGTGAAATGCTCAACCCCGTGTTTGGTTACTGTAGCAAAAAAGTCGGAACCGTGAGTGCTGGGAACTGTGAAAGCATATGCTGGTACTTACCCCCTGGAGCTATAACGTTAGCATGTGATGTTAGCCCAACTCCCTGAGCTGTGCAGGGCAAGGAGGAAAAAGAAACAGCACCCACTAAATGTCTGTTGGCAACATCGACTAACAATCCGTAAGCACATAAGAAATCAGTGCCCCAAATGGGGACAGAACATGCAGCTACCACGAAGGCCCACTGGTAATTGTGTCCGTGTAAGCATACTGTCAGCATTCCTTCACCAAACGTCCTGATGTTGGATCCGTTGGCAGCTGTAAGCTTGGGGCCGCAGCCTTCTGCCGACCTGTCCGCACTGACTGGCAGAATGAGGATCTTCTGGGAGCCGGAGTCCACCAAGAAACATCTCCCCGAACGTGTGTCTGCGATGAAAGGCAGCTTGTTCCTGTTGCCAGCGGTTGCAGCTGCTACTGACTGCTGGCCGTGCCTTTTCCCTGGCTTCTTGAATTGGCATGGTGGCAGACAACGTTGGGCATTCAAGCCAAACCGGTGGTAATAGCAACACAGCGTCCCGTTCCTGCATCTCTTGGCGTCTGTCCCAGCCACCCCAACAGCTACTGGACCTCAATGGAGTCCTTCATGGCTGCTGGTGTCGTTGCATGCACGCTGAGAGCTCTGTTCACTAGGATGATGTGGTCTGCGTCTTGCACCAGGGCGCGGTAGTTCTTGACCACCAGCAGCGGTGAGTTGGCCAGGATCACCCTCGCTGTAGTTGGTAGGTTCCTGAGGAAGAAGTGGGCGAACAGGAAGGGTTCGTTGTTCTTCTCCTCTGCACAAATTATGCCTCTCCATCAGCTCCACAGCTGATCTGTCACCCAATGGTGAGCGCGTGAACAGTTTTTCTGCTCTCTCACTATCCGACAGGGTATAACGTTGAAGCAGCATTGGCTTGAGCGTGTTGTATTTCCCCTGGGCTGGTGACTCCTGGAGCAGGCTCGTTACTTGCTGTGTGGCATGCACATCCAGCGCAGCGACCACATGATAATATTTGGTGTCATCCATGGAGCTCCCGCGGAGTGTGAATTAGGCTTCCACATGTAAAAACCAAGCAGTCGGATTGTGAAGCCAGAAGTCCGGGAGTTTGACTGCGGCAGCGCATGCCGCGCTGGTGTTCTCCCTCTGAGTTGTCTCTGGGGCAGTGCTTGGCTCGTTCTCCATTGCACATCTTAGGGTCACCAATGTGGAAGATGAAAGCAGACGAGACAGCGAGCTGGATGACACACAAACTTTATTTACCTTCCAACATAAAACACAGAAAACTTCTCTCGGGGTCTCTGGGTGCCTCCTTTTATGCCACTGTATTCCTGCCCATTGAGACCCAGGGAGCCAAAGACAATATACACAGTACACAAAGACTGTCTGGCACATTAACATTACAGGACACGAAACCCTGCTTATCACTCCCTCTCCCACTCTAGCAAACTCCGGTGTCTCTTGACTCTCTGGGGTGTGGCCAGTCCTTTCTGTTGCATCTGAGACCCCCTGGTGCCACTTCCTCCTTCAGTCATCTATTCCACCCCCCACCCCCCACGACTTCCGACCCTGGCTGGAGAACCCCCCACTCAGTGCTGCCACACTGTCACCAGAGCTGGCGAGCCACTGGTTGGGACCGTGCATGGTCCTACGGAGACTGTCGGATGTAACATACAGAGTGAGGCCACAGAAGAAGAACCGGGTGATGGTGCTTCACCACGACTGGCTTGCCCCGTACCAGTCAGCTACCCTGCGGGTGGCCGAGCCAGTGGCTCCATCTCAACTGGGAACCTCCGCTGAGGCTTGGATGGACACTAACGGGCCCGTGCGTGCTAGCCGCTGACAACGGCAGCTGCCCCGACGCCTAGGTGGTTTCATGTTGGACTTTTGAGTTGGGCTTATTATTCTGGGGACAGAAACCAGTCCAAGTGGGGAGCAGTGTAACGTCGGGGCTGTGATAAGGGTCGGGGGATCCTCCCGGCATGCTTTGCACCGCGGGGATATTCAAAGACTGTTATTATTCTTATGTTCTGAGCATTATCGTTGTACCGTTATAACTGTGTTATAAGTCTGGTTGTGATAGTGTTGCTTTCCCTCTATGTGAGAGATTACTTGAGTGTCACCCTGCGTGAGGTGAGTGTCTGTGTGAATGAAATCCCCTCTGTTCCATGCAATTTAGGAGTGATGAAATAAATGCCTACGATGCCCCAAGTCCTCTCTCATTACTGTGTGAACCCTTGAAACATCACAGTACCAATGAGAGTGGGAAGAACTCAATGAATGGCTTGACAGCATCAAAGACAACAAGTACAAGGCAAACTGCAAAGTACTCTCAACTTTGTGGAGTGCTGTTCAGAGTTCTATTGCAGTGTTTTGAAAGACAAACATCTATGCATGGCTGCAACACATTATAAGAAATACACGTGGAAAAAGAAGTAACCAGTTAGAAAGCATGAAGGCTGTGGACTGTTTTAGTCTAGCTGTACTCTTCTCTTGTAAGGGAGAAAGGCCCGTAACGAAATCAATGGCAATATGGGACCAGAGGTGACTAGGGACGGGGAGGGAGTGAAGGAGACCGGCTGGGGGAGAAGAGTGACATTTATTAGCAGCACAGACATGACAGGCTTTCACATATTCCTGCACATCTCTTCTGAGTGTAGGCCACCAAAAAACTTACTGTAGCAGTTCAGTAGTCTGAGAAATACCAGGATGGCAAGCGAAAAAACTGGTGTGCCCCCATTTAATGACATCACTGCGTAAGGAAGAGGAGACATACAGTTAGTTGGATGGGCCTTCCTTCGGAATGGGTCCTGAGGACTGTGCCTGCCAGACCCTCTGCTCAATCTCCCAAAAGAGGGCTCCTAGAATACAGGAAGAGGGCAAGATAGTCTCAGGAGGGGAAGCAGCGACTGCAGCAAGGGAGGAGGAGGAATCTGAGAAGAACTGGCGCGAGAGAGCATCGGGCTTGACATTACATGACCCTGGGTGGCAAGTAATGAAGAGATTAAATCTAAGAATAAACAGGGCCCACCATGCTTGTTGAGAATTTAACCGTCTTGCAGATCTGAGGTACTCTAAATTTTATGAGCTGTCCAGATAATGACTGGTTGATTTGCTCCCTCCAGCCAATGCCTCCATTCCTCCAGCGCCAACTTAATGGCCAGCAGCTCGCGATCACCTACGCTGTAATTCTTCTGGGCTGGGGTCAGCCGCCGAGAGAAAAATGTGCATGGATGAACCTTCTAATCGAAGCTGGAAAGCTGGAGAGGACAGCGCCCACCCCCGAATCAGAAGCATCAACCTCGACCATGAACTGAGCCTGTGGGTCAACCTGTGCCAAAATGGGCATGTCAGTGAAGAGGGCCTTAAGTGTTGCAAAAGCCCGTTCAGCGGCCTTGGACCACTTGAACGGGATTTTGGTGGATGTGAGCTGCATAAGCGGCATTGTTACTTTACTGTAATTGTAGATAATCCGGCGGTAGAAGTTGGCAAAGCCCAGGAATGCTGAAGCTGCTTCCTGGACTGGGGGGTAGGCCAGTCTACTACCGCCTTTACCTTAGCCAGGTCAGCCATTAATGTGCCTTCAGCCATGGTGAACCTCAAGAAAGAAGTGGAGCGGGTGGTAAACTCGCACTTCTCGACTTTCACAAAAAGCTGGTTCTCTAGTAGCCGCTGCAGGACAGCTCGGACATGGACTACGTGTTCCTCCAGCATGCGAGAAAAATAAGAATGCCATCTAAATAAACAAAACCAAAATGGTTCACCATGTATCTAAGGACATCATTGATTAAATGCTGGAAGATGGTGGGGTTGCTGGTCAGCCTGAAGGGCGTGACCAGGTACTCAAATTGGCCCAGATGTGTTTTAAAGGTCATCTTCCACTCATCTCCCTCGCGAATGCAAACAAGATGGTAGGCATTACAGAGATAGAGTTTGGTGAAAATCCGCACCTGTTGGAGAACTTCAAAGGCTGAATTAATGAGGGGCAATGGATATTTATCCTTAAAGGTGATGGTGTTAAGCTCAAGATAATCAATGCACGGCTGCAATGACCCATCCTTTTTACCCACAAAAAAGAACCCAGGGCCGAGCGAGTCGGGCGACGGTCGAATAAGACCGGTGCTAAGGGAGTCTTTAATGTAGCTCTCCATCGCCTCCCTCTCTGGCCAAGATAAACTGTAGAGCCAACTGGATGGCAGCCGCGTGCCCGGAAGGAGGTCAATAGCACAGTCATAGGACCGATGAGGTGGTGATGAAAGGGCTTGACTTGCTAAAAACCTCCCCTAAATCATGATAGACCTCGAGCACGAGGCTGAGATCCATTGGCTCAGCCTGAGGGGAGGAGATGGGGAGAGTGGGTGAACATGCGGCCGAACGGAGGCACGATGAAAGGCAAAAAGGGCTCCAGGAAAAAATGGAGCCCTGGTCCCAGTTAATAACGGGGTTGTGTTTGCGAAGCCACGCACACCGCAGAATCACTGGTGTAGACGAATGGGGAAGGACAAAAAATTGGATAGTCTCGCGGTGCTTACCAGACAAAATGACAGAAATAGGTTCAGTTTGGAGGGTAACTGCCGCGAGCCTACAACCAGATAGAGCAGAAATGCTTAATGGTGTCAAGGGCCTCCTGGTGGGAATCTTAAATTTCTGAATCAGACCCTGTTGAATGAAATTTTGTTTAGCTCTGGAATCAATCAGAGCTGATGTTTTACACTCGGCCTCCAGTAACTGAATGAGGGCCGGGAGTGTAAAACTACTAGGAGGATTTGGAAAAGATCCTCCCGCCAGACCCCCCATGGTTACTGATGGGCCAGACCTTTTGGCCGAATGGAACATTTCGATATCGCATGTTCAGTGTTCCCTCAACACATGCAAGCCCCCATCTCTTCTCAGTGACGGCGTTCCTCCGGAGTCAGATGAGTCCGACTTTAGGACCATCGACTCTGGCGGTGACACTGATCGGGCAACGTGAGAGGATGGGGGGGGTGGGGGACATGAAGCGGATGAGGAAGCAGCAGCACTCTGCTCCCTCGTGCACTCACGATACCGATTATCAAGGGCAACTGCCTGCACGATTAATTCGTCCAAAGAGGAGAGGTTAGCGTGGATAGCCAGTTCGTCGCGGAGGTTGCCATTTACACTCCAGAGGAAGGCAGTGTGTAGCGCAATGTCATTCCATCTGGAGTCCGCCGGGGCAGCCCAGAACTTGACTGAAAAGTCGGCGACTGACCAACTTCCCTGCCGGAGTCCAATTAACTGGTTAGCAATATTACCTTCACTCTTTGTGTGATCGAACGCCTGAACGAATTCTTGTAAAAACCGTTCGAATGTGTACAGGGGCCCCTCCGGACCGCTCAAGATAGACTGAGTTCACTTAAGTGCCTGGTCTTGGAGTAACAGGGTCATGAATTGAATTTTCGCCAAATCATCCCTATACTCCCCCTCCACCTGCTGAAAATAAAGCTGGCAGTGGAGCAGAAATCCTTTGCATCCCCACCTCCCCCGCATAGGGGGCAAGCGAGGGAATGGAAATACAGTAGTTCTGTGGATGGGAGGAGCTGCCGGAGCAGCAGGTGCAGGAGGAACTGCCGCACCAGGAAGTCGGCACAGGTGCTCGGTAACAGCAGCCAATTGGATCTGGCTGGACTGTTCTGTCATGATTCAATACCAGAAAGGCTCAAATGCAGGGCAACCACACCGAATGAACACTTGGATACAAGGGGAAAATTTTACACAACTTTAATGAAAACAGAGAAGCACTAAACACTAACTTAACCCTTTGAGTGTGAGAATTTGCGTGCCCCTAGTGGCAGAGCGCGACACTGTGCCTGCCTTCTCACTCTGACTTTGTCAAAAGTAATTGAGAAATTTCTGTTTTTTTTTAAATGTACTGATTTCTTGTTCATATACTTTGAAGATAAGATGATGAGGTACCTCTGTACAAAAAACAGTGTCAAAAGACTGAACCATTTTTTGTGTAAATACTATACATCCAAAGTCCAATTTTGACTGAGTTATGGAATTTAAAGAGGTGCCGTGACATTATGCAAATTAGATGCATAAATTTATTCCTATCTGAAACTTTGGATCATATTTTACATCTTTCTAATTGACAGTAAGCCATTATCTCTTACCACTTTCAAGTTATAGCCATGGAAATCTGAACTATTTTATTGACAAAAAATATTTACCACTCTTGACCACTAAGGGGTATGTCGCAGTTTGGCAACATACACACTCATAGGGTTAATAAACATAAAAGTATGCACAAATACAGAAAAGGCAAAATAAACACCAACTTAAATACACAAAGCAGGAGTGCACTGGAGCCACATGCAGCCTGAAGGGAGAGGAAAAGAGAAATAATTAATTATGGGAATTACTAGGGATGAGGAAGGCGTGAGGAAAGGAATGAGCTTATTGTACAAGCAGAGGGCCTGGCAAGGAACTCCTGCATGGGACATAAATGGGGAAATGAGGAAGGACGGGTTGACCTGGGTGGAAGAGTTTGTTGTCTTGAGAGGGTTGGTTCAGGTGAGCATGCACAGCACTGGAGACACACCACTGAAGTGGCAGCAAACCTGAGAAGGAGAAGACGTAAGGAGGTGAGACAACGAGGAAAATTACGCCAAACAACATTAACTGGAGTTGGTCATCACAGCAGTACCCAACAGTCCAGCGGGGAAGCATTCACACACTGGCTCTTTTATACGCTGGTAGCGGCAGGTGTGACCAATCACGTAGGTGCGCTGATGAGCTCTGGAGCCGGGAAGAAACAGAACAGGAGGGGAGGGGGTGCATGGTCATCTGATCATCACAGAAACTGTAAATTAATTATGGAAAAAAAAGATAAAATGAGCATACTTGAGTGTTGAAAGTTATAAACATTGTCAAAGAGGCATTTCAAACTTTGGCCTAAGAAAACTATGATAATACTTTATTAAAACAGTGATTAAGTTATGATAAACCACAACTAGCGCCCCACACATCACCTTGGGGCGGAAGGGGCCTTTTATTTTTCTTCATTGAAGGTGGCAACCCTAGACTACAGTGAATGAATGTTCAGCATTTATAGTGACTGTTGTCAGTGATCCTGTTGTAGTGAGACACTGTGATGTGAGAAATGTGAGAAATATTGAAGTTTGTGTTGATTGACTGATTTATTTGAACATCCAGACAAAAAAATTTTTTAAAACAAAAATCAAAACCAAAAAAAGAAAATTAAAAAAGAAAAATGCCATGAAGTTTGTGTTCATGGACTTATTACTGTAAATGTTTATTGCAGTAGGGGCTACAGTAAATTAAAGTTAAAAAGCCAAGGTCACTGATGATTACATTTTCCAATTATAACTGATAGCATAATCACTATGCTTATTAAAGATACTGTGGAAGTTTTGCAAACAGGCTTTAGCAACACATTTTTTTGGCCACTAAAAAACAATGGAGCTTCATTTTCTCAGTTCTGCAAATTAGAGTCCTGGGTGGAAGTTATGAGGCTGCAGTTCACTTGGTCAAAAGTGTCACTAAAGACTGAGTTTCTAAAAGCTCCATATAATCCTTTTTGAAAGGCTGTGTCTTTTATAGTGACATTTGCAAGTACCTATTCCAAAGGTGCTTTATGGAACTCTGGTAACACAGTATGGCCACAAGATAAAAAAAAAAAAAACGTGACTGTTAAAAAAAATCTTTATTTACAGTCTGTGCCTTTACTGCATTATTTTCTGAGGACTGGAGACTGGTGTAAAAAAAGAAAAAGAAAAACAACTTAAGTTCCCAAAAGTTCCATACAGTACTTTTGATGTTAACAGACTACACTTATACTTACTCTGTGTTCCCCACTAGACTGATGACACAGAGCCCGAAACAAAGGAGCATCACACAGAGACTAGATGTTTTTTCAGTATTTCCACATATTGTTTTTTCCTCATGATGCCATCTATTTTGTGAAGTGCATCAGTCCCTCCTGCAGCAAAACACCCCCACAACATGATGCTGCTAGCCCCGTACTTCATAGTTGGGATGGTGTTTTCAGGCTTGCAAGCTTCCCCCTTTTTTCCTCCAAATGTAATGATGGTCATTATGGCCAAACAGTTAAATTTTAGTTTCATCAGACCACAGGATATGTCTCCAAAAATTAAGGTCTTTGTCCTTGTGTGCATTTGCAAACTCTAATCTGACTTATTTATGTTGCTTTTGGAGTGATGACTTCTTCCTCACTGAGTGGCCTTTCAGCCCATGTCAGTACAAGACTCGTTTCACTGTGGATAATGACACTCTTTTACCAGCTGCAGCCAGCATCTTCACCAGGGGCCTCATGTATAAACGATGTGCACGCACAAAAACTTAGCATATGCTGATTTTCACGCACACAGTGGGATGTATAAAAATAAACGTGACGTGAGAATCTGTGGGCCAAGCTGCAAAGTTTCCACCTGCCGTGAGAAGTTGTGGGCTCGCCGTAAAATTCTGTTTGACTCTACCAG
Organism: Pholidichthys leucotaenia; assembly: GCA_020510985.1. NCBI lineage: Eukaryota > Metazoa > Chordata > Actinopteri > Cichliformes > Pholidichthyidae > Pholidichthys > Pholidichthys leucotaenia. Next base: position 138,764,966 of record CM035849.1, on the reverse strand, counting down.
GTGGGTCTGGTAAACTGTAAAACAGCTGAAACTCACAGAATGTGTTAAAATAACATTTCTACTTCAATTAAAATGATTTGTCTACAAATTAGTGTTTGAAAAACATGACTATTATTATTACAAGATTTATCTCCACAACTCGGCTTATTGAGCCCTGTGATGGACTGGTGATCTGTCCAGGGCGTACCCTGCCTCTCGCCCAAAGATGCTGAGATAGGCTCCAGCCCACCCGCGACCTGAAAAGGATTAAGCGGAAGAAGATAGATGAATGGATGGATGGACTCGGCTTATTGAACACAGTGAAACCCCAGTGAATAATAATTAATTTCCTTCAGATATAGCCTGCCTCATTCATGGCCAAAAACCAGCACCACTGGAAACTGGGATCCCTTCTCTATAAATGTGACACAGAGACAAAAACAAAATTTACCGGAGACTATACAGTTGACTCACGAAGCAACGCACACAGATCCGTCTCTCCTGGGAGGAATTCTGTTGGCAAAATGCACTCTAAGGCCCCACCCCCTCCCTCTGAACACTCACATGCACAGAACTGAGGACCTTTTAATTATCACAACACACCTGTCTTTGCACTCTGCACTTTCATGTACAGTGGGGCAAAAAAGTATTTAGTCAGCTACCAATTGTGCAAGTTCTCCCACTTAAAAGATGAGAGAGGTCTTCAATTTTCATCATACGTATACCTCAACTATGAGAGACAAAATGAGAAAAAAAAATCCAGAAAATCACATTGTCTGATTTTTAAAGAATTTATTTGCAAATTATGGTGGAAAATAAGTAGTTGGTCACCTACAAACAAGCAAGACTTCTGGCTCTCGCAGACCTGTAACTTCTTCTTTAAGAGGTTCTTCTGTCCTCCACTTGTTATCTGTGGTAATGGCACCTGTTTGAACTCGTTATCAGTATAAAAGACACCTGTCCACAACCTCAAACAGTCAGACTCCAAACTCCACTATGGCCAAGACCAAAGAGCTGTCAAAGGACACCAGAAACAAAATTGTAGACCTGCACCAGGCTGGGAAGACTGAATCTGCAATAGGTAAGCAGCTTGGTGTGAAGAAATCAACTGTGGGAGCAATTATTAGAAAATGGAAGACATACAAGACCACTGATAATCTCCCTCGATCTGGGGCTCCATGCAAGATCTCACCCCGAGGGGTCAAAATGATCACGAGAACGGTGAGCAAAAATCCCAGAACCACACGGGGGGACCTAGTGAATGACCTGCAGAGAGCTGGGACCAAAGTAACAAAGGCTACCATCAGTAACACACTACGCCGCCAGGGACTCAAATCCTGCAGTGCCAGACGTGTCCCCCTGCTTAAGCCAGTACATGTCCAGGCCCGTCTGAAGTTTGCTAGACAGCATTTGGATGATCCAGAAGAGGATTGGGAGAATGTCATATGGTCAGATGAAACCAAAATAGAACTTTTTGGTAAAAACTCAACTTGTCGTGTTTGGAGGAGAAAGAACACCATACCTACTGTGAAGCATGGGGGTGGAAACATCGTGCTTTGGGGCTGTTTTTCTGCAAAGGGACCAGGACGACTGATCCGTGTAAAGGAAAGAATGAATGGGGCCATGTATCGTGAGATTTTGAGTGAAAACCTCCTTCCATCAGCAAGGGCATTGAAGATGAAATGTGGCTGGGTCTTTCAGCATGACAATGATCCCAAACATACTGCCCGGGCAATGAAGGAGTGGCTTCGTAAGAAGCATTTCAAGGTCCTGGAGTGGCCTAGCCAGTCTCCAGATCTCAACCCCACAGAAAATCTTTGGAGGGAGTTGAAAGTCCATGTTGCCCAGCGACAGCCCCAAAACATCACTGCTCTAGAGGAGATCTGCATGGAGGAATGGGCCAAAATACCAGCAACAGTGTGTGAAAACCTTGTGAAGACTTACAGAAAATGTTTGACCTCTGTCATTGCCAAAAAAGGGTATATAACAAAGTATTGAGATGAACTTTTGTTATTGACCAAATACTTATTTTTCACCATAATTTGCAAATAAATTCTTTAAAAATCAGACAATGCGATTTTCTGGATTTTTTTTTTCTCATTTTCTCTCTTAGTTGAGGTATACCTATGATGAAAATTGGAGACCTCTCTCATCTTTTAAGTGGGAGAACGTGCACAATTGGTGGCTGACTAAATACTTTTTTACCCCACTGTATATTGACCCATCCGTGAAGCCACTACTTGGCATATTTTCCATAATCCCTGGGCCATTTTATTCAATCATGTGTCCAGTGGTGTGTTCTGCACTCTGCACTCTTATGTACATAGTTCCACCCGTGTAGCTACTACCATACCTGTGTATATTTCCATAATCCTGTGCCATTTTTATTTTTATTTCAGTCATGTGTTTAATCGTGTGTTCTGTAACCATGTTTTATCTAATCCTTCTCTCATACTTAATTGTGTAGTAGCCTGGTGGAGCACCCACATTTTCGTTGTACTATACAACTGTACAATGACAATAAAGCTTATTCTATTCTATTCTAATCAAGCCCCAACTCCAGCACATTTTATGTGCTGAGGCAACTGGAGTACGGATCCCTGCAGGTGAACCCTGGTAGCTACAGCGGTGACATTTGCAGTTGTATCGGAGTGAAGAGCTGTTTCCATAGTCTAAAATATCTCTGTTTGGAGATTACAATCTGGAAATAAAAGGCTTCTTCCTGGCTGTCGTGCATAATTTGTATTCTGACAGATTTGGTTTGTAACTATAAATTCTACTGTAAGATTGGAGTGGTATTCAGTGGAGTTTTACTTTATTTTATTTACTTATTTTTCTCAGTAACATCTGACTGTCTATGCGAGGACTTTCTTTCACAGCATTTTTTTCTGTGTGTCAGCCCCCCACCCCCCGCCGTCACACTGTCATATAGTGATCCGTCTATCCACCTTATTCCTAGCCCCCATGATGCCTTGCGTGAATTATGGGTGCAACTTCTGGTACTAGTTTAGAATGTGTGGTTGTCACTGAAACGGGACACTTTTCCTTGTTAAAAAACAATGACTTCGGCATCAAAAATGTGGGAACGCGGCCTTTTGCACCACAAAAACAACAATATAATCATACTACTTCCCACGACCATGGAGGGATGAGAAGAAAAAGTAGCCTCCCAGACAGTAGCTCCGTTAGTTAGCTCTGCTGCTAAGATGCTAACGCTGGAAACAAATAAAAGGTCTGAGATATATCAATGTCTCCACCGCAACAAAGTAGGATGCATTTTGTTAAAAGCTGTTGTGTGGCGTAACCCCCACAACAGACTGGGACAGACACAGCGCTCGGCTAGAGCAAATAACAGAACAGTGAAATGTGTGTATTAATGTCTACAGGCAGCCCCGCTTCTTCTGGCTCACTACTCTGAATTTTAAATGTGCCATTCATGTATTGTGTTCATGCGTCCTGTCCTTACTGTGACCTAGGGACTGATATCAATATGTAGATGTGCCTTGTAACCTCTTTGTCCTGCAGCTGGAGCAGAGGCCAGCAATCTCCTTATTGTTATGTATGTCTCTCATATGCAAATGCCCATACCAAATGCTGTGAATGCTCTTTCATGTATTGTTTGTAACTGGGTATATAAGCTGACTGAAATCCATGCTCATCCTCTCTCTCTTCAACTGCTGCTGACACACACATTTTGTGTCTCTTTGCTGAGAGCCTCCGGGCTCGCCCCGGCGCGCAAGTGAGGCGGATGATAAAATAAAGGCAGCGAGGTGAGGTTTTAAGTAGGTTTATTAAATCATACCGCCATCACGGAGCTCGCCCCGGCGCCGTGCATGCGCACCGGGAGCGAGCCCGGAGGCTCTCAGCAAAGAGACACAAAATGTGTGTGTCAGCAGCAGTTGAAGAGTGAGAGGATGAGCATGGATTTCAGTCAGCTTATATACCCAGTTACAAACAATACATGAAAGAGCATTCACAGCAGTTGGTATGGGCATTTGCATATGAGAGACATACATAACAATAAGGAGATTGCTGGCCTCTGCTCCAGCTGCAGGACAAAGAGGTTACAAGGCACATCTACATATTGATATCAGTCCCTAGGTCACAGTAAGGACAGGACGCATGAACACAATGCATGAATGGCACATTAACATCAGAGTAGTGAGCCAGAAGAAGCGGGGCTGCCTGCAGACATTAATACACACATTTCACTGTTCTGTTATTTGCTCTAGCCGAGTGCTGTGTCTGTCCCAGTCTGTTGTGGGGGTTACGCCACACGCTCCCCCCCAGAGGGCTCGGCAGGGGGCCGAGGCCTCGATAGTGCAGCTTTGGCAGCGAGCAGGGAAAGCTCTGTGCAGGCGGAGGTGGAGGGGGGTGAGGGGTAGTAAATGCCGGCAGGAGACGGTGAAATCGTCTGAGCCGCGCAAAAATTGCTTGTGGGTCCGCGATGTCGAGGGGCTGTCCCGTTGAACGTGCAGAGGTCCACAAGAAGAAAAATTAGTCACTGGCTCCTCTCGCGATTAAGTCCTGCAAGGATTAATAGCGGCCGTGATGAAAAAAAAACAAAACAGGAGCGACGAGGCTGCGTGGCAGCTGTAATAAAAGCAGAGGGACTGGCGTGTTGACTTTAGGTGCGGGCACAACCTTAAAGCCTTTGGGAACCGCAGACTGCTGAATCCCCGTTGTGCGCCATGGCGAAGACCGTTAAAAAATCCAGTGGGCGAGCTGCATGCGTGCTTCAGGTGTGAGGGCAGCCCTGAAGGCTCTGTGTGCAGCGGTGAAGGATGCTGACAGTCTGTGGAGCCGTATTTGTCCCGTGCGTGGTGCGCCGTCCTCGTAACTCCCCGGTGCATGTGCCGGGGCTCCGTGCGTGGCTGGGCCAGCTGGAGAGGAGACAGGGTCAGGGAGCTTAATCATCCCTGTTTAATGTGTTGGAGCGGTGAAAGGAAATAGACGATCTTTGTCCCTCGGGCTCGTGCAGATGCGTTGGAGTGGTGAGAGGGAGGAGACGATCTTTGTCACTCGCTCGGCCATGGTGCGTTCAGGTCCACGCGCTGCATTCTCCGTCGGCCATGGAGGTCGCCGTCGTGGAGAGGGGACGAGGTGCATGCGCTCTCATGTGGAGGAGCTGTGAGCGCGGCCGGTCCAGCGTGGATGTGCAGATCTCAGGCGTGCAGATCTCACCATGAAGTTTGCTGCGGCTTTCCCGGTCGTGGGTGATGTCCAGAGAGTTCCCTGAAGCAGAAGGGAGCTGCTGCGTTCACTTGTCGTCGGAGCATCACCGCTGTGGCAGATTTCCCCCGGCCGCAGACGGTCAGGGCATTACCGGAGTTTTTGAGAATGGTGAATTTTTATAACCATTTTCTCCCCCGCGCGGCGCAACTCATGCAGCCGCTGTATGCCGCGCTCAAAAAACAGAAACCCGCGGATAAGGTTGAGTGGTCCCTGGAGCGGGACCAAGCGTTCTCGGAGGTGAAAGCAGCCTTGGCAAAGGCTGCGTTGTTGGCACACCCAGACCCAACGGCCTGCATAGTGTTCACTACTGACGCGTCAGAGGTGGCCATAGGGGCAGTCGTGGAGCAACATGTAGCCGGGGTTTGGCAGCCCCTCGCCTTTTTCAGCAGGACCTTGTGCGATAGCGAACGTAAATACAGCGCGTTCGACAGGGAGCTTCTGGATCTCCATTTGGCCATCCGCCACTTTCAGTTCTGGCTGGAAGGACGCCGTTTCACCGCGTTCATTGACCACAAACTGCTAACATTCGCGACGGCCAAGGTTTCCGAACTGTGGTCAGGCCGGCAGCAGAGACAGCTGGCCGCGATATCAGAGTTTACCACTGATATTCAGCATGTGGCGGGCAAACTCAATGTAGTGGCAGATTGCCTCTCGCGCGCCGTGGCGGCCCCAGTCAGCGTAGGAGTAGATTACGCAGCCATGGCCGCGGAGCAGGTTAGTGACGCGGATGTGCGCGCGCTCCAGTCTGGACCAACAGGGTTAAGGCTGGAGAGCAGGGTGCTGCAAGACGGTATGCCCCCCCTAATCTGTGATGTCTCCACTGGACAACCGCGTCCAGTAGTACCAGCCGCGTGGCGCCGCTGCGTTTTTGACTTGATTCATTCTTTGGTGCACCCGGGAGTGCGCGCATCGGTCAAAATGGTAGGGGAGAAATTTGTGTGGCCGAGTCTTCGCAAACAAGTGAAGGAGTGGGCAGCAGCCTGCACGGCGTGTCAATGAGCCAAAGTACACAGGCACACGAGGGCTCCTTTGGAGCCGTTTCACATTCCGGCCAAGAGGTTTGATCACGTTCATGTGGACCTCGTGGGACCCCTCCCACCGTCGCAGGGGTGCACACACCTTCTGACAATGGTGGACCGCACCACGCGCTGGCCTGAAGTGGTTCCGCTGGCATCAACCACGGCCGACGAGGTAGCGCGCGTGTTTTTAACAGCTTGGGTGGCGCGTTTCGGAGTTCCGCCGGACATTACGTCCGACAGAAGCCCTCAATTTGTGTCAGAACTTTGGTCGACAATGGCCCGCAGCCTGGGTGTCACAATTCACCGCACAACCGCGTACAATCCGCAGGCTAACGGGTTATGCGAACGTTTTCATAGGTCATTGAAAGCGGCTCTCAGAGCGTCACTGACGGATGCAAATTGGGTAGACAAGTTACTGTGGATTTTATTAGGGTTGCGTTCTGCGCCTAAAGAGGACTTAGAAGCCTCCCCAGCGGAGCTCATGTTTGCGCAACCACTTCGGCTGCCTGGGGAGTTTCTCCCAGATAACCCGGCGCCAGACACCTCCCCGTTGCAGCTGTTGCGGAGTAACATAGAATCAAGCACGCTGCCTGGCCCCGTGCACCACAGTTTTCTGCGCGTTTTTGTGCCTAAAGCGTTGAAGAACGCAGAGTTTGTTTTTGTCAGACACGATGCGCATCGACCCCCGTTGCGACCACCTTATGACGGGCCGTTCAGAGTGCTGGAAACAGGGGACAAGCAGTTTTTGCTAGATTTGGGGGGTAGGAAAGAAAAAGTTGGCATAAACAGACTTAAACCTGCTTTTGTGGTGGCGGATGAGCAAGTGCTGTTGGCAAGGGCCCCACGGCGAGGTAGACCCCCACGGGGGGCTTCACAGAGTAATGTTTCCCCAGAACACCCACAGGGACTAACAAAAGGTTTTCACCCCCAGACGGCAAATCCCCAGCGTGACAGCGTCGCGGAGATGTTGAATCCCGGCTACAGCAGATACGGCAGGAGACTGAAGCCTAGACAGCATGTGGACTGATGTGTATTGATTCTATCACGGCATGCATGTTGTTATTCTCTTGTTTGTTCTAAAATGTTGGGGGGGGCTGGTGTGGTGGACACACATATGTGACCTACTTTGTGACTCACATTTTAGATCAGAACAAAGGCAGAGCTTCCTTGGAGATTACAGGAAGCTGCAAGGATGTTAGCTTTGGTATGCAAGGCTTGAGACTGTGGGGGTGTTATTAAAGGATTAAAGAGGAGATGCATTGTAGACAGTGGGGGTGATATCAGAGAGAGGGGATGCATTGTTACTGTCAATTATAATGCAACGTGATCTGTGATGCATGTGACTTGTGAACTGTGAGAGTCCGGGTATTTAAGGACGAGAGTTTCCTGTGTTGTCCTCCTTCTTCTTTGAGATGTTGGTGAATGTGAATAAAGCTGACTTGAGAGAACCCTGTCTCGTCATTCCCACATTCCCACATTTTCACATTACTTTTAAATGCATACTTAAATCATCTTGCACACATAGCAAGACCAAGGGCCCTTTGTTCTCATCAGAAAAAAGAAGAAAAAGAAAACTGATGAGAAAAAAGTCTCATCTTACAGAGAAAAAATATCTCAGATTTACATAAACTATTGTAATCAGTAGAAAGTCAGAAATTTACTAGAAATAAAGCTGTAAAATCACAAAGAAAACTTTGGACCCCCTGGTGGGCCGTTTTTGGCCCACGAGCTATATGTTTGAACCCCTGAACCAGTCCATTAAAAATGCATATTTAGACTTCCGGTTATGGCTGCCACGTAGGACGGACGTGTCTCGCTCTGCTCTGCTCCTGGAGAAAAAAATCGGCAAATAACTCTCTCATTTGGGACAGAACGTATCCCAGCATTTGGGCGAGGATATGTCGGCGAAGCCTAAGGCTGGAAAACCAGGAAAAGGAAAAAGCGAGCCGCCGAAACAGTCCAAATTAACGGACTTTCAGGTCTGTGACGCAGCAAACAAGGCTCCATATATGGCGGAGGAAGCTGGCGGCGGTGCGATTTCTGCGGGGAATGGCGCAGATGCGCTGATGGCTGCCATGAGTTCAATGAGAGCGGACTTTTCCTCTAGATTTGATGGGATTATGACAGCGCTGGAAGGAATAAGAAAGGAATTGGGTGACTGTGTAGAACGAACGGCGCAGATGGAGCTCCGTCTCGCTAGTGCTGAAGATGACGTCACCCGTCTTCAATTAAAGGTGCGCACTTTGGAAAAAAAAAATAAATCTCTGGAAGATAATATTTTGGATTTGGAATCTCGGTCGAGACAGAATAATTTGAGGCTGGTGGGTCTTCCAGAGGAATCAGAAGGTCGGGACGTATGTTCCTTTCTGGAAAAGTGGATTCCGGAGGTGCTGGGCAGCGAGGAGTTGCAATCAGCAGTGGTTCTGGAAAAAGCACATCGTATTGGCCCACGGAGAGATAAGGGACCGCCGAGGACCTTAATTATGAAGTTTCTTAGCAACAGAGACAGGATGAAGATCTTCAACGCTGCACGTGCTAAAGGAGAGATTAAACACCAGGACCAGCAGGTGCGGTTCTACCCAGATTTGGCCACAGGAATCCAGCAATTGAGGAAGCAGTTTGATCCCGTACGTAAGGAGCTGCGCAACCTTGGGATTCGTCATGGTGTAATCTATCCTGCGAGACTGCTGACCACGTATGAGGGCAGAACCCACATCTTCAAGACCCCAGAGGAGGCGCAGGAGTTCATCAAGAAGATCAAAAAAGAAGAAGAGACTGGTGGGAGCTAAGCATGAACAAAATATAAGGTAGAATAATTAAGCATTTGCACAGGCATCTGACTGACTTGAAGTAAATAGTAAGTTTACAAAATATAGATTGTATTATATATTAAAAAAACAAAACAAAAACAAAACAAACAAACAAAAAAAAAACTATGATGTACAAAGTTGTTAAAAATTTTGGAGTTAAGTTGGAAAACTACAGAGGAGAGTTAATGTTACGTCATTAAAAGCAGTAGAGTTAGGGTGATTGGGAGGATGAAGAAGGAGTGGCTTAGGCTGTTCCCCGTGGGTGTGGAACGGTCGATGGCTATATCGGGAGACAGAATTTTTCTTTTGATTTTGGGGGGTTTGCCACAAGTGTGGGAAGGGGAAATTTGTTTGTGTGTAGTTTGTAGGATGAATGTTCAACCACTCATGTTTTTGCTTCTCTGTATGAGCATGTTTACACTGCAAGGTAATCCCAAACTCTCTATTGATCATGGACCAAAGTGTTAACCTTAATTTAACTTCATGGAATTGCAGAGGTCTACAAAATTTAAAAAAACTTAAACAAGTTATGAATAAAATAAAGGACATGGGTTCAAGAATTGTGTTTTTACAAGAAACTCATCTGATAGAGGAGGATGTTAAAAGAATTAGGAGTAGATGGCAGGGAAGTGTATTCACCTCTTCATTTTCATCCCGAGCCAGGGGAGTTATGACTCTCATACATAAATCAGTTCCTTTTCAAGTGAAAAATGTAATTGGAGACAAATTTGGAAGATATGTAATCATTCAAGGTTCTTTGCTATTAGAAAATATAAATCTTGTGAATTTATATGGTCCCAATATAGATGATCAGAAGTTCTTTGCTAATTTATTTCTCATCTTATCATCACTTACAGGGCAACATATAATAGCAGGGGATTTTAATTGTACATTGAATCCAGGTGTGGATAGATCAACAGGACTGGATTGTACGCACATTGGATGTAGGATGACTATTAATCATTTTATGAAAGAATTGAGATTGTTAGATATATGGAGAGAAATGAAACCACAAGTTAAAGCCTATTCTTGTTATTCCAGTACCTACAAGACATTCTCACGTATTGATTATTTTTTGATTTCCACAGAATTAAGATCCAAGATTCAAAACTGCTTTTATGATAACATCGTGATCTCTGATCATGCACCCTGTTGTCTAATATATGTAGATAAAAAATTGACAAAGGAATCAGGTAGATGGCAATTTCAGCATAAATGGCTTCAGGATGAGGAATTTGTCAAGTATATAGAAAAACAGATAGACGAGTTCTTTGACATCAATACTACACAAACATCAGCATGTGTAAAGTGGGAGGCTTTCAAAGCTTTTATTAGGGGACATATTATTAGTTATACAGGATCAAAATCTAAGAAGACTCGAGAGGAGAGAGCTAAATTGGAACATAAAATAAAAAATCTTCAGGAAAAAGTGTATGCAGGAAGTGACCCAAGGTTGGAGAATGAATTACTGATTTTGAGAGCTGAATACGACAAAAAATCAGCGAATAGAGCTGCCTCGAGTCTTCTAAGATTGAAACAATCTTTTTATGAACAAGGTGAAAAATCAGGAAAATTATTAGCATGGCAGATTAAACAATTGGAAATTAAAACACCAATTACCAGTATTATAAGTAACGGACAGGTAGTTATAGATCCTTTAGAAATTAATAGAGCCTTTAGAGATTACTATGAAAAATTATATGATACCAAAAATGAACCTGATTTAACAAAACTAAATGGGTTTTTGAACGAACTATCTATACCGTGTATTCCAAATGAAAACAGGGAGATATTGGAGTCTAAAATTAGTCAAGAAGAAGTTGGGCTAGCCATTGATAATATGAAATCAGGAAAAAGTGCAGGACCAGATGGTCTTCCAGTTGACCTTTATAAAAAATTTAAGAATAAATTAATAAAACCTTTTTTGGAAATGGTTTTAGAAGCATTTCAAAATAATAATTTACCATCATACATAAATAATGCCTTAATTATACTGCTGCCAAAACCAGGTAAGCCCTCTAATAAATGTGAAAATATGAGACCAATAAGCCTATTAAACGCCGACCTTAAGATAATCTGTAAAATTTTAGCAAGACGAATACAAGAAATTTTACCAAATATTATTAATCGAGATCAGAATGGCTTTATAAAGGGTAGACAAGGCTTCCATAATGTAAGAAGACTATTTAATATTATTTATTTTAATAAAGAAGCACCGGATACAGCTCTCCTATCATTGGACGCCGAAAAGGCCTTTGATAGAGTTGAATGGCCCTTTCTTTTTGAAGTCCTACAAAGGTTTGGACTTGGAAATAATTTCATAAAATGGGTTCAAATAATATACAATAATGCTACAGCAGAAATCCTAACAAATAACAATATTTCAAAACCAATAAAAATCAATAGAGGATGTCGACAAGGCTGTCCACTTTCACCTTTACTGTTTACTATGGCAATTGAACCTTTAGCGATAGCGATACGTTTACATTCACAAATATATGGAATTAAAGTTGGACCAACAGAACATAAAATCTCCCTGTATGCCGATGACATAATTTTGTTTATGTCGAATCTAAAAAAATCAATTCCGACCTTGTTGAATTTAATAAAGAATTTTGGGGAAATATCAGGATATAAAATAAATAAAACTAAATCTTCAATATTAATGCTAAATGAGACCCAGAGAAATTACCCAGCCCCTGAGGTAAATCAATTCAATGTTGTAAATCAGTTTAAATATTTAGGAATCCAAATTATGCCTAAGCTAGAATCAGTCGCCAGTGTCAACTATGAAGCCTTAATGTCAGATATCAGTGAGTTAACTCAGAGATGGATGTCACTACCAATGTCGATGATCGGGAGAATCAATATACTTAAAAGTAATATTTTACCTAAAATACTTTATTTATTTCAATACATTCCCTTATCACCACCTTTAGATCTATTCTCAAGAATAAAAAAAAAGTTAGTGGAATTTATATGGAACAACAGGAGGGCTAGATTACGTTTGTCTTTATTATATTTACCATTTGATCGTGGAGGTCTGAAATGTCCAAATTTTATGTTGTATTATTGGTCGGCACAACTGAGGTCTATGACATATTATTTTTCATCAAATGATCTCCCTCACTGGACTGAAATGGAATCATACAATTTACCTTTACCTCTTCCCATATTCATATACTCAGATTCGGCAAAAAAAATTACAAAAACAAGTTAAAAATCCATTTGTAAAGCATATGATCAAAATATGGTGTGAAGCTAAAAACTATTTAAAAGAACCACAGTTATTGTCACAATTTAGTCCAATATGGGGTAATCAATATTTTAAACCAGGGAGAGCGGACGCTGTATTTAAAGTATGGAATTTAAAAGGGATACAAAAGATTCAGGATTTATATTTGCCATGTGCAGACAACATGATGTCTTTTGAAGAGCTGAGGATCAAATTTAATCTCAATAGAACACATTTTTTTAAATATCTTCAACTTAGAAACTTTATTCGATCAAATCAAAATAAAGCTCTCACTCGACCTATTTATTCATCCTTGGAAAAAATGATGATGAAAGATAGTAAAAGAAAGGGTATTATTTCAGAGTTTTATAACTCATTGACACTATCTTCAAGTGAAAATTCACTGAAAAGATTAAACTACTGGAAAGAAGATCTGCAAATTGAAATTTCAGAGGAACAATGGGAATTGGCTTGTACAGAAGCTCAAACCAAATCAATAAATGCACGCCTTAAATTGATACATTTCAAATGGTTAATGCGGATGTATGTTACACCGGAGGAGTTAAATAGATATAACAAAAATATACCAGATACATGCACAAAATGCATGGAAAGTAAAGGAACCCTATTTCATTGTTTATGGGAATGTAGATTAATAAGAATGTTTTGGGAAGAGGTGAGGGTAACAATTGAAAAAATAATCTCAAAACAAATCATATTGAATCCTAAACTGTTTTTGTTGGGTCTGTACCCAGAAAAGCATAATTTTAATAAAAGTGAAAGAACATTCATAGACCTCAGTTTGCTTAATGCCAAAAAATGTATTGCACTATTATGGAAAAAGACTCATAGACCAGATGTGACTCAGTGGTTAAGACAGATGTTAACAAACCTTCCATTAGAAAGAATAACATATATACTAAAATCAAAGGAAATTGTGTTTGAGAATATATGGAGACCTTTTATTGATTATGTAAAAAATTTAAACATAACTCTTGAAGAAGAAGGTGAATGATGTGTGTGGACCTTGTAAATTCCAAACTGGTGAACATAATATGTATACTTATGTGTTGGATTGTCTAGACTAAACAGAGGAGCATTGTTGAAGACTTGATTTTGTTGGTGGTTGTTGGTGTTTTTAGTGCATTTTTTTTTTTGTTGTACTTTAGTGTTAGTGTTTGATTGTTTGTATCATGTTTGTTAAAAAAAAAAAAAAAGGTTCAATAAAGATATTGTGGAAAAAAAAAATGCATATTTAGAGGATTTACTTCCATGAAGTAGTTGCATATCACAACAGCATGTAAATGAAAAAGATAAAATAAAACAGAAAGCACAGATAAATGAAAGTTCACTGCTTAGAAGAAGCTGTTCTTTACTGCAACAAATCACAGTCACTTTTTCTCTGAGCATAAGAAAACTGTAAATGCATTTAATGCGGACATTAAATGTGAGCTTCTTACTCAAAAAGCAGAGTTGCAGTCTTACACGCCTCTCTGCAGCTCCTCTTCATCCGCCACCCCTCAACTTAGCCCCTGTCTTCCCCATCAGAGAATCGTTGTCTGCTCCCTCCAAAGTAAATAAAATATAATATATAAGCATCCCAAAGTGATTAAGCAAAATATTGGTAAAACTCAAATTAAACATAAAGCCTCTAAATTGAATGATTTGGCCTCTGTTCCTCCTCATAATTTAAAAATTAAATGTGGTTTATTAAATATTAGGTCTCTAACTCCCAAGTCTCTGTTAGTCCCTGATCTGTTAATTGATCATCAGATTGATTTAATTTCCCTTACAGAGACTTGGTTAGGACAAGAGGATTATGTTGGTTTAAATGAATCAACTCCCTCTGGTTATTTAAACTGTCAAAATCCCAGAAGTTCTGGTCGTGGAGGAGGAGTAGCAACAATTTACCATTCCAAATTACTAGTTAATGTAAAGCAAAAAACATGTTATAATTCCTTTGAGGGCCTGGTCCTCAGTATTGGGCACTTTAGCAATTTTAGGTTAAACCCAATTTTATTTGCCATAGTTTATCGTCCCCCATCAACCTACTCAGAATTTTTATCCGAATTTGCTGATTTCTTAGCTGATTTAGTGATGAAATCTGATAGAATAATTATAGTAGGGGACTTTAATATACATGTGGATGTAGATAGTGACTGCCTTAATGTGGCATTTAATTCAATATTAGACTCGATTGGGTTTTCTCAGAAAGTAGGAAATTCTACTCATTACCTCCACCATACATTGGACCTTGTTCTGACATATGGCATAGAAATAGAAAATCTTGTAGTGTCTCCTCATAACCCTGTACTGTCAGACCATTGTCTGTTAACCTTTGATTTTACTATTTCTGACTATCTGGCTCCTAAAGAAAAATATTATTACAGTAGATGCCTCTCAGATGATGCTGTTACCAAATTTATGCAGATTGTTTCCTCTATGCCATGTGTCAACACAACGGAAATAAGCTATAGACAGCTTGCTCCTTCTGTAATTGATAACATGGTGGATAGTGTTACAGCTTCTCTGCATCAGACTCTAGACTTGGTGGCCCCCTTAAAAAAGAAAAAGTCTAATCAGAGATTTCTAACTCCTTGGTTCAACACAGAAACTCGTAGCTTAAAACAGAAGACTCGTCAATTAGAAAGAAAATGGCGCTCCACTAATTTAGATGAAATCTATTTAGCTTGGAGAAATCATCTTTTAATTTATAAAAAATCTCTTAGAAAAGCTAGAACGAGTTATTACTCTGCATTAATAGAAGAGAACAAGAATAATCCCAGGTTTCTTTTCAGTACTGTAGCCAGGTTGACAAAGAGTCAGGACTCTGTCAATCCTAGCATTCCCTTAGAGCTTACTAGTCAGGACTTTATGAACTTTTTCAATAATAAAATTTCATCCATCAGAGATAAAAATCAATCAGATTCTTCCCACAGTTAACTTAAATACTGTAACTACTACAACTCCTTCTACTGATGTCTGTCTTGATGAGTTTACTCCAATCGACCTTTGTGAGTTAGACAAAATAGTTTCCTCATCCAAACCTTCAACTTGTCTTTTAGACCCTATTCCTACCAGGTTATTTAAAGAAGTCTTCCCACTTATTGGTAGCTTTATTCTTCATATAATCAATTCTTCATTAACTTTAGGCCATGTACTGCAGGCTTTTAAAACGGCTGTAATTAAACCCTTACTCAAAAAGCCAATGCTAGATCCAGGAGCTTTAGCTAACTATAGACCAATCTCTAATCTCCCTTTCATTTCAAAAATCTTAGAAAGAGTTGTTGCTACGCAATTATTTGACCACCTGCAGGGAAATGGTTTACTTGAAGAGTTTCAATCTGGGTTTAGAATCCATCATAGTACTGAAACAGCCTTAGCGAAGGTCACTAACGACCTCCTCATCGCATCTGATAATGGACTAGTTTCTGTACTTGTCCTTTTAGACCTTAGTGCAGCTTTTGATACTATCGATCATAATATTCTACTTGATAGATTAGAACACTATGTTGGACTTAATGGAACTTCGTTGCAGTGGTTTAGATCTTATTTATCTGATAGGTTCCAGTTTGTTCATGTAAATAATGAGTTTTCTTTCAACTCAAAGCTTAGTCATGGAGTTCCACAGGGATCTGTGCTAGGCCCTACTCTTTTTAGTTTATATATGCTTCCATTAGGCAACATTATTAGAAAGCACTGTATACATTTTCATTGTTATGCAGATGACACACAATTATACCTGTCAATGAAGCCAGATGATAGTAATCAATTAGCCAAGTTAGAAGCCTGTCTTAAGGAAATCAAAGCTTGGATGACTTGTAATTTCCTGCTATTAAATTCAGATAAGACTGAAGTCATTCTTGTTGGTCCAAAAAACCTTAGAAATTCCTTTCCAAATCAAACTTTCAGTTTGGATGCGGTTACTCTTTCTCTTAATAGCTCTGTGAGGAACCTTGGAATTATTTTTGATCAGGATCTGTCCTTCAATTCACATATTAAATTTGTTTCTAAGACGGCCTTCTATCATTTGCGTAATATTGCCAAGATTAGGAGCATCTTGTCTCAGAGTGATGCTGAGAAACTGATCCACGCTTTTGTTAGCTCGAGATTAGATTATTGTAATTCTTTATTATCAGGCTGTCCTAAAACATCTTTAAAAAGTCTTCAGCTGATCCAAAATGCTGCAGCAAGAGTTTTAACAGGTACTAGAAAGAGAGATCATATCTCTCCGGTTCTGGCCTCCCTTCATTGGCTTCCCATAGAGTTTAGAATTAAGTTTAAAATCCTTCTTCTTACTTACAAAGCTATAAACAATCAGGCTCCTTTTTATTTAAAAGATCTGATACTACCGTATTATCCTAACAGAGCACTACGCTCCCAAAATGCAGGATTACTTGTAATACCTTAGAATCTCCAAAAGTACAATGGGAGGCAGAGCCTTCAGTTATCAAGCTCCTCTCCTGTGGAACCAGCTGCCAATCTGGATTCGGGAGTCAGACTCGATCTCTGTTTTTAAGAATAGGGCTAAAACCTACCATTTTTTTTTTTTTTGTTACTTATTTGTACCCGTAGGTAGATTTGGTTTGCAGTCTGGTGACAAGCCACCGGCTGCTGGTCGCTGCGTGCGCAAGCGCCCTAAACCTACATGTTTTTGGTGTGCGGGAGGAAACCGGAGAAATCCCGGAGTAAACCCGCGCAACACGGGGAGAACATGCAAACTCCACACAGCTCACTGTTGGTCGGGGGCTGGGATCGAACCCACAATCATATGATCCCCGCGGTCCCCCGGCCGAGGGTAAAACTGTGCTGCCACAGTGCTAAACCACTGCGCCACCGTGCAGCCAACCCTTTTTGATATAGCCTACAATTAGGGAGGGATCATGTGTTTCTGAACCCTCCCTTAGTTATGCTGCTAATAGGTTTAGTCAGCCGGGGGACCTCCAGTAATGCACTGGGCCTCACTCCTTTCCTCACTCTCAATGAAATATTTTTTTTGCTGGTCATTAACATTTGTTTGTTCTCTCCCATAGATTGAGTCCCCATCATGCTGTTTGCTCTCTACATGTCTGTTCTTTTCTTCTTCTCTATCCCCTCACCTCCCAGCCAGTCGCAGCAGATGACTGCCCCTCCCTGAGCCTGGTTCTGCTGGAGGTTTCTTCCTGTTAAAAGGGAGTTTTTCCTCTCCACCGTCGCCAAGTGCTTGCTCACAGGGGATCGCCTGATTGCTGGGGTCTTTCTGCAACTGTGGAGGTTCCCCCTACAGTTGATAGTGCTATGAGATGACTGTTGTTGTGAAATGGCGCTATATAAATAAAGATGAATTGAACTGAATTGAATTGAAAAAATACTCATGTTTAACCACAGAGGTAACAGCTGTTGGGGGCTACTTACCGCTCGGACAACAGGTGATCAGGGCTCGATATGAGAAGTTGCCACCTCCACGGCATTTCTTCCTATAGGGCTGCGGCGTGAACTGGGGCAGGACAGGAAACTGACCCGCGGAGGAGGAGCTGTGCCAGCTATGGTAGGGTCAGTTTATTTGCGCTTAAAATATCTTTCTGTATTAATAAAACGAGTAATGTGAGTAACACATCTGATCAAATTTCAGTAACTGTAATGCATTACTGAATTTTTAAACAGTTATTTTGTTACACGGCACATTACTGCAAAAGTAGTGGCGTTACAGTTGTTGCTGTCATGAACCTGGGTTTGGTGGTTCCAAACCCAGTTCTGACTTATGGTTATTTTGCCCGATTTTCCATCAGGCGCTTCAAGGAGCTATTGGGCCTTCACTCCCTGACAGCTCGGGCACGCCCTCTCCTCCTGTCAGTGCCTTCAGCTGTGCCTCGTAATTGGGTGTTTTCACACGCATACACACACACTCCATTCATTCCCATTCACACACTCAGACACTCACTCATGCACACCTGGGATTCATTATTTTTGGCCCACGCATTCCCTCACTGGCAATCTCTTCCCTCGTTAGGATTATTATTACTTAAACTATGTGTTAGTTGGAAGAGATCGCCAGAGCATTCAGCTTCATACATGTCAGAAGGTTCCTCTGTGTATGTTTGTTTCTACTCCCTACGGTTAATTCGCCAGATGTCTCGAGTTCGGGTACTCCCTTGGCATTAGCAGCTGACCTTGCCTCACCCCCTCATCCACTGGACTGCACGGACAGCCCTGGATCGTCCCAGCAGTAAGTAAATGTTTGCCTTTCTCTTCATGCCCACCATCTCATCTCATCACGGCAGCACTAGGCATTCCCTCTCCCAGGCTGTGGAACATCCAGGTGGCCTTAAAGTCATCATTCCTATACTCTGTAATTCGCGTGGTCAGTACTGGACTTGTTGTTTTTGTGGTTTACGTTAATAAAGTGCATGTTCTACTCCAGCAATTGGGTTTTTCATTCCTTCTTTCGCCATTACGCGGCGCACAGGGAGTCATAACAAACACGTTACTTTGTAACATGCTACTCTGTAACGCGCTACTCTGTAACGCGCTACTCTGTAATGGACTGGGTTTCGCCATTAAAGATGACACGTTTCTCTGTAATGCATTACTCCCAACACTGGTGTTATGGATGGCAAAGTGCCTTGTTAAAGAATGAGGCAAGATGGCGGGATGAACACACCTTTACTGAAAGATGGTAGAACAGCAGACACACTAACAAAACAAAAACTAATGTATCTAAATGGCCTAACACATTCACACAACAAAACCTAAAATAGGGCAAATCGGTGGACTACCGTCCTGCCCACACGGCACGGTGGATTATTCTGCCACCTGATAAACTAAAGAAAAGTCCATTAATAAACTACAACCACTGCCGTGTTCCTAAACTAAATAAAACACACAAAACAATCCCATTTTACTATATACGTACGCATATGAACATCAGAACTATTGATACATAAATTTACAACAATGTTCCTTGGGCAGGAGGAGCAGAATCGGCATGGGGGGTGCCCAGGGCTGCCCCTCAGTAAGTCCGCCCATGGAAAGCGCCTTTCCTCCTCATCACCGACTTCCACGCTCATCCAGTCCTGTCACCTGAAGCCTCTTCCCAGACACGCTGAAGCTGATTGGCGTGCCTCGCCAAGCCATCAAACAGCTTGAAGTGTGCTGCGCCTAGCTTAGCCACTATGTGCAGACACTCCTGGTGTTTCGCTGGTTGTTGTCTGGCCCATCTTCGCCATGGACGTTTCTCTCCTCAAACCTGAACCAAGTCCATAACCCTCAGAGGCGCTGGGCTTGGCCTGACATGGTACTGCTGAGCACGTGGTTTTTCTGTGCTCGTCGGTCTGGCTTGTCCTCGTCTGAAGCCACCGTAGCAGTCACCATCGTAGCTGCAGATCCTCCATCCCTCTGTGGCCAAGCTCCGGAGGAATCTGGGGCTAGCACATCTGTGTCACTCTCCGGCGCAGGCACCTCGCTGCCACGCTCGGTACCCCCCTCTACGATTTCCCGAGCACCGGTACTGACCCTCCTGCGCCGAACCTGAGTGAGACTGGTCCTGCTTGACCGCCGTGGTGTACGTTAGCTCTTCGTCCCACACAGCGTCAGCCCATGATGTTATCACATTGGGCTGTCGCGTGGAATGTGAAGACAACCATTGCCGCAGACTTATACCGAACCATTAACTCCACAAATTCCCAACCGTGCACAGCCTGACACCTCCATAACCATAAAGCAGCGCTGGGTTATCTCTTACTCTGTAGCGGGGGAAAAACTTCCTCACCGTGGCCCAATTCAGCAATGACCTCCATGCCATCCAGCTCCACTGCGCAGAGTGTGCACCCGTTGGTACTGGAGGACACCGTATGGATGGCTGTTGGGGGTGGGTGGAGTGATTTCTTCCGTGGGCTCTCCGGCTCAGATACATGGCACACTCTAGCATAATGGTTCAAACGTCCACATCTGCTACAATGCTTCCCTCTAGCCTTGTTGCGGTGCTTCGTGGACCCACAACCCTTGCAAAGGGGTTTTCCCAGGGCAGACCTTCGGCTGGCAGCATTGGCTTCCATAGTATTGTCGTCCAAGCTAT
Organism: Pholidichthys leucotaenia; assembly: GCA_020510985.1. Lineage (NCBI taxonomy): Eukaryota > Metazoa > Chordata > Actinopteri > Cichliformes > Pholidichthyidae > Pholidichthys > Pholidichthys leucotaenia. The sequence continues at coordinate 138,744,635 of CM035849.1, read as the reverse complement.
CCTCGCTATCCTAGTCCACTACATTTGCCGCCGTGGAAGGCTCCAGTGGCCGTTGTGACTGGTGCCAGTTTAGCTCCCAAGCTAGCTTGTCTGCGTCCTCAAGTTGGAGAGCTAGCTCAACAGCCCTGGCTAACATTAGGCCATTCGGCACTGTACGTAGCCTAGCCTGCAATGCAGCGCTACTCGTGTGCTCCACAAGCTGGTCACCTACTAATTCATCCTCCAGTGGCCCAAAGCGACACTTGCTAGCTAACTGCCTTAAGTCAGCGACAAACTGATGGATAGGCTCACCCACACGTTGATGTTGCTGCCAAAAGTGAATCCTGTGGATAGTCACACTATCCAGGGTATGAAAGTGGCTTGCTAGCAGCTCAACGATGTCTTCAAAAGAGTCTGAAGCTCTGAGTGTGCACAGGACCCGCTGGCCCTCAATCCCCAGGTTGTGAACAAGTACCGCATGTGCTCTTCACTTGTCGAGCTTAACCAGGTCAAGCGCGGTGATGTAGGTCTGGAAAGCCTCAAACCATCTTAGCCAAGGCACCGGCGGCTTGCCCGGGAGCTGAAGAAAGGGGTGAAGTGGTGTGATACATGCCTCCATGAGTTAATCCTCGATTGCCAAATGTTATGTGTGGTGAAATACCTTGTTAAAGGATGAGGCAAAATGGCGGGACGAACACACCTTTTTTGAACGATGGTAGAACAGCAGACACATGGTAGGCACCAGGCAGAGGGCACCGGTCAAAGAGGCCGCACTATGGATGCCCTCTGCTATTTATAGGGCGGTGCAGTGGTGGAACAGGAAGTACCCACCACTACACTGCACTTCACAATAAGGTGCCAAATAAGGTGCCAAATCCCAACACCACAATGTGCTCTTGTGTCTGTCCTGTGTCTGTACCACCGATCACACCAACAGTCCTTTTTCATTTTCAGTGCATGATCTACATGTTGCCGGTGAGAAGCCTCCATTTATACAGTCTATGGCACAACCACGAACACCAGCAACAAGTACCAGAACTACGCCAAAACATTAAAAAATACAAAAACTACATTAGCTGCCACTTGAGTGCAAAACAATATGTGGACTATACATTAAAATGAATTTGAAAAACTTTTAAAAACACTATTTTTGTTACGACCCGAGCGCTGGGTTCTGTCCGCGCTTGGGCCACACACAGTTCGCTGCCGGCCTTGACAGCTGTGGGTTGTATTCTGGCCTCACCGGGCTCTTATTGTGAAGGCGCTCGGTGGGGCTTCCGCCTGTCAAGGTTGGTCAGCTGTCTGTCATCACTGCTCGTTAGTGTTCGCCTTTATAAAGCGGGCACTGACGCCAGTTAGATTGGGGAGCATATGTCAACCAAAGTCAACGATCGTTAAACAATCCTCGTGAGGCCTCGTTTGACCTTCATGTCAGGTTCGTTTCATTCTTGTCTTGTCATAGTTTAGCTCGTAGTGGCTGGGGTTAGCCCTACGAGTCCCTATATCCCTTAGTGTGTGTGTTTTGCCCTTAGCGGATCATAGCCTTGTACTATATCCTGCAAATAAAACATCATTGCAAAACTCACTGGTGACTTGTGGCGTCTTATACTGGCTCGTGAGGGCCAGACATGACAATTTTAAATGCCCCCCTACTCCAGTCTTGCTGACTGATTTAACTCTACTTCAGCCAAAACCGGAAGTTCCACCCATAATCGCTCCTACAGCGGCACCCCTAGGTATAAGGTGGATAGACTTTAACATTAATGCCATTTTATTTTATTTCAGTCTGAGCCTGCTGCATTAACTGACATGTAGGAACAAGTTGTTGCTTCTGCCTACATCCTTTTCTGTCTGAAATATGTTGTCTTTTTCTCTTTGCTCTTCTTTGTCTTGTTATGATCCAACAGAAATAAAAGAAAATGAATGAATGTACTTGTCATTGTAACACGGTCCACTCAGTAAACTTAGGTTTATTGTTGATTCCAGAGGGTCAGAACGAAATAAAATATTTTTTCTGACTCCCACCTCCCTTAACACCTCAGCGTCACACTCCGTTAAGTTATTATTTTTTTATGTTGTGCATTCCCGCAGGATTGACGATCACTGTTTGAAGGAAGAGTGACAGAAGGGGCTTTTTTCTTCATTTACATAGTCACTGGGAGGAACCGAGGTGAAGTAAAGAGATTGTGCATGTGCGCTGACTTTTCATGTAAGGTGGGATGTATAAAGAAAAGGAGCAGACAATTGGGCGTGCACAGAGTTTTATAAATTTGAAAATTTTTGTGAGCACGTACTTTTCAAATTTTGTGGAAACACCATCTTTCAGTATGAAAGCTGTGCAATCAATTGCACGAGGCCACAGGTCTTTTGCTTTTATTCTGGGGTTGATATGCACATTTCACACCAAAACACGTTGATCTCTGGGAAACAGAGCCCATCCCCTTTCTGAATGGTATGGTCAAATCTCAGGCTGAATCTCAATCTCCTCCCTAAGCCTTCAAGCCCTGACCCATTGTAGACTTAGGCGGCAGCCATTAGTAGTGTGTGAGTGTGCGAGTCTGTGAGGGCTTGAATGGTATAAAAGGAATAGGGCACTTTTGGTCCTTTTCCACTAGTAAATGTTTGGCCCGGTACAGCACGGTACAGTTCAGTTCAGTTCGGTCCGCTTGTGTTTCCATTACAACAGAGTACCAATTGATATGGGTGGGATTTGTTACAGGGAGGCGGTGCAACCCTCCCGTTACGTAAAACAACCGACCCAGGCAAAACACAAGATGGCAGGATATGAGGCGACTGCCGTCTCTGGCTTTTTTTTTGACAGAGTAAGGCAAAAAAGGAGAGTAGAAGGCTATAGGCAGTGAGACGACACACTCTGGAAAAGAACTTGAACGTTTAGGAAACCATATAGAGCAGTATAAAGCGGAAGACATGAAGATACGAACTACATCACATATGAAGATAAGCTAATGATTGCGAATGCTACTTTGCTTTAAGTTTGCCGTACTACATTGTAATGTCAGCAAGTTATTGCTATTAGGTACTAAAATATGTATTCACTGTGTGTGTGTTTCAGATGGCTCTCTTGTGGCAAAATTATCGCTTCAAACCGTGGGTCTGGGTGTTCAACACAGGATCCCAGTGATGTCACCCTGGCTTCACAAACGTGCAGTGGTTACAGAACTTCAGAATGTCTGTTGAAATGTTTAGCTTCCTGTGCAACAAATTGCTCTGATTTGTGTGAAAATCATGGAGAGACTGTCGAGACATCATGGGATGTACCTGCTCCAGCCAGTGGTATCATGACAAAAAGTGATCAGCTGCCAAAACTTGATCGCCAGCTGCAGCATGTCAAACAGGAAACACAACATAAACACTTAGACCTACAGTAGATGAACAAGGATGCCTAAAGGAACTGACAAAATAATACTGAGAACAGGAATTACATAAACAGAAATAACTGGCAACTCAAAACACATCATACATCCAGGAACAATGCACAGTAAAATAATCAGACAGCCCTGAGAAAAAGAAAGAAATAACCAGAAGTAAGTAGAGAGCATGAGCACGGTGAAAACACCGCTCTGCCTCGTGACACTCCCATACTGCAAATAAAGATAAACGATAAACAATGAAACCCGGCAATCCCATATACAGAAAGGTAGAGCAGTAATTCTCGTAGTTGCAGTAGTGTAGGTGCAGACAGTGACAGATAGGACTGCACATGATCAGTATTGCAATGACAGACAACAGCAGAAATGGCATTTGTGCAAATGGTTGCAGTAAAGTGCAGAGACATACAGCAGCAGATGTATTACTGTTGGTGTGCCAGTCTTTCTGTGCCAACAGCTGAGGCAGTTCTTGTGTGGGTGAATGTGTTACAGTCCGGGGGGGATGGGGGAAGAGGGGGAGTGGACAGAGTTCAGGGTCCTGATGGCCTGATGACCAAAGTTGTTTAGCAGTCTTGTGGAGCAGGCCCAGAGGCTCCTATACCTTTTCCCCGAGGTCAGGAGGCTGAAGAGGGAGTGTGAGGGGTGTGAGGTGTTGTCTGCAATGTTGATGGCTCTGCGGATGATGTAGATATTTGAGAGGGGGGGCAGAGGGGCACCGATGATCTTGCTGGCTGCTTTCCACTGTGCGTTGTAGTCTTCTGGCAGGAGGCGGTGCAGCTTCCATACCACACCGTCATCCAGCTGGTGAGGATGCTCTCAATGGTGCCCCAGTAGAATGAGCACATGATGGGGGGTGGGGGGGACTCGTGCTCTCCTCAGTTTGCAGAGGAAACTATATACAGTGGTGTGAAAAAGTGTTTGCCCCCTTCCTGATTTCTCATTTTTGTGTTTGTCACACTTAAATGTTTCGGATCATCAAAAAAATTTAAATATTAGATAAAGATAACACAAGTAAAATGCAGTAACTAAATGCAACTAAAATGCAGTTAGTTTTTAAATGAAGGTGTTTATTATTAAGGGTAAAAAAAGCCAAACCTACATGGCCCTGTGTGAAAAAGTGATTGCTCTCTCCCATTTAAAACATAAATCAACTGTGGTTTATAACATATTTGGAAAGATGAGTTCAATTTCTCTAGCCACACCCAAGCCTGATTACTGCCACACTTGCTCTCAATCAAGAAATCATTTAAATATGACCTGCCTGACAAAGTGAAATAGGCCAAAAGATCCTTAAAAGCTAGACACCATGCTGTGATCCAAAGAAATTCAGGAACAAATGAGAAATTAAGTAACTGAGATCGATCATTCTGGAAAAGATTATAACGCCATTTTTAAAGCTTTGGGAGTCCAGCGAACCACAGTGAAAGCCATTCATTATAAACAAATGGCAAAAACATGGAACAGTGGTGAACCTTCCCAGGAGTGGCCTGCCAACTAAAATTACCCCAAAGCGCAACAACGATTCATCCAAGATATCACAAAAGACCCCACAACAACATACAAAGAATTGCAGGCCTCACTTGCCTCAGCTAAGGTCAATGTTCATGACTCCACCATAAGAAAGAGACTGGGCAAAAATGTCCTGTATGGCAGAGTTCCAAGACGAAAACCATTGCTGAGCAAAAGAACATAAAAGCTCGTCTCAGTTTTACTAGAAAACATCTTGATGATCCCCAAGACTTTTGGGAAAATACTCTGTGGACTGACAAGACGAAAGTTTAACTTTTTGAAAGGTGTGCATCCCATTACATCTGGCGTAAAAGTAACAGCATTTTAGAAAAGGAACATCATACCAACAGTAAAATATGGTTTCGTTTTGTTTCATTTATTCAGATCCCCATTAGTTGCTACCATAGTAGCAGCTACAGTATTCTTCCTGGGGTCCACACACAAAAATTTAAAAACAATAAAATCACACATACATTAATACATTGACACAATAACGCTGTTTACAATTTACAGCAAAAAAAAAAAAAAAAGATTTACAACATTACAGACTAATTAAGTTCTATACAAAACCATAAAATTAACAATTCCAATAGACATGACCCATAAACTTAAACATAAATTCTTTCCTTATAAGCAACATTCTTAGTTTCTTTTTGAAACTTTTCCCATTTCTGTTCTGAATTAAAAAGGATGGAAGTTTGTTCCAGTGTGATACAGCCCTATACATCACAGTTTTCTTTAAAGCATTTGTTTTTGGTGGTGGTAAAGTAAATCGTCGCATTACACATTGTCTGGTATTATGATTATGTCTATCATTTGTATACATCAACTATGAATACAAATATAAAGGTCTTCTAAAGACATTTATGAATATTTTAATGAGCGGCCTGCAGGGCTTGCACGTGATTGGTCACCGCACTCCCAACCTGCAGGACTTGTGCGTGATTGGTCACTGTGGTTCCTAATGGGTGGGCTGCTAGTCTGTTGAAGACGCTTCCAGACGTTAAAGTTTTGTCTATGTCTTCATAAGTAAAAAGCGAAACATTTTTCTGAAAATGGTCAAAGCGAGAGCTAAATGTGTAGTTGCCAAATATGTGTTTACTTTTTACTAACAACCAGCACCCCATCTGCCGGCAACTGAGTGGGGGGTGGGGGGGTGGGGGGCTATGCAAGACAGTGGTCTCACACAGCCACATTTAAATTGCCCCCCGCCTCTCTGCCTCTCTCTGCTGCTACCCCAACCCACTCTGTCTCAATCCTGCTGCTCCTTCCTCTTCTCCCGAAGTAGCCAAGAGTATCTGTCTGACTGGTTAATGTTATAAACAACCAGGCTAAGCAGGAATAGTTATATAGCTACTAATGATCTGTGCACACTCCGACAGGCAGCGAAAAGTAAGCTAGGAGCAAGAAGACAAAAGAAGAGGAAAACAGAAGCCTTGTGTGTAGCAGAATGGAATGTACGCATTCTGTTGGACAGAACAACATCACAGCGCCCAGAAAGACAGACCGCGCTTGTGGCCCTGGAAATGAACAGGTACAATGTAGACATAGCTGCACTTAGTGAAACAAGATTTCCTGGATATGACAACTTGGAAGACCATGGGTACATCTTCTTTTGGAGTGGGAGATCAACTCAAGAAAGGAGAGAAGCTGGAGTGGGCTTTGCAGTTAGAAAGGAGATTGCAGCAATGCTTGATGAGGAACCGGTACCAATCAATGACAGGATGATGATTATGAGACTCCCACTACAGCGGAAGATGTACAGTATGCCACACTCATCAATATATATGCCCCAACAATGACCAACACAGAGGAGGTGAAGGAAGAGTTCTACACTGATTTACGTGAGATTATCAGGCGTGTACCGACTGATGACAGGCTGATACTCGTTGGAGATTTTAATGCCAGAGTTGGTTTGGACACTGAGAAATGGAAAGGAGTGCTAGGCAGTCATGGAGTAGGCAAGTGCAATGCTAATGGAGAACTTCTCCTTGCACTATGTTCAGAGTACAACCTTGTGATAACCAACACTCTATTTAAGCGCAAGGACACACACAAGAAGACATGGATGCACCCAAGATCCAAGCACTGGCACTTATTAGACTACTTCATAGTCAGGCAGAGAGACATAAGGGATGTATTGGACACCAGAGCAATGAGAGGTGTGAACTGTGGTACTGATCATGTTATGCTGAGATTTAGATTAAGGATTTGCAGACGAAAACAGCACTGCAGGACAGGCGCAAAGCCACCACGGAAGCTAAACACTAATGCACTGAAAGGCCAAAAGAAGCAGGAAGAACTTACACAGGAAATGGATGAAAACTAGAAAGACTGGGATAGCAACAACTCAGAGAATGACATAGAAGAGAAATGGGCAACACTGAAGGATACAGTGTATCAAACTGTGCGTGATGTATTAGGCTACCCTGAGAGGAAACATCAAGATTGGTTTGATGAGCATGATGAACACCTGAAGAAACTACTAGAAGCGAGGAATAGAGCTAGTCAGGAACACCTACAGTGTAACACAAGGTCGAAGAAGAAGAAATACTCAAAGGCTCAGAGTGAGCTATAGAAGTACACCAGAGAGATGAAGTCCAACTGGTGGGATGAAAAAGCAGAGAAACTTCAAACTGCAGCAGACCAGAAGGACATGAAAACATTCTTCACAGGTCTGAGAGAAATCTACGGCCCTAAACCAAGAGGATTGATCCAACTAAAGGCTATGGATGGGGAAATGGTTTTGCAGGAGAAAGACAAGATCCTGGACAGATTTGCAAACCACTTTGACCAACTACTAAACAACCATGGAGATCTCACTGAAGTGGCTAAAGAAGCTCTAGTGCAGCGACCAGCTGTATCAAGTCTGGATTAACCACCAAATTTTGATGAACTAATGGCAGCTATCAGGACAACACAGGATGGTAAAGCTCCAGGAAGGGATGGAATTCCATCAGAAGTGTGGAAATTTGGTGGTGTTCAGCTGACCAACTGCCTGCACAAGCTCATCCAAGAGATCTGGGATGCCTAGAAAGTACCTCAGGACTGCAAGGATACAAGTATTGTGCCTTTGTTCAAGAAAGGTGACAGGAAAGATTGTGGAAATTACTGAGGTTTATCACTGCTAGCCACTGTTGGTAAGATTCTCTCATGTGTACTACTTAACAGACTCAGTGAACACATCTCGCAGAATGTACTACCGGAAACCCAGTGCAGCTTTAGAAGTGGAAGCACAATGGACATGATTTTCTGCTTGAAACAGGTTCAAGAAAAGTGTATTGAACAGAACATGCCGCTTTATGTAGTCTTCATTGACTTCAGTAAAGCCTTCAATACTGTTTCGCGACAAGGACTTTGGCAGGTACTCAAGAAATATGGTTGTACAGAGAAGTTTGTCAGCCTGGTCAAGGCACTCCATACAGGTATGCAAGCAAACATGGCAATGAGTGGTTCAGTATCTAAAGACTTTTCAGTAAGCAATGGGGTGAAACAAGGGTGTGTGCTGGCACCTATACTCTTCTCACTATATCTGGCAGCCATGCTTGAGGTGGCCTTCAAAGACACTTCAGAAGGGATATACATTCAATCAAGGAAAGAAGCAGACTTGTTCAATGTGGCATAGTTTAAAGTCAAGAGTAAGACATCGATAAAGGTAGTAAGAGAAATGCTCTTTGCCGACGACAGTGCTCTAGTTGCACACAGCGTGGAAGATAGGCAATCTTTAGTGGAGAAATTTGCAAGAGCAGCTAGCCAATTCAGCCTCCAAATCAACATCAAGAAGACAGAGTGCCTTTATCAACCACCAAAGTTCCAGTTATTAACATCACTACCAGAAGAGATCAGCATTGGTACAGAACCACTAGTCAAGTGCAAGATTTTCAAGTACCTAGGGAGTACTGTTTCAGAGAATGCTAGGCTGGAGGATGAACTATCTCTCAGAATGGGAAGAGCGAGTGCTGTGCTTGGAAACTTGAGGAAGAGACTGTGGAACAATCAACATGTGTCTATCCGTGTGAAATGCAAAGTGTACAGAGCGACAGTACTGGCTACTCTATTGTATGGTGCTGAAACTTGGACTGTCTACAGAGTGCAGGTGAAGAAACTCCACGCGTACATGATGAGACACCTTCGAGCCATAATGAACATCTCATGGAAAGACAAGATAACCAACAAAGAAGTGTTGAAACGAGCTGGTCTACCATCAATGGAGAACATGCTAATACAGATGAACCTGAGATGGCTTGGACATGTTGAGAGGATGGACCACCAGCGTCTCCCTCAGCAGTTACTCTACTTGCAGTTATACGAGGGCAAACACAATCAGGGTAGACCAATGCTCAGATTTAAAGACACTGTAAAAAGAAACTTGAAGAAGTTGTACATAGACAGGAGCTCCTGGCAGCGAAAGGCTAAGGACAGAGCTGTGTGGAGGAATCTGATCAGACCTAAATGAAACAGTCACTGTCGCCCACGACAGACTGCTATGATGATGATGATGATGATGATGATGATAAAGACAACAATATTTCTTAGGAACTGAACCAAACTATATGTCAACCTTTCATCCAAAGACAACCATAACAGTCTAGCATGCATTTCCTTAACACTATCTCGTAACGACCATCTGAGCGCTAGGCGAGCAGCTCTGTTTTGAGCGAGCTGGATTTTATTAAGATCTTGTCTTGCGGCATTAGACCAAATAGCTGAACAATAGTCCTGATAAGAAAGGACCAAAGACTGTAATACTTGTTTTATTGTTCTTTCTGTAAACAGGGTAGCACATCGCCTAATTAAAGAAATCCCTCTACTCATTTTAGCAACAGTGTTATTAATTTGGGTAAAATATGGTGGTGGTAGTGTGATGGTTTGGAGCCATTTTTCTGCTTCAGGACCTGGAAGACTTGCTGTGGTAAATGGAACCATGAATTCTGCTGTCTACCAACAAATCCTGAAGGAGAATGTCCGGCCATGTGTTTGTGACCTCAAGCTGAAGCGCACTTGGGTTCTGCAGCAGAACAATGATCCAAAACACTCCAGCAAGTCCATCTCTGAATGGCTTAAGAAAAATAAAATGAAGACTTTGGAGTGGCCTAGTCAAAGTCCTGACCTGAATCTGACTGAGATGCTGCGGCATGACCTTAAAAAGGTGGTTCATGCTCAAAAACCCTCCAATGTGGCTGGATTACAACAATTCTGCAAAGATGAGTGGGCCAAAATTCCTCCACAGTGCTGTGAAAGACTCATTGGCAGTTATCGCAAACACTTGATTACAGTTGTTGCTGCTAAGGGTGGCCCAACCAGTTATTAGGTTTAGGGGGCAATCACTTTTTCACACAGGGCCATGCAGTTTTGGATATTTTTTCCCTTAATAATAAACACCTTCATTTAAAAGCTGCATTTTGTGTTTACTTGTGTTACCTTTGTCTAATATTTAAATTTGTTTGATGATCTGAAACATTTAAGTGTGGCAAACATACAACAAAATGAGACATCAGGAAGGGGGCAAACACTTTTTCACACCACTGTATATCTTAAACCACAATTCAAACCTCAAACATGTCATTTCCTATTCACTCAGTACTATAATCTGCCTTTGAACTGAAACAATGATCATGTTTACATGTACAGTAATAATTTTTTTGGGGGGGATTTTGTATACTTTATTGATCCCCAGAGGGGAAATTGAGGGCATCCACCTGGATGGATGAAGCAGCCACGGTATGGCACTATCCCTTAACCATTCACACACACATTCACACCTAGGGCCACTTTAGAGTCTCCAATTAACCTAACCTGCATGTTTTTGGTCTGTGGGAGGAAACCGGAGAAATCCCGGAGTAAACCCACGCAGACACGGGGAGAACATGCAAACTCCACATAGATCACTGTTGGTCAGGGGCTGGGATCGAACCAGGGATCCCATGGCCAAGGGTGAGTTGCTGTGCTGCTGCAGCGCTAACCACTGCACCACCGCAAACCGGTTAATTGGATTTCTTCAGTTATCTGGTTATTCAAGTGGCCATGTAAACAGAATAATCCGATAAAGGCCGTGTAACTGGGGTCATTAATTCAAGTGGTTTACCCTCCAGTAATCCATTTATTCAGTGCATGTAAACACAAGAAAACTGATTGTTGGCATTTTCAGTATATTGCCAGTAATCGGTTTATTGTGACCATGTAACCGGGGTCAATGATTTGAAATTTGTAGTGATAATTATTGATTCAGAATGATATGAGCATTTTTATTGTGATTAAAATGGTTAATTAATCAACAGTTTCTTAAGGAAAATATATGAAATGTGCAACCTCTGTGCAATCAATATTGTGTAGCATCAATCCATGTGGCTCCAATCTAGAAAATCACTCTTCACCTTAAAGAAATTGTTTCACCCAAAAGTCTGGTCAAGAATTGTTTCCTTCACCTAAGGACCACAGTTTGAAAACACATTCCATGGTAAAAGGGCTGATAAGGATCCCATTTCGTGCCAGGAACGGATTAGTTTTGAATCATTAATCCCGGAGCTTCCTCCCCAGCAAGGCAGTTTTATGCTTAAAGTACTGTTTTGAGACAGCCCAGATATTTTGGACTGCATTCCACAGGTCGCTAGGAATTATCCACAGCTACACCATTCATTCTACTGCCGGCTCCACTCTCCGGACACCAGCTGCCATACTCGCTGCTAAGTCTGTACCATAACCGCTGTAACAACTGGAAAGGTCTGCTGGAAGTCTTTCCTCCTTTTTGCCATCTGCTGGCATTCAAGATCACCGCTGGACTCTGAAGATACAGCTGTTCGTAAGCCAGACTTCCACTTCCTATCTGCTGGGTTAAATGTGATAATTGAATATGACCAATTTTTCATGTTACAAGTTAGTCCATAAGCTACGATAGGAGCCATCAAGCTGAAGGAAAATTAATATTCCTTTTTCACCAACCTCCATTCTTTTCGTAGAGTAACTCAGAATTTTCTTTTTCATATAATCAGCTTTTGTCATTTTCTTTATAAAATTGCGCCCAAGTTTGTGCATATTTTTGTTACAGTTATTTCACAGTCTCCCATTGAATCACAGTTACAAATTCAAAATCTGGTTTCCTTTTGTTTTCACAAAGGTTTAAATATAGACTTTATGCTCAGGAAACCATTAACAGTTAATATGATATTTGATATTTGTTGATCATTTCACCTGCTTACAAATCAATTGAATGTACTGTCATTTAACCTGAGTTTGATTATTAAAACTATCAACGGTATAGAGAAGTTTCTGCTTGATTTCTTTTGTGTGTGTGCTTTTCTGGGTCACTGCAGAAGAATTCACGAATATTGAGACTGGTTAATGAAAGGTTCAAGGATTAGTTATTAACAAATTGTCCAAGTGTGGACTGGTGCCCCTTACGAGTGTTTTTCTCTCTTGTTTTGTGAGTGTTTGTGGTCACGAAGTAAACCTCTGTCCCCACACACATCTCTAAATATAAATTAAATAATCCTTGTATCTTATCACACATAAATATTTCCTAGACACTATAATTGAATATATGGAAGTTTATCTTTTTGAAATATATTGAAAAAATATTTCTTAAAAATAACTTTTTCCACAATATTCTAACATACTGAGATTCACTAGTATGTGCAAACATGTAAAAGGTCCCGTTAACAAAGCTAAAATTGTTACGATCCGAGTGCTGACTCTGTCCGCGCTCAGGTGGTCTGGTATTTCTCCAGTTCTACCCTATTCTGGGTCTCCAACTCCAGTTTCTTCTGTGACTCTGTTCCTCATCCTCTCGTAAGTGCTAACTGCTCAGCATAGGTTCTGTCCTCGCTGCCTTCCCTAGCCAATCTCCCGAGGTAGAGTTCTGTGTCAGAGTTTATGTGCGTGTTTTGCCCCTCGAGGCTTATTGTTTTGTCATCCTGTGTATTCATGTCCTATGTTAATAAAAACGCAAACTCATCAGTTGACTATAACGTCTCCTTAATGGCTCGCAAGAGCCATTCATGACAGGAGGTTGCAGCCAGACTGAGACGACAGTCCCGGTGAGTTCTGCCTAAGTGGACATTTGTTCTTCCCTGTCTGGGTGACTGCTTGTTGGGAGGATGTCGTCTTTCAGGCGCAGCGTTCGGCGCCTGGGCTACGAGCTAGCGGAGGCTCTGGACTATGTTGATGGAACGCTTTTCACCGCTATGCTTTACGACACCCCCAGCGATATACACCGACACCTGGACCTCGCTGAGGACATTATAATGCGCCTTTCCCGCTATTCCAACCACCCGGAAATTACGGCGAGGAAGGCTGACATCGCTGCGCAACGGGAGAGACTCCGTGGGCTGGAGGGAAACCCCGGCAGGAAGCCGAAGAGGAGGCATCCTCGCTCCTCACGTCCGGATCCCATTCCTGTCTCCGTTCCAGTCCAGGAGTTCGCACCGCCCAGGGGTGATCCCCATTGGGGTGTGTCATCATTCGGGAATCCCCCGGAGAAGCTACAACGCACAGCTGTTTCCATCCGGGACCGAGTGGCGGCAGCTAGCTCCGCTGTTCACCCCAAGCAGATAATTAGGCATGTGACGGCAGCTGTCAGGCTGGTGGAGAGGAATCCAGAGTTGAGTGACTTTCCTGAGTACACCGAGCAGCTTGCTTCTGTTTCTGCACAGGAGCGGCGATTCCCGGACCTCGCCTTCGCCTCGCCATCAGCCAGTGAACGTCGTCGCCACGCTCCAAACAAGACTCAGCGAGAACCCCGTCCGGATCCAGTTCCGGGTCGTCGCAAGGACTCCATCTCTCAGACAGCTGCCACTCCTGCGTCTCGTCTGGAGGGAACCCCCGCAGCCTCTCCCCCCGGGTCATCTTCCCCTGCGGTCCCGTCAGCTCATCGTGCCCGGTTCAGCTCGGCCGTCGTCCCCTCCTCCTCGATGTCTTCCCTGGCTGCTGTGTGTGCCCAGAGTCCTGCTCCGGCGAGGCCCGTCCTTGATCCATCGCGAGCGGCTCCTCCTCGTCTTCCCGGGGGGCCCTCTGTCACCATCCAGCGGGGGAAGGGAGGACTCAAGTCCACTGCGGCGGGTTCCATCAGCCCTCCGGGAATCAGGCCAGTGTCTATTCATTCTCTTCCTGTATTGGGTGGATTGCCTAGTTTGATTCCTGGGGGTGGAGTTCGGGGTTGACAGCCCCCCGAGCTTCCTCCACCTGCTGCAGAAATTAATGACGAACCTGCCACCTTTGTGTCTCCTTCCCCCAAGCGTCCTGTGGTGCCAGGCCAATGTCACCGGACGAAGAGGAAGCCTGCGGGCCTGGAGAGCCTGGTTCCAGCCCCGCAGCCGCATCACGGGCAGAGGAGGAGGGCGGACTGCCGTTTGGAACCTGCGCCGATGATGAAGCGTCCCTGGGTCTCCACGGTGGAGTGGTCCGACCCAGCAGGTCAAGGATCTCCTGCCCCCACGCCGTGCGGGTTGTCGGCATGGTCGTCAGCGCGGGAGGATCCTCAGGCTGTGGAGACCATCATGCTGGCTACGGGGCCCGCCGTTGCCGAGTGGGAGCCAGCGGACATTCTTCTTCGTCCTGAGCCCGGATCGCCGAAGTCCTGGACGGCGACAGAACCTGAGATTAGGCAAGTGCTCTACCTTATCATTTTTGCCTGTCTCTCGGGGAGACGAGCCGGGTGCAGCCGTCCGCTGCATCCGAGCCTGTCTCACCGGGTTCTGTTGCTACCGTTGATCCTGATCCCGGTCCTTTTCTCTCTCCTGAGCCTTCCCCCAGGGTCGCCGGTGATGAGTCGGTCCTAGTCTCTGCTCTGGAGGACCTGGGTTCGGGGTTGAAGGCTGTTCCCGGTGCCGTTCCAACCCAGTCAGGGTCCGTCGTGGGTGCAGCCGCGATCCAGTCGGGATCCATCGTGGGTGCAGCCGCGATCCAATCTGGGTCCATCGTGGGTGCAGCTCGAGCTCACGTGGGGTCCGATGGGAGGACTGTGCCTAATCTGGTGAAATTCAGAGGTAGAGCTGCAGATCTTCCGCCGATCATAGCTGGACTGTCTCCCTGTTTTTCGTCCATTCCTCGTTTCCATCCATCGGGGGACGCTGGGACTTCCTGTCTTTGGTTCGGCCCTCCCTTGCTTTTCCTCTCCATAGGGAGGCCGTCTCCGAGTGCTCTCCAGCGGTTCTGGTGGCGGAATGACATGGGTCAGCCGCCTGGGACATTGCTTCGCCTATTTGGCATTCTGGGTAGGCCGCCCGAACTAATTCTCTTCCCCCCATTAGTGATCTGGACGCTAGACGCAGGCAGGCCACCTGAACTTGTGGGTTTTTTCTCTATCGCACACTGTCTGCTGTCATCCCTCTCCCCAGAGATCGCATATAAGGAAGCCAATTTGGGCTAATTATTGATGTAAATGTTACTGACTCTAAGTGACTCTGCACTTTTCAAGAGGTGTTTATATTTGTGTCTCAATCACCCAGTTCTACATTGTATCTGAGGAAAATGTATGCATCAGCTCCTTTGCTCCCGTTTATACCAGTTTCCCTCAGCTTTGTGTATACATGTTACTGGTAATTTGCGGGCAATATGCCAATGTTATTGCATTGCTTCTAAGGAAGTGATTTTTTTTTTTTTTTTTACGTCTGGTGATATCAAAGTCGGCTCACTGTGTTAAGTTGGTATCATTTGTTCTGCATGGCAGATGATTGCTTTGTTCCTCTGTATGGCCCCATTTATGTAGTTTGTTCGAGGGCCGTCTTCTGTGTATTTCGCTTCTGTACTGGTTGCCGTATTCTGGAGGGGTTTTTTTCTCTCTCCCTGACTTTATGTCTTGCTTCTTGCCCGCCTGGCCGTACCCCCGCCTCCCTCCCTGGGGTGGTCTGGTTGACCCTCTGGGTGGGTGGGGGGGCTTTGATGTTACACGGCGCCTGGAATTCGCCTTGCGAATGGGGGGCTACTATTACGATCCGAGTGCTGACTCTGTCCGCGCTCAGGTGGTCTGGTATTTCTCCAGTTCTACCCCATTCTGGGTCTGGTCTTATGGCCTCCTCCGAGGCTTTTATTTTGACAGTGTCTCGGCAGACTTCCGGCTGTCAAAGCCCAGCTGCTCCGGGACAGCTGTATGATACTGTCATTAATTACCTTTCCCCTTTTCCTGATTGGGTTCTGTTCCCCATTTAAGGAAGCAGCTGAGGATTACTCCTCGCTGCGACCTACACCCTATGACATCGTGCACCTCAGTGTACGTAGCTGGAGTTCCTACGCCCAACTCCAGTTTCTTCTGCGACTCTGTTCCTCATCCTCCCGTAAGTGCTAACTGCTCAGCGTAGGTTCCGTCCTCGCTGTCTTCCCTAGCCAATCTCCCGAGGTAGAGTTCTGTGTCAGAGTTTATGTGCGTGTTTTGCCCCTCGAGGCTTATTGTTTTGTCATCCTGTGTATTCATGTCCTATGTTAATAAAAACGCAAACTCATCGGTTGACTATAGCGTCTCCTTAATGGCTCGCAAGAGCCATTCATGACAAAAATAGCAGGACAACCTTGGCTCAACCTTCCCATGGAAATACCTGATGACAGCTAGTTATCCCGTGTGCAAAAGTCTGTTGCCAAAGTCAGTACAGGTTTTCACCTTGGAAGAAGTTTTTCAAAAAGTCCTTTTTAGAGCTCATTTTATTTAAAGTGACACTGCTGCAAGAATTAAGTTTTTTTTCTGTTAACTTGTCTGTAACATGTTGTTTGTGACTTACAAGACATATCCAGTGCAAAATCTGACTGCAGTTGCAAGTCTGTGTTTTCCTGCTGTGAATTTCTAGTTAAGACCCTCCCCCCCTAAACAGGCAACTTTGGACAGAGCATTTCTAGCTACACAACCATTCCTGCTTAGCCTGATTAGCTATAACATTAACCAATCAGACAGATACTCTTGGCTCCCTGGGGGGAAGAGGGAGGAACCGAGGAGCAGTGATTTTGTGTGTGTGTGTGTGTGTGTGCACGCGTGCATGTGTGTATGTGTTCCTAGCTGAAAAGATGGCAGATTAAACCTGTTCAGTTTTAGGCTGTATGAGCAAATCCTCTTCTTT
Source organism: Pholidichthys leucotaenia (assembly GCA_020510985.1). NCBI lineage: Eukaryota > Metazoa > Chordata > Actinopteri > Cichliformes > Pholidichthyidae > Pholidichthys > Pholidichthys leucotaenia. The sequence goes on along the minus strand of CM035849.1, from coordinate 138,727,720 downwards.
TAAATTACATGTCTTACCCACAGACATAAAAATATGACAGCAATAATTATTTTGGGGGGGAAAAACCTCAGTGTCCCTGCTCAAATACAAAAGAGAAGGCTGTGGAGAAGGAAATAACCACACTGAGCTTTCCGAGCAGATGAATTTTATTGCCCCCTCTCACATCTTCCAGAATCAGAAACATTAACCTCATTTAGCAGGGACTCTCTTTTATATCCCAACACTCACAGGTCCATGCTACCTGAGGCCCTGCATTCACAATTCACTCCCCCATGACAATTCCCCTTGTCCCCCAGCCCTTTGATCTCCATGCTCTTCCGTCACAGGAAAACTACTGCATCTCCATGCTTTTCAGTCTGAGAGGAAAACTACAGCATGGGTCCCCGCCCCCTCCCCCAGAGTCTCAGACTGAGTGTTAACCCTCACGTCCTCTCGGCTTCAGCCTCCGGCCATAGCTGCTGTAACGGGGGGTCTTTGGCTCCACGGCACTGCTGTGCCGGTGGAGGGTTCCTGGGGGTGTGTCCGTCTGTGGGGGCACAATGGGGGGGGCATTCAGCATGCTCATGTGACTGCTCTGATGAATCGTTTACCTGGGGAGTTCTCAGGGGGGATCTTCCGCACCAAGGAGCTTGGGCCAACACCACCTGCTCGTCTGCTACCACAAAGGCGGGCTTAAGCCTGTCTATACAGATTCTCTCCTGGCGACCCCCCAAGTCTAACACAAAATGTTTGTCCCCGGGTTCCAGCACTCTGAACGGGTCACCGTAGGGTGGGCGCAATGGGGTCTGGTGGACATTGTGTCTGACAAACACAAACGCCGCGTCCTTCAAGGTTTTTGGCACAAAAGCGTGGGGAAAACAGTAGTGGGCCAGGCCAGGGAGCGTCCCTGCGTCTGCGCTATGCCGTGAATGTGGGGACGGATGGGTGTTCGGCGCGGGGTTATCTGGTAAAAATTCCCTGGGGAGCCGCAGCGGCTGAGAAGAAACCAGCTCTGCTGGGAAAGTCGCCAAATCCTCTTTCGGTGCGGAACACAACCCTAATAGAACCCATGACAACCAGTCCACCCAATTTGCATCCGTAAGCAAAGCCCTGAGTGCCGCTTTCAGTGACCTGTGGAAACGCTCACATAACCCATTGGCCTGTGGGTTGTACGCGGTCGTGTGATGAATTGAGACGCCCAGGCTCTGGGCCATCATGGACCAGAGGTCGGAAAAAAACTGCGGGCCCCGATCGGATGTGATCTCCGAAGGGGTGCCAAAACGTGCCACCCATGTTGTCAAAAAAGCACGTGCCATGTCTGCGGACGTGGTGGAAGCTAGCGGGACTGCTTCGGACCATCGCATGGTGCGGTCCACCACTGTCAGGAGGTGCGTGAACCCCTGTGATGGCGGGAGGGGGCCCATGAGGTCCACGTGAATGTGGTCAAACCTCTTAGCCAGGATATGGAACAGCTCCAAGGGGGCCTTTGTGTGCCTGTGCACTTTGGCTCGTTGGCACGCTACACAGGCTGCAGCTCACTCTTTCACCTGTTTGTTCAGGCTCGGCCAGACAAACTTTGCTGCCACTATTTTGACTGACGCGCATACTCCTGGGTGCGCCATTGCGTATGTTGGCCATCGCGTATGTTAGTGGCTTGTGGTCCACGAACGCAGTGAAGGTGCACCCTTTCAGCCAGAACTGGAAGTGGCGTATGGCCAGGCGGAGAGCCAGCAACTCCCTGTCGAACGCGCTGTATTTACGCTAATTTTCGTGCAAAGACCTGCTAAAAAAGGCGAGCGGCTGCCAAGAACCAGCGACGCACTGCTCCACGAGGGCCCCTATGGCCACGTCTGATGCGTCGGTAGTGAGCGCAATCTGAGCCACTGGGTCTGGGTGCGCCAGTAGTGCAGCCTTTGACAGAGCTGTTTTAACCTCGGAAAACGATTGTTCTCGCTCAGGAGTCCACTCGACTCTGTCTGCCGGCTTCCGTTTCTTAAGCGTGACGTACAACGGCTGCATGAGCTGGGCTGCACAGGGGAGGAAACAATTGTAGAAGTTAACCATTCCCAAAAACTTCTGCAGCGCCCTGACCATCTGAGGCTGGGGAAAATTCGCCACTGCGCGCACCTTGTCCGGCAAGGGTATTGCTCCCTCTGGTGAGACGTGGTGTCCCAAAAAATCGATCCCTGTCACCCCGAACTGGCATTTCGCCAGGTTGATTATTAACCCATGCTCCTCCAACCTCCGGAAAACTGTCCTGAGGTAGGATACGTGTTCGTCCTCGGACGCGATGGCCACCAGGATGTCATCCAGGTAGACAAACACAAACAGCAGATCACGCAACACCGCATCCATCATGCGCTGGAATGTCTGTGCCGTGCCTTTTAACCAGAAAGGCATGTGTAAAAACTCAAATAGACCAAACAGAGTTATTACTGCCGTTTTAGGTATGTCCTCCGTGCGCACTGGGACCTGGTGGTAACCGCGGACCAGGTCTTTCTTGGAAAAAATGCGTGCCCCGGTGTGGTGAACGGAAAAATCCTGAATATGGGGGATCGGGTAGCGGTCGTGCACTGTGGCGTTGTTTAACCTGCGGAAATCTCTCCAAGGTCGCCACAATCCCTCAGCCTTAGGAACCATATGTAGTGGGGATGCCCATGGGCTGTTTGAGCGTCTGATGATGCCCAATTTTTCCAAGTTGACAAACTCCTCGCGTGCTATGGCCAGTTTAGCTGTGTCCAGGCGCGAGGTCGTGCGAAAACGGGCAGCCCGGTGGTGGTAATAAAGTGCTCCACCCCATGTTTAGTGATGGTCGCCGAAAACGTTGGGACTGTGAGTGCTGGGAACTGGGTGAGCAGTGTGTGGAACTTACCACCTGGAACTGTGACGTTGGCTAGCGTTGTTGGCCCAGTTCCTCGAGCTGTACGGGGAGAGAATCAAAAGACATTGTGTTAATCAGGCGTCTGTGAGCACTATCGACTAGTATTCTGTGTGCACACAAAAAATCAGCGCCTAAGATTGGGAAACTGCATGCTGCTGTGACGAATGTCCATTGGTACGTACGGCCGTGCAAGGATACAGTCAGTGTCCTCTCACCAAAAGTCCTAATATCTGAGCCATTTGCGGCCGTCAGCTCGGGGCCGCTAGTTCCCGACAGCCGGTCGGCATAGGATGGCAGGATGAGGCTGTTTTGGGAGCTGGAGTCCACGAGGAACCGTCTCCCCGAGCATGAGTCTGTCACGTAGAGCAGCTTGCTTGCTTCACTGGCGGTCGCAGCCACTACCAACTGTCGGTCCCGGCGTTTCCCGAATGCTTGAATTGGCACGGTGGCATGCATCGGCGTGTGTCCTCTCCAAAATGGCAGTGGTAGGAGCAGAGCGTGTCTCTCTGGCGCTTCCTGGCCCCTGCTGCTGCTACCATCGCTGGCTCCTCGCCTCCGCTGGCCGTCTCGCTGCGTTCCAACGCCGCTGCGTTCACTGTGAGGGCTCTGGTGGTGAGGATGATCTGATCTGCCTCCTGGGCTAGCGCACGGTAGTAGTCACGCGTGCCAGCAACGGCGAGTTGGCAAGGACCGCTCTGGCCGCCGTTGGGAGGTTCCAGAGGAAAAGGTTCTGCATTCACAATTCACTCCCCCATGACAATTCCCCTTGTCCCCCAGCCCTTTGATCTCCATGCTCTTCCGTCAGAGGAAAACTACTGCATCTCCATGCCTTTCAGTCTGAGAGTTAAACTACAGCATGGGCAGCATGGGTCCCCCACAAGGCGAAGGCACCAAGACCACTACCCGTTTGCGTGTGGCACAACGGCTGGGGTGAGCTAGCCATTGCGGTTGTGGTTCTACGCCAGCAGTGCACCAGACCGCTGGCCCCCAGTGAGTTGATCTCGACGAGACCGCTCGTCAGGAGATCCTCTGCAAATGGGCAACCAGAGACCGGCGGGGAGCCCTCCAGCCTCCAAGCGGGGCCGGGCAATGACTTTCTGCTCCACCGAGAATGATCCTTCTTCAAGTTGGTCTTCTCAAATCCCAGGCTCAAAGTCCTCTTCCTCCAGCTATTGGAGGGTGGGAGCAAGGGCGTAACTTTGTTTCAAACATTGGAGGGTTTGAGATCTCTGCCCGTATAACAATTTAAAAAAAAAATCTTTTTCCTATAGAGCTGTCAGGTCATCAGTACAGGCAGTTGTCCCCAATGTCCTCTTTTTCATTTTTAAAGGAAAATGATTTTGTTAAGCAAAAAATGACAGTATATGTATCCTAGTGTGGAGGAAGAGCGCAAAATCGTTAACTTTGCTAAAAGGACAAGTGTGGAGATTGTGTGGAAAGGATGAGGCAGAGTTATTTCTCAGGTTCCATTTTATTCTCAACACACTCTCCAACATTCCAAAGCAGAAGAAGGAAAACCCCCCAACATCTGCCAGTCTTATACCCCTGACATCAAAGTACAAAATCCCATTTTCTTTAAATCCCAAACACAATGCATCCCCCCTGCAGTTCCTCTCTCTTCCACCCAAACCTGGGTGGTCAGGAAATCATTCATGTCCATCTCTTTGCATATCAAAAGGCCAACTCTCTCGTCCTCCTCTTATCCCCAGGAGGTCCAGACCTTTTGTTCCTCTTCAGACGTGAAGCCAAAATAAGCACACAGGAATATACATGAGAGAATATGAACAGTCATATACATGTGAGCCCGTGAAACTACATATGTGCACCACATATAACCCCCCCACCCAAACGTCTAAGATGGAACAAACAAACACAGATTGCATGTCATAATAAAATCGCCACACATCAGTCCACATGCCGTCTTGGTCTCAACCGTCTGCCGTATCTGCTGCAGGCGGGCTTAACCTCTTCCGCGGCGTCCTCCTGCTGTGGAGCTGCTGTCTGGGGATTAAAACTGTTAGTCAATCTCTGTGAGTGTACTGGGGAATGCTCCCTAGGGGGTCTACCCCGTCGCGGGGCCCTCGCCAACTGCACAGTTTCGTCAGCCATCACAAAAGCAGATTTGAGTCTGTCTATGCCAATCATCTCCTTTCTGCCCCCCAAATCTAGCAAAAAATGCTTATCACCTGTTTCTAGCACTCTAAATGGTCCATCGTAAGGCGGTCGCAGAGCTGTGCGGTGGGCATCATGTCTGACAAAAACAAACTCCGCATTTTTTAAAGCTTTAGGCACAAAAACACGCGGAAAACTGTGGTGAACGGGGCCTGGTAGGACACTCGGGCCATTGCTATTCTGCAACCGCTGAGCCGAGGAGAACTCTGGCGCTGGGTTGTCAGGGAGAAATTCTCCAGGCAGCCGAAGTGGCTGTGCGAATACTAGCTCCGCTGGGGAGGCGTCTAAATCCTCTTTAGGTGCAGAACGCAACCCCAATAGAACCCATGGTAGTTTGTCAACCCAATTTGCATCCGTAAGCGATGCTCTGAGAGCCGCCTTCAGCGACCTGTGAAAACGTTCGCATAACCCGTTAGCCTGCGGGTGATACGCGGTCGTGCGGTGGATTGTTGCTCCCAGGCTGCGGGCCATCGCTGACCAAAGTTCGGAAACAAATTGTGGGCCTCTGTCAGACGTAATATCCGACGGAACTCCAAAACACGCTACCCATGCAGTTAAAAAAACGCGCGCCACCTCCTCAGCTGTGGTTGATGACAGGGGAACCACTTCTGGCCAGCGCGTGGTGCGGTCAACCATTGTCAGAAGATGTGTGCACCCTTGCGAGGGAGGTAGGGGGACTACGAGGTCCACATGGACATGATCAAACCTTTTAGCTGGAATATGAAACGGCTCCAAAGGAGCTCTCGTGTGTCTATGCACTTTGCATAGACACACGAATTTCCATCTTGCCTTGAGAGAGAGCAGTCGCATTTTTCTTCCCTCCTCCCCTGCCTTCCTGATCTATTCCCAGCTTTTGCAATGTTGTGTTTTTGTCTGTGTTTAGTCGCTCTTCTTCTGCTGAATCTTAATCTAAACGGAAATTATGGATTTGGAAGCGGCTTAAATGTGCTATTGTCACTATTTTTTCAACAAGAATTGGGCCAAGGGGGAGCCCAAGAATTGGAACCTACGAGGAGACTCATGGACATTGGAATTCATGCGTCTATGGAAACATTATTGGTTATGATCTCAGGACTTCTATTTTTGGCTGTGGAGTTCCCTGATGCATCAGAAATTGAAGGAAAGTGAGAGAGCTGTTCAAGCGGACCCAGCAAGCTCCTTCATCAAATTCGACCAGTTGGGGAGGGCACGAGTAGCGGCAACGGTGAACTGAATGACAGTGATTCAGTGAAGGAATACATCTGAAGCCCTGTGCTCTCTATGGAAAAACAGTTTAAGCCTGCATATATAATGAAAGCACAGAACTACACGGATGAGGACAAATTCTATTCTCTGAGTGCACTGTGCTGATTTGATTTGATTTGACCTTGTTTGCCCCGTGTTTACATTCCTCCTGACTGAGATAAGTGGAAGGATCGGCTCATGTCTACCCAAACAATCAACAATCAGTTGTTTGTTGTCAGCGGATTGGACCCCCGAGGACAATGCCCATGTGCCCTCTGCAAGCAAGAGAGAGAGAGAGAGAGAGAGAGAGACTCTGGACTCTGGACTTGTTTATAAGTCACATGATTATAACATCTATCCACTGCCAGGAGGCGCCCTCTGCTGCTCACTAACAACTGTTACATTTACACTACACAATGCATACAACACTACATGCATACGATATACACACACTGCTCTCCTTCTGCGTGTGATTTGTCTACTAAATGTCTGCTAAATATGCATTGAGGGTTTTTTTGCCTGCAATCAAAATTCCGCTTACTCATTAAGCGTCAATTTGATAAAACATGTTTTTTTCTCTCGCCTATTGTGTCATATCCTCTCTTTTCTTTTTTTTTCCTTTCTTCTTTATGACTGGCGCCTAGCGGCTGCCCCGGCCTTGGATGCGCCGCTCTGCAGAGCGTGCCCAAATGCCAAGTCACGTTTCGTTACCTTGTATTCATACATGTGTAATGACAATAAAGTTGAATCTCATCTCATCTCATCTCATCTTTGGCCCGCTGACAGGCCATGCAGGCTGCTGCCCACTCTCTAACTTGCTTGCGCAGGCCCGGCCATACAAATTTCTCCCCTACCATTTTGACCGAAGTGCGCACCCCCAGGTGCGCCAGCAAATGGATCAAATCAAAAGCGCGGTGGCGCCACGAGGCCGGAACCACCGGACGGGGTCGCCCGGTGGAAACATCGCAGATTAGGGGGGGCATACCGTCTTGCAGCACCCTGTCCTCCAGCCTTAACCCTGTTGGTCCAGACTGGAGCGCGCGCATGTCCGCATTGCCGCCCTGCTCCGCGGCCATGGCTGCGTAATCTATCCCTATGCAGACTGGGGCCGCGCGCACTTCTGCGCCGCTACCCTGGTCCGCGGCAACAGCTGCGAAATCTACCTCTACGCGGGCTGGAGCAGCCATGGCACATGAGAGGCAGTCTGCCACTACGTTAAGTTTACCCGCTACATGCTGGATATCGGTAGTGAACTCCGAAATTGCGGCCAGCTGTCTCTGCTGCCGGCCCGACCAAGGTTCCGAAATCTTGGCCATCGCAAAAGTCAGCGGCTTGTGGTCAACGAACGCGGTGAAACGGCGTCCCTCCAGCCAAAACTGGAAGTGACGAATAGCCAAATGGAGAGCTAACAACTCCCTGTCGAATGCGCTGTATTTTCGCTCACTATCGCGCAAAGTCTTGCTGAAAAACGCGAGCGGCTGCCAGGCTCCAGCCACATACTGTTCCACAACCGCCCCTATGGCCACATCTGACGCGTCAGTAGTGAGCGCCATGCGGGCCGTTGGGACTGGATGCGCTAACAACGCAGCGTTTGCCAAGGCTGTTTTGACTTCAGAGAATGCGCGCTCCCGCTCAGGAGACCATTCGATTTTATTTGTGGGTTTTTGTTTTTTAAGCGCAGCGTACAATGGTTGCATGAGCTGCGCCGCACGGGGGAGGAAACAGTTATAAAAATTCACCACTCCCAAAAACTCCTGTAACGCTTTGACCGTTTGTGGCTGGGGAAAATTTGCCACCGCGCGCACCTTGTCAGGCAGAGGAACTGCTCCTTCGGGAGAGACGCGATGCCCCAAAAAATCAATCTGCGCCACCCCGAACTGACACTTCGCTGGGTTGATTATTAGCCCGTGCTCCGCCAACCTCCAGAAAACTGCCGTGAGGTGGTTTTCGTGTTCATCTTCGGATGCACTGGCTACCAAAATGTTGTCCAGGTAGACGAACACGAAAGGGAGATCACGCAACACCGTGTCCATCATGCGTTGGAAAGTCTGCGCTGCGCCTTTAAGCCCAAACGGCATGCGCAAAAACTCAAAAAGCCCGAAAGGAGTTATTACCGCTGTTTTGGGTATGTCCTCAGCGCGGACTGGGACCTGATGATAACCGCGTACCAGGTCTATCCTAGAAAAAATGCGCGTCCCCGCCAAATGAACTGAACAATCCTGGATATGTGGGATTGGGTAGCGGTCATGTGCTGTAGCATTGTTCGGCCTGCGAAAATCACCACACGGCCGCCACGAGCCATCAGTTTTAGGGACCATGTGAAGCGGTGAAGCCCAAGGGCTCTTTGAACGTCGGATGATGCCCAATTTTTCCAGGTTGGTGAACTCCTCGCGTGCTATGGCCAGTTTAGCTGAATCCAAGCGCCGAGCTTTTGCAAAAACGGGCGGTCCGGTGGTAGTAATAAAATGCTCCACCCCATGTTTAGCCACGGACGCCGAAAACGTTGGCACCGTGAGTGCTGGAAACTGAGTGAGGAGTGTGTGGAACTTACCACCTGCAGCTGTGACGTTGGCTTGTGCTGTTGGCGGGGCCACTCGCGCTGTACAGGGAATAGAAGAAAAAGAGAGTGCATTAACCAGGCGTCTGTTAGCAAGATCGACCAACAAACCATGTGAGCACAAAAAACCAGCACCTAACATGTTGAAATTGACTGCCGCTATGACGAAAGTCCACTCGAATGTGCGGCCGTGTAACGACAGAGACAGGGTCTTCTCCCTGAAGGTCTTAATCGCCGAGCCGTTCGCTGCTGACACCACAGGGCCACTGGAAGACACCAGCCAGTCAGCGTAGGAAGGTGTGATGAAACTCAGCTGGGAGCCTGTGTCCACGAGGAAGTGCCTCCCCGATCGCGCGTCCCTCAAGTAGAGCAGCTTGTTCTCCTCACCGAGAGCCGCAGCTGCTACCGACTCCCGGTCTTGGCGTTTCCCGAGCGCTTGAATTGGCATGGTGGAATGCACTTGCGTGCCCTCTCGGCGAAACGGCGATGGTAAAAGCAAAGGACGTCGTCCGCTCCGCGCCTCCTGGTCCCCGTCGCTGCCGTCGTCGGTGAGTCTGGTGCTGCAGCCTCTGGCCCCCTGCCATCTCCGGATGTTGCGCCCAGCTCCGCTGCTGCGGTCGTGGCTGTGTGTCGTCTATGGGCGTCGATGAGTCGTTGCGCCTCCTGGCCCAGCTCGTGGTAGTCTCGGTGGGCCAGCAGCTGTGAACTGGCCAGGGTAACTCTCACCGCTGGTGGTAGTGTCCTGAGGAAAAGGTGGGCGAAAATAAAGCCATCATCTTCGGCGTCTCTCAAACTCAGCATCTTCGCCATCGGGTCTGCAGGTCTGTCGACCTCACACTCAGTCAACGCCAGGAGCTTCTCTGCTCGCTCTCCCAGCGAGGGGGTGAAAAAACGGATGAGAGCAGCCTTCAAAGTGCTGTACTTGTCGTCGTCTGGCGGGTGGTTGATCAGGCTGTCTACACGCTGGGCTATGTGGTTGTCCAGCTTTGCAACTACATGGTAGAACTTCGTGGCGTCTGCCGAAACCTTCCCAAGATGGAACTGTGCCTCAACTGCGTTAAACCAGGAGCGCGGACTGTTCTGCCAGAAGTCCAGAAGCTGGACTGTGGTAGCTGCATTAGCTTGGCTGGCTCCTGATGAGTCCAGTGCAGGAGAATCGTCTCCGGCCAAAATACGTCTTAAGGTCACCAGTGTGGAGATTGTGTGGAAAGGATGAGGCAGAGTTATTTCTCAGGTTCCATTTTATTCTCAACACACTCTCCAACATTCCAAAGCAGAAGAAGGAAAACCCCCCAACATCTGCCAGTCTTATACCCCTGACATCAAAGTACAAAATCCCATTGTCTTTAAATCCCAAACACAATGCATCCCCCCTGCAGTTCCTCTCTCTTCCACCCAAACCTGGGTGGTCAGGAAATCATTCATGTCCATCTCTTTACATATCAAAAGGCCAACTCTCTTGTCCTCCTCTTATCCCCAGGAGGTCCAGACCTTTTGTTCCTCTTCAGACGTGAAGCCAAAATAAGCACACAGGAATATACATGAGAGAATATGAACAGTCATATACATGTGAGCCCGTGAAACTACATATGTGCACCACACAAGGCTAATTTACCCCTTTATTTTGGCATTCCCATATTAGTAACAGTTGTAAAAATTATTTCCCTATTTTACCAAATCTATATTCAGCCTTGTAATAGTCTATGCCACTATGAAGCAGCAGGTCTACTTAATACCTATTGTGTGTTAAGTATTTCAGCACTGGCAGAAATCAAGTTTTGACTATTGTTACCTGGTCATGTGTGCCTCCTGTGCCTCCTCTCTCTCTAGAGTCATCAGTACTGTCTCTCTGTCCCTCTGGACACCTGTGCTGATTCTCTGGTTACCTTTACCTCCTCTCTCCTCTCCTTTTTGGTTCACCCTACTGCTGCCACATTCTTGCTCCTGATATAAAAAACTCAGTTAATGTTCAAATGGTTTAAAAGAGATACTTCATGGACAATTTTGGAGGATGTAATTCATGCTAGATTTTTCAATGTCAAAAACTTGGAAAGATGTAAAATATTTTTCACCCCTTCTTCCCTTCTTAACAGTGCAATCAGTATTAACTGAGGTTAATCTAGCCACTGAGAGAGGCTTAGTCACCATTAATCTTAACTCATTTTTTTGTTATTAATGAAATAATAAATAAATAGTGAAGACTAGCTAATTACATATTACACAAAGTGCTTGCATACACATATCTCTTAGATCCACATATACACCCTCACCCCCACCCCCACACACAAAAACTGCTTTAGCTCTACACATACAAATATGCACACACACACAAACTCCACAGGAAAGTCTCTGTTCCTGTTTCCATATATGGGCATCTGCAGGGCAAAAGAGAAGACATATTGATGCTGAGAGGAAGCCATGAAGGAGGGAACTAGCAGGATAGAGGAGGAGCCATCTGGACGCCAAGAGGACAGTTTGGACAATGAACATGTATTGTTAGAAACTTACTGGGAAACGCCCCACTAACTGGAAGCCTTTTTGTAGCTGTGAATTCCTTTATGCGGGGTCCTTTCCAGCAAAGGGAGCTGGGAGGAGACCTGTGGCCATGTACACTGACTCCCTGTGTGGTTCAATAAAAGTTAAGCTGAGAAATAGTATTTCTTCTGTGATTATTAGTTGGTTAACTGAAAAGATTCTGCTGACTGTCCAAAAATTAATTTTTACAATTTTGGTGGTGAACTGTTTTGCCAATGGACATCAGGAGACAAAGCCTTTGTCTGCATGTCGTGGACAATCCAGGGACCCCACTGATCAGAAGGTGAGAAACTTTTCTAAAAATCTCTGTAGGATTGTCTGCGACATTCAGTCAAAGTAAGTCTTTGGTCCTGTTTTTTAAATTCTATTGGAAAACATAATATTAAGATAATATTACATTTTGTGGCTATTTTCTATGATTGTAAGAACATGCAGGGAGTCACAAGCATGCATACATTTACATGTTAGGGACAGATTAATGAGCCACTTTTTAAAGATACATAGGGAGTTTTAATATAAAATAAAGCTTTCATATGTTATAGATACATAGAAAATCTTAAGATTTTTACATGTTACTAATGATACATTTGGGTTCTAAATCTTTTATTGGGTTTTAGACCTTTGAGTTTTTAACCTCTTTGACTAGTCTTTAACTTTTTAATATGATCCTTCTCTCTTATCTCTGGTTTTCTCTCATCTCTTTGTCTTTATACCCTGATTGATGGAGCCTTGAGTATTTTTATCATGCTTATAGTCAGCTTCATGTGTGCCTGTGTTTGTGTTTATGTTGAATGTAATTGTGGTTTGTAAATATGGATGTCACCAGACTGCAAAACAAATCTACCTACGGGTACAAATAAAGGAACCTGAACCTGAACCTGAATAGGCTGCATCATCCATCCATCCATCCATCCATCCATCCATCCATCCATCTTCTTCCGCTTAATCCTTTTTGGGTCGCGGGGGGGCTGGAGCCTATCCCAGCATCTTAGGGCGAGAGGCAGGGTACACCCTGGACAGATCGCCAGTCCATCACAGGGCCAATCAACCATAGCTAAATTGCTCTTACATTTATAAGGTAGTGTTTTCAGGACTATTTAGATGTTTTAAGAAAAATCTTTATAATTTTCAAAACTATGGGCTATATGTAGTCTGCAGTACTAACTTTACTCTCATCTGCTTGTTACCGTTCTTTTCTAAATTTGTTTTTATTTTCTCATTTTTTTAAACATCTTTTCATAAAGGTACAATTTTTTTTAATTTTGAATGTTTTTAGTGACAAATTCGTGACCTTTTTCATGCAGAATTGTAACTTTTTACCTAAAGCCTCTTACCTTGTTTTTTTATTCGGAAAAGGTGAAGAAATCAGAAGCAGCAGCAGATTAAAATTAAGATTAGTCAATCAGTTGTTTTAATAATCAATAGATCAGTTGACTATTAAAATCCAAATTTATAATTTTCCTCACAGCTGAAGGTTATAATTGCATTTATAACTAGTTTGATACCTGTTATTTTAAAATGTTGGCCTACTAAAACTGTGGTGGTTTCTGGTTTCCAACAACAGGGTGGCATAGGAGGAAATCAAATTCCAGGTCTGAATTTTGTCCCAGTCCACCCCTCAGTGTACTGAAGATGTGGTGGTTTATAATATTTTCTGGTAATATTTGACACAGAATAAAAAAAGTTTGAAACACATTCTAAACTGCTCTTTATAAACTGGAGAAATAAGAGTTTTTGTTTTTACCGAATATGTTGAATATAATTAACGCTGGCCTGTGAAACTGATCTTTATAAATTTAAAAGAAAAAACTGTATTCTGTGATATCGTGAAGAATATTGTTATCGTGAAAATTCACAGAAATATCATGATATCATTTTTTGGGCCATATCGCCCACCCCTACTTCTGAGTATAATAATGTTGGGTGTTTTGTACTTATAATCTTGCTAAAATATAAAAGGATGAACTACAATGGGTCTCAAATATTTGTAGACGTGTCCTGTTATATAGTACTGCATGAGTTTACTGACGATAGACTATAAACTACATGTATAAACTAAATCAGTTATAATGGTGACTGAACAACTCCCATTCCCCAAAGTGCAAGATATAACATTTATGAATATAAGTCATAAAAGATCACACAAATAAGTCTGACAAACAAATAAACAATGCTAGATGTTCCATTCATTTTCAATTTCTGTAATTAATATTCATCATCATCACACAATCAAATAAATCTTAGTGTTCAGTCCCTTTCATATTTGTCCAAGTCAAACAGGTGGATTAAGCGGAAGATGATGGATGGATAACATGTGTGATTGCCTACATATAGCCTACACCTCTTTGTATTTCACTTTCAAACACAGCTTACATTTGGGCCTATAAAGCCTAATTGGCCTACTTGTTTTCAGACATGAATACTTGCTTTCTACGGGCATGCACTAATATAAATTATAATGGTGACTGAACAACTACCATTCCCCAGCATAATAGTGCAAGATACACTATTATGAATATAACTCATAAAAGATCACACAAATAAGTGATCTGACAAAAAATAAACAAGCGGTTCTTAAACAGTAGCTAATAACCCGGTTAACCGGAAGAAGGAGGAAGGAGGAAGAAGCCCCCCAGGAGACAGCTAGCCACCAGGGCTGCTCGGAGAGGCGCTCTGGCCACCGGCAGAGTGAAGAGGCCTCGCCGTCACAGGCCCGTGGCTCTGAGAGAGATCCGTCGCTACCAGAAATCCACGGAGTTGCTCATCCGTAAGCTGCCCGCCCAGCGCCTGGTGAGGGAGATTGCTCAGGACTTCAAGACCGTCCTGCGTTTCCTGAGCTTCGTCGTCATGGCTCTGCAGGAGACCAGCAAGGCCCACCTGGTGGGTCTCTTCTTCGCTAAGGGGGTCACCATCATGCCCAAAGACTTCCAGCTGGCCCGCTGCATCCGCGGAGAGAGAGCTTAGACTTTCTGCTGCACATTCACCAGCCATAATGCTCTGCACTGTGTGTCTATATATATACATTTATAGGGTAATATGGACATATGTTTACTAGATGTTGTTTTTTCTTGCCTTCTGATTGTTGCTCTGAGTGTTGCTATCCCTATGCTGTTGCAATCCTGGAATTTCCCCATTGTGGGACTAATAAAGGCTTATCTTATCTTATCTTATCTTATAATGGATGTTCGATTCATTTTCAATAATTTTGTAATTAATATTCACACAATCAAATAAATCTTAGTGTTCAGTCCCTTTCATATTTGTCAAAGTCTAACATGTGGGATTGCCTACATATAGGCTACACCTCTGTATTCCACTTTCAAACACAGCCTACATTTTGGGCCTGTAAAGCCTGATTGGGCTGCCTGTTTTAGACAGGAATACTTGCTTTCTATGGGCATGCACTAGTTTCTATTAAAAATTAATGTTTTTAAAAACTGATTTTATGCAATATTCTAATTTTTTGAGAAACTGAATTTGGGGTTTTCATGAACTATAACCCATAATCATCAAAATTAAAAGAAATAAATCGCACTGTGTGTAATGAATCTATGAGTTTTTGAATTAAATTACTGAAATAAATCAGCTTTTTGATGACATTCTAATTTATTAAGATGCACCTGTATTTTTTTTTTCCCAAATAAAATCCTACTGTGGTGACCCCCACAGCCTACGGGACAAGCAGAGCGCTCAGCTGGAGCAATTAGCAGAACAGTGAGATGTATGGACTGATATCAATAGGCAGCCTCTCTTTGTCTAATCCCGGCGCCAGTAATCCTGCTATTGATATGTGTGACTCTAATGCAGATGTCCATGCTTTACTGCTGTGCATGTATTGTCTGTAGCTGGGTATATAAGTCAACTGCATATCGCTTGCTCTCTCTTCTTGCTCACTCGTATTACTTGTTGCTGACTTGAGATGGAGGGATCGCTCCAGCGTACTGCCACCGCGCTGGGCGACCCTCGTGATGGAGGATGAATAACACACCCTTTTAAACTTCAGTTCGCTGTGTCTGCCTTGCACTTATTTCGTTCCTCCACACTACAAAAATAAGTAAATATAAAATGGAGTTAATAAATAGGTACCTAAATTATGTGCAATATATTGTTACAACTTGTTCAACTCTCTGACAGCAGCAGGAACAAAGTTGTTTTTGTAGCGCTGGGTTTTACTTTATTTATTACATTAAAGAACGTAAACCCTAAACTAAAGTATAAGCAGCTACAGCAGTGTAATATAACCACAGACACTCATTCACCACATACTGTCTTCATCTCATTTCTCTGTTGTGGGGCATGAGGGGGTTTTGGTCCTTTTAATATATTAAATTAATTTGGTATTGTGGGGCACATATGTTGGTTTCATATGCTCCACAAATATATTACTGTATGTTTATTGTGTGCTTCACGTCTCAGGGGAACAAAGGGACTGAGCCTCCTAGAGGTAACAGGAGGGTGTGAGATTTGGCCTTTTGTTTCAAGAAGATGGCCTTGAGAGATTTCCTGACATCCGGAAAAAAATGCAGGCAGATGATCCGCATTACTGCGCTTTTTTTTTTTTTTTTAAGAAGGCAGGAGTCTGAAAAAGCCTTAAAACTAAATTACTTCTTCACAACTAGACGCAGACATTCCAAGCACAGAGTGACGCTTCTTGGGCCATGTTTTTTTTTTTTTTTTTGTCATTTCTATGGTAACGTGTAACTTCCGCTGGCAGCGTAACGGACCCCATATATCGTAATATTCATTTTTACACCAGTATCAAAAAGGTTGTCATAGCCAGGAGCGGCACTGGGGTTAAGCTCCCAGTGCTCATAAAATGCTCCTTATGGCGTACGTCTCGAAAAGCCTCTGACAACTAAGTCCAACTCCTAGCCTGCCCGTGTGGTTTAGTCTCTAAGCCCGGCGGAACTGCTTTTACTAATAGGAGAAGGGGCGAGGGCGGATCTCTGGCGCCTTAAAACCAGATGCTTCGGGTAGATGGTGGCTCGTCAACCTGGGAAGGTAGCCCATCTAGGGGAAGGTAAACCCTGATTTCAAACCTCCGCTGCCTTGCGGCACACCCTGTCACGGGAAAGGCTTCAGGAATCAGAATCAGAATCAGAATGAGATTTATTGCCATTGTTCATGTAGTACACAAACTAGGAATTTGTCTCGGTGCAATGCTGCAACATTAAACATTGAGTAACACTAAAGATAAAAACTATGCATGCAATAAAAGGTAGAATAAGAATAAGTAATGCTAATCTATGCAATTTTTAAGTATATTAACAAGAGCAGCAGATATTGTGGAGTTCCACATAGTGCAGTCGGCAATGCAAAAAGAAAACAAGTGATAATTGTCATGAGTCCGGTTGAGCTGCTGTACATAGTGCACGAGAGTCTAATAACTAACTAACTAACTAACTAACCTGCACTTATATAGCGCTTTTCTAGTCACAAAGACCACTCAAAGCACTTTCATTAATACTAACCCTCTATTCAAGGGCCTATAGGAAACAAATATCTAGGGACAATTTAGAACAGCCAATTAACCTAACATGCATGTTTTTGGCATGTGGGAGGAAACCGGAGAAATCCCGGAGTAAACCCACGCAACACGGGGAGAACATGCAAACTCCACACAGATCACTGTTGGTCGGGGGCTGGGATCGAACCCACGATCCCACGATCCCCACAATCCCCCGGCCAAGGGTAAACTGTGCTGCCGCAGTGCTAACCACTGCGCCACCGTGCAGCCCCACCACTGCGCCACCACTGCGTAATAAGTCACTTAGTGTTCAGCAGTCTGATGGCAGAGGGGAAGAAGCTGTTCATGTAGCGGGAGGTTTTAGTCTGAATGGACCGAAGTCTCCTGCCTGAGGGGAGGGGGGCAAACAGTGCGTGTCCAGGGTGTGAAGGGTCGGCTATGATCCGACCTGCACGCCTCCGGGTCCTGGAGATGTACAGGTCCTGGAGGGATGGGAGCTTGCAGCCAATCACCTTCTCAGCAGCGCGCACAACGCGCTGCAGTCTTAGTCTGTCCCTGGCAGTGGCTCCTGCGTACCACACAGTGATGGAGGTGGTGAGGATGGACTCGATGATGGCCGTGTAGAACTGCACCAACATCTTGGTGGGCAGCTTGAGCTTCCTCAGCTGCCGCAGGAAGAACATCCTCTGCTGGGCCTTTTTGATGAGGGAGCTGATGGTCGGCTCCCACTTGAGGTCCCGGGTGATGGTGGTGCCCAGGAAGCGGAAGGAATCCGCAGTGGTGATGGGAGAGTCTGTGAGGGTAAGGGGGGGCAGAGGGGCTGTGACTTTTCTGAAGTCCACGATCATCTCCACTGTCTTCAGAGCGTTCAGCTGCAGGTTGTTGTGGCTGCACCAGGACGCCAGCTGGGCCACCTCCCTCCTGTAGACGGACTCATCGCCGTTGGAGATGAGCCCGATGAGGGTGGTGTCGTCCGCAAACTTGATCAGCTTGACAGACTGGTGGCTGGAGGTGCAGGAGTTGGTGTACAGGGAGAAGAGCAGGGGGGAAGTACACAGCCCTGGGGTGATCCGGTGCTGATGCTTACAGAGTCCGAGACAGTCTTTCCCAGCCGCACATGCTGCCTCCGGTCCGTCAGGAAGTCGGTGATCCACCTGCAGAGGGAGTCAGGCACGTTGAGCAGGGACAGCTTGTCCTGGAGCAGGGCGGGGCGGATGGTATTGAATGCAGAGCTGAAGTCCACAAACAGGATCCTGACGTAGGTTCCCGGGGAGTCCAGGTGCTGCAGGATGGAGTGGAGGGCCAGGTTGACTGCGTCGTCCACAGACCTGTTGGCTCTGTAGGCGAACTGCAGCGGGTCAAGGAGGGGAGTGGTGATGGTCTTGAGGTGGTGCAGAACCAGGCGCTCAAAGGACTTCATGACTACAGAGGTGAGCGCTACGGGTCTGTAGTCGTTAAGTCCAGTGATCCGTGGCTGCTTGGGGACAGGGACGATGGTAGAGGTTTTGAGGCAGGCCGGCACGTGGCATGACTCCAGGGAGGTGTTAAAAATGTCTGTGAAGACAGGAGTCAGCTCCTCCGCACAGTGTCTCAGGGTGGAGGGAGACACGCCGTCCGGACCGGGGGCCTTGCGCGGGTTCAGTCTGGAGAACTGTCCTGCTCACTGATGGCAAGGGCAGGGGGGGAGGAGGGGGGGCCGCCTTTGATGAAGTGGGGACCATGGAGGCAGTGACACTGGGGGGAGGGGGGGAGTTGGGCACAGCTGACGAGGTGTCAAAACAGGCATAGTGTTGGGACAGTCTTTGACAAAGGGCTTTGTCATCCTGTCCCTTAGAAGCCTGAGGCCAATAGTTGGTGATTTGCCTCAGTCCTCTCCACACAGAAGCAGAGTCGTTAGCAGTGAACTGCTGCTGGAGACTCTCAGAATACACAGATTTAGCTCTCCTCAGCTCTCTGCTAAACCGGTATTTGGCCTCCTTGTAGCAGTCCCTGTCTCCACTTTTCAACGCTGCTTCCTTCTCCTTCCTGATCTGTCTGAGCTTAGCTGTGAACCAGGGCTTGTCGTTGGAGTAACTCACCCTGGTGCGCGATGGAAGAATGCACTCCTCACAAAAGTGGATATATGAGGTCACAGTGTCCGTGTACTCATCCAGATAATGCGTGGCTCCTTTAAACATGTCCCAGTCAGTTGTTTCCAAGCACGTGCGCAGCTCCTCCACAGCTTCACTGGTCCATTTCCTCGTAGTGCTCGTAGTGCTCTTTTGTGAGCTTCAGTCTCTGTCTGTATGTGGGGATCAGGTGGACCATCACGTGATCAGATAGTCTGAGCGCAGCGCGGGGAACAGCGCGATACGCGTCCATTTTTCCTCAGGAGTCAACCCTGAGGAAAAATCAGGAGTCGGAGCCCCTAAGGCAGTTCTCTGTTGTGCTCAACATCGTTCTGGCAGCTCCTGCGACGGCGCTGGTGCCAAACTGTAGCAGCCCTGCTGTTCCTTTGGATTCATCAGTGACGTGGAGAGGGGGGACATGCTGCATGGGCAACATCTTGTCCTCCATATCTTCCTGCCCAGGCTTGAATCCTACCAACGCCCAACGCTGGAAGGTAGAACAGTGGATCACTGGAAAGGACACTCCAGCTTCGCCTTTGGCGTAGACAAAACATGGGGAATGACAGTTACCGGTTATAAGCCACCGCTCAATTGGCGTAGAGCGCGGCGCCAGGGGTTGTTCCCGGCGGTGGGAGGGACCATCGGATCTCACTGGACAGCTACCGCCCGCCTCAAGCTGGGCAGCCCCCAGCCAGTAAGGTGTTCTCCCACCACAGCTTGCTTTCCTCATTGGGTGCATGGGGATGAGGAGAAGTCCGAACAGCAGGCTGAGAACCTTCGCACCAGGCAAGACAAAAAAACAAAAGAGACCAACTCTAAAACTGGGAACTTGGAACGTCCGCACTATGATGACAGGACTTGCTGCTAACCTCAGGGACATCAACGACACCAGGAAGACTGCCATCATCAATAATGAGCTGAAGAGACTGGGAGTGGATATCGCCACTCTCCAGGAAACACGGTTGGCTGACGCAGGCACACTGAGAGAGAAGGACTACACGTTCTACTGGCAGGGAAAGGGCAGTGACGAACACAGGGAACACGGAGTGGGCTTCGCAGTGAAGAACACCTTGCTGAAGATGGTGGAACCAGGCAGCAATGGCTTTGCACGACTCCTCACCCTCCGCCTCAACACCACTCAAGGCCCAGTCACCCTCGTCAGTGTGTATGCCCAAACACTGACAGCCACACCAGAGGCAAAAGACGAGTTCTACGAGAATCTCGCAACAACTGTCAGGATCATCCCCAACTCTGAACAACTCATTCTCCTTGCAGACTTCAATGCCAGAGTGGGTGCTCCTCCTACTCCTGGCCCTCCTGTCTTGGACCATTTGGCGTGGGCAGAATGAACGACAATGGACAGCGGCTGCTCGAGTTCTGCACATAGCATGATCTGTGCATCACAAACTCGTTCTTCAAGACCAAGCCCCAACACAAGGTTTCCTGGCGACATCCGCGCTCAAAGCACTGGCACCAGCTGGACTTGATCCTGACCAGGTGCACCTCACTGAAGAACATGCTAAGAACGTGCTAAGAAGAAGAACGTGCTAATTACCCGTTCGTTCCAGAGTGCAGATTGCGACACAGACCATTCATTGGTGTGTTGCAAGGTCAAGCTGCAGCTGAAGAAATTCCATCATGCTAGACAGCCTGGAAAGGCATGGATTGACACCAGCAAGATGGCCCAACCAGAACTTGTTGAGCAGTTTGCCTCCACCTTTGAGAAGGAACTTGGTGTACCACAAGAAGGAGAATCTGCAAAGCAGAAGTGGGAAGAGCTGCGAAACACCATCCACCGCACAGCCTTGGCTACCTTTGGGAGGAAGACCTCGAAGTCACAGGACTGGTTTGATGCCAAGTTGACCGAGATGACCCCCGTCATTGAAGCCAAGCGCTCAGCACTTGCTGAGTACAAGAAGTACCCAAACGAGAAGAATCTCCAGATTCTCAGGGCTGCGAGAAGCAAATTTCAGCAGACTGCTCGGCGCTGTGCCAACGAGTACTGGACTCAGCTCAGCCAAGACATTCAAACCACTGCCATAACAGGGAACAGCCGTGGTATGTACGATGGCATCAAGAAAGCACTTGGTCTGGCTCAGAGAAAGACGGCCCCCCTCAAATCCTCCACTGGGGAGGTGATCGCAGAAAAGAGCAAGTAGATGGAGAGATGGGTGGAACACTACTCTGACCTCTACTCCAGACAGAACACCGTGACACCGTCAGCCCTTGATGCCATCGACTGCCTGCCATCCATGGACGAACTTGATGCCGAGCCAACCATCGACAAACTCAGCAAGGCCATTGATAGCTTGGCCGCTGGCAAAGCACCTGGCAACGACGGCATACCCCCCGACCTGATCAAGCACTGCAAGACCGCCTTACTGCTGCCATTGCATGACGTCCTCTGCCAGTGCTGGAAGGAAGGTGCCATACCACAGGACATGAGGGACGCCAAGATCATCACCCTCTACAAAAACAAAGGGGAGAGAAGCGACTGCAACAACTACAGGGGCATCTCCCTCCTCAGCATTGTTGGCAAAGTCTACACACGAGTTGTTCTCGTTCGTCTACAGAAGCTTGCCGAATGTGTCTACCCCGAGTCTCAGTGTAGCTTCCGCACTGAGAGATCGGCGGTAGACATGATATTCTCCATCCGCCAACTCCAGGAGAAATGCAGAGAACAGAACATGCCCCTGTACGTCGCCTTCATCGACCTCACCAAAGCGTTCGATCTGGTCAGCAGAGAGGGCCTTTTCAAGATCCTGCCAAAGATAGGATGCCCACCAAACTTGCAAAGCCTCATTGAATCGTTTCACACCAACATGCAGGGGATAGTGCAGCACGACGGCAACGTCTCAGAGCCATTCAACATACGCAGTGGAGTGTAACAGGGCTGTGTACTTGCGCCAACCCTCTTTGGGATTTTCTTTGCTATGCTCCTGAGGCATGCCTTCAGCACAGCAACAGAGGGAATCTAGGACTTCCGGTTATGGCGGCCGCCTAGAAGGACACGTATCACTCTGCTCTGCTCCTGGAAATAAAGATTCGGCAAATAACTCTCTCATTTGGAACAGAACTTTTCCCAGCGTTTGGGTGAGGATATGCTGGGGAAGACTAAGGCTGGGAAATCAAGCAGGGGAAAAATTGAATCGCCGAAGCAGTCCAAATTAACGGACTTTAAAGTTTGTGGCGCAGTAGAAAAAGCTGCGGATATGGCGGATGAAACTAGCGGTGGTGCGGTAACTGCTGATGATGGCGGCACAGGTGCAGTGCTGGCTGCCATTAGCTCAATGAGAGCAGACTTTTCCGCTAAACTTGATGGGATTATGGCAGCGTTGGATGCAATGAGAAAGGAGTTGGGTGACTGCGTAGAGCGAGTGACGCAGGCGGAGCTTCATATTTCCAGTGCGGAGGATGAAATCAGCGGACTTCAAATAAAGGTGCGCACTTTGGAAAAAAAAATAAAGATCTGGAAAATAACGTTCTGGACTTGGAGTCCCGGTCCAGACGGAACAACCTGAGGCTGGTGGGTTTACCGGAGGGAGCCGAAGGTCGTGATTCATGCTCATTTTTGGAGGGGTGGATCCCGGAGGCGCTGAATAACGCGGAGCTAAAATCATCAGTCGTCTTGGAAAGCTCCCACCGAATTGGCCCACCAAGAGGTAACAAGGCAGCACCGAGGACGCTAATTATGAAGTTCCTTAGCTACAGGGACAGGATGACGATCTCCAACGCGGTGCGGGCCAAAGGAGAAATTAAATACCAAGATCAGCAGGTGCGGTTCTACCCAGATTTGGCCTCAGGAATCCAACAATTAAGGAAGCAGTTTGACCCCATCCGTAAAGAACTGCGCAACCTTGAGATTCGTCATGGAGTGATTCACCCTGCAAGACTTCTGGTCACATATGAGGGCAGAACACACATCTTCAAGACCCCCGAGGAGGCGCAGGAGCTCATCAAGAAGATCCAGGAAGAGACTGGTGGGAGCTAAGCATGAACAGAATATAGGGTAGAATATTTGAGCATTTAACTGATTAGAAGCATATAACAAGATTACAAAATATAGATTGTATTACATAATAAAAAAAAAATTTAAAAAAAAAGTACAAAATTGCTATAAAATTTTGGAGTTAAATTGGAAAATTACAGAAGAGAGTTAATGTTACGTTATTAAAAGCAGTAGAGTTAGGGTGATTGGGAGGATGAAGAAGGAGTGGCTTTGGCTGATCCTCGTGGGTGTGGAACGGTCGATGGCTATATCGGGAGACGGAATTTTTCTTTTGTTTTTGGGGGGATTGCCACAAATGTGGGAAGGGGGAATTTGTTTGTGTGTAGTTTGTAGGGTGAATGTTCAACCACTCATTTTTTTTGCTTTTCTGTTTGAGCATGTTTACACTGCAAGGTAATCCCAAACTCCCTATTGATCATAAATCAAAGCGTTAATCTTAATTTAACTTCATGGAATTGCAGAGGTCTACAAAATTTAAAAAAACTTAAACAAGTTATGAATAAAATAAAAGACATGGGTTCAAAAATTGTGTTTTTACAAGAAACTCATCTAATAGAGGAGGATGTAAAAAGAATTAGGAGTAGATGGCAAGGAAATGTTTTCACCTCATCATTTTCATCCCGAGCCAGGGGAGTTATGACTCTCATACATAAATCAGTCCCATTTCAAGTGAAAAATGTAATTGGAGACAAATTTGGAAGATATGTAATCATTCAAGGATTTTTGCTATTAGAAAATATAAACTTGGTGAACTTATATGGTCCCAATATAGATGATCAAAAGTTCTTTGCTAATTTATTTCTTATCTTATCATCACTTACAGGGCAACATATAATAGCAGGGGATTTTAATTGTACATTGAATCCCGGTATAGATAGATCAACAGGACTGGACTGTACGCACAATGGATGTAGGATGACCATTAATCATTTTATGAAAGAATTGAAATTGATAGATATATGGAGAGAAATGAAACCACAAGTTAAAGCATACTCTTGTTATTCCAATACCTACAAGACATTCTCACGTATTGATTATTTTTTGATCTCCACAGAATTAAGGTCCAAGATTCAAAACTGTTTTTATGATAACATCGTGATCTCTGATCATGCACCCTGCTGTCTAATATATGTAGATAAGAAATTGACAAAGGAACCAGGTAGATGGCAATTTCAGCATAAATGGCTTCAGGATGAGGAATTTGTTAAATACATAGAAAAACAGATAGATGAGTTCTTTGACATCAATACTACACAAACATCAGCATGTGTAAAGTGGGAGGCTTTCAAAGCTTTTATTAGGGGACATATTATTAGTTATACAGGTTCAAAATCTAAGAAGACTCGAGAGGAGAGAGTCCAATTGGAACATAAAATAAAAATTCTTCAAGAAAGAGTATATGCAGGAAGAGATCCAAGGTTGGAGAACGAATTACTGATTTTGAGAGCTGAATATGACAAAAAATCAGCAAATAGAGCTGCCTCGAGTCTTCTAAGATTGAAACAATCTTTTTATGAACAAGGTGAAAAATCAGGAAAGTTATTGGCATGGCAGATTAAACAATTAGAATCTGAAACACCAATTACCAGTATTATAAGTAACGGACAGGTAGTTATAGATCCTTTAGAAATTAATAGAGCCTTTAGAGATTACTATGAAAAATTATATGATACCAAAAATGAATCTGACTTAATAAAACTACATGGGTTTTTGAACGAACTATTTATACCGTGTATTCCAAATGAAAATAGGGAGATACTGGAGTCTAAAATTAGTCAAGAAGAAGTTGGACTAGCCATTGATAATATGAAATCAGGAAAAAGTGCAGGACCAGATGGTCTTCCAGTTGACCTTTATAAAAAATTTAAGAATAAATTAACAAAACCTTTTTTGGAAATGGTTTTAGAAGCATTTCAAAATAGTAATTTACCATCATATATGAATAATGCCTTAATTATACTGTTGCCAAAACCAGGTAAGCCCTCTAATAAATGTGAAAATATGAGACCAATAAGCCTATTAAATGCCGACCTTAAGATAATCTGTAAAATTTTAGCAAGAAGAATACAAGAAATTTTATCAAATATTATTAATCGAGATCAGAATGGCTTTATAAAGGGAAGACAAGGCTTCCATAATGTAAGAAGACTATTTAATATTATTTATTCTAATAAAGAAGCACCGGATACAGCTCTCTTATCACTGGATGCCGAAAAAGCCTTTGATAGAGTTGAATGGCCCTTTCTTTTTGAAGTCTTACAAAGGTTTGGACTTGGAAATAATTTCATAAAATGGGTTCAGATAATATATAATAATGCTACAGCAGAAATCCTAACAAATAACAATATTTCAAAATCAATAAAAATCAATAGAGGATGTCGACAAGGCTGTCCACTTTCACCTTTACTGTTTACTATGGCAATTGAACCTTTAGCGATGGCGATACGTCTACAGTCACAAATATATGGAATTAAAGTTGGACCAACAGAACATAAAATCTCCCTGTATGCCGATGACATAATTTTGTTTATGTTGAATCTTAAAAAATCAATTCCGACCTTGTTGAATTTAATAAAGAATTTTGGGGAAATATCAGGATATAAAATAAATAAAACTAAATCTTCAATATTAATGCTAAATGAGACCCAGAGAAATTACCCAACCCCTGACGTAAATCAATTCAATGTTGTAAATCAGTTTAAATATTTAGGAATCCAAATTGTGCCTAAGCTAGAATCAATCGCCAGTGTCAATTATGAAGCCTTAATGACAGATATTGATGAGTTACTTCAGAGATGGATGTCACTACCAATGTCGATGATCGGGAGAATTAATATACTTAAAAGTAATATCTTACCTAAAATACTTTATTTATTTCAATATATTCCCTTACCACCACCTTTAGATTTATTCTCAAGAATTAAAAAAAAGTTAGTGGAATTTATATGGAACAACAGGAGGGCTAGATTACGTCTGTCTTTATTATATTTACCATTTGATCGTGGAGGTCTGAAATGTCCAAATTTTATGTTGTATTATTGGTCGGCACAACTGAGGTCTATGACATATTATTTTTCATCAAATGATCTCCCTCACTGGACTGAAATGGAATCATACAATTTACCTTTACCTCTTCCCATATTCATATACTCAGATTCGGCAAAAAAATTACAAAAACAAGTTAAAAATCCATTTGTAAAGCATATGATCAAAATATGGTGTGAAGCTAAAAACTATTTAAAAGAACCACAGTTATTCTCACAATTTAGTCCAATATGGGGTAATCAATATTTTAAACCAGGGAGAGCGGACGCTGTATTTAAAGTATGGAATTTAAAAGGGATACAAAAGATTCAGGATTTATATTTGCCATGTGCAGAAAACATAATGTCTTTTGAAGAGCTGAGGATCAAATTTAATCTCAATAGAACACATTTTTTTAAATATCTTCAACTTAGAAACTTTATTCGATCAAATCAAAATAAAGCTCTCACTCGACCTATCTATTCATCCTTGGAAAAAATGTTGATGAAAGATAGTAAAAGAAAGGGTATTATTTCAGAGTTTTATAACTCATTGACACTATCTTCAAGTGAAAATTCACTGAAAAGATTAAACTACTGGAAAGAAGATCTGCAAACTGAAATTTCAGAGGAACAATGGGAATTGGCTTGTACAGAAGCTCAAACCAAATCAATAAATGTACGCCTTAAATTGATACATTTCAAATGGTTAATGCGGATGTATGTTACACCGGAGGAGTTAAATAGATATAACAAAAATATACCAGATACATGCACAAAATGCATGGAAAGTAAAGGAACCCTATTTCATTGTGTATGGGAATGTAGATTAATAAGAATGTTTTGGGAAGAGGTGAGGGTAACAATTGAAAAAATAATCTCAAAACAAATCATATTGAATCCTAAACTGTTTTTGTTGGGTCTGTACCCAGAAAAGCATAATTTTAATAAAAGTGAAAGAACATTCATAGACCTCAGTTTGCTTAATGCCAAAAAATGTATTGCACTATTATGGAAAAAGACTCATAGACCAGATGTGACTCAGTGGTTAAGACAGATGTTAACAAACCTTCCATTAGAAAGAATAACATATATACTGAAATCAAAGGAAATTGTGTTTGAGAATATATGGAGACCTTTTATTGATTATGTAAAAAATTTAAACATAACTCTTGAAGAAGAAGGTGAATGATGTGTGTGGACCTTGTAAATTCCAAACTGGTGAACATAATATGTATACTTATGTATTGGATTGTCTAGACTAAACAGAGGAGCATTGTTGAAGATTTGATTTTGTTGGTGGTTGTTGGTGTTTTTTAGTGCATTTTTTTTGTAGTACTTTAGTGTTAGTGTTTGATTGTTTGTATCATGTTTGTTAAAAAAAAGGTTCAATAAAGATATTGTGGGAAAAAAAACAAAACAGAGGGAATCTACCTGCACACAAGATCTGACGGCAGGCTTTTCAACCTCGCCCGCCTGAAAGACAGAACCAAAGTACGCGAGGCTCTAATCAGAGACATGCTGTTTGCAGACGAGGCTGCAGTCGCAACCCACACACAGCAGGAGCTTCAGACCCTGATGGGCCGCTTCTCCCAGGCATGCAAGGACTTCGGGCTTACCATCAGCCTGAAGAAGACTAACGTCTTGGCGCAAGGCACGGAAGCACCACCAACCATCACCATCGACGACTACGAGCTGGAGGTTGTGAATCAGTTCACGTACCTGGGGTCCACGATCAGCAACAACCTCTCCCTTGATACAGAGATCGACTAGAGGATTGGGAAATCAGCCTTTACACTCGCTCGCCTCACCACACGAGTGTGGGAGAATCCCAAACTCTCTGTCAAGACGAAGATGGCAGTGTACAACGCCTGCGTCATCAGCACACTGCTCTATGGGAGTGAGATGTGGACAACATACGCCCGACAGGAAAAGAGACTGAACTCCTTCCACTTGCGCTGCATTCGCCACATCCTGGACATATCCTGGCAGGACAAAGTGCCCAACTCAGAAGTTCTGTCCCACGCCGGCCTTCCCTCCATGTTCACTCTACTCAGGCAGCACAGGCTCCGCTGGCTAGGCCAGGCCTAGTCTTGATGTAAAACAAGGCTTTCATATGTTAATGGAATAAGAGGTTACAGTAATTGTAACTGCCAGTTTGTTAAAATTAGTTGGACTAATCGCCATAATAAACTATCACTTCTTCTGATTCTGGATGAGGGGTCAGGGAAAATAGCCTCTATATGCA
The DNA here is from genome assembly GCA_020510985.1 of Pholidichthys leucotaenia. Taxonomy (NCBI): domain Eukaryota; kingdom Metazoa; phylum Chordata; class Actinopteri; order Cichliformes; family Pholidichthyidae; genus Pholidichthys; species Pholidichthys leucotaenia. Next base: position 138,699,517 of record CM035849.1, on the reverse strand, counting down.
GTTAAGCTGGTCATGAAGTGGCAGGGGCATATTCACAATAACTCTCTGTAAATATTGTGCATGTGGATGCTGTATGTGGGATATAGCACAGGGGCGAGTCTGTGTCTTTGTTCACAGAAAAAGGGGGGGCGTACTCACCTGAGTTGAGCTGAGAGATTGGGTTTAAAGCATGATAAAAGTTACTGAGATGAAATTGTTTGAGGTAACAGCATTGAATTGAACACCAAGTTATAGTTGTAAGATTATTCTTGGGTGTTTAGAGCTGAATTTAAGGAGATGGTGCTCTGGTTTCTTTGAAAAAAAAAAAAGGTATGGTTTGTGGTCAATAGACTTCGCGGCCACGATGTGCATTCACATTTGTGCATGACTGAAACACATTCCCTTTGCCTGAGAACTGCGCATGTGCAGATTAATCAGTGTAAACACCATCTTGAAAATCGCCAGGGTGAGTCAATCCTGGGCACCATCTTGGAGCTGTGGCAGCTAGAACGCCTCTAAGCAATGTCACTGTGTCTCCTCCTCCTTCAGTGCAGAAGGAACTGCCTTCATATTGTTGTCAACTATAAGAATTGCATTCTTTCATAAATTTACCTCCAAATCAAGCTTCAAGTTAATGTTAATGGAAAATTTTCCAACAATTTTGGGGGCCTTAGTATCTCTCTGGCTGAAAGGGATGCTTTAAGACCGTGCATGGCAAAAAACAAAGAAAGACCTCCCCCACTTGCTCAACAGCAGGTTTGGAGCAGTGAGGCAAAAAAGAAGCTACCCCCAATCAGCTGGAGAGTGAAGAGGTTCAACTTTAATCTGGGCAGAGAAGAGAATAAGTAGATTTATTCCTAATTATAAAAGGGAATGTGTTGTTGTGAAGATCCTATGTGAAGAATATATAAAAAGAAAAAGGAAAAAAAATAAGAAAAGTAAATATTGGGAGATTTTTTATTGTTGTACGTGTGAGGAGAAGGAAGTTTGGTTTTAGAGGAAAATTGAAGACTGATGAATGTGAAAGTTTTGTGCAGGATATAAGGGAAAAGATTGGAAAAAGGGAAGAAAAATGTAAGCGTAAGAGACTGAAGCTGCAATGGTGAGATGAAAAAAATAATAAGCATGACAAAAATGAAAAAAGAAAAGAAAGAAAAAGATGCTGTTTAATGGTTTGTCTGTTTCTCCATTAATCTGAGACGATGGTAGTGGCTGTGGTTCTGGGCTGGATCCGCCTCCCTACCCCAGCGACCGTGTGAGTTCGTCTTCAGACCCACTTGAATTGGCTGCGGCCACCCCCTACGCGCCATCACCCAAACGACCCCCTCCTCCCTCTGTGACTACAGTAAAAGAATTTTAAAAAGGAAGGGACATCGAGTGATGGGACAAAGATTAGTAAACCAACCACACGTAAGTAAAATACATTATATTGTTGTTTTCCATTTACTTTTCTGATAGCGGCTCAAATATTGGATCTCATTCAAGAACATTTTAGTGTTAGTCTGCGTAAATCAGGTGTATTTTGCCAGGAAGCTGTGTTAGTACTAACAAGCCACTCCAGATTCAACAAACTGCTCATAAGTTCTCCAAGCATGCGTAAACAGCATTTGTGAATCATCTGCAGTCAGCACATGTTCAGGAGAATTGAAGCTTGCATAAATGATGCCTAAAACTACCGTTAAAGTCACGTTTCACAGTAACTGACCAGCAGTTTCATTCACTAAAAGTCTAAGAGAGAGAAAAAGAAGAGGAAAAAAATCCAGCAAACCTGGAGTTCTGCACAGCATAAGCCTGAATGTAATGCTATGTTGTAAAAGCCATTTTTACTGTCTTGGAACGGCATTATTTTAAACAACTATGGCATAAAATAGACCTGAAATTAGATTTCAGATGGACAGTGTGATCTGCTTTCAAAACTGTATATATCCATATTGCACTGAGCTGAGACTCTCCCACTTTGCAGAGCATTATGACACATTTCAACAATATAGGTTTAGAATGTGTGTGTAAAAAGCAATAAAAAAATGACTCTAGCTAAAATTCACAGTATAATGTGGAAATAAAGATTACTTTTCCCTTATTTTTCCAACTCTGCACCCTAACCCAGAAGCAAGGCACACACTTCATGTCAAAGCAATAAAAATCAGAATTATATCCATCTGATCCTATGTAAGTTGATCAATTAGTGATCGTCCAAACATTACTGTCATGCTGAACAAGACATTTCTCACTGCACTGTCCTTCAGAATAATGGAGCAGTGTGCTCTTACGTTACTGGGCAAACAACGTTTAGAATCTTTTTGCTTCTGATGTGATATGGAAATAGATGAAATGATAATGTTTTAATTATCCTTAATTATCCTTAATTACAACCATAATCAAAGTATGAAATCTAGTTTATCGGGATTAAACTCTTAGACTTGATTCAGACAAATATTCAATTCAATTCAATTCAATTCAATTCAGCTTTATTTATAATGCGCCACATCACAACAAAAGCTGTCTCGTGGCGCCACAGTGCAGATAAAAAAAAATCACACAGTCACAGAAAAACCCAGCAATCAGACGATCCCCGATGAGCAAGCACTAGGCGACAGTGGAGAGGAAAAACTCCCATTTGGAAGGAAGAAACCTCTAGCAGAACCAGGCTCAGGGAGGGGCAGTCGTCTGCTGCGACTGGCTGGGGATGAGGGGATAGGGAGGATGGAAGGACAGACATAAAGGACATAGCAGTAAGATGCCAAGTACATAGTTGACCTCCAAGCTTAGTTTTTATTTAGTGAAAACTAAGCTTAGAATAACAGCACTCTATTTACACAAAACTCTCAGCTGGTCTGGATCACTTGGAAATATTGTTTGACATTGTACTAAATTTCAAGATATTAACAGATTGGTGTTGGAAATCTAGATATGAAAGGAAAATAAAAATTTAAAGAAAAACCTGCACTTAGTTATGTGACGGCTGACCCATGGGGGGCCTGAAGCTCCCCTATGAATCTGTCTTTTATTAAGGAAGCTGAGGAGGAGAAGGAGGAGGGGGAGGAGGACAGGAGTGGAGGAGGAGGGGCCATGGCTGAGAAGGGAACACACCCCCACAGTAGAAATGAGTGCATCAGTGTGGACAATGGGGTCACTGGCAAAGAAAGTGTCCCCAAAGGCAAGACCGGCTGCTGGGAGGGGGAGGCGCCCCTGAGCCACATCCACTACAACAAAACTGGACTGCATGATTAAGACTAAAACAGATAAGTGGACTCACTCCTACACATATACAGAAAATTGACGTAGCAGACATCTTCCATTTACCTGACTTTGATCTAATGTTAACAATATAGTGTTTACCAGAAGTAATGTTGGAAGTTCAAGGTACTCCGATTAAATTTGTGTGACACAGGTGCATGTAGATCAATAATTTCAGGTAATGGCATTCAAGGCTTTTCAAAGTCAGAATGAAAAGTAACAGTTTAATTTGCAAATGGAAATCTATATCTGTCAAATCTGTGAAAGTAAAGGATCCTATTACCGGTAAAATTGTTGAAGGGTGGTTCATTTTGTCAGAGGCTACACACATGTTGAGGAAGTAAACATAGTTTATGAGACTTCCAAACCAAAATACTGATACTCACTCAACCTGGTCATGGCCGGACCATGTCCAGTGAAATCACAGCATTTTACATCCATAGTTCCTACTGAGTAGCAATCTACAAATCAATATCATTGTACCATATACTATAAGCAATTGAACGGATCTAATCCAAATTATGAACAAACATTTTTTTGCAAATGCATCCTCCAGCTTTGTCATAAAAAACTTGTACTGGTCACCAAGGAGAAAAACAATAGGGGGGTTCCATACATCTCACTGGTTAGACCCAAACACATGGATTGGAAAAATGTTGGACATTTTGTCACCTCTGCTGAGGAATATAGTACCATGGGAAGCCAACATCTGGCCTTAAGAAAGAATATTCTCCTAAATTAGAAACATATGCATTGTCACTTAACTTGGTAACCACAGCGCAAAAAGCTGTGCACAATTGACACCCAGAAATTTCCTACATGACCAATCTTAACATTAACAGAAGAGAAGATGAACAAATTCGAAGTTCAAATTCCAAATTCATTATAGTAAAAAAGATAAAACAGATGTTGGTCTAATAACAGGAAGCAAAATATGTCACTATAACATCACACTATAAAAGACAATATTGCCTCTGTCTAGAAGCTCAAAAAGGTGTTAAACAGGTTGTAAAAGAGCTAAACAAGCAGCAGATGTCATAGTGTCATACTCAGCCTCCCCATTCCTGAGGGAAACATCCTGATGATGCGGGACCTGCAGGAATTAACAAAGCTATAATTCTTTGTGCTTATTGTGTACCAGGATCACACACATTGTTGAATGAACTAAAACTCCAAATGCAATTTTTCACAGTGGTAGTCATTAGCAATGCATTTTTGGCATACCAGTACACCCAGATCATCAATTCTGGTTTGCATTCATATCTGAAAACAAAACGTACACACTCACCAGACTACCACAGGGGTACTGGGAGTCTCCGATAATTTTTTCTCAGGCAATGTCAGCAAATTTTGCATATTTTATACTTCCTAATAGAAACCAATTGCTCCTATGGCATATTGATGGCATCGCCTGATGAAGAAATATGCAAACAAAACATATCCCCGCAGGCTGGAGTTTATAGGTGGTTAAATAAAGGTGATGTTTTTAATCAAGGTTCCCAAATTTATACCTGACCAAAGGGTAAACCCATCCTCCCACAAAAATTATTTCACTATGCTGCCACTTGAACACATGGACTTTGTCATGTGTCCAAGGGAGGGATGGTGTTATTGGTTATTAGTTATCACAGCCTATGGGTTTGAAAATTTTCCTACAAAATTTGCCAATAATGTCTAATCTGTGCACAAAATAATGCCATGGGCAATGTCAAGACCAGAGAAGGGTAGTTTTCCATCATCATCATACCCATTTCAGAATATTTGCATGGACTTCATTGAACTAAACAAATGTGAAGGGAAGAGATATTGTTTAGTTTTCCTTGTAAAAATCCAGATGCAATTACAGTAGCTAAAAACTACTGACAGACATTATTCCAAGTTATGGGATCCGAAAGAAAATTTATTTAGATAATGGTACTCATTTTGTGGCCAGATTATTTCACATTTAGGGAAAGTGTTGAAAAGTGATTTGAAACACCATGCAACATGTCATCCACAGTCTGCAGAATTTGTGGAACAACATAACTGGACCATTATAGAAAGATTAAGAAAACAATGGCACAAACAGGACAGAATTGGATTTATTGTTTAACTTGATACTATTTTATATGAGAAAAATGCTGACAAAAGAAGGTTTATCTCCATTTGAAGTTTATATGAAAAGCTTTAATTCGTACCCCCTCTTAGACCATTCAACTCAGAAGATGAAGAGATTTGGTTTAGCTGATTACATGTTAAAAATGTTGACTCAGAGCATTCTGTTCATGCCATTCTTCCTAGGAAGGAACACACAGGAGGAATCATCACCATAAAACCCAGAGACAGACCAAGTCCTTACAAAGACTGTTAAAAGAAGACCTGATCAGAAGCCCCCTGGCAGGGGCCATATAAGGTAATATTATCAATTCCAACAGCTGTAAAAGGACAAGGCAGAGACACTTGGGTACACCGTACACACTGTAAATTATTATTAAAACTAGAAAAGCACTCGGAGAGCGCAGACCTCCGCCAAGCGCCACAGTTCCCCCCATACAGTGTTTGTGTGTACGTTTTCAGATTCCTTGACCACGAAAACATATGACTAGCAATTGGATTGACAAAGATAGGATTAGTGGTTCAGTAGTTATTCACGAAAATGACATTTTCCGTAATGGCGGCCACAGTTCCCCCCATACAGTGTTTGTGTGTACGTTTTCAGATTCCTTGACCACGAAAACATATGACTAGCAATTGGATTGACAATGATAGGATTAGTGGTTCAGTAGTTATTCACGAAAATGGCATTTTCCATAATGGCGGCCACAGTTCCCCCCATACAGTGTTTGTGTGTACGTTTTCAGATTCCTTGACCACGAAAACATATGACTAGCAATTGGATTGACAATGATAGGATTAGTGGTTCAGTAGTTATTCACGAAAATGGCATTTTCCGTAATGGTGGCCACAGTTCCCCCCCATACAGTGTTTGTGTGTACATTTTCAGATTCCTTGGCCATGAAAACATATGACTAGCAATTGGATTGACAATGATAGGATTAGTGGTTCAGTAGTTATTCACGAAAATGGCATTTTCCGTAATGGCGGCCACAGTTCCCCCCATACAGTGTTTGTGTGTACGTTTTCAGATTCCTTGGCCATGAAAACATATGACTAGCAATTGGATTGACAATGACAGGATTAGTGGTTCAGTAGTTATTCACGAAAGTGGCATTTTCCGTAATGGCGGTTTTCTTCTGGACGGTGATCCGGATCACCACCAAAATGTAATCATCTGTAGGATACCCCATTTCTGACAATCTGTGAAAATTTCATGAAAATCCGTCCATAAGTTTTTGAGTTATCTTGCTAACAAACAAACAGACAAACAGACAAACAAACAAACAGACAGACAGACAAACCAACACCGATGATCACATAACCTCCTTGGCGGAGGTAACAACCCATAGAAGCTATAGGGGAAAAGCCATAGAGAGTGTTGCTGTTGTGGAGGAAGTCTGGGGCTACAAAGGGAGTCAGGTATTTTAGCTGACCTGATTGTCTCAAACCTTGGTGAAGAAATTAAGAGTCTACAGCAGGTAGAATACACTCAAAATGGCTAACAATGAAAGACCCCTCAGAGAATACTGATGTAGATTTCAGCTTTATGAATGGCTCACATGTGTGTTCCTCGTGCTTGTCCTTGTCATAGTCCTCCTGATACGGTTGTTGTGCAGCTCAGTTACTATTTTAAATGGCAACTGGTGGATCAATAAACATCAACATTAAGGATGAAGGGACACCACCCACCATAACGTGCACTGAAGATAAAGCTTGTGAAGTCCAGTTTGACTATTGTGATATGTATAATTATGACCACTCCATGCACTATGAATCTGAGTCTGTGATGTATGAAAAGAATCATAAGTACATGTACACTCCTCCATGTAACTGGGCTGATGTGTTCAGTCGCACAGAACCCGATGATTCTTAATACTCTAACACCCATCATAAATTAAGAAAACACATACACATTATACAGTCATCCTACCATGGGGCATATGCTGCAAACATGAGCTTCATATACGGCCGTAAGGAATGCACAATTTGTAACCCTATAAGAATAACTAAAACATTGTCTGACACTGGACAATATAATGTTGGAGTAAATGTACTTGGAAAAGACCCCTTAGAGAGCGTAGGCATGGTCTACTATTCATCCTAATCCTAATTGTGAAACAATAATACTATATTCAAACACACACCAAGATATGTAGAACAGGTATTCACAACTAACTATTGGTGGGGATATGCAGAGTTCCTTGCTAGTAGGTCAAATAAAACAAATTTCTCCTGCTCAGGACTTAGGAACATTTCAAACAGTTCCTCCAAGCCATCCTCTGCAGTCCCAGCGTCAATGGCGCCAGGGCAGAACAACACATTTGAACTAATTGGAGGATGGTGGTTCTGTGGGTATAGGGTCTACTCACACCTGCCCTCTAACTGGGAGGTGTCTGCACCCCTGTATGACTGACTGACCACACTATCACAATATGTCTGGATTAAATCAGACAGTCAGGGCATGGAAAGAGGGACCTAGAATACAAACCACATGATGCAGTCTGAGCAACAGATATACCAGTTTAATTTAAACATTGGAGCGTTGGCCAAAAGGTTACGCTCGCACTATTTCCTTGGACAGGGGTTGGAAAGAATATTCTTAGGATTGAGTTTGGCCAAGATACTGACTATGAACCCGGTTAAAACAAAACAAAACAAAAACATAATATTATCCCTTATGAATAGAATTACCATCTTTATGTGTGTAAGATGTTGCTGCATTCCCTGTTGTAGAGACCTTATTGAAAAAAACTACATGCTGCTGGTGCACACCAGTATCTCATACTAACTCAGCAGGAGGAGAGCGACAAGGATTCAAGTGATGAGGACAATCAGATTTAAATCATGTCTACCAGTGTCTCTACAAGGAAAAATGTTGGTATTGACAATATGCCTATAATGATTAAAGCATGATGTAACAGCTGAAAATTGTGGAAATACATTTATTGGAAGTTTTTTAAGTTTTTTTATTTTTGATATTGAAATTGTAATACTGAAGGTTTGTAAATGATAACTCATTTTTATGGTTGTCAAAGGTAGTAGAAATGAGGTGAAAATATTTCCTGTATAAATGCTCAAAGAATGAAGACTGAAAAGAAATTGCATCACAATGATTACTCATGAACGTATATACTGCTTATAGGCTTTTCACTCATCACACATGAAAACAACATCATGTGTCTGATACCTGTTTATTATAGTTATTGACTCCATGAAAATGGAGTCAAGAGAGGAAATAATTGTTATAATAAATAAATAGTGAAGATTAGTTAATAACATATTACACAAAGTGCTTGCATACACATCTCTTAGATCCACATATACACCCTCCCACACACACAAAGTGCTTTAGCTCTACACATACACATATGCACACATACACACAAACTCCACAGGAAAGTCTCTGTTCCTGTTTCTATATATGGGCATGTATAGGGCAAAAGAGAAGACATATGGACTTTGAGAGGAAGCCATAAAGGAAGGAACTAGCAGGATAGAGGAGGAGCCATCTGGACGCCAAGAGGACAGTTTGGACAATGGACATGTATTGTTGGAAAGTTACTGGGAAACGCCCCGCTAACTGGAAGCCTTTTTGTAGCTGTGAATTCCTTTGTGTGGGGTCCTTTCCAGCAAAGGGAGCTGGGAAGAGACCTATGGCCATGTACAATGACTCCCTGTGTGTTTCAATAAAAGTTAAGCTGAGAAATCATATTTCTTCTGTGATTATTGGTTGGTTAACTGAAAAGATTCTGCTGACTGTCCAAAAATTAATTTTTACATTAATCAGTTGGGGTGATTAACACATTTATTCTGACAGGACTAATGTTTTTTCATTAATTTATGATGTCAACACTTGCCACCATGTGGCTATTTCTTACCAAGAGGATGAACTAATGACACTACTGTGATTTAGTCAGCTAGACTATGACAAAAGTAACAGTTATCCTGCCTAAAGAGGCATTATGAACAGCTGAGATTTACTCATAGTAAATCTGTGAGTGACTAAATCATCCTGGTATTAAAAACTTACTCTTGAGTCATTATTTAGACATTTATTTTTTTACAATGACAGTCAGTTTTCAAATTTAGGATTCGGGTATTTGCCCCCCCCCCCAAAAAAAACCGGTAAATAGCAAATTTACCTTTGCCAAATTTACCAGAAAAAACATGCAAATATAGGAGAAAATAGTATAAATTCACAAAAAGAAGGAAGCAACTTGATGATAGTCAAAAAGAAAAAAAAATGAGAGATTTAAATGATTTTGCAAATATGTAAGGAAAAAGGCTTATTTTCCATGACAAAAAAATGCAAATCTGAGAAAAATCCTACATTTTTATGAGAAACTGTGAATTGGGGGGGGGGGGGGGACAACATGGGGGAAATACTGCATTTTTAATACAAAAAGTAGGCAAATTTCCAAGAAAAAAATGTTTCTGATTTACAAGAAAAGCTGTAAAACTATGACAAAAAAGTTTCACATGAAAACACTCAAGTTTACTAAGGGAGAAAAAAGATTGGGCAAACTATTTGGAGCCCCCAAAGTTAGAAGTGAGGACATCTCTAACTCTAAATGGGTTTATAAATGTGTTTTTAGCTGATATATAATGTATATACATACACACACGTATATTCAGTACTGAAGTGACCATACAGGAAAAGCAACAGGCTGGAGGAGATGACAAATGTTGCAAGAAAAAAATGCTGGAAGAAGCATTGCAACTTTTTATTTATCGATTTATTGATATTTTTATCACTCCCTTTATTGCAACTGGACCCTTAAACACTAACAAACTTAAAAGGTATGGTGTTAAGGTGATGAATCTTGTTATACTAGGAGCTAAATCACAATACAGTGATGATAATAAACCAACAATACAGTATCTCAGTGTTTGATAACTGCCTAATTTGTGTAATGCTGTCTCGTGATTAAATAAAATGGGAACACTAAACTAGAAATGTGACTTGAAGCTCAATAATTAAATTCCAAATTAATCAGTGATGCTGTATTTCAATGCCTTTGAACTCATTTTAACACATTATGCATATGGATAAAATTTAGAGTGCTGTATTTTCCTTAATGAGATAGTATTTTAAAAAGTTTTGGTCAGTGAAATGCATCTATTCTTTCATTCATCTATTTGGTGTTTATTTCTTACATATTCATTTAGATACTCTTGTGCAGTTGTGGTATTTTAACAGAGGATAGAAGATCTGAAAATGATCTGCAGGGAAAATAATCAATTTCTTTTAACGTGGATATTTAATAATAGCCTTCAGAGTGACTTAGTCTATATTTGAAAGTGGTAAAACTTGCTTTCTAATTGAATTTTTTAATTATCAAAATCACAACATTTTTAAACTACAGAACAGTTTAAGGTTAACTTGAATTTTCTGAGGATGATAAGTGTTGTGTCTCGAATTAGAGAGGAGTTGAGGTGACGTTTTGTAGTTTTATTAAACACAAATGCAAGAACACAGGAGACTCTCTACAAACACAGGACCCGCAGCAAAGAGAGATGTCTCCCACTGTCATGGGCAGCAGGAGCACGCCCCTCCCCTCCCGTCTCACCTTCTTCAACTCATCACTGCACCTGAGGCAGAAGACACACCTGCGCCTGCTCATCAGCCAGCGTACTTAAGGAGATTCCCTCCGCGCAGTCTATGCTGGCTCGTCTGGGTATACTGCCCGTGTTCGGACTTGGTTGTATATTATTGCGCTCGTTAACACGCCGTTAACCATCTCTTTTTCCTTCTTCCCAGGTTGCTGCCATCGTGTAGGTGTGTCGCCGGGGACTGCGCACGCTCTCCTGCCCCACGTCACTGTCCTTCAGCACCTTCATCTCCCTGGTCAGGCACCATCAGCTCCATTCCCCCTCCTACCCTACTGGTTCGCCTATTTTCCTGCTGGGTCCTGCCGGCCATCCCTGTATTTCCCAAGTAAGTGGCAATTTGGCTCACCCATTTTCCCCTTGTTCTACTCCTCAGCTCACGGCTCTCGTCTTCTCTCCGCAGGTCTATTTCCTCTGGCGAGTGACTGTTTCTGTAGCTGTGCGCTGTTATTTTGCTATTTAATAAAAGCTGTCAAATGTGCCCCTCAGTGTGGTTCCATCCTGTGTTTGGTATTGTGCGCGAGAGCTGTCAAGAATTTAACACGTCATGACACCCGCAGTTGGCTTATATACCCCAGGTAACGCCACCTCCCAAGGCAGGGCGTCGTCCAGTCTCGGGCACCGCCATACTAATGTACATATCTAATATAAGATCCTACACCCCCCTCTTTGAAAAATCGCAAACATATCAATTGACCCCCTTTGAAAATTTACACCTGACTCACACACTAATACAAAATGTATATAGGCCTACACACTCACACCACACTGGCCCAGCGGAGCACTCCGCTATTTAGAAAAAGAGTCACTGAACAGAAAAGGGCCACACACTAAAATAAATTAATCCCGATATAATATACACATTACAATTAAAATATATCCAAATATGAACAATGGTGGTACCCGATTCCATAGACTCCCTTTTTCACCCCAAAACTGGGCACAAAGACTTTAAATAAACCACAAAAAAACACAACATGAGGCAATTACTTCACGCACACACACACATTCTCCACTAACATTCATACACAGGTGTTACTGCACCTCTCAGACACACACCACTCAAAACAACCACTCCCTAAATGGCATTCACTAAGAACAACGGTGGTCATTTCACATATTACTGTCACAGTGTACATTTCGTTTTTACATTACATTACATTTTTGTTTCTTTTCTATTTTTTTTAACATTAACTAACTAACTAACCTGCACTTATATAGCGCTTTTCTAGTCACAAAGACCACTCAAAGCGCTTTCACTAGTACTAACCCTCTATTCTAAGGGCCTATAGGAAACAGATATCTAGGGACAATTTAGAACAGCCAATTAACCTAACATGCATGTCTTTGGATTGTGGGAGGAAACCGGAGCCCCCGGAGTAAACCCACGCAGCACAGGGAGAACATGCAAACTCCACACAGAAAGGTTCCAACCCCTGCCAGCCTGGGGATTTGAACCAGGAACCTTCTAGCTGTAAGGCAACAGTGCTAGCCACTGCACCACCGTGCTGCCCACAACACACTACAAAACAATCAAGAACAGGACACACCGTAAGCCCCAACATAAAACCCTAACCTGGGTCCCCCATAGGCCCCCCTCTGGAGTGTCCGTCCCGCGGCCCACTCCCAGAGCGTCTCCGCCTCTTCATGACCGGAGACGGGCTGCACTGGCGGTCCCTCCTCCCTGAACACTGCAGCTCATTCGGGTGCCTCCTCGACCCGTCCGTCAGCTTCAGGTAAGATAAGATAAGACAAGATAAGCCTTTATTAGTCCCACAACGGGGAAATTCCAGGATTGCAACAGCACAGGGATAGCAACACTCAGAGCAACAATCAGAAGGCAAGAAAAAAAAAACAAGCAAGCAAGAGCAGCTAATATACATATGTACATATTACTATAAAATATATATATACACACACAGACACACAGTGCAGAGCATTGTAGCTGGATGGAATAAATATATGAATATATGAACACACAGTGCAGAGCATTGTAGCTAGATGGAATAAATATGTAAATATATAAACACCCACAGTACGGAGCATTGCAGCTAGGTGGAATAAATATGCAAGTATATAAACACACACAGTGCGGAGCAATGTAGCTAGATGGAATAATATGTAGATATATAAAAACACAGTGCGGAGCATTGTAGCTAGATGGAATAAATATATAGATATATAAATATAAACACACCCAGTGCTGAGCATTGTAGCTAGATGGAATAAATATGTAAATATATAAACACACACAGTGCAGAGCATTGTTGCTAGATGGGATGAAACAGCATAACCGTCTACTTAGTTATCCTACATGGTATGATTATGTGTAACCATCGTCTTCCGCTGGTACCACACGCAGGCCACCCTGTCCATCTCTCTGCTACCTTGACTTGCGCACACGTCCTAGCCGAGACTCAACCCTAGTGCACACCACATCACCCTTGCCCAGGAGAGTACTCACTGGCTTCCTTCTTCTCTTGCATCGCGAACCGGCACCCAAATGGTTCTTCAGCATCCCGCTAGGCTTGCTCGAACCTTGTCCCTTGTTTTCATTCTGGGCACAGCTAGGGTTCTTGCTATCTGGTCTCACCCCGATCCTTTTCATTTGTTGCATCGGAGTGGCACTGGCAGCACCCAGCTCAACAATAGCACTCGGCTGGCCACTGGAGCCTCACTGCGCACACTCTCTGGATCCATCCCGCATCCACGGGACCGCAAACACTGGCACCGAGTTCCCATCATGTTGGCATACTCTGGCGCTGGCAACGGCCCTCTTCACCCAAAGTGGGCCAGTCCAAGTCCCACGTTTCTTCGCCACTCCCCAAATAAAATGGCTGGTCCTACAGTCCACCACCTGACTACTCCTCCACATTGCCGCAGGCGATGGAAAACCCGAGCCCGTAAAACAAATCACAGCCCATTAAGTTGTTCCCTCTACGGGCCACCATGAACTCGGCTGCGCACATAGAGGCCGCCTTGTACCTCACTGACAGCCACACCGAGCCCACAATGTTCAAAGGGTTATCACCACACCCGTAACAGGCAATGTTTGTTCTACTCATGGTGTAATGGGGGAAAAACTTCTTTACTGTTGCCAAATTCAAGATGGAGCCCACCATTAATGGTATCGGTGTCCCTTCTAGCAAGATGTTACACAGAATAAGTCCGCCTGTGTCGGGTGAGACAGTGTGGACCACCGTAGGTGTCTTCTTAATTGATATTCCCTTACTGGGCTTCCGGTCCTCCTTAAAATTTCGGCAAATCCTGGCGAAGTGGTGGAATAAGCTGCACCATCCACAATGCTTGCCCCTTGCTGTGCACTCCCTCGCTCTGTAGCGGTGCCTGCTGGATCCACAGCCATAGCATGTTGGCGTTCCTGGGGCGGACCTAATTTTCACAATGGCCGCATACTCATCTTTGCTGCCATCATCAGGATCCAGGAATGGGGCCATCTACATGGCCCCATTCATTCTTTCCTTTACACGGATCAGTCGTCCTGGTCCCTTTGCAGAAAAACAGCCCCAAAGCATGATATTTTCACCCCCATGCTTCACAGTAGGTATGGTGTTCTTTCTCCTCCAAACACGACAAGTTGAGTTTTTACCAAAAAGTTCTATTTTGGTTTCATCTGACCATATGACATTCTCCCAATCCTCTTCTGGATCATCCAAATGCTCTCTAGCAAACTTCAGACGGGCCTGGACATGTACTGGCTTAAGCAGGGGGACACGTCTGGCACTGCAGGATTTGAGTCCCTGGCAGCGTAGTGTGTTACTGACGGTAGCCTTTGTTACTTTGGTCCCAGCTCTCTGCAGGTCATTCACTAGGTCCCCCCGTGTGATTCTGGGATTTTTGCTCACCGTTCTGGTGATCATTTTGACCCCACGGGGTGAGCCCCAGATCGAGGGAGATTATCAGTGGTCTTGTATAGCTTCCATTTTCTAATAATTGCTCCCACAGTTGATTTCTACACACCAAGCTGCTTACCTATTGCAGATTCAGTCTTCCCAGCCTGGTGCAGGTGTACAATTTTATTTCTGGTGTCCTTTGACAGCTCTTTGGTCTTGGCCATAATGGAGTTTGGAGTCTGACTGTTTGAGGTTGTGGACAGGTGTCTTTTATACTGATAACGAGTTCAAACAGGTGCCATTAATACAGGTATCAAGTGGAGGACAGAGGAGCCTCTTAAAGAAGAAGTTACAGGTCTGTGAGAGCCAGAAATCTTGCTTGTTTGTAGGTGACCAAATACTTATTTTACTGAGGACTTTACTTATTTTCCACCATAATTTGCAAATAAATTCTTTAAAAATCAGACAATGTGATTTTCTGGATTTTTTTTCTCATTTTGTCTCTCATAGTTGAGGTATACCTATGATGAAAATTGGAGACCTCTCTCATCTTTTGAGTGGGAGAACTTGCACAATTGGTGGGTGACTAAATACTTTTTTGCCCCACTGTATATGCATGTTATCATTTATACTATCAAGTTTTAAAATGTGCTCTTTTACTGCTCTGTATTCAATTGTGTGATGAAACTTTCCGCTCTACTGTGCAAACCTCTTGACTGAAACTTTCCGCTCTATTGTGCAAACCTCTTGACTGAGACAGTTGCACAAGCATGAAACTGCTGCATTCCTGCTAAAACAAAGGTGTTCATACCTCCGTGACTGTTTTAAAACGCAAGGCGTTCTGATGAAGTTGTCGAACCCTCCCCTAGTCCCTGTGTGGCACATATGTTGGGTACATATTTTCCACAAATGTATTGCTGAATGTTTATTGTGTGCTTCACGTCTCGAGGGACAAAAGGACTGAACCTGCAGGAGGTATCGAGGAGGTGTGAGATTTGTCCTTTGTCTCAGAGAGAGGCCCTGGAGGGATTTCCGGACCATCGAAGGCTGAGAGACAATGGTGGAGGATCAAAGGGGTTACAATGTGATTGTATGTTTGCTCAGACACCATGTGACTTGAGTTTCGATGTTCCGGAGTATAAGAGAGTGATGTGACTGTGATCTGTCTCTTTTCTTGCTTGGAGGTTGATAGAGAATGTGTTCTGATAATAAAACTGAACCTGAGAAATAAACCCAGTCTCATCATTGAACACATCCTCTACACTGGTGACCCTACGACGAATTATGGCCGGTGACAATTCTTCTGCACCGGACTCATCAGGAGCCAGCCAGGCTAATGCAGCTACCACAGTCCAGCTACCTGATTTCTGGCAGCATAGCCTGCGCTCCTGGTTTAACGCAGTTGAGGCACAGTTCCATCTTTGGGGAATTTCGGCAGATGCCACGAAATTCTACCATGTGGTTGCGAAGCTGGACAGCCACACAGCCCAGCGGGTAGAGAGTCTGATTAACCACCCGCCAGACGACGACAAGTACGGCGCATTGAAAGTGGCTCTCATCCGTTCTTTCACCTCCTCGCTGGGAGAGCGAGCAGAGAAGCTCCTGGCGTTGACTGAGGGCGAGGCCAAGAGACCTGCAGACCTGATGGCGAGGATGCTGAGTTTGAGAGACTCCGAAGATGATGGTTTTATTTTCGCTCACCTTTTCCTCAGGACACTGCCGTCAGCAGTGAGAGTTACCCTGGCCAGTTCACAGCTGCTGGCCCAACGAGACTACCACGAGCTGGGCCAGGAGGCGCAGTGGCTCGTCAATGCTCATAGACGACACATGGCCACGGCCGCAGCAGCAGAGCTGAGCGCAACACCCGGAGATGGCAGGGGGCCAGAGGCTGCAGCACCAGACTCACTGACGACGGCAGCGGCGGAGGCCAGGAGACGCGGAGCGGGCGACGTCTTTTGCTTTTACCATCGCCATTTCGCTGAGAGAGCATGCAAGTGCATTCCACCGTGCCAGTTCAAGCGCTCGGGAAACGCCAAGACCGGGAGTCGGTAGCAGCTGCAGCTCTCGGCGAAAAGAACAAGCTGCTCTACCTGAGGGACGTGCGATCAGGGAGGCACTTCCTGGTGGACACAGGCTCCCAGCTGAGTTTCATCACACCTTCCTATGCTGACCGGCTGGCGCCTTCCAGTGGTCCTCTGGTGTCGGCAACGAACGGCTCGGCGATTAAGACCTTCGGGGAGAAGACTCTGCTTCTGTCTCTACACGGCCGAACATTCGAGTGGACTTTCGTCATAGCGGCAGTCAATTTCAACAGGTTAGGTGCTGATTTTTTATGCTCACATGGTTTATTGGTTGATCTTGCTAATAGATGTCTGGTTAATGCACTGTCTTTTCACTCTATTCCCTGCACAGCCCGGGCGGCTCCGCCGACTGCACAGGCCAACGTCATAGCCGCAGGTGGTAAGTTTCATGCACTGCTCACTCAGTTCCCAGCACTCACAGTCCCAACGTTTTCAGCGACAGTGGCTAAACATGGGGTGGAACATTTTATCACTACCACCGGGCCGCCTGTTTTTGCAAAAGCTCGGCGCTTGGACTCAGCTAAACTGGCCATAGCGCGCGAGGAGTTCGCCAACTTGGAAAAACTGGGCATCATTAGACGTTCTAAAAGCCCCTGGGCTTCACCGCTACACATGGTCCCAAAGGCTGATGGTTCGTGGTGACCTTGCGGTGATTTCCGCAGGTTGAATAACGCCTCAGCGCACGACCGCTACCCGATCCCACACATCCAAGATTTTTTGGTTCATTTGGCGGGGGCGCGCATTTTTTCTAAAATAGACTTGGTGCATGATTACCACCAGGTCCCAGTGCGCGCTCAAGATATACCCAAAACTGCGGTAATAACTCCTTTCGGGCTTTTTGAGTTTTTGTGCATGCCTTTTGGATTAAAGGGCGCCGCGCAGACGTTCCAGCGTATGATGGACGCGGCTCTACGCGATCTTCCTTTCGTGTTTGTCTACCTGGACGACATTTTGGTAGCCAGCACGTCCGAGGACGAGCACGAAAGCCACCTCACAGAGGTTTTTCAGAGGCTGGCAGAGCACAGGTTAATAATTAACCCAGCGAAGTGCCAGTTTGGGGTGGCGCAAATTGATTTTTTGGGGCATCGCGTTTCACCAGAAGGAGCGGTCCCTCTGCCCGATAAAGTACGCGCAATAACGGATTTTCCCCGACCTCAAACGGTTAAAGCGTTACAGGAGTTTTTGGGAATGGTTAATTTTTACAACCATTTCCTCCCAAGTGCAGCGCAGCTCATGCAACCGTTGTATGCTGCACTAAAGAAGCAAAAACCCACAAATAAAATCGAATGGTCTCCGGATCGGGAGCGCGCATTCTCCCAAGTCAAAACAGCCCTGGCAAATGCGGTTTTGTTGGCACACCCAGTCCCAACGGTCCGCATGGCGCTCACCACTGAAGCTTCCGATTTAGCGGTGGGGGCGGTCGTTGAACAGTTTGTAGCAGGGACCTGGCAGCCGCTCGCGTTTTTCAGCAAAACCTTGCGCGATAGCGAGCAAAAATACAGCGCATTCGACAGGGAGCTTTTGGCCCTACACTTGGCCATTCGCCATTTCCAGTTCTGGTTGGAAGGGTGCCGTTTCACTGCGTTTGTGGACCACAAGCCGCTAACGTTTGCGATGGCCAAGATTTCGGAACCTTGGTTGGGCCAGCAGCAAAGACAGCTGGCCGTGATATCGGAGTTCACCACCGATATCCAGCATGTCGCAGGTAAACATAATGTAGTGGCAGACTGTCTCTCACGTGCTGTGGCGGCACCAGGCCCCATGGGGGCAGACTCTGCAGCTGTGGCCGCGGGCCAAGGTAGCGGCGCGGAAGCGCACGCAGCCCCGGTCCGCATAGGTTTAGATTATGCAGCCATGGCCGCGGAGCAGGTTAGCGATGCGGATGTGCGCGCGCTCCAGTCTGGACCAACAGGGTTAAGGCTGGAGGACAGAGTGCTGCAAATGGGTATACCTCCCCTAATCTGCGATGTGGCCGTCCCATGGTACCAGCCGCGTGGCGCCACCGCGTTTTCGACTCGGTCCATTCCCTGGCGCACCCCGGGGTGCGCGCATCGATCAAGATGGTGGGGGAGAAATTTGTTTGGCCGGGGTTGCGTAAACAGGTCAAGGAATGGGCGGCAACCTGCGTAGCGTGTCAGCGAGCCAAAATACACAAGCACACTAGAGCTCCTTTGGAGCCTTTTCACATCCCGGCTAAGCGCTTTGATCATGTGCATGTCGACTTGGTGGGCCCCCTTCCGTTGTCACAAGGGTACACACACCTTTTGATGATGGTGGATCGCACCACGCGTTGGCCAGAAGCGGTTCCTCTGGCATCCACCACTGCGGAAGAAGTTGCACGCGCTTTTTTAACAGCTTGGGTTGCGCATTTTGGAGTTCCGTTGGACAAAACGTCCGATAGGGGTCCTCAATTTGTTTCCGAACTCTGGTCATCGATGGCCCGCAGCCTAGGGGTGAAGATTCATCGCACTACCGTGTATAACCCCCAAGCTAACAGTTTATGCGAACGTTTTCATAGGTCATTGAAAGCGGCCCTCAGAGCGTCGCTTACGGATACAAATTGGGTTGACAAACTTCCATGGGTTTTATTGGGGTTGCGTTCTGCACCTAAGGAGGATTTGCAGGCCTCCCCAGCTGAGTTAGTTTTTACACAACCTCTCCGTTTACCTGGTGAATTTCTCCCCGACAACCCTGCACCAACTTGCCCCCCCCCCCCGCTCAGCTGTTGCAGAGCGACACAGGATCAAACACACTTCCTGGCCCGGTTCATCACAGTTTCCCACGCGTTTTTGTGCCAAAGGCTTTAAAAAATGCAGAGTTTGTTTTTGTTAGACATGATGCTCATTGCCCAAATTTGCGGCCACCTTATGATGGACCTTTCAGAGTGCTGGAAACAGGAGAGAAGCATTTTTTTGCTAGATTTGGGAGACAGGAGCGAGTTGATTTGTATAAACAGACTCAAACCTGCTTTTGTTTTGGCTGATGAACAAGTGCAGTTGGCGAGGGCCCCCCGTCGCGGTAGACCACCGAGAAGGCTTTCTCCAGAACCCCCACAGAGTTTGGCTAACAGTTCTAATCCACAGGTGCAGGAAGACACTACAGAAGCAGCAAGGCCGGTTTACAGCAGATACGGTAGGAGGTTTAGACCTAGTCAACTGGTGGATTGAATTTTTGTTATGTGGTAATATTTTTTTTATGCCATGCATCTCTGATTATGTTGTCCCATATTAGATGTTTGGGGGGGGGTTATGTGGCACATATGTTGGGTACATATTTTCCACAAATGTATTGCTGAATGTTTATTGTGTGCTTCATGTCTCGAGGGACAAAAGGACTGAACCTGCAGGAGGTATCGAGGAGGTGTGAGATTTGTCCTTTGTCTCAGAGAGAGGCCCTGGAGGGATTTCCGGACCATCGAAGGCTGAGAGACAATGGTGGAGGATCAAAGGGGTTACAATGTGATTGTATGTTTGCTCAGACACCATGTGACTTGAGTTTCGATGTTCCAGAGTATAAGAGAGTGATGTGACTGTGATCTGTCTCTTTTCTTGCTTGGAGGTTGATAGAGAATGTGTTCTGATAATAAAACTGAACCTGAGAAATAAACCCAGTCTCATCATTGAACACATCCTCTACACCTGAAATATTAGAAAACCCGTTTAGACCTCTTTGTTCCTATGATTGTTCCTGTTCTTAATGTCGAACCCTCCCTTAGTTCCTGAAATATTAGAAAAACCTGTTTAGACCTCTTTGTTCCTATAATTCATGCTTGCGTATAAAAACCCCAGCTCTGAAGATAAGCTTCAGTGCTGTTTTTCCTGTAGCCAGGGTAAGCACTCCTCATGAGTAAAGTTTTTATATTTTGAAACTTCGTGTCTCGAATCTTATTTGAGGTAACGAACTAAGCAGAGTACTTTTGTCTGAGTTTAAGTTTCAGATTCCTGACATACATGGTGCCGTGATCCGGATGACCAACACCTAGACAGGCCAGGAGAGAAGTCTTCCCCGGGTTGAAAATCCATGCATGGTCTGACCAACGGTCAGTTTTGGAAACCCGCCTTCAGGGAACGCCGGGGAGGAAGCTGACATCCTGGCTCTGTCTAGTGACGGTCATCCTCGCTAGTAGAGTCATAAAGTGCACGGTGGCGCAGTGGTTAGCACTGCGGCAGCACAGTTTACCCTTGGCCGGGGGCTCGTGGGGATCGTGGGTTCGATCCCAGCCCCCGACCAACAGTGATCTGTGTGGAGTTTGCATGTTCTCCCCGTGTATGCGTGGGTTTACCCCGGGATTTCTCAGGTTTCCTCCCACATCCCAAAAACATGCAGGTTAGGTTAATTGGAGACTTTAAATTGGCCCTTGGTGTGAATGTGTGTGAATGGTTAAAAAGGGATGGTGCCGTATTGTGGCTGCTTCATCCATCCAGGTGGTGGATGACCCTTAATTTCTGTAAAGCGTCTTTGAGTGTCTATGACAAAGTGCTATATAAATCTGATGCATTGATTGATTGATTGAAAGTAAGTGAAATATTTTCTGAAGTAACAAAGAAATAAGGATTGTGTTGTTTTCCGGCCGAAGAGTCAGGTTTCAAAAAGTAAAGGTGCTGCGTATCGACTGATAGGTCAAGCTTTAGCTAGTAATGGTAACATAAGGCGGCGTCCTATATTTTTCAAAGCTTTAGCTGGTCATGGTAATATAGGGCGGTGTCCTATATTTTTCCTATCTGATCATACCAGGTAATGATTCTGTAGGAAACTACAGAAGTCCTAACGCGTGAGCATCTAGTTCCATTGACAGGTGAGCGCATTTTAAAGGTTGCGTGAGCATCTAGTTCCATCGAAAGGTGAGCGCACCTATTGGGCAGTAATAGTGTTGTGGTGGGTGTACCGCAACGTCCCTGACTAATAAAGAAAAAAGGGTAACTGTACAGGAAAAACAAAAAGTAAAAAAAAATAAGCAAAAGAAAAAGAGGAAACTGCGCGCTGAATGGTAAAAAAAAATTACAATGACAAACTAAAAGAAAAAGAGCAAATAAAGGATCCTGAAAAATATTTAAATAAATGGGAAAAAGATTATTCTTTCAAACCCACATCGGATGTGGACGAATGTGCGGTCCTAGTGTCAACTGTAAAATTCACAACTAAAGGCAATAAGAAAGGAAAACCAAACTCTATGTTTTTGAGTAATCACCTGGAAGAAGTGTTTGCTGCACGGATGGTGCAAGGTGGGGTTAGACCCAAGACAGGCAGGTCAATGCAAGTGAATGATGGAAATCGGGATGTTTGTTTTAACTGTGGCAAACCTGGTCACTGGGCCCGTAATTGCAGGTTTGGCCAAAGAGGTGGATTTGGAGGTAGGGGACCAAGTAGAGGTAGAAGAAGATTTCAGAATGATCAGAGAGGCGAGCGACAGGCTTGCTCTGTAAAAAATAGAAGCATGAACAGTAAATGTGAAAGGAGGGGCTGCTGAAGGAGCAGCTCTCTCTCTCCCTATTTCTCGCTCTCCCAAAGGGGGTGGGCGAGGGATAGCTCTCTCTCTCTCTCTCTCTCTCTCTCTCTCTCTCTCTCTCCCCTTTTGCCTCAGAAGCGGAAGGAGCAGGTTTTGAAGTGTTGTAATTTTTGGCATAAAAGGATTGATTGTCTAAATGTTATCCTTCTGACTAAGGTTTAAGATTACAGGTATCTGAAAATAGTGGCCTTGAGCAGAAGGAGTCGACTAGTTTGGTGTTATGGCAGTGTAGAGAGAATGGAAGAAGCTGCTTCGACCTTGTGGAAATAATAACAATCCTCTGTGTGTGTGCGGTTGATCTGTGTGGAAAAAAGTAGCCTAAATATGGGTATTTTTACAAGGTTTTGGGTTTTTATTTTTTCAATTTAACTCTGTGGGGATTTAATTAATGTTGCGTACGTGATAAACTGTTTACATATTTTTAAAAAAAGCAATTTTGACGCATTACTGACCTTTTTCCTTGACTGAAACATAATAGTGCACTTTATAGGAAAAAGGACTGACGTGTGACAATGTGACTACAGGCCATAATATGATCATATTATGATGTCATTTAATAATGCCTAATCACTGAAGGTTTTATGTTTACCCTATATCACATGATTTAGAGCACAGAGGTTCAAAAGAGATTGATAATTAATGTGTCTGTGCATATGATCTGCCAGAGGCTATGGATTATCAGACAAAGGTCTTGGAGAAAGGATCCTTAAATTGATAAGCATTTTTTGAAGCCAAGCTTGACTTTGTATGACATTGTAGATAACATAAGGTGTACTGATTCAAATGACTTTGACCTTACAAATGTAATGTTTATATGATTTTATACTGATATTACTCACCACATAATGGTGTGGTAGCATATATTTCAGAAATGTGACAGTAATGAGGAATGTGTTTTTCCTGATTCGGCGGTGGCCAAGCTGGGTCAGGGTAAACTACATTCACCCCATAATTTACCAAGGAATATATAAAATGAGGCATTCCTGGTAAAAATTTAAATCAAATTCTAATTAGGCAAAACGTCCACCTTTCCGTTGACTGAAAGAGTGTGACGCAATCTTTATTCATTTATTCAAATTCAACCCATCTGTGTTCAACTGGACAAACTGATCTTATTTATCAATGCTGAAGCCTATCGAAAACGCACAGATGGTTATTTTTGTTTTTCTTAAATGGAATTTGTAAACTAGTTCAAGAGATGTCACAAAAGAAGCTATGATTATTGAAATCTTATTTTTGAAGGAACTGGGCTACCCACACATTTTAACAATGGTAGCACACTTCCTTTCAGCAAAAGAATCAAGCAAATACCCTGTAACTTTGCTGCATGTGCGTCTCCATGTATCAAAACAGGCGATATCAAGGAAATTAATTAGCAAATAATTAGCAATCCTTAGAAAAATAGGTAATACATAAAAATTATCAATAAATGATTGATAATGAATTCAGTTCAACCTTATTTATATAGCGCTATTTCACAACAACAAACACCCCATAGCATTTTCAACTATAGGGGGAATCCCCATACTTGCAGAAAGACTCCAGCAATCAGGAGTGTCATTTTCTTGTTACACATTTTGAAAAATCCAAACGTTACACCAGCCTCCAACATAGAACTGACAGCTAAACATAAGAAGCTTATTGATGATTTGAAAAACATACTAATTATAGTTATGACAGGACTTTCATTTCATTTTCTGTGATGCCCAGGATAAACATATGACTGCAGTTATGACTTAAATACATGCTGGGCAATACAGACCATTTTCTTATTATTCATGGTGTTATGACCCGAGCGCCGGTTCTGATCGTGCTCAGGCTAAGTTATGTTTCGCTGCCGGCCTTGACAGTTGCGGGCTGTATTCTGGCCTCACCGGGCTCTTATTGTGAAAGTGCTCGGTGGGGCTTCCGCCTGTCAACAGTCGGTCAGCTGTTTGTAATTATCGTCGTTAGTGCTTCGCCTTCTTAAGCCCGGCACTGGCGGCGGTAAGACGCAGCAGTGTCAGTCGTTCTTCGTCTGAGCTACGGATGCCTTGGACTGTTACCTACCTCGTCTGCCTGTGGTTGACCGTCGCTTCCCCAGGACCAGTAAGTGAGCTGTTAGCCTTACCCCTCCTGGTGTGAGTAGACCTCTGTGTGTCTCTGCCTCAGCAGCCTGTGTAGCCATTACTCAAACAACCTTGCCTGTGTATGACCGTCTCCTCCTAAGGACCTGTATGAGAGCTGTTTAGCCTTACGCCTCCGGATGTGTGTAGACTTATGTGTCATTGCCCCTGCATCTTGTGTTGTTGCTTTTCACCGTAATAAAACTCACTGAAACTCACTAGTGACTGTGTGGCGTCTTATGGTGGCTCGCGAGGGCCACCGCATGACACATGGAATAATAAAAATTATAAGATCATGCTTCCTATCATCCTACTCCACAACCTGCATCAGCTGAAATGGCTGAAATATTGGCTTTGATTGCAGCACTTACATGGGCTACTAACCTGAATGTAACTGTCTGTACAGACAGTAAATATGCTTATAACACATGTCACCTGCACACTGCTACCTGGAACCTGCAGGGGTTTGTCATCTCCACAGAAAAACCAGCAAAACATCGACAGCAATTATTGCAACTATGTAATGTTCTGATGCTACCATGTTCTGTGGCAGTTATTCACTGTCCTGCCCACACTAATGGCACTGACTTGTCTAGCTGCGGTAATCGCTTGGCTGATAACGCTACTCACTGTGCTGCTATTGGTCTTTTAGGAACTGTCTGTCTTATTAATAATGTTGATGTTGATGTTTTAAAAGACTGTCAAAATAATATGGACCTTCCTCCTGTTTCATGTGTAAATAATTAGATATATATTTGGCTTGCCTGACGAAAATTTGCTCTGCCACCCACATTATACAAATGAGCTGTCCTGGTGGCACATGGCCAATCATGTGCCAACAGGAGGGAAATCAATGATGAGGATGTTGGAAAACTGTCCTAGTTTTTGAAAGAAGTAACAAAAACATGCCAAAAATGCATCATTTGTTTACAAAATAATGCTCAAGGAGCAATGGAAAGCTACAATATTGCTTGGTGTTGATTGACACCTTTACAAAGTGGACAAAAATTCATCCCACATCCTCAGCAAATGCCGCATTTGTGTGTAAAACTCTATTGAATCAGGCTTTTCCCGCTGTTGGGGTTCCAGAACTGATTTATCCAGATAATGGAACTCATTTTACAGCACAAACAGTTCAAGACTTAACTCAAGCTGTAAGAAGTAAGATCAAATTTCATAGTGCCTACCACCCACAAAGTGCAGACTTCGTAAAAAAAGCAAATCAAACTAATGATTAACTGTATACCAGACACAAAGATAGGATTGTCACCCTTTGAATGTGCTTTTCACCGTCCTTATGTATTGCCTGACCTCTCATCACTAACCACGCCTAACAAGTATACAACCCTTGGTGAACATCTCAGAGAATGCTTAAACACAAAAGAATACATTGATTCTGTCAGAGCTCTCTCTGCTCCACAGAAAGAAGCGGATAACCCGTTGCAACCTGGAGACTATGTCTTCGTAAAGAACCACCACCATCAGCACTGGGACTCAGTAAGGTGGCTAGGACCGTATGAAGTGCTGTTGACCACCCCCACTGCAGTAAGAATTGCTGAACGACCATCTTGGATTCACCTTTCACACGTAAAGAGACTACGGGTGCCTGTAAGTGAACTAACCTGCTTCCCTGAGTAAGTCCAGTTACAAAGGGGGTGTGTCCTTTTAAGGACAAGGCCGTCTCAAACCTGGTGAAGAAAGAGGCCCAGAGGGGTACTCTCTCAGGTGGAAACATGGCACCAAAAGTACTGATGACTTTGTGTTCCGCACTTCTCATAACAGTGGGGTGGAGGACCCTTTCTGATTCAAGGACAAGGAGCCCACGAAGTACAGAAAATGAATAATACGTGGATTATACGCATAACCTGTGGTACCAGACAATGGTGGTTTCGGTGAGAGGACTGGGAATCAATACTTCTTGCTATGTGTGTTTATTGCTATTCCATTCACACAAGACTGCAATACCCATGATCCCTGTTCCACTAAGTGAAGAGGAAATGGCCGGAGCGACAATAGCGATGAAACAAGCAATAATGTTGGACATTGGTTGGTGGGGAACTTGTCAGAAAGGTATCTGAATAGATTGAATGTCACTGTTACTGATTACACTGGGTCTAAGATTAGAATATTTAATACTACTGGGATTGGAACTTCTTTGCTTGCAGTTAAGAAGCCTTTAATGAAAGTAAATCCTACACTGTTTACTTCACCAATCTGTTTTCACAAAAACTGTAGCAAAAACAATTTCAACCTGGGTTTTTCACCAAGATGCAATGATACAAAGGAAGTGACCTGTGGAGTGCGATATCATGATTCTGCTTGTAGAAATGCATTTCATTTTCCCTATATTGCTGCTGGAAATTTCACCTTAAAGGGCAAAAATTGTACTTTTAACTGTAGCAATAATCCTACTGTTTTTTGGCCAAATGATGATGGGTATGGGTGTTTGGAAAACCATGTTTGGGTTTGTGGATCTAATGTTTACTCATTGCTTCCTCCAGGGTGGTGTGGCAGGTGTTACATGGCTATATTGTTCCCACACATTAGCATGAGGTCAAATCTTACACATGCAATGAAAACATCATACTCCCATTATTATCATCCTGAACAAACTGAAATACACACCAGGGCAAAAAGAAGCGCAAAAATAGACATGCAACCGTTAGTAGGTAAACTATCTGGAAAACAGAGGATTAGTGATTTTAAAGGTGTTATGGGTACTCTTTTTCCAATGTATGGCAGGGCTCTAGCTATACACCACATAAATGCATTAGCATGGACAATGGAAAATCTGTTTGTATTAATGGAGCAAGTATTCACAGCTTTAAATGAAGAACAAAAATTAGCCATTAAAATGATATTTTACACTTACAGCATGGGTTAGATGAAGATAAAGGTTGAGGTTCCTGGGATTGGTTTCAAAGTGGAACTTGGTGGCAAGTTCTTTTGAAATGGTTAACCCCAGTAATAGTTGTATTGATTCTATTTTTGTACTATTCATGTGTGTCATTCCCTGTATTAGGTCCATGATAAGTAGAGCCCTTACTCAACACACAATTATGTTGCAACAATCCTTTTTGAGTAGGATGCCTTCAGACAAATACACCCCATTGTCCCAGAAAGCTGATGATAATTACAATCCCAAACCTGATACGTATGATGACTGTGCTTCTGTTTAAACCACTCTCCTATATTTGGAAATGATGCTCTATGATGCCAATGTAGAAAATCGTAAGAAGATACATTGTACTGATGTCTGCATGTGATTAAAAAGTATAAATGATAAACAGGAGGGAATTGTTAGAAAAACATTGTATATGCATGTTATCATTTATACTATCAAGTTTTAAAATGTGCTCTTTTACTGCTCTGTATTCAATTGTGTGATGAAACTTTCCGCTCTACTGTGCAAACCTCTTGACTGAAACTTTCTGCTCTATTGTGCAAACCTCTTGACTGAGACAGTTGCACAAGCGTGAAACTGCTGCATTCCTGCTAAAACAAAAGTGTTCATACCTCCGTGACTGTTTTAAAATGCAAGACGTTCTGATGAAGTTGTCGAACCCTCCCCTAGTCCCTGAAATATTAGAAAAACCTGTTTAGACCGCTTTGTTCCTATGATTGTTCCTGTTCTTAATGTCAAACCCTCCCTTAGTTCCTGAAATATTAGAAAAACCTGTTTAGACCTCTTTGTTCCTATAACTCATGCTTGTGTATAAAAACCCCAGCTCTGAAGATAAGCTTCAGTGCTGTTTTTCCTGTAGCCAGGGTAAGCACTCCTCATGAGTAAAGTTTTTATATTTTGAAACTTCGTGTCTCGAATCTTATTTGAGGTAACGAACTAAGCAGAGTACTTTTGTCTGAGTTTAAGTTTCAGATTCCTGACAGTCACACATTCCTTTGTTAAACAACATTGTATGATGGTCAGAAGTCCGAGTCTCGATGCATGGCATTAAAGATATAAAAGGGGAATGCACAGAGACCCGGGATGGCTGTTCACAGTTTGCTGTTATGTTGTTGGAGAAAGAATAAAGCCTTGTGTTGTTCAGCTTGTTGCCTCGCATATTCCTTTCTCCACAACACCACTCACTACATCATACCTTCTTTACTAACCCTGTTTGACCCAAAAATCTAAAGATGGCCCTAAAAACCACATCCCCTGCGTTTTTCTGCAGTAGATCCCTAACAGTTAGTCTAGTCTGTCTTCTCTCCAGTGCTGTTTTGAATATTTGTCTGTGTAATCTGTACCTGGAACATTGTACAAAAATATGCTCTACTGTTTCTGGTGACCCACAATGATTACAGTTTCCTGAAGAGTGTTTCTTTATTATGAATAAAGTACTATTAAGTCATGTATGCCCAAACCTCAATCTTGAAATAATGTCCTCTTCCTTCTTGCTTCTATTACATTCCCTCATATCTCCAACTTTCTTTTGAATAGTATATAAATGATGGCCCTTACTCCCTCAGTCCCACTCTTCCTGCCATTTCTTTTTCATTTCTAACTTGACTATGCTTTTAATCTCAGCCTTACTATATTTTACCTAAATACTTATTTCTGCCTTATGAGTAGCTCCTTTTGCATATCTATCTGCCAATTCATTATCTTCTATACCAATATGTGCTGGAACCTGTAGTGCCTAGACTGTTACTCCTGTCCTCTGAATTCTGCATAATGTTTGTACTATTTCGAATATTATTTCCTGTCTTGAATCTGACTGGATGTTCTGAATACTTGTTAGTGCACTACTGGAATCTGAAGCTATTAAAACAGCTTTTGGTTTCACCTTTTCTACCCAATTTAATGCCAGCTGTATAGCCAACAATTCTCCTGTGTAGACTGCCAATTTGTCATTAATTCTCTTACTCATTACAAAGTCTAGTTCTGGGATTACAAATGCTATTCCAACTTTATGGTTTGGTGACTTTGATTCATCTGTGTAAATTTTAATATGCTCTGAGTAATTTATTCTATTATTGTGGAGAAAGGAGGCAGGCGAGGCAACGAGCTGAACGACACAGAAACTTTATTCCTTCTCCAACATAATTTGCAGCAAAAGAGAATCCCGGGTCTCTGTGCATTCCTCTTTTATCTCTTCAGTCCCATGCATCAAGACCCAGAACTTCCAACAATAACACATTGTTGTATGAACAAAGAATTGTATGGCACATTAACATAACATAATGCCGGCGTCGCTCCAACACCTTCTTTCTGCAGCTCTGGTATCTCTTACTCTCCTTGGGGGGCACATAGAACCAACAGTTCCGTGTGATGCCCCCTGGTGACACCTCCTCCTTTGGTCTATTGTCCTCCTCTCCCCTTGCCCTCTCTGGGTGGAGAAACCCCCACCCCAGGCCCCCACACAGCTCCCCCCCCCAAACAATGAAGGGGCACTAACGCCCCCGTCCTTTGGGCTTGAGCCAGTGCCCATAGCAGCTGTAGTGGGGGGTTGCTGATCCAGTCAAACCGCCCTGTTGGTGAGGTGTACCGGAAGGCACGTCGGTCTGTGGAGGGAAAGGGGGGAGGACACATTAACTTCACGAGCACAGGTCCTTGCCGAGGGATCATCACTTTGCGGAGCCACCAACAGTGATCGTCCGCGCTGGGGAGCTTTGGCCAACAATACCTGCTCATCTGCCAACACAAAAGTGGGCTTCAGCCTGTTGATGCAGACAGTCTCCCTACGTCCCCCCACGTCTTACACAAAATGCTTCTCCCCAGGTTCCAACACCCTGAACAGTCCATCATACGGTGGGCGCAGTGGGGTCCAGTGTGCATCGTGCCTGACAAAAACAAAACTGGCATTCTGCAAGCTTTTTGGGATGAATGTGTGGGGAAAACAATGGTGGACCAGGCCCGGTACACTCACAGCCTCCGTCCTGTGTAAAAATTGCATGGGCAGATCAGCCTCGGGCGCAGGGTTTTCTGGTAAAATCTCTCCGGGGATCCACAGCGGCTGAGAAAAAACAAGTTCTGCCGGGGAGGCTGCCAAATCCTCCTTAGATGCGAAGAACCCAGGGCAAGCGGTCGACCCAATTTGTGTCCGTGAGCGAAGCTCTGAGCGCTGCTTTAAGTGGCCTATGAAAATGCTCACATAACCTGATAGCCTGGGGGTTGTACGCGGTAGTGCAGTGAATTTTGACCCCCAGGATCTGGGCCATCACGGACCAGAGTTCTGAAACGAATTGTGGACCCCTGTCGGATGTGATGTCCGATGGAGATCCAAAACGTGCAACCCAAACCAACAAAAAAGCGCACGCTACTTCCGCAGACATGGTAGAAACCAGTGGACTGCTTCAGACCAGTGCATGGTGCGGTCAAAAGGTGCGTGAAACCTTGTGATGGCGGGAGGGGTCCCACTAAATCCATGTGGATGTGGTCGAACCTCCTAGCCGGAATTTTCAATGGCTCAAGGGGGGCTCTGGTGTGCTTGTGCACTTTGGCCTGCTGGCACGCGATGCAAGCTGCAGCCCACTTTTTCATGTCTTTGCGCAAGCGCGGGCAGACGAATTTCACCCCCACTAGCTTTACTGAAGCTTGCACCCCCGGATGTGAAAGGGAGTGGACTGACTCAAAAACGAGATGGTGCCAAGAGTTCAGAACCACCAGGTGCGGGCGGCCGGTAGAGACGTCGCAGAGCAAGGGAGGGCACCCTTCTCGCACCACCCTGCTCTCCAGCCTTATCCCAGTTGGCGCAGACTGGAGTGCGCAAATATCCACGTCCCCAGCTTGCTCTGTGGCCATGGCGGGGAAATCTATCCCCATGTAGACCGTGGCGATTAATACGGGCGACGGGCAATCGGCCATGATGTTGAGTTTACCAGCAACGTGTTGAATGTTGGTAGTAAACTCCGAAATTGCGGCCAAATGCCATTGCTGCTGGGCCAACCACAGTTCCGAGGTCTTGGACATCGTGTCAGCGGTTTATGGTCCACGAACACGATGAACTCACGCCCCTCCAGCCAGAACTGGAAATAGCACGTCGCCAGGTGGAGAGCCAGCAATTCTCTATCGAATGTGCTGTACTTGTGTTCGTTGTTGCGCAAAGTCCGGCTAAAAAATGCGAGTGGCTGCCATGAACCTGAGATGCTCTGCTCCACCACTGCCCCTATGGCAACGTCAGACACATCCGTCATGAGCGCTATCTGTGCAGACGGATCCGGGTGGGCTAACAATGCAGCATCCGCAAGTGCTGTTTTGGCGTTAGTAAAAGCCTGGACTTGCTTGGGAATCCAGTCGATGGCTTCCGCGGGGCGCAAACTGGGCTTCTATGTGCAAGAACCATGCAGTCGGGTTGTGAAGCCAGAAGTTTGGGAGCTTGACTGAGACCACGCACGTGGTGCTGGTGCTCTCCCTCCAGGTAGTCTCCGGGGCAGTGGTCGGCTTGCTTTCCATGGCACGTCTTCGGGTCACCAATGTGGAGAAAGGAGGCAGGCGAGGCAATGAGCTGGACGGCACAGAAACTTTATTCCTTCTCCAACATAATTTACAGCAAAAGAAAATCCCGGGTCTCTGTGCATTCCTCTTTTATCTCTTTATTCACATGCATCGGGACCCGGAACTTCTGACCATAACACATTGTTGTATGAACAAAGAATTGAATTGCGTGGCACATTAACATAACATAATGCCGGTGCCGCTCCAACACCTTTCTTCTCTCTGCGGCTCTGGCTCTGGCATCTCTTACTCTCTCGGGGGGGGGGGGTGCATAGAACCAACAGTCCCGTCTGATGCCCCCTGGTGACACCTCCTCCTTCCGTCCATTGTCCTCCTCTCCCCTTGCCCTCTCTGGGTGGAGAAACCCCCACCCAATGCCCCCACAATATACTTATTGACTATACTCCTAGTTAGATTTTTCCCCTTTTCCCGCTGTAATAGTTTTAGATCTGTTTTAACCCCTTCCAGCATCCATGGTGGAACCATAGAAAGCGGCACTGAGGGGCTGATTTCTTTGCCAACTAAACCTACTTCTCTGACCCTGTTATCTATTGTCCACCCAAAACTCTCCACTTTCCCCTTAATTATCTCTTGATTCGGTGTGATGATGCTCTGCCCAGGATGATTGATGTCATGTCCTTTTAAATTAACCCAGTATACTAACGAAAGTTGTTTCCTTCTTAATTCCAGTGGCATTTTACCCATCTCCACCTGCAATGCCAACACTGGTGTGGTTTTCATTGCTCCACAGCAGAGCCTTAAGGCGTGGTATTAAAGTACATCAAGTTTTTTAAGTAAAGATTTAGATGCTGACTCATATGTAATGCTACCATAGTCCAAGACAGATCTGATTAAACTAACATATACCTTTTTCAAAGCTGTTCTATTCGCTCCCCACTCCTTCCCCCTCAGACACCTCATAATGTTCAATATTTTTTTGCACTTTCCTACTATTTTCTCAACGTGCATTTTCCAGGTAATCCTCTTGTCAAACCAAATCCCCAAATATTTAAAACACTCGACTATCTCTAGCTTTTGCCCATACAGTTTGAAATTATGCTGACTATCAACTTTTTTCCTAGTGAATAAAACTACTGTGGAGGAACAAATAAGTTTAGGTGAGATGCGGCGAGCTGGAAGGTGGCAGGATTTTATTCTCCTCCAACATCATGAGACACACTGTAGCGCTGTGTGCCATGTTATGCTGTATGTGTTGTGTGTGTGTGTGTGTGTCCTTGAGGCATGTATAGCAAGCTCTTTTATACATGTTACACAAAGAGAGAGAATGCATGGTACATTTGCATATTGATATACAGCACATATCAGTCAATACATATCACTCGCGTGACCCTGGCACCCGGATGTCTTCTCCTTAATCCGGGGATGTATAAACAATAGTCTTTTGCTCTGGTTGTCCCCCCAAGGGTTCTCTGTCCATATGTGATCCCTGCTGAGCGTGAATAGTATCAGTCTGCATTGTGCTGGGTGCCCACACTACCTTTGTTTTTGCCACAGAAAATCTGAATCCCCATTGAAGTGCCCATGCCTCTACTTGTCCCATTGCTTGTTGCAATTTACTAAATATACTGTTGTGGGGAACCCACGCTGGGATAATCATCTCAGACTGGAAGCAGAGGAGAGGCAAATAGTCCCTCTGCCGGCAGAGCGTGGGGGATTAAACAGATGAGGACAATAGGTATTGTGATGGGAGAAGTTATGGTGATGTAGAACCCCAGGCAGCAGGAAGGAGCAGCTGCAGGGACAGTAGGGGTGATGATGTGCTAAATGTATTGTGATGCAAGATCTCAGGCAGCAGGGGGAAGTAGTGGGGTGATATAAAAGGAGAGACCCTGGTGTATGAGGAGATTGCTTTTTCTGTGTATGAATGAAGTGAGAGAGTGAATAAAGCTCATCTGCCGTCCAAGTCTGGTCTTTTTATTGCACTCTTCACACTGTAAATGCAATGTTCTGCCCCCTTTTCCACAGAACTCCATCATCTGCAAACAATAAAACCCCCACTTACCCATCTATGTTACTTAAAAAAAGAATTGGGCTTATGATGCTTCCTTGAGGTGTTCCATTATCCACCAAGTAGTTCTCACTATATTGTTTTCCTATTCTCTGAAATCTTTCTTTCTTTCTGATAAAAAC
The DNA here is from genome assembly GCA_020510985.1 of Pholidichthys leucotaenia. Classification (NCBI taxonomy): domain Eukaryota; kingdom Metazoa; phylum Chordata; class Actinopteri; order Cichliformes; family Pholidichthyidae; genus Pholidichthys; species Pholidichthys leucotaenia. The sequence continues at coordinate 138,665,462 of CM035849.1, read as the reverse complement.
TGTTTAATCCATTTACCCATTCTCTCTCTTATTCCCATTTTATATAACTTAACAATCCTTCTCTCCACATCAGTCATATGCCTTCTCAACATCAAAAAATACAGCCGCTACACTTTGTTTATTTACATATGCTTTTCTAATTTCATGTTCTAAACATAGCGCAGGATCTAAAGTACTCCTTGTCATGGATCTCCCCGAGTGCTATTACGCAGCGCATGGAGGAGTGAGGAGAAAGGACGGCTATACCTGCAAGGATTACACCACAGACAGATTTATTAATGAAAAGACGAACAGTTCCAAAATCTTGCAAACATACAAAAACAACAAGCAGGGTACATTTACTGGCAAACACGGAGGGACGTGTTGCAGGCACACCACAGTGTACAGTGGTGAAAGCTGCTACGGCAAACCGTAACCGAGACAGACACATATGACAATACAATGATCCAGCAATGGTGGACTGGTAATGAGCTGCTTAAGTACCACCATTGTTGGAAGAGGGAGAGTGGGTGCACCTGGATAAGGAGCGGGGAAAGTAATCAACGGGAGTAGAACCAGTTGACAAACATGAGAGAGGGGGTGTGGTCGGATCGGCAAGCTGTCAGAGAGCGCCCACACGTATGTAGGTCAAAGAAGGCTGTATCACAGTTGCCGGCTACAGGTACGGAAAAACAGGTACGGAAAAGTAACCTAGTAAACATAGACTATCAGAAACTCAAAAGATAACACAATACACAAATACACAGATAAACCTGAGCCACCGAAGGTCAGAACTGAGCCCGAAGGACAACCCGGCTCAGTTCATGACAGAGCCCCCCTCTCTAGAGGTGGATTCTGGACACCCAAGGTTACATCACAAACGAAAGGAAAACCCTCCCCCCTCCAGCAGGAACAGCAACCAAAAAAACCCGGGTGGGAGGGTGGGAGGTAGGGGGAACAGGCAAGGAGGGAACAAAAACAACCCTGCCCAGGACCCACAACAGAAAAACAATTAACCCCCCCAAATCCAAAGTGTGGAGGCTCGGGAGGACGCCCAGAGTCCCAAGCCCAGCAGAAGGTCCGGTGGACAGAGTCCGGCGGCCTGCCGGGAAACATGGGCCATCTGACCCGAAGATGCAGTCCCTCCAGCAGCCGGCCAGCGCTGTTGAGCCACCAGGATCGGAGGGGTAAGGCAGGAGGCGGCCTGCCCACTGAGAGGCTCACTGGTGGGTGGCCGGCCATAGGAGGGGAACCTCCATGGTGCCTGGTGGAGAGAAAAAGTGGAAGCACCCTCGGTGGACCCCAGCCGACCCAAAGCTGTACCCACGGTGGGTCCCGACTGGAACTCTGCAGCACCCGCGGTGGACTCCGGCTGGAGCTCCACAGCACCCGTGGTGGACTCTGGCTGGAGCTCCTCAGCACCCACGGTGGACTCCGGCTGGAGCTCTGCACCACCTGCGGTGGGTCCGGCTGGAGCTCCGCAGCACCCGTGGTGGGCTCCAGCTGGAGCACCGTTAACACCTGCGGTGGTCCCCATCGGGGACCTCATTGCTCCCGCGGTGATCTCCCCAGCGAGGGAGGCAGGACTCTCTGCAACCTCTGGCGATGAACCTGGATCTTCGGCACCCTCCGGTGGAATTGACCGCTCTCTGGCAACCCAGGGAGGAAGCTCAGAAACAGTGGAGAGAGAGACCGGGTCAGGGTCGCCGGCAGCGGCAGAGCCTGGTGAGGTGAGCCTGGGCGCAGCGGCTAGCTGCCCCTGGCTCTCTTCCCCAAGAGTTGGACAAGTTTGCTCAGAAACTGGTGGGAGATAAACTAAAGAGCGCACTTGCCCGAACTCGGACTCCACTGCCGTCCAGGACTCCGATGATCCAGGTCACAGCTGCTCTTCTGGCTGGGAAGGCGCTGCATCCACAGAGGTCTCAGCTTGAGACACAGCTGCACCCTCAGTGTGACCCGTCTGGTCCATGACTGCACCCTCAGTGGACCCTGACTGAGCCAACACTGCACCCTTGGTGGACTCTGACTGGGCCAACGCTGCACCCTCGGTGGACCCCGGCTGGGCCAACGCTGCACCCACATGGACCCCGGGCTGGATCGCAGTGCCCATGACGGGTCCATGCAGGGGCGCAACACCCACATCGGGCTAACACTGGGGCACAGCCTCCACGAGGGTCCCAAGCCTGGACGCTGCACCCAAGGAGACTCAGCCTGCAGGGGGACCCATGCAACGGCCTCAGGCAGAAGGGGAGCTGGACCTGCGACATCGCCTGGTGGTGAGACTGGATCCATGGAGACCCCTGGCAATGGTGGATCCTCTCTGGTGGCCCTAAGGGGAAGATCAGGAACAGCAGAAGAGGAAATGTGGTTAGGGTCGCCAGCAGCAGAGGATCCCAGTGAAGTGAGTTCAGATGCAGCTGAGGGCTGCACCTGACTCTCCTCCCCTAGAGCCAGGCAAGATCTCTCCAACACTGACATGAGAAACACAAGAGAGATAACTTGCTTGAGCTTGAGCTCCACCGCCATCCAGGACTCCGTTGATCCTGGAGATGAAGTCTCGGGCCCGGCCTTGAGGAGGTCCGGCTCTGGCTCCCAATCCGCTGCAGTAGCCTCCGCAGCTGGCGAGATGGTGGTAGCAGTCTCAGTTTCCTCAGACGAAATAACCCCCATTGGAGAGGGATCCAGCGAGGAGGCTGAAGGTTGGCTCCGTGCAGGCTCTGGAGCTGGATCCTCCAGGGCCCCGGGCTCCTCCACCATCCAGCGGCCTAGTTCCGGGGCCAGCAGACACTCAGAAAAAAATGGAGGAGACACGGAGAGAACAAGAATAGAGTCAGTGTTAGCAGCTGGAGGAGAGGACCCAGCGGACTGCAGAAACTGGGCCTCTCTTCCGGGAGACAGAAAGGGTTTATCATTATGACATTGGATTGAATGAAAAAACACTTGCATGTCATGGATGTTGGCAGCTGCACAGGACAGGCAGTCATCCTTCTCTGCATCTACGATGATTCTGGCTCCCCCTCTGGATGGTGGAAGATCCGGCTTGGGAAACGCAGAAATGGGCATTACCAGGGGAACCATGACAGACCTCTTGGTAGCTGGAGGGACGATGGCTGCCGAAGACGATGAGCGCCTCTTCTGGCGTTTCCACACAGGATGACGCTGTTTGCAGGTGGCTGAAGCTGATGGCGAGGCTGAAGAAGAGGTGACAGCAGGCTGTGGAAAGCGTCTCTGCTTGGGCTTCGTGAAGAGCACTCCTCAGGTTGGTAAATGCCTGCTCTAACGTGGAGACCAAAGATAACAGCCCCTCGTACTGTGGGTAACTCCAGAGCCCAGGATGTGCCTCCAGGATTCCTACGGCTGAATCCAGACAGCTCCACTTTGCCTTCGGTCAGTGGGCTTCGTGGGCCTCGTCCATAAAATCCTGGATGTCAGCCGCTGCCCATTCCTCCTCCACCGTGGGATGCCCTGCTGCTCGTCTGCTCTGACAGGTGTGGGAACAGCGTGCCGAAGGCATCGTGCTCCAGAAGCAGGTAGATGAGGAAATAGTTCAAAAAAGAAAAAGCAATATCTGGGTGTAACCTGCTAAATCCATTGCGGGCTGGATCATTCTGTCATGGATCTCCCCGTGCGCTATTATGCAGCGCACAGAGGAGTGAGGAGAAAGGACGGATTTACGTGCAAGGGTTACACCGCAGACAAATTTATTAACAAAAAGACGAACAGTTCCAAAATCGTGCAAACATACAAAAACAACAAGCAGGGTACACTTACTGGCAAACAGAGAGACATGTTGCGGGCACACGATAGTGTATAGTGGCAAAAGCTGTCACGGCGAACTGTAACCGAGACAGACACATATAACAATACAATGATCCAGCAATGGTGGACTGGTAATGAGCTGCTTAAGTATCACCATTGCTGGAAGAGGGAGATTGGGTACACCTGGGCGAGGAGCGGGAAAGGTAATCAATGGGAGTAGAACCAGCTGACCAACATGAGAGAGGGGGTGTGGTCGGACCGGCAAGCTGTCAGAAAGCGCCCATACGAATGTAGGTCAAAGAAGGCTGCCTCACAGTTGCCGGCCAGAAACAGTGGCTACAGGTACGGAAAAGTAACCTAGTAAACATAGAGACTACCAGAAACTCAAAAGATAACACAATACACAAATACACAGATAAACCTGAGCCACCGAAGGTCAGAACCGAGCCCAAAGGATAACCCTGCTCAGTTCATGACACTCCTACCTTTTCTAAAACCACTTTGATAACTTTTTAATTCTCCTCTAGATTCTAAATAATATACCACTCTTTCATTTATCATTTTTTTCCACAATTTTGCCCATATATGAAGTTAAAGCATTTGGTCAGTAACTCTCTGCCAAGCTAGGATCTTTGCCTTACAAACTGGGACAGTGATGGATTCCTTCCATTGATCAGGCAATGACCCTTCCAACAAGCCTCCTCACCTGCCGCCCCTACAAATAAGATAAGATAAGATAAGATAAGATAAGCCTTTATTAGTCCCACAACGGGGAAATTCCAGGATTGCAACAGCACAGGGATAGCAACACTCAGAGCAACAATCAGAAGGCAAGGAAAAAAAAAAAAAAAGCAAGCAAGAGCAGCTAATATACATATGTACATATTACTATAAATATATATATATATACACACAGACACACAGTGTAGAGCATTGTAGCTGGATGGGATAAATATATGAGTATATAAACACAGTACGGAGCATTGCAGCTAGATGGAATAAATATATAAATATATATATATATATATATATAGTATACTATATATACATATATATTATATGACTGAGTATATACTATATATACTCAGTCATTTATATATATATAAATGACTGAGTAGTATTGACAAGAGAAGGCGCATGGACCGGTTGGGCAATGGAGCTTGCCAGCCCACAAGACAAACATGCAATGCATTCTGGGAGGTGAAAATGGACCGTTCAAAGGAAAATTTAAAGGGACAGTACTACACCAAAGGCACACTATTTGGCGAGGCTTTAATGGGTTAATGGGCTGGATCCCTACCAACATACAACGTGGAGTTCAGATGTAAACATTCTGCCTAACTCCGACCATGCTTTCATTTATTTTCTTTTATTTATTTTAACTGTAAGTCCATATACACAGGAAGTTTTCAGTAACTTTAGGTCTTTGCAGCAAGCCCAAGTGCAGTTCACAGATGGATGGGTGATGACTTGAAGATGTACAAGGCAGACCTGAAGACAGTTGTACACACAAAGGTATGTTTCTTTTTATTTCCTCTCTTGTTATGCTAAACATCGTTCTTTCCCTATTCAACCAGATGAAATTAATATGTGCAGTACTCTGAAAATATTTTCAGAATGTACAGAAATTATATCATTTTCAAGTATACTGTGAAAAATGTGTGAACTTGTCATTTGGTTTTTTTTGTAACTTAGATTTTTATTCATTTTTCATCATATATATTGCATTCAGATCACAGTCTACATTTAAAAACAAAGGGGCTAGAGTAAGAAAGAAAAAAAAAAGGGGGGGGGACAAATGTTGGAGCATCAAGTTTTTAGTTTCCATCTCTTAATTCTTCTGGTTTTTCCAGCGTCTTTGGTTATTCTTTCAATTTCTGTCTCGTTGTTGCACTTTGTAGTGTGTCCATTTCCGCCATTTTTTCCCCCATAGTCCTTCTTGCATTCTTTGTCGATATGTTAGTTTTTCCATCATACGTATGTCCTCAACAATGTCAGTCCATTGCTCTTGGTCAGGAAGAACTTCTGATCGCCATTTTTTTGTGATTGTTTTTTTTTTACATGCAATCAACAAGATTTTAACTAGATATCTGTCCTCAGCCTGTATTACATTGTCTCTTTTAAGATCACATAAGTACATCAGGTTACAGTTCATTGGTATATTATATCCTAATATCCTCTGTATTGTCACATGTATAGATTTCCAGAATGATGAGATTTTGCAGCATTTCCAAAACATATGTGAGTGGTCTGCATTTTGAGCCCCACATCCCCTCCAGCATAAAGATTGGGTATTTGTATATTTTCCTTGAATCTGTGGTGTAATGAAAAAGCGGATCAGGTTTTTCCATCCAAATTCCCTCCATGTCCTTGAATTTGTTGATGTGTGTTGTGTTTTCCATATTTCCTGCCAGCTTTCTTCTGTTATGTTTAAATTTAGCTCTTTCTCCCATTTCTCCTTTATATAGTTACTTGAGTGTTTGTTTGCCATAAGTTTCTGATATAGCTTTGAAATAATTCTTATTTTATTTCCTGTATATGAGCTTAAAATGAATTGTATAATCTCGCTCACATCTGTTTGGAGGTTATGCCTAATCTTCTTCATACAATAGTCTCTCATCTGCAGATATCTGAAGAATTCCGATCTTTCTAGTTTAAATTTTCTTCTGATGTTTACAAAGCTCCCGAGATCTTTTTTTCCGATATTGCCCCATGCTGTGATTCCCTTGTTCACCAGATTTTTGTATCCCCTATCTTGCTTTGCCGGTTCAAACTGACTGTCAAATGCTACCCATTTCAATAGTTTTATGTCTTCCTTTATATTATACTTTTGTACTATTTTATACCACAGTTCCAAAGTAAATTTAGTGATTGGGTCTATTTGTTTGATTTGCTTATATGCATCTTTATCTCCTATTATGCTTTGTACTGGGAGTCCCTCAATTTCCTTTTCCATTTCTTTCCATTTTGCCTCATATCCTTCGTCGCACCAACATATGATATATCTTATTTGTGCTGAGTAGTAATATTCCTTTAGACTCGGTAGGCCCATGCCTCCTTTCTCTTTTGGTAACTGGAGAGTTTTATATTTCACTCTTGGCTTTTTACCTCCCCAAACAAATCTCGATATCATCCTGTCCCACTTTGAGAACTGGGCACCTGGAATCTCTGTTGGTAGAGCCTGGAAGAGGTAAAGTAATCTAGGTTGTATGCTGATTTTGACTGTCTCAATTTTTGAATTCAGATCCATATTTAAGATTGACCATCTATCAATATCTTTTTTTATTTCTTGTTCCAACCTATCATAGTTTGCTTTATAGATTTTGCTTAGATCTTTAGGTATGTTCACTCCAAGGTATTTTATTTCTTGTTGTTTCCAGTTTAGTTTGATCTTATCAGTTATCTGGTTTAGAGGGTTATAGTGGAATGTCAGTATTTGTGTTTTTGTTATGTTTATCTTGTATCCTGATAATTTTCCAAAATTTTCTATCAAGTTCATCATTTCCATTATTGATTCATCTGGTTGTTCAAGGTAAACTATAATATCGTCTGCAAATAGCCCAATCTTGTGTTCCGCTCCCTTTATTGTTACACCTTTTAATTTCTTATTTTGTCGTATCACTTGAGCCAGTGGCTCTATGAACAGAGCAAACAAGGTGGGCGATAAGCAGCATCCCTGCCTGGTTGATCTTTGTATATTTACTTTGTCTGTTAAGCTACCGTTTATCTTGATTCTTGCCACAGGTTCTTGATACAGCTTCCTTATGCATTGTACTGATTTTTCGTTAAATCCAAAGCGTTCCAGCACACTATATAGGAATTTCCAGTTAACCCTGTCAAATGCTTTTTCTGCGTCTAAACTCATTATTACTGCGCTTTTCTTTTCTTTATGTATTTGATTAATTATATGTATTGTTCTCCTGATATTGTCATGTGTTTGGCGTCCCTCTATGAATCCAGTTTGATCATCTTCTATCAATTCCGTCAAGAATGTCCTTATTCGTTTACATATAATTGTTGTATATATTTTATAATCCACATTTAATAAAGAGATTGGTCTATAGTTTCCGCATTGTTCTCTATCTTTCCCTGGCTTTAAAATAACTGAAATAATGGCTTCGTTCCATGATGGAGGTATTTTGTTGTTGTTCAACGTCCAATTAAATGACTTTAGGGAGCTGTGGCGTGAGTTCTTCTATAAACAGTTTATAAAACTCAGAGGGGTATCCACCACTACCTGGTGATTTACCGTTTTTAAGTGACTTAATCACATCTCTAATCTCTTGTGTTGTTATTTCTGCTGTTAGCTTTTCATTTTGTTGATTTCCTATTGATGGCAAGTCCAATGTGCATAGAAATTTTTTAATATCCTTAGTATTTGTTTCTTCAGGTTGCGAGTATAGTTCTTGATAGAAATTATGGAATATTTCTTCGATGTTTTCTGGGTTAACTGTGGTTTTATTTGTGATGGGGTCTTTAATCTTATATACATTATTCACTGTTTGTTGTTTTCTTAACCGTTTTGCCAGCAGTTTTGTGGCTTTTGGTCCCGTTTCATAATATTTTTGCTTTAGATATCTATTTTTCCTTTCAATTTCATCTATTTGTGTTTCTTTTATCTTTATTTTTTCTTCTTTAATTTCTTGGTATATTTTTGGGTCATTTGTGCTTTGATGTTTACGTTCTAATTCCCTCAGTCTCTCACATCTTTGTTCATATGTTTCCAGTTTAGATTTATTTGCTTTTCCTGTTTCAACAATTAATTTACCTCTTAACACGGCTTTTAGTGCATCCCATAGTATTGTTGGGTCCACTTCTTCATTGTCATTCTCTTGGATATACTCGTTTATGTTTACTTTTATTCTTTCTTTCATTTTCTCATCATTTAACAGTCCTACATTAAGTTTCCATGTTGTTTGTCGTTTTCTATTGTTTAAATATATTTCCATGTATATAGGATTGTGATCTGATATTTCTGCCCCTCCAATCCAACAATTTCTCACCCTGTGTCTGTCACCTTCATTCATAAGGAAGTAATCTATTCTAGAGTGTACTTTATGGACTGCTGAATAATGTGTATAGTCTTTTTCGAGTGGGTGCAGGTCCCTCCATATGTCTACCATACCCATTTCTGCCAGTGAGGTTCTTATGAACTTTGTTACATGTTTTTTTTGTCTTCTTAACACTTGTTGTATCAACTTCATGATCCATGACAGCATTTAAGTCTCCTCCACAAATTAGGACTCCTTCACTGTGTGTTGCTATGAGATCAAACAGATGTTGAAAAAAACCCTTGTCACTTTCTGGTGGGGCATAGATGTTCACTAATGTGATCTGCATACCATCTATTCTTCCCTTTATTATTACATACCTGCCTTCTTTATCCTGGATTTCTTGCTGGATTTTCTGCTCCACGTCTCCTCCCGTCTTCTGCCGCTCACTCGCCTCCACTCCGACTGTCGTGATGCGTTCAGGGCCGCCAGTGCTCCAGCCGCTTCCTCCGGCACGCTCACCACAAAGCCCCGCTCCATCATGTCCCGCGCTGCCTCTCTGGCTGTGTTGTATGTCTTCACGCCGTCCTCCCAATGAATCCTCATCTTCGTTAGCGGCGTTTGGAATCTAATTTTTTTCTCTTTCAGCGTTTTTTTAATGTTGGCATATTTCTTACGCTGCTGCACAATTTCTGTCGGGTAGTCATGATCAAAGAATATCTGCTTGTCGCTGATTCGTATCTTTTTTTTCCACGCTTGTGTCAGGATTCTTTCCTTTACATCATATTTCAGAAAGTTTACCACAACTGACCTGGGTGGAGAGTTTGGATTCGGGTTCTGTGCCGAGGCTCTGTGCGCTCGTTGAATCTGCAGATCCGCTTCGCTGGGCAGTTCCAGCTCTTTTTTTAAGAACTGATCCATGAATTTCGTCATCGAGTTGCCTTCAATGCCCTCCGGGATCCCGAAGATGCGTATATTGCTCCGTCTGGACCTGCTCTCCAGGTTGGTTATTTTCTCCTGCATCCTCTGCGTTTGCGCTGTCAGGGTCTGTAGCTGCTCGCTTGCCTCGCTCTTCCAATCTTCCAGCTCCGATATTCGGGCCTGTGCTTCTGTCATATACACCCGTTGAGAGCGCAGCTCCTCCATGTTTTCTGCTAGCTTGCGCTCCATTTCTCTTCGGAGGCCCATAATTTCCTCCTTAATCTCTTTTTTCAGCTCCTCCTTAAGAGCCGCTAAATCCTGTTGTAGTTGCCGCTTGAAGTCTTTCAACTCTTTACCCAAACTGGCGAAGCCAGTGTTCATGGTATCGAGCCTGGCGTCCTCCATTTTCTCTGCTGCAGTCACCTCGTTTTTTTGGGCCTCGTGTTCAGCGATTTCTCCTGCGTTGTTGAAGAGGAATTCTTTAATTTTACCCTGCTTTTGTCCTTGTGCCCGACTCCTTCGTGTTTTCATCCCTTGGTTTATTGATCCGCTTATGTCGAGTTGGCCATTTACCGATGATTTTTAATCCGGCTAGGGAGAGCTCTCTGTTTAAGCGTTATGTCTCTCCGCCATCATCCCGGAAGTCCCAACTTGTCATTTGTTTTAAAGCTATATGAAACATTTATCAAATTGTTTACTTTGTTTTGATTATACAAATTAGCTTATTATGATTATAGCGCTTCTGCTTAATCTGTTGTAATTCTGAATGTGCTGTGGTGTACTTGCAGGCAGCAAGAAGAGCTGGATGACATGGTTGCCTGTCATAACCGAAACCGTGTAATCCAGTGGATTCATCTAGGATGTGGGACTCAGTCCAGCAGCAGCACACAGCAGCCGTGGTTATACCACATGTGCACACTAGAATACTATAGCATGAGTCTTGTTATATAGTATAACATTGTGGAGAAAGAAGGCAGACGAGGCAATGAGCTAGACGACACATGAACTTTATTTTCTCCTCCAACATCAAGTAGTAAAAATCTGCCTGGGTCTCTCCGCATCCTCTTTTTACAATCTTTAATTCCATGCATTGAAACCCAAGAATCCCGACCATAATGCATTGTGTGGAACAAAGACATGCGTGGCACATGAACATAACATAACGTCAGTACTGCTTTTCACACCCTTTCTTTCTCCAGCGGCTCTGAGTCTGAGACGTCCTCCTCTCCCCGGGGGGTGAATAGTCCTTACTGTCCTGTCTGAGACCCCCAGGTAACACTTCCTCCTTCAGCCCATTGTTCCCTCTTTCCCCAGCTGCCATCTCTGGGTGGAGAATCCCCCACCCGTGCCACCACAAAGCCCCCACCCTGAACACCCAGAAAAGGCGCTAAAACCACCCGTCCTTTGGGCTTGAGCCAGGCGCCCATAGCGGGTGTAGTGGGGGGTTGCTGATCCAGTCGAAACACCCTGCTGGCAAGGTGTACAAGAGGGCACGTCAGTCTGTGGAGGGAAAAATGGAGGGAGGGAAACACATTAGCTTTGCAAGCGTAGGTCCCTACCAAGGGAACACCAACTTGCAGAGCCACCAACATTGGGTATCTGCACCGGGTAACTTGGGCCAACACCACCTGCTCATCTGCTAACACAAAAGGGGGCTTCAGTCTGTCGATGCAGACGGTCTCCCTACGCCCCCCAAGTCTAACACAAAATGCTTCGCCCCAGGTTCCAACACCCTGAACAGTCCGTCGTACAGTGGGCGCGGCAGGGTCCGGTGCGCATTGTACCTGACAAAAACAAAACTGGTGTTCTGTAAACTCTTGGGGACGAAAGTGCAGGAAATACAATGGGGGTCTGGGCCCAGCATACTAAAAGCCTCTGTACTGTGCAAAAATTGCGTGGGCAATTTTACCCAAAATGCCCGCCAGCATTTTACTGGAAAACCCCGGCCCCGGGCACAGGATTTTCCGGTAAAAATTCTCCAGGGATCCGCAGCGGCTGAGAAAAAATGAGCTCTGCCGGGGAGGCTGCCAAATCCTCCTTAGGCGCGGAGCGCAACCCTAAAAGAACCCAAGGCAGATGGTCGACCCAATTTGTATCCGTGAGCAAAGTTCTGAGCGCTGCCTTAAGCAACCTATGAAAATGCTCACATAAGCCGTTAGCCTGGGGGTTGTACGCGGTAGTGCGGTGAATTTTGACCCCCAGACTATGGGCCATCGCGGACCAGAGTTCCGAAACGAATTGTGGACCCCTGTCGGAAGTGATGTCCAATGGGGATCCAAATCGTGCAAACCCAAGCCAACAAAAAAGCATGAGCCACTTCCATGGATGTGGTAGAAGCCAGCGGGACCACTTCAGGCCAGCATGTGATGCGGTCCATGATTGTCAAAAGGTTTGTGAAACCTTGGGACGGCAGGAGGGGTCCCACCAAATCCACGTGGACGTGGTCAAACCTCCTGGCTGGGATTTGGAACTGCTCAAGGGGGGCTCTGGTGTGCTTGTGCACTTTGGCCTACTGGCACGCAATGCAATCCGCAGCCCACTCTTTCACGTCCTTGTGCAAGCATGACCAGATGAATTTCTCCCCCGAAGCGTGCACGCCCGGATGCGAAAGGGAGCGGACTGACTCAAAAATGTGGCGGCGCCAAGAGCTCGGAACAACCTGGCATGGGTGGGTGAGCTGGGTCAACAACACTGGCTAACATTATAGCTCCAGGGGGTAAGTACCAGCATTTACTTCACAGTTCCCAGCACTCATCATCCTGACTTTTTCAGCTATGGCAACCAAACATGGGGTCAAACATTTTATAACCACAAAAGGCCCACCAGTGTTTGCGCGATCTCGGCACCTGGATGCAGCTAAATTGGCCAGCACACGTGAGGAGTTTGCCAACCTGGAGCAGCTGGCCATTGTCAGGCCCTCCACCAGCCCGTGGTGCCAAAGGCCGACGGGTCGTGGCGACCATGCGGCTTTTTCCGGCACTTGAACAATGCCACGGAACACAATTGGTATCCCATTCCGCACATCCAGGATTTTTCCATGCACCTGGCCAGCACACGTGTTTTTTCAAAAGTGGATCTGGTCCACGGTTATCACCAGGTCCCGGTGCACGCGGAGGACGTTCCCTAAACAGCGGTAATAACTCTTTTTGGCCTGCTCTAGTTTTTATGCATGGAATTTGGGTTAAAGGGTGCTGTGCAAATTCAATTCAATTCAGTTTAATTCAACTTTATTTATATAGCACCATTTCACCACAACAGTCATCTCATAGCACTTTCAACTGTAGGGGGGACCCCCACAGTTGCAGAAAGACCCCAGCAATCAGGCGATCCCCTTTGAGCAAGCACTTGGCAACGGTGGAGAGGAAAAACTCCCTTTTAACAGGAAGAAACCTCCAGCAGAACCAGGCTCAGGGAGGGGCAGTCATCTGCTGTGACTGGCTGGGGGGTGAGGGGACAGAGAAGATGAAAAGAACAGACCAGACATGTAGAGAGCAAACAGCACGATGGGGACTCAGTCTATGGGAGAGAACAAACAGATGTTAATGACCAGCAAAAAAAAAAAAATATTTCATTGAGAGTGAAGAAAGGAGTGAGGCCCAGTGCATTATTGGAGGTCCCCCGGTTGACTAAACCTATTAGCAGCATAACTAAGGGAGGGTTCAGAAACACATGACCCCTCCCTAATTGTAGGCTATATCAAAAAGGTACTGTAGGTTTTAACCCTATTCTTAAAAATAGAGATCGAGTCTGACTCTTGAATCCAGATTGGCAACTGGTTCCACAGGAGAGGAGCTTGATAACTGAAGGCTCTGCCTCCCATTGTACTTTTGGAGATTCTAGGTATTACAAGTAATCCTGCATTTTGGGAGCGTAGTGCTCTGTTAGGATAATACGGTAGTATCAGATCTTTTAAATAAAAAGGAGTCTGATTGTTTAGAGCTTTGTAAGTAAGAAGAAGGATTTTAAACTTAATTCTAAACTCTATGGGAAGCCAATGAAGGGAGGCCAAAACCGGAGAGATGTGATCTCTCTTTCTAGTACCTGTTAAAACTCTTGCTGCAGCATTTTGGATCAGCTGAAGACTTTTTAAAGATGTTTTAGGACAACCTGATAATAAAGAATTACAATAATCTAATCTCGAGCTAACAAAAGCGTGGATCAGCTTCTCAGCATCACTCTGAGACAAGATGCTCCTAATCTTGGCAATATTACGCAAATGATAGAAGGCAGTCTTAGAAACAAATTTAATATGTGAATTGAAGGACAGATCTTGATCAAAAATAATTCCAAGGTTCCTCACAGAGATATTAAGAGAAAGAGTAACCGCATCCAAACTGAAAGTTTGATTTGGAAAGGTATTTCTAAGGTTTTTTGGACCAACAAGAATGACTTCAGTCTTATCAGAATTTAATAGCAGGAAATTATGAATGAATGAATGAATGAATTTATTTATTTTCGGATAATACAGTACAGGTTAAAAGAAACTGTATAATATACCAACAAGGTCAAATTAGACAAAGACTCATTCTACTAAACAATTCCACGTGAGTTATCCGAAATGGGTGATGGCTGAAGCCGCAGCTTATATTGCCCACCCATATTCCATCCAAGAATTCAAAAGAAAAAAGAGTAAACAAGACAAGAGTGATTACAATTTAGAACAAAGCTAAGACAAAGTGTGACTGAGAGAAAAAAAAGAAAACTAAGCTAAGCTAGGTTAAGCGGTTACTATTCAAGACAAATCTAAGACAGAATGTCACAGAGAGAAAAAAAAAAAAAACTAAGCTACAACACAACACAGGCTGGATATGTCAATCCTTATGTGAGTTTACATGTTGTCTTGTAAATATGTTTGGAGTATTTCTTCCTTTAGTTTTTGTTTAAATTGTCCAAGCGTTGTACATGATTTTAATTCAGGTCCATAATCGTTCCATAATCTGACTCCTTGCACTGAAATACAGTGTTGCTTGGTGGTTGTTCTCACTGTAGGCTTTTGAAATATACATGTTCCTCTGAAGTGATATCGTTTCTCCCTTGTTTGGAACAACTTTTGGATATTTGCGGGCAGTGATAAATTCTTCACTTTGAACATTATTATTGCGGTTTTAAAGTCAACCAGATCTTTCAACTTGAGAGTTTTTTGTTTAAGAAAAAGTGGGTTTGTTGGTTCCCTGTAAGCTGCTTTGTTTATTATTCTAATAGCTCTCTTTTGAAGCATAAAGAGTGGATATATGTTTGTTTTGTATGTATTTCCCCATACTTCATTACAATATGTCATGTATGGGAGTATTAATGAATGATACAAGGTGTATAGTGTGGGTTGATTCAGCAAATATTTCACTCTGTGTAATATTGCAATTGATTTGGAAACTTTACCTTTAATATAATTAATATGTGACTTCCAACACAGTTTGTTATCAATTATTACTCCAAGGAATTTAGTTTCAGATACCCTTTCAATCTCTACACCATTTACACTGAGTTTGGGTACTGGATTGTTGTGATGGTTGTTAAAGACTATAAATTTTGTCTTATTTAAATTGAGCGTTAATTTGTTTGAATTTAAGCTTTTCTAATTCCTTCCCGAGTGTATCCAGAAGTTGTTCCAAATTGTTTCCACTGCATAGCAGATTAGTGTCATCGGCAAACAATATTAAGTCCATTTTTTCTGAAACTTTACATATATCGTTTATATACATGTTGAATAATAATGGTCCCAAAACTGAACCCTGTGGGACTCCACAGGTGACCTTCAGCAACTCTGAGTTTTTGTTGCTAACACATACATACTGATATCTATTCTTTAAGTAACTACTTAACCAGGACAGTGCTACCCCTCTAATACCAGAATTTTGTAGTTTCTTTAATAATAAAATATGATCTACTGTATCAAATGCTTTTTTAAGATCTAGGAATACTCCAACTGAATACTCTTTATTTTCAATGGCTGTTGATATTTTTTCTGTAAATTCCATTAGGGCATATGCAGTTGTCCTCTTGTGTCTGAACCCATATTGCTGCTCACATAGTAAATCATTCTTCAGTATGAAGTTGTCAATTCTCTCATAGAATATTTTTTCAAGTATCTTGGAAAATTGCGGTAATAGTGAAATTGGTCTATAGTTTGAGAGTTCCCCTCTGTCGCCCGTCTTGTATATCGGAATTACTTTAGCTATTTTCATTGCATTGGGAAATATACCTGATTGGAGAGACAGGTTGCAGATATACGTCAGTGGTTTTACTATGCATTCGATAACAGTTTTGACTAGTAGCATGTCAATACCATCACAGTCAGTAGATGTTTTACTTTTGAACGATTTAACAATTTCAATGACCTCTCTTTCGTCTGTGTTCTTTATGAAGATGGAGTCTTTTACAGCAGTGTTATTGCATATTGTATCACCTGTTGGCACCGTAGTGGGTATTTCTCGGGCCAGTTTAGGTCCAATGTTAACAAAAAAATTATTAAATTCATCTGCAGGTGAAGCAATATTCACACTCTGAGTCGTTTTATTATTTTTTGGAATATTAGTTGGGTAGCTTGTATTTCTGCTTTTATTTCCAAGGATACTGTTGAGTATTGTCCATGTATTTTTAATATTGTCTCTGTTTTTCTCCAGTTCTTTACTGTAATAGTCTCTTTTACTACATCTTATTATGTATGTTAACTTATTTTTGTATGTTTTATACCGCTGCTCTGCTTCTTTTGTTCTTTTCTTTAGGAAAGCTTTATATAATAAATTTTTCTTTTTACACGCCTTTTGTAGTCCTTTGGTTAACCATGGCTTATTAGCAAATTTGTGTTTAAGCTTTTTTATTACTAATGGCCAGTTTTTTTCATAAAGAGTGGTTACAATATTTATAAATGTGTCATAGGCTTCATTTACATCTGATACATAGACTTCTGTCCAGTCTTGCTTCAGCAAGTCCTCTTTAAGAGAACTGATTGCATTTGGTGATTTGTGTCTGAACGATTTTGAAGTTTTTTCTGCGTTGGGCCCCGTGTGGCCATGGATAAGTGCAAAGGTTGGCAAGTGGTCACTTATATCATTTATCAATAATCCACTTTCTATTTTCTTATCGAAAACATTGACAAACAGGTTGTCAATAAGTGTAGCAGAGTGAACTGTGATTCTACTGGGATGTGTTATTGTGGGATATAGACTCATGCTGTACATAGAGTTCATGAACTCTGTAACTACATTTTGTTGATGAGGATTCAGTAAGTCAATATTGAAAGTCATTACAAGTTATCCAAGCTTTGATTTCATTAAGACAGGCTTCCAACTTGGCTAATTGATTACTATCATCTGGCTTCATTAACAGGTATAATTGGTATCATCTGCATAACAATGAAAATGTATGAAGTGCTTTCTAAAAATGTTGCCTAACGGAAGCATATACAATATAAACTAAAAAGAGTAGGGCCTAGCACAGATCCCTGTGGAACTCCATGACTAAGCTTTGAGTTGAAAGAAAACTCATTATTGACATGAACAAACTGGAACCTATCAGATAAATAAGATCTAAACCACCGCAACGAAGTTCCATAAAGTACTACATTAAGTACTCCATTAAGTAAATCTTCCAGAGAATGATGGACGCGGTGCTCCATGACCTGTCTTTCGTTTTTGTCTACTTAGATGACATTCTGGTGGCTAGTGCATCTGAGGAGGAGCACCTCGCCCATCTCAAAATGGTTTTCCAGAAGCGCATAGGCTTATAGTTAACCCGGCAAAGTGCCAGTTCAGTGTGCCAATGATTGATTTTTTGGGCCACCACATTTTGTTGGATGGCGCGATTCCACTACCTGATAAGGTATGCGCTGTGTTGGACCTTCCGCGTCCGCAGACCATGAGGGCCCTTCAGGAATTTTTGGGAATAGTCAACTTTTATAACCGTTTCCTCTCCTGGGCAGCCCAGCTGCTGCAGCTATTGTACGCCGCGCTTAAGAAAAAGAAGCCATCAACTGGACCCCCGAGCGAGTCCAGGCTTTCACAAATGCCAAAACAGCGCTTGCTGACGCTGCTTTGCTAGCCCACCCTGCCCCGTCGGTGTGGATAGCACTCACCACGGACGTGTCTGACGTTGCCATAGGGACAGTGGTGGAGCAGTATGTCTCCGGTTTGTGGCAGCTGCTTGCATTTTTCAGTCGTACTTTGCGCAACAACGAACGCAAATACAATACGTTCAACAGAGAATTGTTGGCTCTCCACCTGGTGACGCGTCATTTCCAGTTTTGGCTAGAAGAGCGTGAGTTCACCGTGTTTGTGGATCATAAACAGCTAACATACACAATGTCCAAGGTCTCGGAACTGTGGTCGGCCCGGCAGCAACGACATTTGGCCGCAATCTCGGAGTTCACGACCAACATTCAACACGTTGCCAGTAAGCTCAACATCCTGGCCGATTGCCTGTTGCGGCGTGAGTCTCCCCAGTCTACATGGGAATAGATTTCCCTGCCATGGCCACGGAACAAACCGGGGACGTGGACATTTGCGCGCTCCAGTCCACGCCTACTGGGTTAAAGCTGGAGACCAGGGTGGTGCAAAAAGGGTGCCCTCCCTTGGTCTGTGACATCTCCACTGGTCACCTGCGCCTGGTGGTTCTGAACTCTTGGCGCCGCTGCATTTTTGAGTCAGTCCACTCCCTGTCGCATCCCACCATGCGCATCTCGGTTAAACTGGTGGGAGCGAAATTTGTCTTGCGCAAGGACGTGAAAGAGTGGGCTGTAGCGTGTGTTATGTGCCAGCGGGCCAAAGTGCACAAGCACACCAAAGCCCCCCTCGAGCCAGTCCAAATCCTGGCCAGAAGGTTCAACCCCGTCCACGTGGATTTGGTGGGACCCCTGCCGCTGTCGCAAGGTTTCATGCACCTTTTGACAATCGTGGACCGCACCACGTGTTGGCCTGAAGTGGTCCCACTAGCTTCCACCACGTCCGCGGAAGTGGCTCATGCTTTTTTGTCGGCTTGGGTTGCACGGTTTGGATCCCCGTCGGAACGCTGGTCCGCAATGGCCTACAGCCTGGGGGTCAAAATCCACCGCACTACCACATACAACCCCCAGGCTAAGGTGTTATGTGAGCGTTTTCATAGGTCACTTAAGGCAGCGCTCAGAGCTTCGCTCACGGATGCAAATTGGGTCGACCGCCTGCCCTGGGTTCTTTTAGGGTTGCGATCCGCGCCTAAGGAGGATTTGGCAGCCTCCCCAGCAGAACTCATTTTTTCTCAGCTGCTGTGGATCAGTGGGAAATTTTTACCGGAAAACCCCACGCCCGGGGCCGATCTGCCCACGCAATTTTTACACAGTACGGAGGCTGTTAATGTGCTGGGCCCGGCCCGCCATTGTTTTCCCCACACCTTTGTCCCGAAAAGCTTACAGAACGCCAGATTTGTTTTTGTCAGGTATGATGCACACCGGACCCCGCTGCATCCACTGTATGACTGACCATTCACGGTGCTGGAAACTAGGGCAAAGCATTTTGTGTTACACTTGGGGGGGCGTAGGGAGACCATCTGCGTCGACAGGCTGAAGCCCGCTTTTGTGTTAGCAGACGAGCCGGTGGTATTGGCCCAAGCTCCCCGGCGCAGACGCCCATCGTCGGTGGCTCCACATCTTGGTGATCCCTCGGTAAGACCTGTGCTCGCGAGGCTAACATGTTTCCCCTCCCTCCCTTTTTCCCTCCACAGGCTAATGTGCCCCCCTGCACACCTCGCCAGCAGGGTGTTTCGACCGGACTGGCAACCCCCCGCTACAGCCGCTATGGGCGCAGGCTCAAGCCCAAAGGACGGGGGGGTTAGTGCCCTTTCTGGGTGTTCGGGGGGGTGCTGTGTGGTGGCACTGCGTGGCGGTTCTCCACCCAGAGTCAGGAGCTGGGAGAGATGAAACAACTGAAGGAGGAAGTGACACCGGGGGTCTCAGACATAGCAGAAAGGACTATCCACCCCCCGGGGAGTTCAGGTGGTGCGAGAGGAAGAGAGGGAATTTATGATGTTAATGTTCCACGCATGTCTTTATGCACTGACAGTATTGTATTTGACTCCCTGGGTCTCATGGGAGAGAAATAAAGGTTATAGAAAGGAGGTGCCCAGAGACCCAGTCAGAGATGTTCTGTACTTGATGTTGGAAGAGGAATAAAGTTCATGTGTCGTTCAGCTCGCTGCCTCGCCTGCTTCCATCTTCCACAAGTTAATCATAATGCGGTATGTCATCAAAACAACCATGCAGCCAATCATACTGTATGACACCATAAAAAGGCACAGGACCAGAGCTGATTTGAGAACCTGAGCACATCTGTGACTTACACCAGCCAGGGTCTTGTCACCCAGCTGCTCAGATATAAATATTATGATTATTTTGGGCCTGTAAAAAAAAATTGAAAGTATTTTTTCATCACTATATTATTTTTTGAAGAATTTAAAGACTTTTATTCTGCACCTTTCTCAACACTTTGTTGATGTATTTAAAAAAAAAAAAGTTTTTATGAAAATACTATCTGCTGAGCACCCAATGACTCCGCCACCACCACCACCACACACCCACCCTTTTTTCACACACGCAAAAAAATCTAATATAGTTTTGGATAATTACTATTATAATAATTATTATTTTTTCACCTGGTTCTTCCTGCACTCTCTCCCTCTGTCATTCTCCATCAATCTCTCTCCTCCTTTGCACTGAGAATCATACACAAATATATTATGAATAACCAAAAAATAAATACAATATAATGAAAATGTGAAATTCTGGGCAGGACAGTTGACGTTAGTGTGTTGTGTCACAAAAATGTGAATAATTTAGGTACAAAACAGACACTGATAATCTTTTCTTAATGTTATGGAGACCATTTACAAATTCCAAGGATATAATCTAAAGGCACACACACAGGTATGCCATTTAAAAGATGTTTTTCAGCAGATAGAATGATCATGATATATTGTTGGGATTATGAACACAATTTTTAACTCACAAATTCCTTTCATAAGAAAAGCTATATTCTCCTTTGTGGGTTTAAAATAAATTAATAAAAACAGGAGTCATTGCCTACATCTTCTTCTTCTTTCGGCTGCTCCCTTTAGGGATCTAATGATGATCATCTAAGATTTATCATTAGATCATCTGGCTCCATCTCACCCTATCTCTTGCATCTTCCTCTGTAAAACCAACCCACTCCATGTCCTCCTTCACTACATCCATGAATCTTCTCTGTGGTCTTCATCTTTTCCTCCTGCCTGGCAGCTCCAGCTTCAACATCCTTTGTCCAGTATATCCACTATCCCTCCTCTGCATATGTCCAAACCATCTCAGCCTTGACTCTCTTACTTTGTTTCCAAAATGCTCAACTTGAGCTGTCCCTCTGATATACTCATTTCTAATCCCATCCCTCCTAGTCACTCCCAATGAAAATCTTAGCATCTTCAACTCTGCCACCTCCAGCTCCATCTCCTTTCTTTTTGTCAACACCACCATCTCCAAACCACACATCACAACAGGTCTCACTAATAGCTTGTAAATCTTCCCTTTCACTCTTGCTGCTACCCTTCTGTGACAAATCACCCCTGACATTTCTTTCAAAAATCCTGGAGAAAATCGTTTTAACACAGTTAATGTCATTTTTAGAAACTCATGGTATTTTTGAGGTGTATCAGTCTGGGTTTAAACCCCAACATAGCACTGAATCTACACTTTTGAGGGTTTTAAACGACATTCTTTTAGCTACTGACTCAGGGAAATTTGTTGTTCTAGTGCTGTTGGATCTGACTGCTGCATTTGATACCATTGACCACAGCATTTTAATCTCTCGTCTTGAGCACTGGGTGGGCAAAATTTGTGTCAAACTGGGTGATTTTATGTCCTCAACTGCTCCACTTCCCTACGGGGTTCCACAGGGCTCAATCCTTGGATCTCTTTTATTTTCCCTGTATCTGCTCCCTTTGGGTTCTATTTTAAGGAAACATGGCATCTTGTTCCATTGTTATGCTGATAACTGTCAGATTTATGTTCCCTTGGCACATAATGACTCTGGTTTTGTCCAGCTATTCTTGGATTGTCTTTCGGACATCAAAGCATGGAAGTCATTAAATTTTTTGAGCTTTAATGAGAACAAAACTGAAGTAATGATGTTTGGTCCAAGTACATGTTCTCCCCCCTCTAATGTGGACCTTGGCTCTTTGACACTGCATGTTAAACAATCTGTTATTAATCTGGGAGCCAAACTGGATTCTGATTTTAAATTTGACAAGCACATCAGCTGTGTCCTTGAGAAAACTTTTTTATCTGTTAAGACAAATAGCCAAAGTCAAATCCATTGTGTCAAGGAAAGATCTTGAAAAACTATTCCATGCTTTTATCACGACTCATTGGAATTACTGTAATACACTTTTTGTTGGGATCAGCCAAGCTTCGATCGCTCATCTTCATCTTGTACAAAACGCTGCTGCCCGCCTTTTAACAAAAGCCCACAGGCGTGAGCACATTTCACCTATTCTGGCTTCCATCCACTGGCTCCCTGTGTATTACAGAATCAATTTTAAAATTCTCCTTTATGTTTTTAAATATCTTAATAGTCTTGCTCCACCCTACCTCTCTGACTTAGTTCAGTATTATGTTCCACCACGATCCCTAAGAACAGCTGATCAGCTGCTCTTGGCAATCCCTAAAACAAGGGTGAAACTCAGAAGGGATAGGGCCTTTGCTGCTGCAGCCCCTAGGCTATGGAACGAGTTGCCATTATATGTTAGGCAGGCCTCCTCACTTTGTGTTTTTAAATCTCATTTAAGAGCACATCTGTTTTCCTTGGCTTTTACCTCGCCTTAATTTTATTAATTTTATTGTCTGCTATGTTTGGCATTTTGCTTTTACGCTTGTGAGTTGGTTCTTTTTCTCCTGAATGTTATGTTTTCATTGTCTTTTACTTATCTTTTGTCTATTTGTACTTTAGGTTATTTATTACTGTGCAGGACTTTGGTCGACTTTGTTGTTTTTAAATGTGCTTTATAAATAAATTTGGTATGGTATGGTCTCCACCCACTCCACCCTGCCTGCACTCTCTTCTTCACCTCTCTTGTGCATTTTCCATTGCTTTGGATGGTTGACTCCAGGTATTTAAACTCATCTACTTTCACTACCTCTACTCCTTCCATCTTCACCGTTACATCTGCTTCCCTCTCATGTATTCTTCACACTCATGTATTCTGTCTTGCTTCTACTGACTTTCATTCCTCTTCTCTCCAGAGCATAACTCCACCTCTCCAGGTTCTCTTCCACCTGCTCCCTACTCTCACTACAGATCACAATGTCATCTGCAAACATCATGGTCCATGGAGACTCCTGCCTTACCTCGTCTGTCAGCCTGTCCATCACTATGGCAAACAAGAAGGGACTCAGAGCTGATTCCTGAACACATCTGTCACTCCTACAGCACACCTCACTACAATCTCGCTGTCCTCATACATGTCCTGCACCCCCCCACACATACTTCTCTGCCACTCCTGACTTTCTCATACAGTACCTCACTTCCTCTCTTGGCACCCTATCATATGCTTTCTCTAGATTTAAATTTCCCAGAGGGAGTCATCCCAAAGGGATTAATAAAGTTAAGTCTAAGTCTCTAAGTCTAAGTCTAGATCCACAGAGACACAATGCAACTCCTTCTGACCTTCTCTATACTTCTCCATCAACACTCTTAAAGCAAACATTGCATCTGTAGTACTCTTTCTCAGCATGAAACCATACTGCTGCTCACTTATTGTCACCTCTCCTCTTAACCTGGCTTCAACAACTCTTTCCCATATCTTCATAGTGTGACTGATGAGCTTTGTGCCTCTGTAGTTATAACAGCTCTGAGCATCACCTTTGTTCTTGCAAACTGGTACCAAAACACTTCTCCACTCCTAAGGCACCCTCTCTCTCTCCAAGACTGTGTAAAAAGTCCACTGCCATCTCTTCTAAACATCTCCATGCCTCCTCAGGTATGTCATCTGGGCCAACTGCCTTTCCATTTTTCATCCTCTTCAAAGTTGCCCTCACTTCTGCCTTGCTAATCCTCGGGACTTCCTTGTTCACCATCTTTCCTTCATCCATCCGCCTCTCTCGGTCATTTTCTTTATTCATCAGCTCCTCAAAATACTCTTTCCACCTTCTCAACACACTCTCGTCATTTGTTAGTACAATACCATTTCTGTCCGTAATCAGCCTAACCTGCTGTACATCCTTTCCAGCTTGATCGCTCTATCTAGCCAATTGCTACAAGTCCTTTTCTCCTTCCTTAGTGTTTAGCCTCTCATACAACTCACTATATGCCTTTTCCTTTGCCACCTCTCTCTTTGCCATGCTCCTAGATTCCAAATACTCCTGCCTACTTTCTTCATCTCCCTGACTATTTCACTTTTTCTTTGCGAACCTCTTCCTTTGAATACTTTCCTGTACCTCCTCATTCCACCACCAAGTCTCATTGTCTTCCTTCTTCTGTCCACTGGATACACCACATTCCGTGCCTTTCTATCCATTTTTCTTTTGCTGTACTTTCCCAGTCATCTGGTAATTCTTCCCTACCACCCAGAGCCTGTATCAACTCCTTCCTGAACTCTGTGTGACCTTTTTTCTTCTGTAACTTCTTCCACTTAATCTTTGGCTCTGCTGTCACTCTCTTCCTCTTCTTGCTTTCCAAAGACATCCTACAGACTACCATCCAATGCTGTCTAGCTACATTCTCCCTTGTCACCACCTTGCAGTGTCCTGTCTCTTTTAGATTTCTCCTGGTGCATAAGATGTAGTCCATCTGTGTGCACCTTCCTCCACTCTTGTAAGTCACCCTATGTTCCTCTCTCTTCTTAAAGTATGTGTTCACCACAGCCATTTCCATCCTTTTAGCAAAATCCACAACCATCTGTCCTTCCTCATTTCTCTCCTTAAGACCGTAGCTACCCACCATCTCCTCATCACCTCTGTTCCCTTCCCCTTACATGCCCATTAAAGTCCACTCTAATCACCACTCTCTCTTCCCAGGAACATATATACGTTAGTGGTGGCCTAATGGTTAGGGATGTGGACTGGCGAGTGGAGGGTCTTGGGTTTGATCCCTGGACCAGCAGGATTAGATCTGGGTGGGACAGATAACATAGCAGTATTTGCCCTACCCTCCTTAACCCCACTGTGGTGCCCTTGAGCAAGGCTCTTAACCCCAACGGCTGCAGTGGAGTTGTTCAGAGGCCACAGGTCAGTCTGTGGTTGTACTGGGCAGCTTCCAGGTGTGAATGTGTAACTGTGTGAGTATGAACAGGGCGTCCTTGAAAAAGAGAGGTTGCCTCTCAGTGGAACTACCCTGTATAAATTAAGGTTGTGGAGAGAGAAATAATTGGGCCAAGCAGTGCAGAGCAGAGCAGACTTTATTAATCTCTCCCTCACATTCACAAGAATCACAAGCATAAAAAAAGCAGGTCACAGGCACCTCTCCTTTTATAGCATACCGCTCTCTCTGCGACCTGGGGTGTTGCATTAACATAAATACATTTGCCATTTCCCTTTGTCACTGTTCGCATCAACACACAAATCCCCCCATGACCATTCCCCTTCAGTCTGAGTGGAAACATATTGAGTGTAAACATACTGAGTGGGTTCCCCCCCACACACACACACCAGAAACTCAGGCTGAGCCTTAACCCTCATGTCCTTTGGGCTTCAGCCTACAGTCGTGGACAAAATTGTTGGTACCCCTCTGTTAATGAAAGAAAAACCCACAATGGTCACAGAAATAACTTGAATCTGACAAAAGTGGTAATAAATAAAAATTCTATGAAAATTAACCAATGAAAATCAGACAACGCTTTTGAATTGTGGTTCAACAGAATTATTTTAAAAAACAAACTCATGAAACAGGCCTGGACAAAAATGATGGTACCACTAACTTAATATTTTGTTAAGATAAGATAAGATAAGATAAGCCTTTATTAGTCCCACAACGGGGAAATTCCAGGATTGCAACAGCACAGGGATAGGAGTGGACCAGCACGAACAGCCTGCGCTGTCCCTTCTTGTAGAGTGCGTCAGTATTGTGTGACCAGTCTAGTTTATTGTTCAGATGAACACCCAGGTACTTATAGGATGTCACCATCTCGATGTCTGTTCCCTGTATATTTACTGGTGCTGTGAGGGGCTGCCCATGCCTGCAGCAGTCCACCACCAGCTCCTTAGTTTTCCTTGCGTTGATCTGGAGGCAGTTCCGATGGCACCAGTCCACGAAGTCCTGGATAAGCCCTCTGTACTCAGCTTCATCTCCATTGGAGATGAGGCCAACGATCGCAGAGTCATCAGAGAACTTCTGTAGATGGCAGTGTGTTGTGTTGTGTGAGAAGTCCGCAGTATAAAGAGTGAACAGGAAGGGAGCCAGCACCGTTCCCTGGGGGGCCCCCGTGCTACTGATGATCGTGTCGGACACACAGTCCCGGGTTCTCACAAACTGAGGCCGGTTCGTGAGGTAGTCCAGGATCCATGATGACAGGTGCTGGTCCACCCCTGCGCGCAGCAGCTTGTCCTTCAGGATCATCGGTTGGATGGTGTTGAAAGCACTGGAGAAGTCAAAGAACATGATCCTCACCATATTCCCGGGCTTCTCCAGGTGGGACAGAGAACGGTGAAGGAGGAAGATCACCGCATCCTCCACCCCAATGCCATGCAGGTAGGCGAACTGGAGTGGATCCATCGCTGGTTCCACCAGGGGGCGGAGGTGAGCAAGGAGCAGTCTCTCCAGGGTCTTCATCAAGTGGGACGTCAAGGCCACCGGTCTGTAGCTGTTCAGGTCTTTGGGGTGGGAAGTTTTTGGTACAGGTACCACACAAGATGTTTTCCACAGCTGTGGTACCCTCCCCAGCTTCAGGCTCAGGTTGAAGATGTACGTCACAATCCCACACAGCTGGTCTGCACAGGACTTGAGGAGCTTTGCGCTGATGCCGACCGGTCCCGACGCCTTCCTCGCCTTGATCTTCCTCAGCTCCGTCCTCACCTGGGTCCTGGTCAGGGTCAGGATGGGGGGCTGTGTGTTGGGAGTGGGGGGGTGTTGGTGGAGTGGGGAGTGGGCAGCAGGACTTGATTTCTTTAGAGGCAGCAGTGGTTGTTGTGCAGTCAGGGGGGAGGGCGGTTGGTCAAACCTATTGAAAAACAGATTCAGGTTGTTCGCCCACTCCCTGCCCCCCGTGGCCTGGGGGGAGGTATTCTGGAGCCCAGAGATGGTTTTGAGGTTTCTCCAGACCCCGCTGATGTCGCTCTGTTGCAACTTGTCCTCCATCTTCTTCCTGAAGCTGTCCTTGCCTTCTCTGATCTTTCTCCTCAGCTCCCTCTGTACGGACTTCAACATCTCCCTGTTCCCCGACCTGAAGATCCTCTTCTTCTCTCTCAGAAGTGTTTTAATCTCAGGGTTGATCCAGGGTTTGTTGTTTGAGCAACACCGTATAGTCTTGGTGGGAACGGATTTGTCCACACAGAAGCTGAGGTAGCCCGTGAAGGTGTGAATGAGGCCATCGATGTCCTCACCATGTGGATCGCAGAGCTGCTTCCAGGCGGTAGCTTCAAAACAGCCTTTTAGAGTGTCCATTGTCTCCTCAGACCATAACTCCACTGTGCGCATGGCCGGACGTTGTCTGTGCACTAGGGGTTTGTACACCGGCCGGAGATGAACCAAGTTGTGATCCGATCTCCCGAGTGGGGGGAGTTGTGATGAGGTGTACGCCTCCTTAGTGTTTGCGTAGAATAAGTCCAGTGTTTTATTGTCTCTAGTGTGGCATGTGACATACTGGGTGAACGTGGGTAGAATGGGAGACAGTGAAACATGGTTGAAATCGCCTGAGATGAGGAGAAGAGCATCTGGGTGTTCTGTCTGCAGCCTGCTGGTTACTGAATGGATGACGTCACGCGCTGTCCCAGCGTTCGCTGTCAGATTTGCATAAACAACAATGCAGATCATGTGTGAGTGTTCTCTCGGGAGATATGTAGGCCTCATGCTAACAGCTAGCAACTCAATGTCTTTGCTGCAGTGTCGTTGTTTAACAGTGATATGTCCCGGTCTGCACCAGTTGTTGTTAACATACATTATCACTCCACCGCCCCTTGCTTTGCCACTGTCTGGTGTTCGGTCAGCCCGTATCATGTGGAAACCCTCCAGCTCAATGTTAGCATCTGCTGCTAGTTCAGTTAGCCACGTCTCAGAAAACAAAAGGAGAGAGCACTCCCGATATGTGCTATCATAACGGCAGATAGCCGCTAGCTCATCTACCTTTCCCAGTATAGAGCGTACATTTCCCATGACAACAGATGGAAGGGAGGGTCTGTACCTTACATTTTTTGTCCTCCGCCTTACTCCAGCCCGGCAGCCGCGGCGTTTTCGCCTCAGTTCTCTCGGTATGTCGAGTTTTTCCAATGGGACCGGGTGGCGGTTGAATGCTAGCAGCTCTTCCCTGCTGTATCGTATCCTGCTATAAACAGTGGCTCCGTCCACCGGCTCAGGAGACATTTGGGACGATCTGTGTGTCCGTGATATAAATGGAGTGAAAAAAAGACGGATCAAAAAGAGAGAGGAAGGGAAAAAGACTCGGAATCGAGCCGCTGTTGCAAAAGGCAGCCGACTCATGTGGCGCCGGGAGAAAAAACAAAAAAACAAAAAACGACCTTTTGAGGCATTCACTGCAATCAAACGATTTCTGTAACTGTCAATGAGATTTCTGCACCTCTCAGCAGGTATTTTGGCCCACTCCTCATGAGCAAACTGCTCCAGTTGTCACAGGTTTGAAGGGTGCCTTCTCCAGACGGCATGTTTCAGCTCCCTCCACAGATGTTCAATAGGATTTAGATCAGGGCTCATAGAAGGCCACTTTAGAATAAGATAAGATAAGATAAGATAAGCCTTTATTAGTCCCACAATGGGGAAATTCCAGGATTGCAACAGCACAGGGATAGCAACACTCAGAGCAACAATCAGAAGGCAAGAAAAAAACAAGAACAGCTAGTATACATATGTACATATTACTATATATATATATATATATATATATATATATATATATATATATATACTGTATATACTGTATATATATATATATATATAGAGAGAGAGAGAGAGAGAGAGAGAGAGAGAGAGAGAGACACACACACAGTGCGGAGCATTGTGGTTGGTGAATGTGCAGCAGAAAGTCTAAGCTCTCTCTCCCTCTGCGGGTGCAGCGGGCCAGCTGGATGTCTTTGGGCATGATGGTGGTGACCCTCTTGGCATGGATGGCGCACAGGTTGATGTCCACGAAGAGACCCACCAGGTAGGCCTCGCTGGCCTCCTGCAGAGCCATGACGGCGGAGCTCTGGAAGCGCAGGTCGGTCTTGAAGTCCTGAGCGATCTCCCTCACCAGGCGCTGGAAAGGCAGCCTACGGATGAGCAGCTCCGTGGATTTCTGGTAGCGATGGATCTCTCTCAGAGCCACGGTACCGGGCCTGTAACAGTGAGGCTTCTTCACTCCGCCGGTGGCCGGAGCGCTTTTTTCGAGCAGCCTTGGTGGCTAGCTGCTTCCTGGGGGGCTTTTTCCTCCAGTAGATTTACGGGCGGTCTGCTTGGTTCTTGCCATCGCTCTTTATTATTCTGTCATATTTCTTGCACACCGCCTAAACTCCAGCCCGGCACCCGCGTCGTTTTCGCCACAGTTCCTCGGCATGTCGAGCTTCTCCATTAGCACCGGGTGGCGGTTGGAGCTAGCTAGCTAGCTCTTCCCTGCTGTATCGTCCCCCGCTGCAAACAGTGGCTCCGTCCGCCGACTCGGGAGACCCTTGGGGCGATCTGTGTGTCCGTGATGTATATATATAGAGTGAAAGGTGTAGAAAGAAGAAGGAAGATAAGAAAAAGGCAGTTGCAAAGGGCAGCCAACTTGTGTGGCGCCGCCGATCCGGCGGAACCGGAACCAGAAAAAATAGTCCAATATTTCGCTCTTTGCCATTCTTGGGTGTTTTTAGCTGTGTGTTTTGGGTCATTATCCTGTTGCAAGACCTATGACCTGCGACTGAGACCAAGCTGTCTGACACTGGGCGGCACATTTCTCTCTAGAATACCTTGATAGTCTTGAGATTTCATTGTACCCTGCACAGATTCAAGACACCCTGTGCCAGATGCAGCAAAGCAGTCATTTTGACTGACGCGCGCACTCCTGGGTGCGCCAGGGAGTGAACCGACTCAAAAACGCAGCGGCGCCAAGCGCGTGGGACCACCGGGCACAGGCGGCCTGTGGAGACATCACAGACTAGGGGGGGCCCCCCGTCTTGCAGTACTCTGCTCTGCAGCCTTAACCCTGTTGGTCCAGACTGGAGCGTGCAAACGTCCGCATCGCCTATCTGCTCAGCGGCCACTCCAAAACGGCAGTGGTAGAAGCAGAGTGTGTCTCTCCGGTGCTTCTTGGCCTCCGCTACAGCCACCGTCGTTGGCCCCTCGCCTCCGCTGGCCGTCTCGCTGGGTTCCGACGCCGCTGCATTCACTGCGAGGGCTCTGGTGGTGAGGATAATCTGATTTGCCTCTTGTGCTAGTGCCTGGTAGTTGTGCGCGGCCAGCAGTGGCGAATTGGCAAGGACCACCCTGGCCACTGTCGGGAGGTTCAGGAGGAAAAGGTGAACAAAGAGGAAATGCCCGTCATCTGTGCCCATCAACGCCAACATCTTCTCCATTAATTCGACCGCCAACCCGTCTCCCAACTCAGAGCGTGTCAGGAGCCTTTCCGCTCTCTCGCAGTCTGAGAACGTGCAGCGCTGGGTCAGCGCGGTTTTGAGAGCATCATATTTGTTGTGGGCTGGGGGCTGTTGGAGCACGCTCGCCACCTGCTGAGTTGTGCGTGCATCCAGTGCTGCAACCACATAGTAATATTTGGTGTCATCCGCCGTTATTCCTCGGAGCGCGAACTGGGCCTTGGTGTGGAGGAACCAAGACTTCGGGTCGTGTAGTCAAAAGTCTGGGAGTTTGACCAAAATGGCGCACGCGTTGCTGGCACCTCCCGTCCAGGTCGTCTCCGGGGTGTTTGCCTTGAGTTCCATTGTGCGTCAAGGATCACCAGTGTGGAGAGAGAAATAATCGGGCGAAGCGGTGCAGAGCAGAGCAGACTTTATTAATCTCTCCCTCACATTCACAAGAATCACAAGCATAAAAAAGCAGGTCACAGGCACCTCTCCTTTTATAGCATACCACTCTCTCTGCGACCTGGAGTGCTGCATTAACATAAACACATTTGCCATTTCCCTTTGTCACTGTTCGCATCAACACACAAATCCCTCCATGACCATTCCCCTTCAGTCTGAGTGGAAACATACTGAGTGGAAACATACAGAGTGGGTTCCCACAAGGTTAAATAAAATAAAAATAAAAAACACTCTCTACCACTTCATCCAACTTACTTCTGGATTTCTGTCTCTTCTACCTGACATCCAACTTGTGGGACATACGCACCAACAACATTCAACGTCACACCTTTGACTTCTAGCTTCAAACTCCTGATTCTGTCTGATTCTCTCTTTAACTCCTGAACACTCTTCACATACTCTTCCTTCAGGATTACTCCCACTCCACTTCTCTTCCTATCTTCACCACAGTAGAACAGTTTAAATCCACCTCCAATGCTCCTTGCTTTGCTTCCCTTCCATCTGGTCTCTTGAACACACAGTATATCTAACTTTCTTCTCTCCATCATATCAGCCAACTCTCTGCCTTTACCAGTCATAGTCCCTACATTTAACGCCCCTACGCTCACCTCCACACTTCTACCTTTCCTTTTCTCTCTCTCCCTCCTAACATGCCTTCCCCTTCCCTCCTCCTCGATCTTCGACCAACAGTAGCCCAATTTCCACCGACACCCTGTCAGTTAACAGCACCGGTGGCAGTTGTTGTTAACTAGGGCCTCGACCGATCTGGTAAGAAAGTCTCATTCGTCATGATCCGCATGTTTGATTTGGCAAAGGTTTTATGTTGGATGCCCTTCCTGACACAACCCTCCCCATTTACCCGGGCTTGGGACCGACACTAGGAGTACACCGGCTTGTGCACCCCCTGTACCTGGGTTAATCATTGCCTACATCAGTAATTTAATACATCATAGAGACAATTCTCCTCATAGCTTGTTTATACTATGTTACTATAGCTTCAAGCTTTTCAGAACAAAAAAGACAGAGTTCATTATGGACTGTCCTGAAATTTTTCCAGGACATCTGTGTTATGTCTGAACTCGGAGCCAAGGAGGAAACCAGCAGAAGAGCTAAACACAAGTTTATTACACAGGGTGCAGTGCACCCAACTACACCCGCAGCCGCTGGCAGAGGAAAAGGCGGAAGAGACCGCCCCCCTACC
The DNA here is from genome assembly GCA_020510985.1 of Pholidichthys leucotaenia. Taxonomy (NCBI): domain Eukaryota; kingdom Metazoa; phylum Chordata; class Actinopteri; order Cichliformes; family Pholidichthyidae; genus Pholidichthys; species Pholidichthys leucotaenia. The sequence goes on along the minus strand of CM035849.1, from coordinate 138,633,460 downwards.
TGCAGCCCTTCTTATACGCATGGGGTTGGCAGAACCGGAATATGGAGCCACCACCCCGTGCCACACAAATAAGAGCTCTAATCATAATACAATATATGAACACTAAATAACTACATTACAATCTGGTCACCTACTGTGGACAGTGAAGTCACATCATTTTGACCTTTGTCTCTCACCTGAACCTGGCTCTTGTCTCTGAAAAAAAGTTTATGTCCATGATGATAGGTGACTACATGTCATGCTCCTGGGCAAGGGCGTGGGCCGTGTCCAGTCTTCAGTGTAAGCTTAGTCTTTTTCTGTGTGTTTGTTATTTGTTTACCTTGTATTTACTTTCCTGTGTTCATATTTTTGTCTTTAGAATTCCTTTGCAGTCTTGGTATTATGAGTTTATATGATTATCCTCTCCTCAGTTCTCTCCTTAAGTGTGTATCTACAGTGGGGAAAAAAAGTATTTAGTCAGCCACCAATTGTGCAAGTTCTCCCACTTAAAAGATGAGAGAGGTCTCCAATTTTCATCATAGGTATACCTCAACTATGAGAGACAAAATGAGAAAAAAAAAATCCAGAAAATCACATTGAAGGATTTTTAATGAAATAATTGGTAAATTCCTCGGTAAAGTAAGTATTTGGTCAATCACAAAAGTTCATCTCAATACTTTGTTATATACCCTTTGTTGGCAATGACAGAGGTCAAACGTTTCCTGTAAGTCTTCACAAGGTTTTCACACACTGTTGCTGGTATTTTGGCCCATTCCTCCATGCAGATCTCCTCTAGAGCAATGATGTTTTGGGGCTGTCGCTGGGCAACACGGACTTTCAACTCCCTCCAAAGATTTTCTATGGGGTTGAGATCCGGAGACTGGATAGGCCACTCCAGGACCTTGAAATGCTTCTTACGAAGCCACTCCTTTGTTGCCCGGGCGGTGTGTTTGGGATCATTGTCATGCTGAAAGACCCAGCCACGTTTCATCTTCAATGCCCTTGCTGATTGAAGGAGGTTTTCACTCAAAATCTCACGATACATGGCCCCATTCATTCTTTCCTTTACACGGATCAGTCGTCCTGGTCCCTTTGCAGAAAAACAGCCCCAAAGTATAATGTTTTCACCCCCATGCTTCACAGTAGGTATGGTGTTCTTTCTCCTCCAAACACGACAAGTTGAGTTTTTACCAAAAAGTTCTATTTTGGTTTCATCTGACCATATGACATTCTCCCAGTCCTCTTCTGGATCATCCAAATGCTCTCTAGCAAACTTCAAACGGGCCTGGACATGTACTGGCTTAAGCAGGGGGACACGTCTGGCACTGCAGGATTTGAGTCCCTGGCGATGTAGCATGTTTCTGATGTAGCCTTTGTTACTTTGGTCCCAGCTCTCTGCAGGTCATTCACTAGGTCCCCCCTTGTGGTTCTGGGATTTTTGCTCACCGTTCTTGTGATCATTTTGACCTCACGGGGTGAGATCTTGCGTGGAGCCCCAGATCGAGGGAGATTATCAGTGGTCTTGTATGTCTTCCATTTTCTAATAATTGCTCCCACAGATGATTTCTTCACACCAAGCTGCTTACCTATTGCAGATTCAGTCTTCCCAGCCTGATGCAGGTCTACAATTTTGTTTCTGGTGTCCTTTGACAGCTCTTTGGTCTTGGCCATAGTGGAGTTTGGAGTCTGACTGTTTGAGGTTGTGGACAGGTGTCTTTTATACTGATAATGAGTTCAAACAGGTGCCATTAATGCAGGTAATGAGTGGAGGACAGAGGAGCCTCTTAAAGAAGAAGTTACAGGTCTGTGAGAGCCAGAAATCTTGCTTGTTTGAAGGTGATCAAATACTTATTTTACCAAGGAATTTACCAATTAATTTATTAAAAAATCATTCAATGTGATTTTCTGGATTTTTTTTTCTCATTTTGTCTCTCATAGTTGAGGTATACCTATGATGAAAATTGGAGACCTCTCTCATCTTTTAAGTGGGAGAACTTGCACAATTGGTGGCTGACTAAATACTTTTTTGCCCCACTGTAGTTCATCTTTTATTTCTATTCGGTCCTTGTCTTAGCCAGTGTTTCCAGGATATTCTTGGTGTCTGATTTGTTTCCTGATTTTCATGTATTCCCGCTGTTTGTCTCTGTATTCTCTGTTTTTTTACTTGTTTAATAGTTATTTCTCTATTGGTTGCTTCTGTACATTCTTTTGTATCATTGTTTAGTTTTCCTGGTCCATGCAGGCACTGTGACAGCTCGTGTGTCATTTCCAGGTGTCAGATTCTGTTCGCGGGCTGTCACAGCTGCCTCCAGTTTGCAATCATCATCATCACTCATGATCCCACAGCTGTTGTCATTTATTTTTGCCTTATTTAAGACCTAGGGCTATATTTTGTTGTTGTAGTTAAATTGGACATTCAAGAAAATTACTTCTGATGGTGCCTTCCATTACTATGGATTTTGTGGTGTTGTAGAGACTTGGGTAGCCAATAGCCAGGAGCGGCACTGGGGTTAAGCTCCCAGTGCTCATAAAATGCTCCTTACGGCGTGCGTCTCAAAAAGCCTCTGACAACTAAGTCCATCTCCTAGCCTGCCCATGTGGTTTAGTCTCTAAGCCCGGCGGAACTGCTTTTACTAATAGGAGAAGGGGCGAGGGCGGATCTCTGGCGCCTTAAAACCAGATGCTTTGGGTAGATGGTGACTCGTCAACCTGGGAAGGTAGCCCATCTAGGGGAAGGTAAACCCTGATTTCAAACCTCCGCTGCCTTGCGGCACACCCTGTCACAGGAAAGGCTTCGGGAGTTAACCCTGAGGAAAAATCCGGAGTCGGAGCCCCTAAGGCAGTTCTCTGTTGTGCTCAACATCGTTCTGGCAGATCCTGCGATGGCACTGGTGCCAAACTGTAGCAGCCCTGCTGTTCCTTTGGATTCATCAGTGACGTGGAGAGGGGGGACATGCTGCATGGGCAACATCTTGTCCTCCATATCTTCCTGCCCAGGCTTGAATCCTACCAACGCCCAATGCTGGAAGGTAGAACACCGGATCACTGGAGAGGACACTCCAGCTTCGCCTTTGGTGTAGACAAAACACGGGGAATGACAGTTACCGGTTTTAAGCCACCGCTCAATTGGTGTAGAGCGCGGTGCCAGGGGTTGTTCCCGACGGTGGGAGGGATCATCGGATCTCACTGGACAGCTACCGCCCGCCTCAAGCTGGGCAGCCCCCAACCAATAAGGTGTTGTCCCACCACAGCTTGCTTTCCTCATTGGGTGCATGGGGATGAGGAGAAGTCCGAACAGCAGGCTGAGAACCTTCGCACCAGGCAAGACAAAAAAACAAAAGAGACCAACTCTAAAACTGGGAACTGGGAACGTCCACACTATGATGACAGGACTCGCTGCTAACCTCAAGGACATCAACGACACCAGGAAGACTGCCATCATCAATAATGAGCTGAAGAGACTGGAAGTGGATATTGCCACTCTCCAGGAAACACGGTTGGCTGACGCAGGCACACTGAGAGAGAAGGACTACACATTCTACTGGCAGGGAAAGGGCAGTGACGAACACAGGGAACACGGAGTGGGCTTCGCAGTGAAGAACACCTTGCTGAAGATGGTGGAACCGGGCAGCAATGGCTCTGCACGACTCCTCACCCTCCGCCTCAACACCACTCAAGGCCCAGTCACCCTCGTCAGTGTGTATGCCCCAACACTGACAGCCACACCAGAGGAAAAAGACGAGTTCTACGAGAATCTCGCAACAACTGTCAGGATCATCCCCAACTCTGAACAACTCATTCTCCTTGGAGACTTCAATGCCAGAGTGGGTGCTGACCATGACTCCTGGCCCTCCTGTCTTGGACCATTTGGCGTGGGCAGAATGAATGACAACGGACAGCGGCTGCTCGAGTTCTGCACATATCACGATCTGTGCATCACAAACTCGTTCTTCAAGACCAAGCCCCAACACAAGGTTTCCTGGCGACATCCGCGCTCAAAGCACTGGCACCAGCTGGACTTGATCCTGACCAGGCGCACCTCACTGAAGAACGTGCTAATCACCCGTTCGTTCCAGAGTGCAGATTGTGACACAGGCCATTCATTGGTGTGTTGCAAGGTCAAGCTGCAGCTGAAGAAATTCCATCGTGCTAGACAGCCTGGAAAGGCACGTGTAACCCAGCTGAGAAAATGACCCTTTTTCTCAGATGTCATGTGTATTAATGAAAGTGTGTGATTTTATTTTGAAAAATGGTTATTTTGGGGAAGAGGAAGTGCGATCCTCGTCATCCGACTTTTAAATTTCCGTTTCATGGTCACGTTGGGTGATCTGGGTCTTTCCATTCATTAAGAGCGATATTAGCCCCGCGTTCCGAGCAAAGTGCTGAGGCGCTCTGCTGGAAATCGGTCTTTCACGATACAAGAGCGGACGAGAGAGAGGCTGTGAGCGATCTGGTTCACACTGATACCTCTTCTTGGTGAGTTTCATTCAGAAAGATGTTATAAATGGATCTAAACACTCTCCAAACGCTAATTTGCAACCTTTATTATCCTAAGTTGACGGGAGCATGAGCGTGAGGGGCATTGTGGCTGTGTCCTTTGCTGTATTCACACTGATACCTCATCTTGGTGAGTGGAAACCAAACAATACATGCTAATGTTAGCATTACGCTAATGCTAATCGCGAGTGGATTTTTTCTGTTTAAAAGCAATGGAAAAGGCTATTTTTGTGTCTGTATGGTTTTCCTAAATGTGATTTCAGTTCCCAACAGTATGCTGAAGTACTTTTAGTTCATATGCACTATTTCTGTTGAATGCAATGTGTAGTTTGAGGCTAAAAGCACATGGTGTTGGTCTACTATGTAAATCCATAGGTTATGCTAAACCCAGTAGCTCAGACAGGGTTTTACTGATTTTAAAAGGGAATAGTGGAAGTAATAGGACGGTATATTCTCTGGTTATGTGATAGATTAATTGTATTTCATTTCATGATTTACAAAGACAAGGTTAAAAGGGATTAATCATAATTTCATAGTTAAATGATGCAGAGATAAAAAGAGGAATTCATTTAATTGGTTACATGAAAAAAGGGTATTTCATGTGCTACCAGAGAGATTGTGAGAAAAGAAAAAAAACACATGCATGTAAGATGTAAGATGTGTAATGTAAGATATTACTATATTGCTGGATTTTGATAATAGTAATATGAGAGAAGAATTTAAACACTAAGCTATGGTGTTATATAAGAAGGGATTGGAAAACAAATTACTCTAGCTGTAAACAATAATGGTATTATTGTTGTGCAGGCTAGGTTTTTTTTGGTTGCCGTTCAAGAACCTTCTGGATCCTGGATTCTCTCCGAATGGAGATGGCGAGCCTGACCCGAGACTGAACCGAGATTGATCTGAGATCTAACCAAGATCTCGATTGAAGAGCACCCTGCCTCTCTCCAGTGCCCAGGATTCAAAGTGGTAACAACCCAAGTCGCCGCTTTAAAAGAGGAAAAGAAACCTGAGTCTGGAGATACAAGATATCTTGATTGGTCAAATGACTAACCCGAAAGGACAAACAAACACTGAGCACAGTAGGACATCTTTGGGGTTTTATTTCATACCAGCCGTTGTATATTTGTATAGTGGTAAATTGTCTGTATATATTGCTCACTTTTTCCCTATAAATAACAACCATTATTGCTCATTTCTTGCCTCCAGCTATTTCATTCCACACTCACTTTAATTCCCTATTGTAACCCTTACGAACCTAGCAACTGGTCTGCGCTTAATTATTTCCCTTACCTAATTAACATAAGGCAAGGGTTACACAAGGATTGACACCAGCAAGATGGCCCAACCAGAACTTGTTGAGCAGTTTGCCTCCACCTTTGAGAAGGAACTTGGTGTACCACAAGAAGGAGAATCTGTAAAGCAGAAGTGGGAAGAGCTGCGAAACACTATCCGCCGCACAGCCTTGGCTACCTTTGGGAGGAAGACCTCGAAGTCACAGGACTGGTTTGATGCCAAGTTGACCGAGATGACCCCCGTCATTGAAGCCAAGCGCTCAGCACTTGCTGAGTACAAGAAGTACCCAAACCAGAAGAATCTCCAGATTCTCAGGGCTGCGAGAAGCCAAGTTTAGCAGACTGCTCGGCGCTGTGCCAACGAGTACTGGACTCAGCTCAGCCAAGACATTCAAACCGCTGCCATAACAGGGAACATCCGTGGTATGTACGATGGCATCAAGAAAGCACTTGGTCTGGCTCAGAGCAAGATGGCTCCCCTCAAATCCTCCACTGGAGAGATGATCACAGAAAAGAACAAGCAGATGGAGAGATGGGTGGAACACTACTCCGACCTCTACTCCAGACAGAACACCGTGACACCGTCAGCCCTTGATGCCATCGACTGCCTGCCATCCATGGATGAACTTGATGCCAAGCCAACCATCGATGAACTCAGCAAGGCCATTGATAGCTTGGCCGCTGGCAAGGCACCCGGCAACGACGGCATACCCCCCGACCTGATCAAGCACTGCAAGACCGCCCTACTGCTGCCATTGCATGACGTCCTCTGCCAGTGCTGGAAGGAAGGTGCTGTACCACAGGACATGAGGGACGCCAAGATCATCACCCTCTACAAAAACAAAGGGGAGAGAAGCGACTGCAACAACTACAGGGGCATCTCCCTCCTCAGCGTTGTTGGCAAAGTCTACGCACGAATTGTTCTCGTTCGTCTACAGAAGCTTGCCGAACGTGCCTACCCCGAGTCTCAGTGTGGCTTCCGCGCTGAGCGATCAACGGTAGACATGATATTCTCCATCCGCCAACTCCAGGAGAAATGCAGAGAACAGAACATGCCCCTGTACATCGCCTTCATCGACCTCACCAAAGTGTTCGATCTGGTCAGCAGAGAGGGCCTTTTCAAGATCCTGCCAAAGATAGGATGCCCACCAAACTTGCAAAGCCTCATCGAATCGTTTCACACCAACATGCAGGGGATAGTGCAGCATGACGGCAATGTCTCAAAGCCATTCAACATACGCAGCGGAGTGAAACAGGGCTGTGTACTTGCGCCAACCCTCCTTGGGATTTTCTTTGCTATGCTCCTGAGGCATGCCTTCAGCACAGCAACAGAGGGAATCTACCTGCACACAAGATCTGACGGCAGGCTGTTCAACCTCGCCCGCCTGAAAGCCAGAACCAAAGTACACGAGGCTCTAATCAGAGACATGCTGTTCGCAGACGACGCTGCAGTCGCAACCCACACACAGCAGGAGCTTCAGACCCTGATGGACCGCTTCTCCCAGGCATGCAAGGACTTCGGGCTTACCATCAGCCTGAAGAAGACTAACGTCTTGGCACAAGGCACGGAAGCACCACCAACCATCACCATCAACAACTACGAGCTGGAGGTCGTGAATCAGTTCACGTACCTGGGGTCCACGATCAGTAACAACCTCTGCCTTGATACAGAGATCGACAAGAGGATTGGAAAATCAGCCTTCACACTCGCTCGCCTCACCACACGAGTGTGGGAGAATCCCAAACTGTCTGTCAAGACCAAGATGGCAGTGTACAACGCCTGTGTCATCAGCACACTGCTCTATGGGAGTGAGACGTGGACAACATACACCCGGAAGGAAAAGAGACTGAACTCCTTCCACTTGTGCTGCATTCGCCACATCCTGGACATATCCTGGCAGGACAAAGTGCCCAACACAGAAGTTCTGTCCCGCGCCAGCCTTCCCTCCATGTTCACTCTATTCAGGCAGCGCAGGCTCCACTGGCTAGGCCACGTTCATCGTGTGGAGGACGGCAGAATCCCCAAAGACGTCCTCTACGGAGAACTGGCGACTGGCAGGAGAGACGTTGGCCGCGCACAGCTGCGCTTTAGAGACGTCTGCAAGAGAGACATGAAGGCCCTGGAGATCAACACAGAGCACTGGGAGGACCTTGCAATGGACTGCTCCAAATGGAGAGGCACCCTGGCCAGACAGCTCAAGACGGGTGAAGAGAGACTGACTGCTGCAGCAGATGAAAAAAGGACCCGCAGGAAGAACTGCCACAGACCCAGCAGCACAGAGACCACCCACAAGTGCGACCTGTGTGACAGGGTCTGCCATCCGCGCATCGGCCTGTTCAGCCACAGGCGGTGCTGTTCCAGCAGAGTAGACGTTTAGGATTCTCTTTCATTGTCATCATAGACTGATGGAGGCCGACGACTCAGAGACTTGGGTGAATCATCTCAGACAGGATGCAGAGGGTAAACAAAGGAGAACAATAGCTCGGGAGATCATGGGGAGATAGCAGGAAGAAGGAGTCCGGGGGTTAAAGGATGGATGCATTGTGATGTTAAATGTCATGCAATGTGATGTAAAATGTCATGCAAATGTGAGATGAGCGTTTTGGATAAAAGGAGAAACCATGTTTGATTGTGTCATGCTTTTTTCTGTGTATGACTGATGAGAGAGTGGAATAAAGTCATCTGTCCATAAACCTGCCTCCTTATTCCCACTCTCCACAGTGTACCTGAATGTGGGGTGAGTGTGTTGGGGTGGGGGGCCGCCAGAAAGGAATTGACATAATTCTGGGCCCAGGAAACACGCACGCAGGCTCAGATGGATTTGAAAGCTTTATTCAACCAGGAAAGTGTGTTTGGATGAGTGTATGAGATATGGTAGTGGTTTGTGGGTGGAAGATGAGAACAGGAACAGAGCAGCACGCCGTGAGGCCAGGCAACCCTATGGGAGAAACACAAACAGGGAGTGAGCTGGGCAAAACCACACGGGAAAGTGATGCAGAGTTATGCTTACTTGAAGAGGGAATGGTGGCTGGTGTTGGTGAGGATTTCAGGCCTGGGAGACAGCGCCCTGCTGTGCACACGACGAAGTGTGGAGATGCAGGAGGAGAAGATGGCGAAGGTGAGGGTATCCGCTGCCAGGGAATCCACCTGTACACAGGGGAAGGCTGAGAAAACAGGTAAGTGATTTGACAGCTTACGTGAAGCAGCGATGATTGGCAGGACTGGAGAGATGATCCTGCTGAGGGATTGAGCGCGTTGTAGAACAGACGGCTCCAGACTGATGCTCAGGGCGAGGTGGAATAAATAGCTCTGCGCTAACGAGGCGCAGGTGTGCGCGCAGCTGAGGTGGATGCCTGAGAGCGGCGAGTGGTGACAGTACTCCCCCCCCTAACAGCGCCTCCTGGCGCTGGTTTATCCGGGTGTGCCCGATGGAACTCCGTGATGAGATCTTGGTCCAGAACAAAAAAAGAGCGCACCCAGGATCGCCACTCTGGGCCATATCCCTCCCAATCCACCAAGTACTGCAGCCCACGACCTCGGCGCCGGGAGTCCAGGATGGAAGCAACTCCTCACGCCGGGTGACCGTCGATCATCATGGGAGCGGGCGGCACCCTAGGAGGAGGACAGAGTGGGTCGGAGACAACAGGCTTGACCTTGGAAACATCGAAAGTGGGACACACACGGAGGGAGGGGGGAGGGCCAAATGCACAGCCACCGTATTGACAATCTTGGTAATAACGAAGGGCCCGAGAAACCGTGGAGCCAACTTCCTCTTCTCGGCCTTGAGATTGATGTCTTGTGAAGAAAGCCAGACCCGTTGACCCACCTGGTAACTAGGAGCCGGCCTCCTGTGGCGATTGGCAGTGGTGCTGTTGCGCGCCGCCGTGCGTAAAAGCGCCTCTCTCACCCTGGACCACAAACTCCGGCAGCGTCTCACATGTGCCTGAATGGAGGGAACAGCCAACTCACCCTCCTGTTCGGGGAACAAGGGGGGATCGTACCCCAACAACGCCTTGAAGGGGGACATACCAGTGGCCGATGACCGTGCCGTGTTGTGGGCGTACTCTACCCAGGCCAAGTAGGAGCTCCAGGAGGATGGGTTGGAGGAGGTCACGCAGCGCAGGGCAGCCTCCAGCTCCTGATTGGTACATTCACACTGTCCGGTGGACTGGGGATGATGACCAGAGGAAAGACTCACCGTGGCCCCCAGGGCGTTACAGAAGCACCTCCACACTTGTGATACAAACTGAGGCCCACGATCCGATACGACGTCCAAAGGAATCCCATGCAGTCTGACCACATGTTGGACGAGGAGATCAGCCGTTTCTCGTGCTGAAGGAAGACCCCGAAGAGGCACAAAGTGGGCGGCCTTAGAGAACTGATCCACAATCATCAAAACCGTGTCGTAGGTGTTAGAGACAGGGAGACCAGTGATGAAATCAAGAGCGATGTGCGATCAGGGCCTGCCTGGGACCGGCAGAGGCTCGAGTAGACCCACAGGTGGAGAGTTCTGAGACTTGCCAGTGGCACACTGGGGGCAAGCCTGGACGTAGTTGGCAACATCCCTTTGGAGACCCGGCCACCAGAAAGAGCGTTGAAGGAGGTCCACCAGTCGGGAGATGCCAGGGTGACAGGCGAGCTTGGACGTGTGGGCCCAGTGAATAACCTCCCTCCAAACAGCTGAAGGAACGGAAAGCCTGCCCTCTGGACTACCGCCAGGGTCCGGTTCCGCCTCCTGCGCCTTACGGATCTTGTCCCTGATGGACCAGGAAGCCGCCCCCACGACGCACGAGCTGGGAAGGATGGTGTGGTCCGACTCCTCCGGGGCCTCAGGAGCGAACTGTCTAGACAAGGCGTCAGGCAACCCATTCTTTGAGCCTGGACGGTAGGTGATGGTAAATTGGAATCGAGCGAAGAATAGAGACCAGCGCGCCTGGCGGGCATTCAGACGCTGCGCTGCCCTCAAATACTCGAGATTCTTGTGGTCCGTCCAAACCACAAAAGGCTGAGCTGCCCCCTCCAGCCAGTGATGCCACTTCTGCAGCGCGAGCTTGACAGCAAGAAGTTCCCTGTCGCCAACGTCATAATTTCACTCGGCTGCTGACAACCGTCGAGAGAAGAAGGCGCAGGGCCGCTTGACTCCATCCATTGGTGAACGCTGGGAGAGCACCGTCCCACTCCCGTGTCAGACGCGTCAACCTCCACCAGGCACTGCAGCGCGGGGTCAACCTGGGTTAGGACCCGGGAGGATGAGAACTCCGTCTTGAGGGTCTTGAATGCGGTTGCCGCCTCCTCGGACCACTGGAAGGGCACCTTGGAAGAAGTGAGGCGAGTCAGGGGAGTAATAATGGCACCGAAGTTGGGGACAAAGCGACGGTAGAAATTGGCGAAGCCGATGAACTGTTGCACCTGTTTCCTGGAGGTAGGCGTGGGCCACTCGACCACCGCTTTAACCTTAGCGGGGTCGGGAAGGATCTGGTTGTGAGAGATGACAAATCCCAGGAAAGAGGTGGTCTTGGCGTAGAACTTGCATTTCTCCGCCTTGATGTAGAGCCTGTTCTCCAACAACTGCTGCAGGACCCGCCTCACATGAGCCTGGTGCTCCTCCCGTGACCTGGAGAAGATGAGTATGTCATCCAGGTAGACGAAGACAAAGACCCCCAGGAAATCTCGTAGGACGTCATTAATGAGTCACTGAAAGACGGCAGGAGCGTTGGTGAGCCCAAACGGCATCACTAAGTACTCGAAGTGGCCGGTGGGCGTCCTAAAGGCCGTCTTCCACTCATCGCCCTCCCGGATCCGAACGAGGTGGTAGGCGCTGCGGAGATCTAACTTTGTGAACCAGGTCGCCCACTGGAGGGAGTGAAAGGCGGTGTTCATCAGAGGCAGGGTGTAGCGGTCCTTAACCGTGATGTCATTGAGAGCCCTGAAGTCAATGCAGGGGCGAAGGGACCCATCCTTCTTGGAGACAAAGAAGAAGCCAGCACCGAGCGGGGACGAGGAGGGACGTATGATCCCAGCACTGAGCGACTCCCTGACGTATGAATCCATTGCCTCGCGTTCAGGAGCTGAAAGGCTGTAAAGACAGCTGGATGGTAAGGGTGCCCCCGGGCGGAGGTTAATGGCGCAGTCATACGGCCGGTGAAGGGGAAGAGACATGGCTTTGGACTTGCTGAATGCCATCCCCAAGTCGTGAAACTCCTGGGGCACCAGGGTGAGATCCGGAGGAATGGAGACCGGCGCGGGCGGAGGAGAGGATGGGGCACAAGCCGCAGACTGGAGACAGGTGCTCAGGCAGAAGGAGCTCCACGAAAGGACATTACCAGACCTCCAATCGAGGACGGGGTTGTGCAGGTGCAGCCATGGGTAACCCAGAATGACACGGTCCGAAGAGGAAGACAAGACGTATAAGGTTAGGTCCTCACGGTAGTTGCCAGAGACAATTATAGGCACCGGCTTGGTGCGATGCGTCACTACCCCCAGGGGAGAGCGAGAGAGGGTGACCAGATTAAGAGGAGTTGACAATGGCTGACAGGGTATGCCCAAACGGGTTGCCAGGCTCTTGGAAATGAAATTTTGCTCTGCCCCCGAGTCCACCAGTGCATGAGTGAGGTGCCCGATGGAATTATGGCAAAATCTGATGGGCAGTGTGCAGCTAGAGAGAGAATTTGACCGGTTGGAGTCCGCGAGACCCCCTACAGTGACTCGCGAGCCCCCCGTTTGGGTTTGACCAGGCACTGCTCCACGGTATGCTGATCACCTCCGCAATACATGCAGAGGCCCAGCTCCCGTCGGCGTTGTCTCTCCACTAGAGGGAGCCTGGTGCGGCCGATCAACATAGGCTCAGGCTCATCGGCGGACTCCGGAACGGGTAACGCCAGGGGGCGAAACTGAGGAACGCGGGCGGAGAATCCACACGAGAGGCTGACAGACTCTGCGGTCCGCTCCTGCAGCCTGTTGTCCAAACTAATTGTTAGGGAGATTAGCTCGGACAGCCGCCCAGGGAGGTCCCGGCTGGCCAGTTTGTCCCGCAGACCTGAACTGAGGCTACGGAGGAAAATGCTGCAGAGAGATGCCTCTCCCCAGCCAACCTCCTCTGCTGCCACCCGGAAGTCAACAGCGTGATCCGCTGCCGACCGGCTTCCCTGTTGAAGGCTAAGGAGCTGGTTGGCGAGGACGCTGTCACAACGCGAGTGATCAAACACCTCCAGAAAGTTCTGCACGAACTGGCCATAGGAGAGGTTTGCGTAGCTGGGCTTCGACATGACAGCGTAAGCCCAAGCTAACGCTTGCCCCTCCAAGAGGTTTGCCATGTAGCCAATTTGGCTGTGGTCTGAGGGAAAATCCCCGGGAACGCGCAGGAACACCGACTCACACTGTAAGATAAACCCCCGTGCCCCACCGAGCTTCCCGTTGAAGCGAGTGGGGGTCGGTATCGGTGTGAGCCGGGTCGGCGCTCCCGAGCCAGGCTGGCCAGCCGTGGAAGCGGCCGGAGCCGAACTGCCTTGATGAGCCGGGGGCAACGCCTGCTGGGGGTCAAGACGGTCCAACCGGTGAGTAATTTTTGTCAGCTGGTTGAAAATTACCTGTTGTTGATGAGCTATCATATCCACCCGAGCCTCAAGGGTGGAAATATGGCGTGCGAGCCCGCTGTCCGCTGGGCCACTTTGCTGGAGCCATACTGACATAATTCTCAGCCCAGAAAACACGCACGCAGGCTCAGATGGATTTGAAAGCTTTATTCAACCAGGAAAGTGTGTTTGGATGCGTGTATGAGATATGGTAGTGGTTTGTGGGTGGAAGATGAGAACAGGAACAGAGCAGCACGCCGTGAGGCCAGGCAACCCTATGGGAGAAACACAAACAGGGAGTGAGCTGGGCAAAACCACATGGGAAAGTGATGCAGAGTTATGCTTACTTGCAGAAGGAATGGTGGCTGGCGTTGGCGAGGATTTCAGGCCAGGGGGACAGCGCCCTGCTGCGCACACGACAAAGTGTGGATATGCAGGAGGAGAAGATGGCGAAGGTGAGGGTATCCACCCCCAGGGAATCCACCTGTGCACAGGGGAAGGCTGAGAAAACAGGTAAGTGATTTGACAGCTTTACGTGAAGCAGCGATGATTGGCAGGACTGGAGAGATGATCCTGCTGAGGGATTGAGCGCGTTGTAGAACAGACGGCTCCAGACCGATGCTCAGGGCAAGGTGGAATAAATAGCTCTGCGCTAACGAGGCGCAGGTGTGCGCGCAGCTGAGGTGGATGCCTGAGAGCGGCGAGTGGTGACAGGAATGTTGAGATTGTGTATTAGGACTATTTATTGTTGGTATTGTTGTGTACGTGTTTGTATCAAAGGTTCTGGGATTAATTTTTCTTAGACACAGGACTGTATTTTGATTTGGACTGTTAGGGACAAGGTGGTAGAGGCCGTGTAGGGGGCGCTGGTAGTCTACCCAGCCATACAACCAAGGTTATTTATTTGTTTGTGCATATTGTTTTCCCATGTTAGAGTGTGAGTCAGGTGATAAATTTGGGTGGGTTAATTTGTGTGCCTGCAATTTTTTAAAGGGGGGGGGGGTGTTACATATGGAAAACAGCGGTAAGATGGCGGCCTGTGAATTACCTGGGAATAGAGGGGGTTGGCGGCTCACCCTTCCGGTGGTGATGCCAGCCGGGGTATAAAGGCCACGGCTGGAAGTGGCACGTTCTCCTTTGCCGTTGACGCCTGGATTGGGAGCGCTGTAGTCCACTGCTGTTCTATTTGTAAGTTATATAATAAACACTATAAACTGCCTTCCGCCCTACTTCTTTTTACAACAATTATGGACACAACAGAATCCCAGTTTGTTCATTTCCTCAGGATGCTCCCCGTTACTCTGTAAGTGTCCGTTGTGGGGAACCCACTCAGTAGTTACTCAGTAGTTTTCCCTCAGACTGAAGTGGCAGATCAAAGGTGGGGAGTGTGGGGAGTGATATGTTAATGCAGCACCCCAGGTAGCACAGAAGTGTTAGTGCTCTGATATAAAAGAGAGTGCCTGCAACCTGGTGGTATGTTTTCTGATTCTGGTGAATGTGAGAGAGAGTGGAATAAAGATTCATCTGCTCGTAAACATTCGGCCTGGTTATTCTCTCCACACTGGTGACCCTTGACGCACAATGGAACGCGAGGCGAACACCCCAGGGACGACTCGGACGGGAAGTGCCAGCAACGCGTGTGCAGTTTCGGTCAAACTCTCAGACTTTTGGCTACACGACCCGAAGTCTTGGTTCCTTCACACCGAGGCCCAGTTCGCACTCCGGGGAATAACGGCAGACGACACCAGATACTACTACGTAGTCGCAGCGCTGGACGCACGCACAACTCAGCAGGTGGCGAGCCTGCTCCAACAGCCCCCAGCACGCGACAAATACGGTGCTCTCAAAACCGCGCTGACCTGGCGCTACACGCTCTCGGACTGCGAGAGAGCGGAGAGGCTCCTGACGCACTCCGAGTTAGGAGACGGGTTGGCGGTCAAATTGATGGAAGAGATGTTGGCGTTGATGGGCACAGATGATGGGCATTTTCTCTTTGCCCACCTTTTCCTCCGGAACCTCCCGACAGCGGCCAGAGCGGTCCTTGCCAATTCGCCGCTGCTGGCCACGCGTAACTACTGGGCGCTAGCCCAGCAGGCAGATCTGCTCATCCTCACTACCAGAGCCCTCACAGTGAACTCAGTGGCATTGGAATCCAGCGAGATGGCCAGCAGAGGCAAGGAGCCAGCGATGGTGGCTGCAGCAGGGGCCAAGAAGACCAGAGAGACACGTTCTGTTTCTACCACCGCCGTTTTGGAGAGGACGCATGCCGATGCGTGCCACCATGCCAATTCAAGCGTTCGGGAAACGCCGGGACCGGCAGTCGGTAGCAGCTGCGACCGCCGGTGAAGCAAGCAAGCTACTCTATGTGACAGACTCATGCTCGGGAAGACGGTTCCTCGTGGACTCCGGCTCCCAAAATAGCCTCATCCTGCCGTCCTACGCCGACCGGCTGGCGGGAACTAGCGGCCCCGAGCTGACGGCCGCAAACGGCTCAGGCATTAAGACTTTTGGAGAGCGGACACTGACTGTATCCTTGCACGACTGTACATACCAATGGACATTCGTCATAGCGGCATGCAGCTTCTCCATTTTAGGCACTGATTTTTTTGTGTGCACATGGTCTACTAGTCGATATTGCTAACAGACGCCTGATTAACGCAATGTCTTTTGATTCTCTCCCCTGTACAGCTCGAGGAGCCGGGTCCACAACACTAGCCAATGTCACAGCTCCAGTGGGTAAGCTCCACACACTACTCAACCAGTTCCCAGCACTCACGGTCCCGACGTTTTCGGCAACCGTCACTAAACACGGGGTGGAGCTCTTCATTACCACTACAGGGCCGCCCGTTTTCGCATGACCTCGGCGCCTGGACGCAGCTAAACTGGCCATAGCGCGTGAGGAGTTTGCCAACTTGGAAAAGTTGGGCATCATCAGGTGCTCAAACAGCCCATGGGCATCCCCGCTACATATGGTTCCTAAGGCCGAGGGATCGTGGCGACCTTGCGGAGATTTCCGCAGATTAAGCAATGCCACTGCGCACGACCACTACCCCATCCCTCATATTCAGGATTTTTCCGTTCGCCTCACCGGGGCACGCATTTTTTTCAAGATAGACCTGGTCTGAGGTTACCACCAGGTCCCAGTGTGCGCTGAGGACATACCTAAAACGGCAGTAATAACCCCGTTTGGTCTGTTTGAATTTTTACACATGCCTTTCCGGCTAAAAGGCGTGGCGCAGACATTCCAACACATGATGGATGTGGTGTTGCATGATCTGCCGTTTGTGTTTGTTTACCTGGACGACATCTTGGTGGCTAGCGCGTCCCAGGACGAACACATAGCCCACCTTAGGACAATTTTCCAGAGGTTGAAAGAGCACAAATTAATAATCAACCCAGCGAAGTGCCAGTTCGGGGTGACGGGGATCGATTTTTTTGGGCCACCGCATCTCACCGGAGGGCGCGATACCCTTGCCGGACAAGATGCGCACCATGGTGAATTTTCCCCGGCCTCAGACAGTCAGGGCGCTGCAGGAGTTTTTGGGGATGGTAAACTTCTACAATCGTTTTCTCCCCCACACAGCCCAACTCATGCAGTCGTTGTATGCCACCCTTAAGAAACGGAAGCCGGCGGACAGAGTCAACTGGACTCCTGAGCAAGAGCAGGCATTTTTCCAAGGTTAAAACAGCTCTGGCAAATGCCGCACTACTGCTGCACCCGGACCCAGTGGCTAGGATAGCGCTCAAAACCGATGCATCAGACATGGCCATAGGGGCTGTCCTGGAGCAGTGCGTCGCCGGTTCTTGGCAGCCGCTCGCCTTTTTTAGCAGGTCTTTGCGCGACAATGAGCATAAATACAGCTCGTTCAACAGGGAATTACTGGCTCTCCACCTAGTCATACGCCACTTCCAGTTCTGGCTGGAAGGGCGCACCTTCACTGTGCTCATGGACCACAAGCCACTTACGTATGCGATGGCCAAGGTTTCGGAACCATGGATGGCCAGGCAGCAGAGACAGCTGGCCGCGATCTCGGAGTTTACAACCAACATTCGACATGTGGCCGGTAAACTCAATGTGGTGGCTGACTGCCTCTCACGCGCATTAGTGGCCCCAGTCTATGTGGGGATAGATTACACGGTGATGGCCGCTGCGCAGATGGGCGATGCGGATGTTTGCGCGCTCCAGTCTGAACCAACAGGGTTAAGGCTGGAGAGCGGAGTGCTGCAACACAGGGGGCCCCCCCAGTCTGTGACGTCTCTACAGGCCGCCCGCGTCCGGTGGTCTCACGCACTTGGCGCTGCCGCGTTTTTGAGTCGGTTCACTCCCTGGTGCACCCAGGATTGCATGCATCAGTCAAAATGGTGGGAGAGAAGTTCGTCTGGCCGAGCCTGCACAAACAGGTGAAAGAGTGGGCCGCAGCCTGCGTAGCATGCCAACGAGCCAAGGTGCACAGGCACACAAAGGCCCCTTTGGAAACGTTCCATATCCTGGCTAAGAGGTTTGACCACGTTCATGTGGACCTCGTAGGCCCCCTCCCACCATCACAGGGGTTCACGCACCTCCTGACAGTGGTGGACCGCACCACGCGCTGGCCCAAAGCAGTCCCGCTAGCTTCCACCACGTCCACAGATGTGGCACACGCTTTTTTGACAACATGGGTGGCACGTTTCGGCGCTCCTTTGGACATCACGTCCGATCGGGGCCCGCAGTTTGTTTCCGACCTCTGGTCCACCATGGCCCAGAGCCTGGGTGTCTCAATTCATCGCACGACCATGTACAACCCACAGGCCAATGGGTTATGCAAGCGTTTCCATAGGTCACTTAAAGCAGCGCTCTGAGCTTTGCTTACGGATGCAAATTGGGTGGACCGGTTGCTGTGGGTTCTATTAGGGTTGCATTCCGCACCGAAGGAGGATTTGGCAGCCTCCCCAGCAGAGCTGTTTTTTTCCCATTCACTGCGGCTCCCCGGGGAATTTTTGCCAGATAATCCTGTGCCGAACACCGATCCATCCCCACGTTCAAGACATAGTGCAGAGGCAGGGACGCTACCCGGCCTGGCCCACCACTGTTTTCCACACGCTTTTGTGCCAAAAACCTTGAAGGACACGTTATTTGTATTTGTCAGGCACGATGCCCACTGGACCCCATTGCACCCGCCTTATGATGGCCCGTTCAGAGTGCTGGAACCCGGGGACAAACATTTTGTGTTAGACTTGGGGGGTCGCCGGGAGACAATCTGTATAGACAGGCTTAAGCCTGCCTTTGTTTTAGCAGATGAGCAGGTGGTGTTGGCCCAAGCTCCTCAGCGCGGAAGACCCCCACGGAGAACTCCCCAGGTAAATGAATCGTCAGATCAGTCACACGAGCATGCTGAAGGTGTTCCCCCCCCCCATTGTCCCCCCACAGACACACCACCAGGAACCCCCCACCGGCACAGCAGCGCCTCAGAGCTGAAGACCCCCCATTACAGCAGCTATGGACGGAGGCTGAAGCCCAAAGGACATGGGGGGTAAGATTCAGTCTGAGACTCTGGGGGGGGGGGGGGGGGGGAACTCACTCAGTAGTTACTCAGTAGTTTTCCGTCAGACTGAAGTGGCAGATCAAAGGTGGGGAGTGTGGGGAGTGTTATGTTAATGCAGCACCCCAGGTAGCAGAGAAGTGTTAGTGCTCTGATATAAAAGAGAGTGCCTGCAACCTGGTGGTATGTTTTCTGATTCTGGTGAATGTGAGAGAGAGTGGAATAAAGTTTCATCTGCTCGGAAACGTTCGGCCTGGTTATTTCTCTCCGCACCGTGTCTGTTTTTGTGTTTGTTTATTAAATGTGCAAAACTTACAGCTTGCGCCTGGTGTCCTCCATTCTGCCCTTGAAAAGGGTGATTTATGACACTACATGAATAAATAACCATCCCATGTGTCAGGAATTTAAAAAATCTAATTGAGAATAGTCAGTAGTAGGTTTGAGTATTTGATATGCTGGAGGAATATTCAGTTATAACTTAAAAAAATAATTAGAAGAAAAAAGGTGACTTGATGTCAAATTGAGGAGTACTGGTGTGGAGCTGATTTAAGGTTTTGTTTCTGTGGGCTGCTCCGTGGATTTTTTTTTTTGTATTTTCCTTCAGCAAAGGTAAACATCATTTTATTGATGTATTTCAGTCTGTAAATCCTCCTTGGTTATGGTAAATGGTGTTCACTTATGTAGCAAATTTTACTCTTCCCTGGATGACCAAAACGCTTTGCAGATTCTGCAATCCACCCATTCACACAGTGATGGTGGTGGAGCTGCCATGCACAGGCACTGGCCCGACCCACTAGGAGCAACTGGGGGTTCAGTGTCTTGCTCAAGGACACTTCGACATGCAGACTACCAGTGTTGGGCAAGTTGCTAAAAAATAGTAGCTAGTTACAGCTACTAGTTACTTCTTCTCAAAAGTCTGCATGATTAAAGTAACTAGTTACTTGGAAAAGTAACTTTCACGTTACTTTTAAATGCATACTTAAATCATCTTGCACACACAACAAGATCAAGGGCCCTTGTTCTCATCAGAAAAAAGAAGAAAAAGAAAACTGATGAGAAAAAAAGTCTCATTTTACAGAGAAAAAATGTCTCAGATTTATTCAAACTATTGTAATCAGTAGAAAGTCAGAAATTTACTAGAAATAAAACTGAATTCCCAGAGAAAATTTTGGGCCCCCTGGTGGGCCATTTTTAGCCCACGAGCCATATGTTTGACACCCCTGGACCAGCCCATTAAAAATGCATATTTAGATTAGATTAGATTAGATTAGATTCAACTTTATTGTCATTACACATGTATGAATACAAGGTAACGAAGCACAGTTTAGCATCCAATCAGAAGTGCAAAGGACAGCAGTGCAGTATATACAGTAATTAACAGTATGTGCAATTTAAGCAAATATATGCAAATATATGCAGCAGTGCAGAAAGTTAAGAGTACTGTTATGTGCAAATAATGTACAATAAGTTAGATGGGCAGTTATGTACAGGTGAGGATGGTAAGAGATGATGGTAAGAGAGTCAGCGGGGAACTAAGTTCAATAACGTGACAGCTGTTGGAAAGAAACTGTTCCTAAACCTGCTGGTTCTAATCCGAGGGCTTCTGAAACGCCTTCTGGAGGGGAGAAGCTGGAACAGTCCATGAGCAGGATGGTTGGAGTCCCTAAGAATGCTGCGTGCCCGGAGCAGACATTTTTTCCTGTAGACGTCCTCTATAACTGGAAGTGGAGTCCCTGTGATGCGTTGGGCGGTTTTCATCACCCGCTGCAGCGCCTTACGGTCAGCGACAGAGCAGCTCCTATACCAGACTGTGACACAGTTGGTCAGGGTACTCTCTATCACGCAGCGGTAGAAGTTGCCCAGGATGTCAGTTGACAGATGGTTCTTCTTCAGTGTCCTCAAGAAGAAGAGGCGCTGATGGGCCTTCTTGATCAGGCTGGTGGTGTTAACTGACCAGGACAGGTCCTCCGAGATGTGGGTCCCCAGGAATTTGAAGCTGGGGACACGTTCAACAGCTATGCCATTGATATGGATGGGGTCATGTGTCTCTCCCCTCTCCTTCCTGTAGTCCACTATGAGCTCCTTGGTTTTGCTGGTGTTAAGGAGCAGGTTATTGTCAGCGCACCAAGTAGCCAAGTGCTCAACCTCTGCCCTGTAATCTGACTCATCGTTGTCCCTGATGAGTCCAATCACCGTGGTGTCATCTGCGAACTTTATGATGGAATTGGATCCATACATAGGCCTGCAGTCATGGGTGAAGAGGGAGTAGAGGAATGGGCTGAGCACACAGCCCTGTGGTACACCAGTGTTGAGTGTGATGACGGAAGAACGGTTGGGGCCTGACCTAACAAGCTGGGGTCTGTTGGTCAGAAAATCCATGATCCAGTTGCAGGTGGAGGTACTGATTCCCAGGTCCCCAAGTTTAGTGATCAACTTGGAGGGGATAACTGTGTTGAATGCTGAGCTGAAGTCAACAAACAGCATTCTTGCGTAGGTGTTCTTGTCACCCAGGTGTGAGAGTACATAGTGCAGTGCTGTAGAAACCGCATCCTCTGTACTCCTGTTGCTCTGGTAGGCAAACTGGTGAGGGTCCAGTGTAGGGGGCAGGCATTTTTTGAGCTGTGCCAAGACCAGTCGCTCAAAGCACTTCATGACTATGGGCGTCAGTGCCACAGGGTGATAGTCATTTAGGCACGATGGTGTTGAATGTTTCAGCACTGGTACTATTGAAGTGGTCTTGAAGCACGCTGGTACCACGGCCTGGGCCAGGGACAGGTTGAAGATGTCTGTGAAGACCCCTGCCAGCTGCTCAGCGCATGCCCTCAGCACACACCCAGGAATGCCGTCAGGGCCAGCAGCCTTACGTACGTTGACATGACTCAGTGCGTACGGACGTCGGTGTGGGTGAGTGTGAGGTGGTGGAGGTCGTCAGAGGGTGGGAAATTGATGTTCTTTTCGTTATTGTCCTTGTCAAAACGAGCATAGAAGTCATTTAGCTCATTAAGAAAGGGCACAGTCATGGCTATAGGTATGGAGTTGCTGGGCTTATAATCAGAAATAGCTTGAATGCCCTGCCACATGCGTCAGGGGTCAGAGTCCCCAAAATGTTCCTCCACCTTCAGCTTGTAGCTGTGCTTGGCCTTCTTGATGCCCCTCTTCAAAGATCTGCCCTGGATGAACTGTAGGCCTGTGCATCACCAGATCTAAAGGCATTGTTACATGCCTTTAACAGAAGCCGCACTTCTCTGTTCATCCACGGCTTCTGATTTGGGTACGTGGTGATCTGTCTTTCCGTGGTGACACTGTCAATAGTGGTGTTGATATGGTCCAGGACTGAGTGGGTGTAAGAGTCGATGAGGATTTACTTTCATGAAATAGTTGCATATCACAACCACATGTATATGAATGAGATAAAATAAAATAGAAAGCACATGAAAAATCAGGAAAATTATTGGCATGGCAGATTAAACAATTAGAATTTAAAACACCAATTACCAGTATTATAAGTAATGGACAGGTAGTTATAGATCCTTTAGAAATTAATAGAGCCTTTAGAGATTACTATGAAAAATTATATGATACCAAAAATGAATCTGATTTAACAAAACTAAATGGGTTTTTGAACGAACTGTCTATACCGTGTATTCCAAATGAAAACAGGGAGATATTGGAGTCTAAGATTAGTCAAGAAGAAGTTGGGCTAGCCATTGATAATATGAAATCAGGAAAAAGTGCAGGACCAGATGGTCTTCCAGTTGACCTTTATAAAAAATTTAAGAATAAATTAATAAAACCTTTTTTGGAAATGGTTTTAGAAGCATTTCAAAATAGTAATTTACCATCATACATGAATAATGCCTTAATTATACTGTTGCCAAAACCAGGTAAACCCTCTAATAAATGTGAAAATATGAGACCAATAAGCCTATTAAATGCCGACCTTAAGATAATCTGTAAAATTTTAGCAAGACGAATACAAGAAATTTTACCAAATATTATTAATCGAGATCAGAATGGCTTTATAAAGGGAAGACAAGGCTTCCATAATGTAAGAAGACTATTTAATATTATTTATTCTAATAAAGAAGCACCGGATACAGCTCTCCTATCACTGGACGCCGAAAAGGCCTTTGATAGAGTCGAATGGCCCTTTCTTTTTGAAGTCTTACGAAGGTTTGGACTTGGAAATAATTTCATAAAATGGGTTCAGATAATATACAATAATGCTACAGCAGAAATCCTAACAAATAACAATATTTCAAAATCAATAAAAATCAATAGAGGATGTCGACAAGGCTGTCCACTTTCACCTTTACTGTTTACTATGGCAATTGAACCTTTAGCGATAGCGATACGTTTACATTCACAAATATATGGAATTAAAGTTGGACCAACAGAACATAAAATCTCCCTGTACGCCGATGACATAATTTTGTTTATGTCGAATCTTAAAAAATCAATTCCGACCTTGTTGAATTTAATAAAGAATTTTGGGGAAATATCAGGATATAAAATAAATAAAACTAAATCTTCAATATTAATGCTAAATGAGACCCAGAGAAATTACCCAGCCCCTGAGGTAAATCAATTCAACGTTGGAAATCAGTTTAAATATTTAGGAATCCAAATTGTGCCTAAGCTAGAATCAGTCGCCAGTGTCAACTATGAAGCCTTAATGACAGATATCAATGAGTTAATTCAGAGATGGATGTCACTACCAATGTCGATGATCGGGAGAATCAATATACTTAAAAGTAATATTTTACCTAAAATACTTTATTTATTTCAATACATTCCCTTACCACCACCTTTAGATTTATTCTCAAGAATAAAAAAAAAGTTAGTGGAATTTATATGGAACAACAGGAGGGCTAGATTACGTCTGTCTTTATTATATTTACCATTTGATCGTGGAGGTCTGAAATGTCCAAATTTTATGTTGTATTATTGGTCGGCACAACTGAGGTCTATGACATATTATTTTTCATTAAATGATCTCCCTCACTGGACTGAAATGGAATCATACAATTTACCTTTACCTCTTCCCATATTCATATACTCAGATTCGGCAAAAAAATTACAAAAACAAGTTAAAAATCCATTTGTAAAGCATATGATCAAAATATGGTGTGAAGCTAAAAACTATTTAAAAGAACCACACTTATTGTCACAATTTAGCCCAATATGGGGTAATCAATATTTTAAACCAGGGAGAGCGGATGCTGTATTTAAAGTATGGAATTTAAAAGGGATTCAAAAGATTCAAGATTTATATTTGCCATGTGCAGATAACATAATGTCTTTTGAAGAGCTGAGGATCAAATTTAATCTTAATAGAACACATTTTTTTAAATATCTTCAACTTAGAAACTTTATTCGATCAAATCAAAATAAAGCTCTCACTCGACCTATTTATTCATCCTTGGAAAAAATGTTGATGAAAGATAGTAAAAGAAAGGGTATTATTTCAGAGTTTTATAACTCATTGACACTATCCTCAAGTGAAAACTCACAGAAAAGATTAAACTACTGGAAAGAAGATCTGCAAACTGAAATTTCAGAGGAACAATGGGAATTGGCTTGTACAGAAGCCCAAACCAAATCAATAAATGTACGTCTTAAATTGATACATTTTAAATGGTTAATGCGGATGTATGTTACACCGGAGGAGTTAAATAGATATAACAAAAATATACCAGATACGTGCACAAAATGCATGGAAAGTAAAGGAACCCTATTTCATTGTGTATGGGAATGTAGAATAATTAGAATGTTTGGGAAGAGGTGAGGGTAACAATTGAAAAAATAATCTCAAAACAAATCATATTGAATCCTAAACTGTTTTTGTTGGGTCTGTACCCAGAAAAGCATAACTTTAATAAAAGTGAAAGAACATTCATAGACCTCAGTTTGCTTAATGCCAAAAAATTGTATTGCACTACTGTGGAAAAAGACTCATAGACCAGATGTGACTCAGTGGTTAAGACAGATGTTAACAAACCTTCCATTAGAAAGAATAACATACATACTGAAATCAAAGGAAATTGTGTTTGAGAATATATGGAGACCTTTTATTGATTATGTAAAAAATTTAAACATAACTCTTGAAGAAGAAGGTGAATGATGTGTGTGGACCTTGTAAATTCCAAACTGGTGAACATAATATGTATACTTATGTAATGGATTGTCTAGACTAAACAGAGGAGCATTGTTGAAGACTTGATTTTGTTGGTGGTTGTGGGTGTTTTTAGTGCATTTTTTTTGTAGTACTTTAGTGTTAGTGTTTGATTGTTTGTGTCATGTTTGTTAAAAAAAAGGTTCAATAAAGATATTGTGGAAAAAAAATAGAAAGCACAGATAAATGAAAGTTCACCGCTTAGAAGCTGTTCTTTACTGCAACAAATCACAGTCACTTTTTCTCTGTGCATAAGAAAACTTTAAATGCATTTATTGCGGACATTAAATGCGAGCTTCTTGCTCAAAAAATACTCATGTTTAACCATAGAGGTAGGAGCTGTAGGGGCTACTTACCGCTTGGACAACAGGTGATCAGGGCTCGATATAAGTAGTCGCCACAGCCACGGCATTTCTTCACCAGGTTGTGACAGGAACTGGGGCAGGACAGGAAACGGACCCACGGAGGAGACTGTGTGACGGCTGCGTCAGTTACGGTAGGGTCCATTTATATTTATTTGCTTATTTATTTGCTTGTCTTTGCCTTTGGCATGACAACCTCCAGTGGCTTGAGGCTGCTGGTGGCACTGGGGATGGCAGTCCCGCCCATAGCCACCGAAACTGTGTATTCATCCCCAGCTGATGAGGAGGGTGTCTAGCAACTGCAAGTTGTATGATCATCTATTTGCGCTAAAATATCTATCCATATTAATAAAACTAGTAATGCATCTGCTCAAATTTCAGTAACTGTAACACATTACTGAATTTTTAAACAGTAATTTTGTTACACAGCACGTTAATGCAAAAGTAGAGGCGTTACAGTAATGCGTTACTCCCAACACTGCAGACTACAGACAGAGCAGGAATCAACCCCCGACCCTTCGCTCAGTAGTCAACTGCACCATACCTGCACCACAGCTGAGCCACCTCGTTATAAATTTGATGAATATTTTTATCTATAAGGTTGCAAAGGGGAAAAAAAAGCATTATACAGACACTGGTCAAGAGACTTTTTTTAACCTAATCCTAACTATAAACACATCAAGCTTAAAGTTTAATCACGGAGCGTGTATTTATGTGAGAAATACAAGATCCTTGGTGTGTGGAATGACTGAAATCTGTTTACTGGGGCTGTGTGACATCACCATTCCTGTTTTACTCCATGCACAAGGAAGCGAAAAAAGATGCTGGTTAAATCTTTCCACTCTGGAGACTGGTTTCAAATCTTTACATTTTCATATCAAAATGAGCAAAATGAGGACTAGTGATAATTATAAAGTGTTGGTAATGACGATTAAAAGTTAAGAAGTTCAAGATCCTTTGAACTACTTACTTGAATCATCTGTGCATATGTGAGTGTGGTGCTAGCACCAGTCAAGGCCAGTGTTGCCAGACAGGAAATGAAGAAATATTGTACTTGTTATGTTTAACCCCTTGCACTCTGGTCAATTTCCCTAAAAACACCTAAAAATAACGTACCCAAAGTAAATCAAAAGCTGTTCTTCAACCCTTTGCAGCATCTTCATGGGGTTGGTCTCATTTAAAAGAAAACACTTTGGGACTTCCGGGAAGATGGCGGAGAGGCATAACGCTTAAACAGAGAGCTCTCCCTAGTCGGATTAAAAATCTTTGGTATATGGCCAACTCGACATAAATAGATCAATAAACCAAGGGATGAAAATACGAAGAACCCGGGCACACGGACAAAAGCAGGGTAAAACTAAAGAATCCCTCTTCAACAACGCTGGAGAAATCGCTGAACATGAGGCCCAAAAAAACGAGGTGACTACAACAGAAAAAATGGAGGACGCCAAACTCGATGTTATGAACACTGGCTTTGCCAATATAAGTAAGGACATAAAAGACTTCAAGCGACAACTCCAACAGGATTTAACGGCTCTTAAGGAAGAACTGAAAAAAGAGATGAAGGAGGAAATTATGGGTCTCCGAAAAGAAATGGAACGCAAGCTAGCAGAAACCATGGAGGAACTGCGCACTCAACGGGCATGTATGGCAGAAGCACAGGCTCGAATATCAGATTTGGAAGACTGGAAGACCGAGGCAAGCGAGCTGCTACAGACCGTGATGGCACAAACACAGAGGATGCAGGAAAAAATAACTGACCTGGAGAGCAGGTCCAGGCGGAGCAATATACGCATCTTCGGGATTCCGGAGGGCACTGAAGGCAACTCGATGACAAAATTCATAGATCAATTCTTAAAAAAAGAGCTTGAGCTGCCCAATGAAGCAGACCTGCAGATCCAACGAACGCACAGAGCCTTGGCACAGAACCCGAATTCAAACTCTACACCCAGGTCAGTTGTGGTAAACTTTTTAAAATATGACGTAAAGGAAAGAATCCTGACACAAGCGTGGAAAAAAAAGATACGAGTCGGCGACAAACAGATATTCTTTGACCATGACTACCCGACAGAAATTGTGCAGCAGCGAAAGAAATATGCCAACATTAAAAAAATGCTGAAAGAGAAAAAAATTAGATTCCAAACGCCGCTAACGAAGATGAGAATTCATTGGGAGGACGGCGTGAAAACCTACAACATGGCCAGAGAGGCAGCGTGGGACATGACGGAGCGAGGCTTTGTGGTGAGCGTACCGGAGGAAGCGGCTGGAGCAGCGGTGGCACGGAACACATCGAGACAGCAGGAGTGGAGGCGAGTGAGCGGCAGAGGGCGGGAGACGGAGTGGCGCACCGAGCCCAAGAAAAACTGCAAGGCTTTCAACGGAAGCCTAGATTATAACAAAGATTAAGAAGGACACAGAAGAAATGAAGGCCAAGAAGACAAGGTAAAAGAGAAACAAACGGCTAGGAGAGGTTAAAGTGATTTTTGTTGGACATTTCTAGACTAATGACTATTACTTGGATAGTAAATACAGGTCTAGGGAGGGCCCCTCACTCGGTGAGGACATTCCCTCCACCCGCCAACAGGGACCAGTGGGCAGAAGAAAGGCCCAAAGTACGGAGGTCGAGATTCGTTAATGTGTTTTTGTATATGTGTTAGTTTTGTTGTTAAAGAGGTTAGGAGCACAAGTTAAAAAAATGGAAAAACATGAATATGGTTAAAAATCTTAAGATAATGACATTAAACGTGAATGGTCTGAACTCACCTGTTAAAAGGGAAAAATAAGAAGAAAATTCAAGAAGGAAAAAGCCGAAATTATATTTATGCAAGAGACACATTTGAACAAGACAGAACATGAGAAACTAAAGAGATTTGGCTATAAGAACTCCTACTACAGTTCATTTAAGGGAGGAACTAAAAGGGGGGTTATGATACTAATTTCAAATAAAATACAATTTGAATGTGAACAAGAAATCCAGGATAAAGAAGGCAGATATGTAATAATAAAGGGAAGAATAGATGGTATGCAGATCACATTAGTGAACATCTATGCCCCACCAGAAAGTGACAAGGGTTTTTTTCAACATCTGTTTGATCTCATAGCAACACACAGTGAAGGAGTCCTAATTTGTGGAGAAGACTTAAATGCCGTCATGGATCATGAAGTTGACACAAGTGTTAAGAAGACAAAAAAACATGTAACAAAGTTCATAAGAACCTCACTGGCAGAAATGGGTATGGTAGACATATGGAGGGACCTGCACCCACTCGAAAAAGACTACACACATTATTCAGCAGTCCATAAAGTACACTCTAGAATAGATTACTTCCTTATGAATGAAGGTGACAGACACAGGGTGAGAAATTGTCGGATTGGAGGGGCAGAAATATCAGATCATAATCCTATATACATGGAAATATATTTAAACAATAGAAAACGACAAACAACATGGAAACTTAATGTATGACTATTAAATGATGACAAAATGAAAGATAGAATAAAGGTAAACATAAATAAGTATCGAGTAGAATGATAATGGAGAAGTGGACCCAACAATACTATGGAATGCACTAAAAGCCGTGGTAAGAGGTAAATTAATTGTTGAATCAGGAAAAGCAAAAAAGTCTAAACTGGAATCATATGAACAAAGATGTGAGAGACTGAGGGAATTAGAACGTAAACATCAAAACACAAATGACCCAAAAATATATCAAGAAATTAAGGAAGAAAAAATAAAGATAAAAGAAATACAAATAGATGAAACTGAAAGGAAAAATAGATATTTAAAACAAAAATATTATGAAACGGGGCCAAAGGCCACAAAACTGCTGGCAAAACGGTTAAGAAAACAACAAACAGTGAATAATGTATATAAGATTAAGGACCCCGTCACAAATAAAACCACAGTTACCCAAGAAAACATCGAAGAGATATTCCATAAATTCTATCAAGAACTATACTCGCAACCTGAAGAGACAAATGTTAAGGATATTAAAAAATTTCTATGCACATTGGACTTGCCATCAATAGGAAACCAACAAAATGAAAAGCTAACAGCAGAAATAACAACACAAGAGATTAAAGATGTGATTAAGTCACTTAAAAACGGTAAATCACCAGGTAGTGATGGATACCCATCTGAGTTTTATAAACTGTTTATAGAAGAACTCACGCCACAACTCCTAAAGTCATTTAGTTGGACATTAAACAACAACAAAATACCTCCATCATGGAACAAAGCCATTATTTCAGTTATTTTAAAACCAGGGAAAGATAGGGAACAATGCGGAAACTACAGGCCAATCTCTTTATAAAATGTGGATTATAAAATATGTAAATAACCCTATGTACATTTCTTCATTTGCTTATATTTTATTTTGGAGCTTATTACTTTTATGTACTATCAGTTACGGTTAGCTTCCTGTTTGATATTCGGTGCTTTTATTTTGAAGGAACTTCCGGTTATAACCGTTAGCGTGAGCAAACTAACGGCGGCAAAAGACGGGGAAGAAAAGGTTGTGACAAAATATAAAACGTATTTGTTATTAGCAGCCCCCTTGATAGAGGCACAAGCTCTTACGGTGAATTTGAGGGTTTACTGCCATTAAACCTAAAAAATCATCAGTAAAGTGTCATCCTTCATTCGGGGGGGGTATGCTACAGTAAGAGCTTACCTCCGGGAGAGGTGAAGGCCTGTCGCCTGGTCGAGGCCAAGAGGAGATGCTTCACCCAACGTGCTACAACGAGCTGCCCGCGATTTCAAGGAACGGCACGGAAACGGCGCGGAGCAGCGAGCTGCAGCAACGGTCTAAGGATACGGTGACAAGCAATTGCTCTCAAAATGGATGATAATAAATCAGAACAGATAAATGAAAAGGAACAACAAGAGGAAACAGTTAATGAAACGTTACCAAGGCGGTCAGAAAGGCCTAGTGTGCCTACAGAGAAAATGCTGTTATATCAGAAGGATGAACAGACTAAAAGAGAGAAAAGGCTGTTAACTATCTATGAACATTGGAAAGGTCAGGTCAGAATTTACAGAGCAGACCTCAAAAGTGAGCTGTCAGATTCACAGTTAGCAGAAATGGCTGATGATATTGAAAGGACAGTAAATGACATGACAAAAGCATACAGTGAACTAAGAGAGCATAATGCACCATCCCATGTCATAAGGCGTAAAATGGACTCCTGTGAATCTGTGACAAAAGACATTATGAAAATCATTTCAGAGCGTTTGGCAGCCATAGATGAATATGATGCAGATAGAGAAAAGCAGCGCCTCCATCAACTCTTAACTTATGACCATGCTAAGTCCATTTTTGGCACTTCATCACAGTCCAGTTATCACTCTGAAGCGAGCATCGCTGCCAAAAGAATTGATGCAGCTGCAGAATTAGCTGCTAAGGAAGCTCAGTATAAATTCACACAAGAGGAAATCAAACAAAGGGAAAAATTAAGAGAAATGGAAGAGAAACACAGGAGAGAATTGGATGCACAAAAGTTTGAACTAGAGCGCTTACAAGCAGAAAAGGAAAGGCAAGCTGCACGTGCAAAATTAGAGATTTATGACAAGGAATTGAAAGTGGATACGGACAGTCAATGTATGTCACAGAACAATGGGACTTCTCCTGTCAACCAAAGCTTTGCACAACCAGCCCCATTGCTCTCCACAGGTTCATACCACCCGCTCATGCAACAATATGCATCCCTTCCTGTCAACTATTCTGTGCAACAACCACACTCTCAAGTTGTTTCTCCATCGCCTCCCACAGACATTTCCCAGCTGGCTAAAGCTATCCAAGACAGCATAGCTGTAAACAGAATCCCAGTGCCAGTGCCTATCGTGTTCAGCGGAGATCCCATCACCTATATCGAATGGAAGGCTTCCTTCAGCTCACTGATAGACTGCAAAGGTATATCTCCTGCTGATAAACTGCACTTGTTAAAAAGGTATATTACTGGCCCAGCACTTAAATGCCTTGAGGGCACATTTTATCCTAGCGATGAAGAGGCATACAAAGATGCCTGGAAAAGGCTTGACCAACGTTATGGTCAGCCTTTTGTTGTTCAAAAGGCATTCAGAGACAAACTGTCGAAGTGGCCTAAAATCCACTCAAAGGATGCAGAAGGGTTACGGACATTTTCTGATTTTCTCACAACCTGTCTCCAAGCAACACCACATGTAAAGGGCTTAGAGATACTGAGTGACTGTGAGGAAAACCAAAAGTTATTGCAAAAGGTTCCAGAATGGCTCGCAACACGTTGGAATCGTCAGGCCACAGTTGTTCTCCTGGAAGGTAAAGATTTCCCCTCTTTCAAGGATTTTGCAGAGTTTGTAGCACTCGAGGCGGAAATTGCATGTAATCCGGTGACTTCTTCCTATGCACTCCATTCATGCAGCTCATCTCTGGAAAAAGGACATGCAAAAGAGATTAAACCAAACAGATTTGCAACCCAAGTCTTTACAACACAAGCTACAGCACATGCGGATAAAGCAAAGTTAAATGACACAAAGTTAAAGGTACCCTGCATATTCTGCAAAGATGAAAGGCATCAGTTGTCAAAGTGCCCAAGCTTCTCAGAAAAGTCACTAGACGACAAACGGACATTTGTAAAGGACAATAAACTGTGCTACGGGTGCTTAAAGGTGGGCCACAATGCCAAAGACTGTCGTCATCGCCACACATGTGACACTTGCAAAGGACGACACCCCACTTGTTTGCACAATGAGAATCACAAGGCAAATGAAGGACCTCAGAGCTCCACAAACATTACACCAACCACAGAAAATGATACTATGGCAGCCACAGCTCTGAACGTCACAAAGGTGGGTCAATCAGGTAGTACCTCCATGATTGTTCCTGTGTGGGTTTCCACTACCCAGAGACCTTCTAAAGAGCAGTTAGTGTATGCTCTATTAGACACACAAAGTGACAATACATTTGTTAGTGAAGAGGTAGCTAACCAGTTACAAGCAGACTCTCATCCAGTTAATCTAAAACTAACCACAATGCTGGGAGTTCACATGACAGTCAAAAGTCAGAGAGCACCAGGGTTACGTGTGAGAGGTTACAACTCAGATGTTTGTATTGACCTTCCGCCCTCTTACACAAAGGACTATATTCCGTTTAACTATGACAACATACCCACGAACGAAACTGCAAAGCAATGGCCCCATCTGTCAGAGATTGTTGATAAGATACCTCCTCTTCTGAGCTGTGATGTTGGACTACTCATTGGGTTTAACTGTTCCAGAACTCTAGCTCCAAAACAGGTTCTGCTTGGAAAGGACAATGAGCCATTTGCAATCCAGACAGAGCTAGGGTGGAGCATTGTTGGTGGCTCCACATCAGAGTCAAATGAAACTGAAACAAGTCTGTGCCACAGAGTCATGGTAAAAGAACTACCTCCCGTAACACCTATGGATGTTATCAAAGTTCTTGAGTCTGATTTTAAAGATGCAAAGGCAAGCGACAAAATAGTCTCACAAGAGGATCTCATTTTTCTAGACAAACTCAAGGAAGGAATAAAGAAAAACGCACAAGGATACTGTGAGATGCCTCTTCCATTCAAACAAAGGCCACACTTACCAGACAACAAAAGGCTTGCAGAAATCAGACTTGAACACTTAAAACGAAAGTTCAACAAGGATGAGAAATACAAAAAGGACTTAACATTCAAAGACATGCCACAAGAAAGAGCACTAGGCATCCAATGGAACATTGAAAAGGACTGTTTCAAGTTTGACAACACACTAAAAGTACAGCCAGCCACACGCAGAGGCATTCTGTCCACTGTTGCGTCAATATATGACCCGCTTGGATTCTTAGCACCATATGTACTGAACGGAAAGAGAATCTTGCAAGAAATGTGCCAACACGGTATCGGATGGGACGACCCCCTACTGAACATACTCAAGCCAAGGTGGGAGAGTTGGCAAAGTGACTTTGTAAATCTAGAAAAATTAAACATACCTCGTTGTTATCTACCTGCTAGTTTTGGTGAGCCTAAAGAAATAGAGTTGCACCACTTTTCAGATGCGAGCTCAAGTGGATATGGACAATGTAGCTATCTGAGAGCTAAAAACGCTAAAGATGAGATTCACTGCTCTCTGGTAATAGCAAAAGCGCGAGTTTCTCCTACTAAACTCACCACGATCCCCAGACTTGAACTCACAGCAGCTGTAGTTTCAGTCTCAGTCAGTAACATGTTACGGGAAGAACTGTGTTATGATGTGAAAGAATATTTCTGGACTGACTCAAAGGTGGTACTGGGTTACATAAATAATGATGCACGTCGTTTCCACACTTTTGTAGCTAACAGGGTCCAAAAGATTAGACAAAGTACAAGCCCTCAGCAATGGTTTTACGTGCCATCAGAAGTGAACCCAGCCGACAGTGCTTCAAGGGGTCTAACTGTCAATGAGTTAATTAAGTCTAGCTGGTTCACTGGCCCCACCTTTTTGTGGAAAAATGAACTGCCCACACCACAAACTGTTGAGCCGGATCTATCCATAGGAGATCCAGAAGTCAGAAAAGTACAGACAATGTTAACTAAAGTCACAGATACTGCGAGACTTGCTGAACGTCTAAGTAAGTTCTCGTCATGGTCCAGAGCAATCAAAGCTGTAGCACATCTTATAAGAAGGGCTAAACATATCAAGTCAAATGCACCAGCTACAGTGAGTGAACAGGAAAATGCTGAACTTGTGATCATTTGTGATGTGCAGCATCAAGCATACGAACAAGAAATAAAACTGTTGAACAAAGGAAAACAGCTCCCACGTCACAACAAACTGTTTAAACTGGACATTTTCATGGACACAGATGGTCTCCTCAAGGTGGGAGGGAGACTTCGACATTCACCAACAAGTGACACCTTCAAACATCCAATCGTGATCCCAAAGGATCACTGTGCAGCTAAGCTCATAATATCTCACTGTCATAACAAGGTAAAACACCAAGGAAAGGGATTTACCATAAATGAAATCAGATCTAGTGGCTACTGGATTCCAGGAATGAGTAAAACAGTTGCTTCATACATCGGTCAGTGTGTGACCTGCCGCAGACTCCGCAAAGCTCCAGAGGGTCAGAGGATGAGTGACCTACCTCCACAGCGCTTAGAGCCCTCTCCTCCCTTCACACACTGCGGCATGGACTGTTTTGGCCCGTTTGTGACAACAGAAGGAAGGAAACAACACAAACGGCATGGACTCTTATTTACTTGCTTTTGCTCTCGTGCCATCCACATCGAGCTATTAGAGGACTTGTCTACTGATGCATTCATTAACGCATTAAGGTGTTTCATTTCAATCAGAGGTGCAGTTAGACGAATCCAATGTGACCAGGGAACAAACTTTGTTGGCGCTCAAAATGAGTTTAAAGCAGCCTTAAATGAACTAGACACTCAGAAACTAAGTACTTACTTATCCGAAAGACAATGTGACTTTGTGATGAATGCACCCCACTCCAGTCATGCAGGGGGAGTGTGGGAGCGTCAGATAAAGACTGTCAGAAGTGTACTGAATACCACTCTGTCACTTGCTCATGGTAGACTCAATGATGCTTCATTAAGGACTCTATTCTATGAAGCCATGACTATAGTCAACAGCAGACCCCTAACTATAGATAACTTGAACAACCCTGACAGCTTAGAACCACTTACGCCCAATCACCTGCTCCACATGAAATCCAACGCACCGTTGCCCCCACCTGGCACGTTTCCAAAGGAGGACCTATATGGCAAAAAGAGATGGCGTCGGGTGCAGTTCCTTGCAGAGCAGTTCTGGAGTCGCTGGAGACGGGAATATGTTCACAACATCATTTCAAGGCAAAAATGGCATTCACCAAAAGGGAATCTGAAAGTAGGTGATGTTGTGTTAGACATGGATGAACTAGCGCCCAGAGGTGAATGGAGACTTGCAAGAGTTTTAGAGACTGTTAGTGGAAAAGATGGACTTGTGCGAAGAGCAAAGATTTCGCTTGGAGAAAAGAGACTAAATAACAAAGGTCAACGCTCTAGTGAGCTATCAGTTGTAGTACAAAAACTGGTCTTGTTGTTAAAAAGTTCTTAAGGCGACCTCTTTATATGGGTTCTTTTGCTTGAGAAAATTATTTGTTGATGTTCTTATGGAACCCAAATACTCATAATTTTGGTGGGAGTGTAAATAACCCTATGTACATTTCTTCATTTGCTTATATTTTATTTTGGAGCTTATTACTTTTATGTACTATCAGTTATGGTTAGCTTCCTGTTTGATATTCGGTGCTTTTATTTTGAAGGAACTTCCGGTTATAACCGTTAGCGTGAGCAAACTAACGGCGGCAAAAGACGGGGAAGAAAAGGTTGTGACAAAATATAAAACGTATTTGTTATTAGCAGCCCCCTTGATAGAGGCACAAGGTATGTTTAATATGTAAATATGACAATTTGAATTTCTGTGTTAACATGTATGTATATTTTGTAGTATTTATTGTCAAGAGTTAAGGTTATTTTTAGCTAACAGTTGTAAGAGTATGGACTTTAGCTTATACGATGTTTTTCTGTGTGGTTCCCAGCTCTTACGGTGAATTTGAGGGTTTACTGCCATTAAACCTAAAAAATCATCAGTAAAGTGTCATCCTTCATTCGGGGGGGGTATGCTACAAAATATATACAACAATTATCTGTAAACGAATAAAGACATTCTTGATGGAATTGATAGAGGATGATCAAACTGGTTTCATAGAAGGACGCCAAACACATGATAATATCAGGAGAACAATACACATAATTAATCAAATACATAAAGAAAAGTGCAGTAATAATGAGTTTAGACGCAGAAAAAGCATTTGATAGGGTTAATTGGATGTTCCTATATAATGTGCTGGAACGCTTTGGATTTAACGAAAAGTCAGTGCAATGCATAAAGACACTGTATCAAAAACCTGTGGCAAGAATCAAGATAAACGGTAGCTTAACAGACAAAGTAAATATACAAAGATCAACTAGGCAGGGATGCTGCCTATCGCCCACCTTGTTTGCTCTGTTCATAGAGCCACTGGCTCAAGCGATGCGACAAAATAAGAAATTAAAAGGTGTAACAATAAAGGGAACGGAACACAAGATTGGGCTATTTGCAGACGATATTATAGTTTACCTTGAACAACCAGATGAATCAATAATGGAAATGATGGACTTGATAGAAAATTTTGGAAAATTATCAGGATACAAGATAAACTTAACAAAAACACAAATACTGACATTCCACTATAACCCTTTAAACCAGATAACTGATAAGATCAAACTAAACTGGAAACAAAAAGAAATAAAATACCTTGGAGTGAACATACCTAAAGATTTAAACAAAATCTATAAAGCAAACTATGATAGGTTAGAATAAGAAATAAAAAAAGATATTGATAGATGGTCAATCTTAAATATGGATCTGAATTCAAAAATTAAGACAGTCAAAATCAGCATACAACCTAGACTGCTTTTCCTCTTCCAAGCTCTACCAACAGAGATTCCTGGTGCCCAGTTCTCAAAGTGGGACAGGATGATATCGAGATTTGTTTGGGGAGGTAAAAAGCCAAGAGTGAAATATAAAACTCTCCAGTTACCAAAAGAGAAAGGAGGCATGGGTCTACCGAGTCTAAAGGAATATTACTACTCAGCACAAATAAGATATATTATATGTTGGTGCGACGGAGGATACGAGGCGAAATGGAAAAGGAAATTGAGGGACTCCCAGTACAAAGCATAATAGGAGATAAGGATGCATATTTAAGCAAATCAAACAAATAGACCCAATCACTAAATTTACTTTGGAACTGTGGTATAAAATAGTACAAAAGTATAATATAAAGGAGGACATAAAACTATTGAAATGGGTAGCATTTGACAGTCAGTTTGAACCGGCAAAGCAAGATAGGGGATACAAAAATCTGGTGAACAAGGGAATCACAGCATGGGGCAATATGGGAAAAAAGATTTTGGGAGTTTTGTAAACATCAGAAGAAAATTTAAACTAGAAAAATCTGAATTCTTCAGATATCTGCAGATGAGAGATTATTATATGAGGAAGATTAGGCATAACCTCCACACAGATGTGAGCGAGATTATACAATTCATTTTAAGCTCGTATGCAGGAAATAAAATAAGAATTATTTCAAAGCTATATCAGAAACTTACGGCAAACAAACATTCAAGTAACTATATAAAGGAGAAATGGGAGAAAGAGCTAAATTTAAACATAACAGAAGAAAACTGGCAAGAAATATGGAAAACACAACACACATCAACAAGTTCAAGGACATGGAGGGAATTTGGATGGAAAAACCTGATTCGCTATTTCATTACACCACAGATCCAAAGAAAATATACAAATACCCAATCTATATGCTGGAGGGGCTGTGGGGCTCAAAATGCAGACCACTCACATATGTTTTGGAAATGCTGCAAAATCTCATCATTCTGGAAATCTATACATGTGACAATAAAGAGGATATTAGGATATAATATACCAATGAACTGTAACTTGATGTATTTATGTGATCTTAAAAGAGACAATGTAATACAGGCTGAGGACAGATATCTAGTTAAAATCTTGCTGATTGTATGTAAAAAAACAATCACAAGAAAATGGCGATCAGAAGTTCTTCCTGACCAAGAGCAATGGACAGACATTGTTGAGGATATACGTTTAATGGAAAAACTAACATATCGACAAAAAATGCAAGAAGGACAATATGAAAAAAAATGGTGGAAATGGACACACTACAAAGTGCAACAACAAGACTAGAAATTGAAAGAATAACCAAAGACACTGGAAAAACCAGAAGAATTAAGAGATGGAAACTTAAAACTTGATGAGGTTGTTCCCAGGCGTTTTTGAACTGTGCCAAATTGTGCCAAATGGCACAGTTTGGAAAAACGTCTATAACTTTTTTTTTTTTCTTTCCGGTTCCGGTTCCGCCGGACCGGTGGCGCCACACGAGTCGGCTGCCTGTTGCAACAGCCTTTTTTTTTTTTTTTTTTTTTTTTATCTTCCTTCTTCTTTCTACACCTTTCACTCTGTATATATATCACGGACGCACGGATCGCCCCGGGGTCTCCCGGGTCGGCGGACGGAGCCACGGTTTGCAGCGGGAGACGCTACAGCGGGGAGGAGCTAGTGCTAGCTAGCACTTGGCCGCCGCCCGGTGCTAATGGGAAACTCGACATACCGGGAGCTGTAGCGAAAACGACGCGGGTGCCGGGCTGGAGTTTAGGCGGCGTGCAAGAAATATAAGACAGAATAATAAAGAGCGATGGCAAGAACCAAGCAGACCGCCCGTAAAATCTACTGGAGGAAGAAGCCCCCAGGAGACAGCTAACCACCAGGGCTGCTCGGAGAGGCGCTCCGGCCACCGGCAGAGTGAAGAGGCCTCGCCGTCACAGGCCCGTGGCTCTGAGAGAGATCCGTCGCTGCCAGAAATCCACGGAGCTGCTCATCTGTAAGCTGCCCGTCCAGCGCCTGGTGAGGGAGATCGCTCAGGACTTT
Source organism: Pholidichthys leucotaenia (assembly GCA_020510985.1). NCBI lineage: Eukaryota > Metazoa > Chordata > Actinopteri > Cichliformes > Pholidichthyidae > Pholidichthys > Pholidichthys leucotaenia. The sequence continues at coordinate 138,594,536 of CM035849.1, read as the reverse complement.
AAGACCGTCCTGCGTTTCCTGAGCTTCGCCGTCATGGCTCTGCAGGAGACCAGCGAGGCCCACCTGGTGGTCTCTTCTTCGCTAAGGGGGTCACCATCATGCCCAAAGACTTTCAGCTGGCCCGCCGCATCCGCGGAGAGAGAGCTTAGACTTTCTGCTGCACATTCACCAACCAACCATAATGCTCTGCACTGTGTGTCTATATATATACATTTATAGTAATATGGACATATGTTTACTAGATGTTGTTTTTTCTTGCCTTCTGATTGTTGCTCTGAGTGTTGCTATCCCTGTGCTGTTACAATCCTGGAATTTCCCCATTGTGGGACTAATAAAGGCTTATCTTATCTTATCTTATCTTAACTTTTGAATGATTCAATATAGAAGCTTGATCTTGGGCTCTAATGAAAGGTGACACTCAGGGCTGTGTGTGTGTGTGGGGGGGGGTTGTTTATTCATTCATGAATGAATGAATGAACAAACAAGCCCCCCACACACAAAGAAGCATGCCACGTAAAAAATGAGTGGCCTTTTTTTACAAGAAAAAATAACCTACAGTGCACTAAAAATTATACTAAAATATCTGCAATGTAGAGGATAACAACCCCCCCCCCCCCGCTACAGACGATCGCGGCGCACAAAAAAACGGTCCATCATGTGGCGATGATGCACAGTTGTAATTTACCGATCGGTCAAAAGTAATTTTTATTACTATTTTCAGTGATAAAGAATAATTTAGCTTATAACACTTACCTGTCCACAACAGCAGTGTTGCTGGTGAACATCTGTTCCTCATTGTCAGACGAACATGAAGCTGGTCTGCTTGTTACGACTGGTCACTGGTCACGCGACCCAGTCAAACCATGATTCCGTTATTGCGGTTTTGCGCTTCCATGATTGCAGTTTTGGCGAACGATTTTTCAAAACAAATAAGAACAGTAGTAATAAAAAAAGACTGGTGAACACTACCGTTACACACAGCGGCTTACACAAAACAGATTTTACGCACGGGACGCACGCTTTCAATCGTTGAACTTCTCTGCTTCAGTTGGCTCGTTGTATTTGCAGTCGTTGGTAGGCGGGTCCTTCTTGCTAGGTTTTCAGTCATTGGTTCTTCAAGGTTTCAGAAACCCAATTCAAGGCTCTTATTAGTCGAATGAGAGGTCAATCAAATCTAAACCAATCAAAGCACTCCTTTGGCTTTCTGTTCGCGGCTGTGTTTGTAGTGGAAGAACGGAAATGCAGCTTTTTTTTTTTTCAGCGCGCACTGAGACGCACAGTGCGCACTAGGACGCACGAGGACGCACTAGGACGCAGAGACGTGACCGCCCGTGGTATCCCGGAGTGCAAGAGGTTAAAAATGTGGCGCAGACAGCGAATGTCGACCGTACTCTCCTTTATTCAACACACAACTAACTATGTCAGAATCAGAATCAGAATAAACTCTATTGTCCCTCACGGGAAATTTGTCTTGCATGACAGTGCTACATGACGCTGCATTCACCTTTAGTCCCAATTTAAAAAAACAGCAAGGTTTATAGACAAGAATTTACGATTAAAAAAATGTACAGAAGATGGGCGCCGTATAGCACACGGCAAGCTCGCCATGTTGTCACGCCACCTATGGCAAGTCAGCAAGTCCAAACACCATATTTACCCCCCCAAAAAAACTTTGTACAGCTACCTGGGCACCCAGGTAGACTATCGGTATGCCCACATGACCGAGTGGGTTATTCTGCCACTGTTGTTAGTCACGTTCTTGTTACACTCAAAAGTTCATCACAAAGTCCTTCGAGTGGCGGGGTCTCTGCCGAACCCGGGCTGAACAGCGCTTGGATTGCACTACTGCCACCAGCCCCGGCAGATGCTCCTCATGAGTTGCGGGTCCTGTGTCACCGAAGTCCCATCCTGATCTCATAGTGTCCTCAGCCGTCTCCTGATCCAGGACCGCTGTCGGCGCCACTTTCCAGAGGCAGTTGGCATACCACTGTGACCCATCAGTGAGGGCGAAAGGTGGCTGGGCCCAGCTACACTGTGATCTGCATCGGCATTATCCAAAACAACTGCAGCTTGTGGGCACAGTTGGGGTGCTGGATCCAAACTCAATCCAGCACCCTAAATCCGGGTTGCTTTGCCCAGCGTTTCCTGTCAAACATCTGTTTCATTCACCGTTGCTGTGCAACCACTCTCCCCCTAGGTGATGGTCTTTCTGTCGGGATGGCCTCCAATGCGGGGGGGGGGGGGCGCGTAGTCGGTCCAGGGGAAGACATATTTCACATCCTAGCATTAGTAAGGCTGGGGAGCATCCCATCGTGGCGTGAGGCGTCGCTCTGTAATGAAGCAGGGTGCTCTGTAACGTGGCTGAGAACGGGAACCCATCCGCCAGGTGTGCCCTGAGACCGTTCTTGAGGGTCTGGTTGAATCTCTCACCCCTCCATTTGCCTGTGGATGATAGAAGGCGGTTGTAATGTGCTTGATGCCCCTTTCTCTCATGAATGTCTCAAAATCCGCCGAGGTGAATTGCTGGCCATTGTCCATTGTAATGGCATCCAGCACACCCCTGCGGGCAAATAGGGAGTTGAGGAACTTGGTGACTACATCTGTGGTAACTGAGCCGGTAGGTAACACCTCGGGCTATTTCGAGTGAAGGCCATAGTATGCCACTAATAAGAAGCATTGGTGCTGGGGGGCACTATGTAGCTTGCTGCATATGTCCAATTGAATGGGTTTCCACTGGGCCAGTGGCCACAGTAATGGTTGTACGGGTGGCGATGATGGCCCGAAGTTTTCCCGCTGGCCAGACAGGGCATGCAGTCCTTCAACATGTTCTCCCCATCCTTGTCGGTGCCTGGCCACCAGCCCGAACCTCTACACCATTGTTTGACTCTGACGACACCCAGGTGGCCCTTGTGCACCATGGTAAGGATGTGGCCCCTTAGCGGCTCTGGAATCACTGTGCAGTGGTCTCTTGCTACACAGACGTCATTCCAGCATGACAAATTGTCCCTGACTCTGTGGAAGGGTGCCAGTTCCCCTGGCACGTCGGAAGGCCAGCCCTCACGAATAAAAGTATGCAGTTGGGTCAGAGTTGTCTGCTTATAATCAAGATGATGGACATGAAATCAAACAATAACTCCCATATGTCTTTCAATAGTTTAATAAGAAATGTCAAAATAGGTTAACACATTCAGATGATTTTAAAACAAAGAATTCAGCATGTATCATGGGCATCATAGACTGAGTTACTGAGTATAACTTGTGAATCAAGCATTTGTGGAACCAAATAAATCATATTTACCTTTTGTTCTTATTAAAGACAAAAATAGAAAGGAGATGTCTTTACCTTCTTAACATGTTTCGACTGTGCACTGCAGCCTTCATCAGAAGATGAAGGCTGCAGTGCACAGCCTTTGCACAGACTTTGGTTTCCCGGACGCTGCCCGGCGGGTCAAGGGAATAACACCGCCGGATCGCTAGTCAGCATCGTTTATGGTCGGAACTACGACGGTATCTGATCATCTTCAAACCTCCGACTTTTGTTTTTAATTAATGAAAACATTCTTGGCAAATGCTTTCGCTTTCATCCGTCTTGCGCCGGTCCAAGAATTTCACTTCTAGCGGCACAATATGAATGCCCCCGGCCGTCCCTCTTAATCATGGCCCCAGTTCAGAGAGAAAACCCACAAAATAGAACCGGAGTCCTATTCCATTATTCCTAGCTGAGATGGGAAGCTGCAATGCTCTTCTGATGAAGGCTGCAGTGCACAGTCGAAACGTGTTAAGAAGGTAAAGACATCTCCTTTCTATTTTTGTCTTTAATAAGAACAAAAGGTAAATAATTAAAAGAAGACAAAATGAACCTACTTGAGCAAATAAACCATAGTTTGACTTGGCAGTATTTTGGAAATTGGAAAACCATAAATAGCATTGGTTAAGAAAAGTGGATGCACTTTTATTCAGTTCAATTTAATTCAATTCAACTTTTTTTATATAGTGTCATTTCATAACAACAGTCATCTCATAGCACTTTCAACTGTAGGGGAAACCCCCACAATTGCAGAAAGACCCCAGTAATCAGGCGATCCCCTGTGAGCTAGCGCTTGGCGACGGTGGAGAGGAGAAACTCCCTTTTAACAGGAAGAAGCCTCCAGCAGAACCAGGCTCAGGGAGGGGCAGTCATCTGCTGCAACTGGCTGGGGGGTGAGGGGATAGAGAAGACGAAAAGAACAGACATGTAGAGAGCAAACAGCACGATGGGGACTCAATCTATGGGAGAGAACAAACAAATGTTAATGACCAGCAAAAATATTTCATTGAGAGTGAAGAAAGGAGTGAAGCCCAGTGCATTATTGGAGGTCCCCCGGCTGTCTAAACCTATTAGCAGCATAACTAAGGGAGGGTTCAGAGACACATGATCCCTCCCTAATTGTAGGCTATATCAAAAAGGAAGGTTTTAACTAGGGATGGGCATAATTTACCGATTAACCGATAATTGATCATTAAGAATTTCACCGAGGAAGTTCATTTTCGTCGACAAACCGTTTTTTTTTTTAAACAATCCGAGGTTATTAGGCCTAGTGCACGGCCGTCCTCAAACAATGCAATGGCAAAATTTGGGCACCAGGGGGCAACATTACACCATCGCCGTACCCTGGCGTGCCTCAGTTGATACATGCGAGCTTCCGTAGGGCAATCGCCAAATCATGAAGCGGTTACGGCGAAGTGTTGCGTGGGACCATTTCAGTTTAAAAAATGACCAGGTGTACTGCAATCACTGCAATGCAGCATACAAATATACCTCATCGACAGGGTCCATGGAACACCCTTATTACGCGAAGAAACCGCCAACAGTGGTTGCGCGCTGAGTAATGGCGGTCGTGAAGATTCTTTTTTTTTTTTTCAGAAACTTTATTGAGAAGGTCATGAAGATTCGGTAGAAGACACACACACACGTGTGTGTGTAAGTGTACATACATACGTAGATGTAAATAAAGTGTACATAAATATGTTTTTAGAACTCTTTTATTCTTATAACAAGATACGTAACTCAAGATGAAAATGATTTACTGCACAGGTTAATGAGAGCGTTACTGCTCCTCAGGTGCTAGAGGCGCAGGATCGTCGAGAGAAGCTGCAGGAGGCGGCGTAGTGGCTCGACGGGAAGACTATTTCGCACAAAATGGCACAAGAGAACAGCAAAAAGTTCCGCGCGGCTAGACTAAGTAACACGAGCGATAGAGCAATGAATGCGGTCTTCGTTTGTTGGGTGGCCGCTCGGCAGGGACAGAAGCTGGGTAAAACGTCTCGGCCAATCAGCTTGCGGGGTGAAACGTCTCGGCCAATCAGCTTGCGAGATTCCTGAGCGAGCCAACACGAAAACAGCGAACAGAGAGAGAGGGATTTGAGAGAGAGAGGTGGATTTGAGTTGTGCGGCTCTCCGTGCTGATACCTGATGTTCTAACGTAGTCTACCTGCCTTGTTACGTACCTAAAATGTTAATGATTAACCGATTATTAATCATTAATTCTCCCGACGATCGGTGAAGAAAATTTCACCGAATGCCCATCCCTAGTTTTAACCCTATTCTTAAAAACAGAGATCGAGTCTGACTCCCGAATCCAGATTGGCTGACATAACGCACGGCTCAGGAGACGCACACACACAGGCTCAGAGAAGTTCAAATAGTTTATTAGCAACAGGAGTGAATGGATGTGTGTCTGCGGGATGTAAATGTATTGGTGGCGGCGTCTGCTTCGGGCACAGAGGCAGGAGACCGTACAGCCGGCAACCCTATGGGAGAGAGCACAAGGAGAAAGGGTGACGGGCACACACCAACACAGGAGGAGAATGAGCGAGAGAGGAGCTTACTTGGAAGAGACAGATGACTGGCACCACAAGGACGGAACCCGGTAGACAGCCACCTGCAGGACTCGGTGCAGCAGCGAGGAATGGCGAGGGAGGGACGTTGTCCGCCGCCGAGGAATCCACCTGTGCACAGGGGAGCAGACTGGGAAGGAAAGGAGGTAAGGACTTCTTACCAAAATGTTGCGCTGAAGAAGAGGTTTGACTCACAATGATGAGTGACGAAGTCTGACGGCTTCAGGCCGAAGCTCAGGGCGAGGCGGCTTATATCCCTCGCTGCTGATGACGAGCAGGTGTGCGAGCAGGTGGCGCTGCTGATGAGCGGCGCGGCGTGACAGTACTCCCCCCTCTAGCAGCGCCTCCTGGCGATGGCTTCTCTGGGTGCGCTCGGTGGAAGTCAGCGATGAGCGATGGGTCCAACACGAACGACGAGGGTACCCACTGTCGATGTTCGGGCCCATAGCCCTCCCAGTCCACCAAGTACTGCAACCCACGACCCCCGCGCCGGGAGTCCAGGATGGAGGCGACGGTCCAGGCCGGATGGCCATTAATCATCCGGGGCGCGGGTTGCGCAGCAGGAGGAGGGCAAAGGGGGTCGGAGACTGCCAGCTTCACCTTGGACACGTGGAAGGTGGGATGGATGCGGAGGGAGGGGGGAATAGCCACACGCACAGCTACCGGGTTGATGATCCGGGTGATGGGGTAGGGTCCCATAAAGCGCTGTGCCAGCTTCCTCCTCTCGCCTTTCAATGTCACGTCCTGGGTTGACACGTAGACTCGTTGCCCAACTCTGTACGCCGGGGCAGGTCTTCTGTGCCGGTCCGCCACAGTTCTGTTGCGCTCCGCCGTGCGTAAAAGCGCATTACGTGCTGATGCCCAGATGGAGCGGAACTGCCTGAGATGCGCCCTAACTGAGGGGACAGTTACCTCACTCTCCTGCGCCGGGAACAGCGGGGGGTCATAACCCAGGGACGCCTTGAAGGGGGACATCCCTGTAGCAGAAGAGCGAGCGGTGTTGTGGGCGTATTCAACCCAGGCAAGGTGGTTACTCCAGGACGTGGGTTTGGATGCTGTTACACAGCGGAGCGCAGCCTCCAGCTCCTGGTTGGTCCGCTCACACTGCCCGTTGGATTGGGGGTGATGGCCGGAGGAGAGGCTCACCTTGGCTCCGATGGCGTTACAAAACGATCTCCAACCCTCAGAGGAAAATTGGGGCCCCCGGTCCGAGACCACGTCCACCGGAATCCCGTGCAGCCTGACCACGTGTTGGATGAGGAGATCCGCCATCTCCAGGGCAGTTGGAAGACCGCGTAGGGGGATGAAGTGCACAGCCTTGGAGAAGCAGTCCACAATGGTCAGGATGGTGTCGTAGGAATTAGAGACTGGGAGTCCGGTGATGAAATCCAAAGCGATGTGCGACCAGGGCCTGCCAGGGACGGGCAGGGGCTGGAGCAGACCCGCCGGAGGGGCGTTTCCCGACTTGTTGGTGGCACAAATTGGACAAGCCCGGGCGTAGCGGGCCGCATCCCTCCGCAGGCCCGGCCACCAAAAGGACCGCTGGAGGAGGTTTATCATCCGGGAGGAGCCAGGGTGACAGGTGAGCTTGGAGGTGTGTAGCCAGTGGATGACCTCTCCTCAAACCGCAGATGGCACGAACAGCCTCCCCTCCGGTCCGCCGCCAGGGTCAGGTTCCACTTCCTGCGCCTTCCGGATCTTGCCCTCAATGTCCCAGGAGATGGCTCCCACGACGCACGACCTGGGCAGGATGGTGTGGAGCGTGTCCTCCGACTCCTCGGGGGCGAACTGCCTAGAGAGGGCGTCGGGCAGGCCGTTCTTGGAGCCCGGCCTGAAGGTGATGGAAAACTGGAACCTGGCGAAGAACAAGGACCAGCGCGCCTGGCGGGCGTTCAGGCGCTTGGCAGATCGAAGGTACTCCAAGTTCTTGTGGTCCGTCAGGACCACGAACGGCAGGTCCGCCCCCTCTAGCCAGTGGCGCCATTCTTGCAGCGCGAGCTTGATGGCCAGGAGCTCTCTGTCCCCCACGTCGTAGTTTCTCTCCGCCGGGGACAAGCGCCGGGAGAAGAAGGCGCAGGGCCGTTTGGCGCCGTCGTCAGGCGACCGCTGGGATAGCACCGCCCCCACTCCCGTGTCCGAGGCGTCCACCTCCACGATGCACTGCAGCGCGGGGTCGACCTGGCGAAGGACCCGGGAGGAGGAGAACTCCGCCTTCAGCGCCTGAAAAGCAGCTGCGGCCTCTTCGGTCCACCGGAACGGGACCTTAGGGGACGTGAGGCGGGTCAGTGGTCCGACGATGGAGCTGAAGTTAGGGACAAAGCGGCGGTAGAAGTTCGCGAAACCAACGAACTGTTGCACCTGTTTCCTCGATGCAGGTGTAGGCCATTCTTCCACCGCCTTCACCTTCTCTGGGTCTGGACGCACCTGGTCGTGTGAGATGATGAATCCCAGGAAGGATGTAGTCTTAGCATAAAATTCACACTTTTCAGCCTTCACGTATAGCCGGTTCTCCAGCAGTCTTTGGAGGACCCGCCTCACATGGACCTGGTGCTCGTCCCTGGACTTGGAGAAGATGAGTATATCGTCCAGGTAGACGAACACAAAGAGGCCGATGAAGTCCCGGAGGACGTCATTGATGAGGCGCTGAAAGACGGCAGGAGCGTTGGTCAACCCGAACGGCATTACCAGGTATTCAAAGTGGCCGTTCGGGGTACGGAAGGCTGTCTTCCACTCATCTCCCTCCCGGATCCGGACGAGGTGGTATGCGCTGCATAGATCCAGCTTGGTGAACCAGGTCGCCCCCTGGAGGGAGTGGAAAGCAGTGTCCATGAGGGGCAGGGTGTAACGATCCTTCTCCGTGATGTCATTTAGAGCCCGATAGTCTATGCAAGGGCGGAGGGATCCGTCCTTCTTTCCCACGAAGAAGAACCCTGCCCCCACGGGTGATGACGATGGGCGGATTATCCCCGCGCTCAGCGACTCCTTAAGGTAGGCGTTCATCGTCTCCTTCTCCGGCGCCGACAGACTGTAGAGCCGACCAGAAGGTAAGGGTGCCCCCTGGTGGAGGTTGATGGCGCAGTCATAGGGCCGATGAGGAGGGAGAGACATAGCTTTGGTCTTGCTAAATACCATACCCAGGTCGTGAAATTCCAGAGGCACCAGGGACAGGTCCGGGGGTGCAGCGTCCGTAGCAGGGGAAGAAGCGGACGGAGAGTAGGCAGCGGACTGAAGACAGGTGCCCATGCAGAACGTGCTCCATGCCGACACCCCAGCTGACTTCCAATCCAGGACAGGGTTGTGGAGGCGTAGCCAGGGATACCCCAGGATGACGGGCGACACAGAGTTGGGCAGGATGAGAAAGGTTATCTCCTCCCGGTGGTTACCAGCGATGATCACCGGGACCGGGATGGTCTGGTGCGTGACTCTCCCAAGGGAAGCACGGGAGAGGTTGACCAGGGAGATGGGGTTTTTGAGCGCCTGGCAGCGGATGCCCAATCGGGTTGCCAGGCTTTGTGAAATAAAGCTGCCTTCTGCGCCCGAATCCACCAGTGCGTGGGTGAGGTGCCCAATGGGGTTGTGGCAGAAACGGATGGGCAGCTTTAATTGAGTGAGGGGATTTAACCGATTGACGTCCGCGAGGCCCCCTACAGTGACTCGCGGACCCCACCGTTTGGCTTCTGTGGACAAAGCTCTACCGTGTGTTGACTATCTCCGCAATACATGCAGAGATTCAACGCACGGCGGCGTTGTCTCTCCGCCGGGGAGAGCTTTGTCCAACCCGTCACCATTGGCTCCAACTCCTCGGGGTGCGATGGTGGCGGCGTCACCAGGGGGGCGAGCTTGGGGCTGGCGCGACGAGGCTCCGCGAGGGCGAGAAGATGACGACTTCCGCCCCGAGGAGCGCTCGCGCAGCCTGTTGTCCAAGCTGATGGCAAGAGAAGACAGCTCCGCTAGCGTCTCAGGGAGGTCCCGCCCAGCCAGTTCATCCCTCAGATCGTCATTGAGGCTGCGGAGGAAAAGACCGCAGAGGGAGCGTTCCTCCCAGCCTACTTCCTCCGTTGCTACCCGGAAGTCGACCGCATAGTCCGCGGCCAACCGGCTTCCCTGCTGGAGGGCGAGAAGCCGATCGACCTGGACCATCTCGGTACGCGAGTGGTCAAAGACCTCCAGGAAGCGCCTCACAAACTGGTCATAAGTGAGGGTGGCGTAACTGGGCCTCGCCATTACGGCGTAGGTCCAAGTCAACGCTCGCCCCTCCAGGAGATTCCCGATATAACCAATCCGACTATGATCGGAGGGGAAGTCTCCGGGCACGCGATGGAACACGGACTCACACTGCATGATGAACCCCCGCGCTCCGCCGAGCTTTCCGCTAAAGCGGGCGGGGGTTGGAATGGGTGTGAGCCGCACCGGTGCTACCGGAGCCTGCTGGACGGCCACTGGACCGGCAGGAGCCGCGCCACCCTGATGAGCCGGGGGGAACGGCTGCTGGGGGTCCAGGCGGTCCAATCGGTTATTTATGATAATCAATTGATTTAGGATAACCTGTTGCTGATAGGCTATCTGATCCACCCGAGCCTCGAGATTGGTAAGCCGGTGTGCGAGCCCGCCGTCTGCCGAGCCGCTCTGCTGAAGCCGTACTGACATAACGCACGGCTCAGGAGACGCACACACACAGGCTCAGAGAAGTTCAAATAGTTTATTAGCAACAGGAGTGAATGGATGTGTGTCTGCGGGATGTAAATGTATTGGTGGCGGCGTCTGCTTCGGGCACAGAGGCAGGAGACCGTACAGCCGGCAACCCTATGGGAGAGAGCACAAGGAGAAAGGGTGACGGGCACACACCAACACAGGAGGAGAATGAGCGAGAGAGGAGCTTACTTGGAAGAGACAGATGACTGGCACCACAAGGACGGAACCCGGTAGACAGCCACCTGCAGGACTCGGTGCAGCAGCGAGGAATGGCGAGGGAGGGACGTTGTCCGCCGCCGAGGAATCCACCTGTGCACAGGGGAGCAGACTGGGAAGGAAAGGAGGTAAGGACTTCTTACCAAAATGTTGCGCTGAAGAAGAGGTTTGACTCACGATGATGAGTGACGAAGTCTGACGGCTTCAGGCCGAAGCTCAGGGCGAGGCGGCTTATATCCCTCGCCGCTGATGACGAGCAGGTGTGCGAGCAGGTGGCGCCGCTGATGAGCGGCGCGGCGTGACATTGGCAGCTGGTTCCATAGAAGAGGAGCTTGATAACTGAAGGCTTTGCCTTCCTTTGTACTTCTTGAGATTCTAGGCATTACAAGTAATCCAGCATTTTGGGAGTGTAGTGCTCTGTTAGGATAATAGGGTAGTATCAGATCTTTTTAAATAAAAAGGGGTCTAATTGTTTAGAGCTGGGGTGTCAAACTCAATCCATGGAGGGCCAAGACCCTGCATGTTTTGCTTCTACCCAGTGTCATCAGCAGGTGTTTTCACTGATCAGCAATCAGTGGGAAGAAATTCAGTGAAATCACCTGCTGAAGACACTGGGTGGAGGTAAAACCTGCAGGGTCTTGGCCCTCCATGGAATGAGTTTGACACCTGTGGTTTAGAGCTTTGTAAGTGAGAAGGATTTTAAACTTAATTTTAAACTCTATGCTAAGCCAATGAAGGGAGACCAGAACCGGAGAAATATAATCTCTCTTTCTAGTACCTGTTAAAACTCTTGCTGCAGCATTTTGGATCAGCTGAAGACTTTTTAAAGATGTTTTAGGACAAACTGATAATAAAGAGTTACGATAATCTATTCTGGAGCTAACAAAAGTGTGGATCAGTTTCTCAGCATCACTCTGAGACAAGATGCTCCTAATCTTGGCAATATTACGCGAAAGATAGAAGGCAGTCTTAGAAACAAATTTAATATGTGAATTGAAAAACAGGTCTTGATCAAAAATAACTCCAAGGTTCCTCACAGAACTATTCAGAGAAAGAGTAACTGCATCCAAACTAAAAGTCTGATTTGGAAAGGTATTTCTAAGGTTTTTTGGACCAACAAGAATGACTTCAGTCTTATCTGAATTTAATAGCAGGAAATTACAAGTCATCCAAGCTTTGATTTCCTTAAGACAGGCTTCTAACTTGGCTAATTGATTACTATCATCTGGCTTCATTGAAAGGTATAATTACCTCCGCCAGGCCGCAGGCCAGGAGGTTATGTTTTTGCCGGGGTTTGTCTGTCCGTTTGTCTGTCTGTCTGTCTGTTGGTTAGCAAGATAATTCAAAAAGTTTTGGACGGATTTCCATGAAACTTTCAGGCGCTGTTGGAAGTGGTACAAGGAAGAACTGATTAAATTTTGGGGATGATCCGGATCACCGTCTGGATCCAGGAATTTTTTAAAGCATTCTTTAACATTGTGAGATAGGGCCATTTTCAACATGTGTGCAGGCGCAATGGAGGGCGCTGGTCGTCGTGTCTGACGAACACGAACTCCGCGTTCTTCAAAGTTTTAGGCACAAAAACACGCGGAAAACTGTGGTGGGCAGGGCCCGGCAGCGTGCCTGTGTTTGCGCTACGCTGCAAAAGCTGAGACGGGCAGCTGTCCGGCGCGGGATTATTTGGCAGAAATTCCCCGGGCAGCCATAGTGGCTGCGCAAAAACAAGCTCTCTGCCGGGGAAGCTTCCAAATCCTCTTTTGCCGCGGCGCGCAACCCCAATAAAACCCATGCCAACCTGTCTACCCAATTTGCATCCGTCAGTGAACCCCTGAGTGCTGCTTTCAGTGATCTATGAAAACGCTCGCATAACCCATTGGCCTGTGGGTTGTACGCGGTTGTGTGATGAATTGCAACACCCGCAGCCTGGGAGTTTGGAGATGGAGGAGATGGACACAACAGCAACACTTGAGTTTATTATCTCCGCCAAGGAGGTAATGCTTTTACTACTGAACCACTAATCCTATCATTGTGAATCCAATTGCTAGTCATATGTTTTCATGGTCAAGGAATCTGAAAACGTACACACAAACACTGTATGGGGGGAACTGTGGCGCTAAACCGCCATTATGGAAAATCCCATTTTCCTCAATAACTACTGAACCACTAATCCTATCATTGTGAATCCAATTGCTAGTCATATGTTTTCATGGTCAAGGAATCTGAAAACGTACACACAAACACTGTATGGGGGGAACTGGGGCGCTTGGTGGAGGTCTGCGCTCGCCGAGTGCTTTTCTAGTTGTATATTGTAATAGTATTGAATGCAAAAGACGCAATAGACTTACACAATGGTCCCCTCCAGTATATACAACTAGGACAATATTAGTCGCTACAGTGGGTGACAATATGTATGGGTACATATTTATACTATGTAGTATAACTAAGTAGACGGTTATGCTGTTTATTCCATCTTGCTACAATGCTCCGCACTTTGTATATATATTTATATATTTATGTGTATGTACAGTGGGGTAAAAAAGTATTTAGTCAGCCACCAATTGTGCAAGTTCTCCCACTTAAAAGATGAGAGAGGTCTCCAATTTTCATCATAGGTATACCTCAACTATGAAAGACAAAATGAGAAAAAAAAAATCCGGAAAATCACATTGTCTGATTTTTAAAGAATTTATTTGCAAATTATGGTGGAAAATAAGTATTTGGTCAATAACAAAAGTTCATCTCAATAGTTTGTTATATACCCTTTGTTGGCAATGACAGAGGTCAAACGTTTTCTGTAAGTCTTCACAGGGTTTTCACACACTGTTGCTGGTATTTTGGCCCATTCCTCCATGCAGATCTCCTCTAGAGCAGTGATGTTTTGGGGCTGTTGCTGGGCAACACGGACTTTCAACTCCCTCCAAAGATTTTCTATGGGGTTGAGATCTGGAGACTGGCTAGGCCACTCCAGGACCTTGAAATGCTTCTTACGAAGCCACTCCTTCGTTGCCCGGGTGGTGTGTTTGGGGTCATTGTCATACTGAAAGACCCAGCCACGTTTCATCTTCAATGCCCTTGCTGATGGAAGGAGGTTTTCACTCAAAATCTCACAATACATGGCCCCATTCATTCTTTCCTTTACACGGATCAGTTGTCCTGGTCCCTTTGCAGAAAAACAGCCCCAAAGCATGATGTTTCCACCCCCATGCTTCACAGTAGGTATGGTGTTCTTTGGATGCAACTCAGCATTCTTTCTCCTCCAAACACGACAAGTTGAGTTTTTACCAAAAAGTTCTATTTTGGTTTCATCTGACCATATGACATTCTCCCAATCCTCTTCTGGATCATCCAAAAGCTCTCTAGCAAACTTCAGACGGGCCTGGACATGTATTGGCTTAAGCAGGGGGACACGTCTGGCACTACAGGATTTGAGTCCCTGGCGGCGTAGTGTGTTACTGATGGTAGCCTTTGTTACTTTTGGTCCCAGCTCTCTGCAGGTCATTCACTAGGTCCCCCCGTGTGGTTCTGGGATTTTTGCTCATCGTTCTTGTAATCATTTTGACCCCACGGGGTGAGATCTTGTGTGGAACCCCAGATCGAGGGAGATTATCAGTGATCTTGTATGTCTTCCATTTTCTAACAATTGCTCCCACAGTTGATTTCTTCACACCAAGCTGCTTACCTATTGCAGATTCAGTCTTCTCAGCCTGGTGCAGGTCTACAGTTTTGTTTCTGGTGTCCTTTGACAGCTCTTTGGTCTTGGCCCAACTACTCTAATTTGGCAAACTCCTCCCGTGCGCTGGCCAGTGTAGCTGCGTCCAAGCACCGAGGTCGCACGAACACTGGCCAGCCTTTTGTCATTATGAAGTGTTCGACCTCATGTTTTGTTATCATAGCTGAAAAAGTCAGGACCATGAGTGCTGGGAACTGTGTGAGCAAATGTTGGTACTTACCCCCTGGAGCTATAATGTTAGCCAGTGTTGCCAACCCAGCTCCCCGAGCTGTACAGGGCAGTAAGGTAAAACAGACAGCATCCACTAATCTCCTATTAGCAACATCGACTAACAACCCATAAGCACATAAAAAATCTGTGCCTAAAATGGGGGCAGAACATACAGCTACCACAAAGTCCCACTGAAAGTTGCATCCGTGTAAGCATATCATCAGTGTCCGCTTGCCAAATGTCCTGATGGTGGATCCGTTGGCAGCCGTGAGCTCGGGACTGCTGCCTCCTGCCACCCTGTCTGCATTGACAGGCAGGATGAGGCTCTTCTGGGAGCCGGAGTCCACCAAAACCCGTCTCCCCGAACGTGTGTCCATGACATAAAGCAGTCTGTTCCTGTCGCCATCGGTTGCAGCTACAACTGAAATCCAAACATGCCGTCTTCCTGACTTCTTGAATTGGCATGGTGACAGGCAGTGTTGCGCATTCAAGCCGAAACGGCGATGATAAAAACAGATCGCCCTGTTCCTTCGTCTCTTGGTGTCTGTCCCGGCTACCACGAACGGCTCCTCGACCTCACTGGAGTCCCTCCTGGATGCCGGTGCCACTGCCTGCACGCTGAGAGTTCTGGTGGCCAAAATGATGCGGTTCGCTTCCTGCGCCACGGCGCGGTAGTCCTTAGCAACCAACCGCGACGAGTTGGCCAGGTTCGCCCTCACTACAGCCGGTAGGTTCCTGAGGAACAAGTGGGCGAACAGGAAAGATTCATCGTCCTTCCCCCTCAGCGCCAACATGCTCTCCGTGAGCTCCACTGCTGATTTGTCACCTGTCTCCGAATGTGTTAGGAGTTTCTCTGCCCTCTCACTGTCAGAACGGGTATAAGCGCTGGAGAAGCATCCTCTTGAGCGCTTCATATTTTCCTTGGGCCGGTGGCTCGTGCAGCAGGCTTGTCACCTGTTGCGTGGTGCGAGCATCCAGCACACCGACCACATAGTAATACTTGGTATCGTCTGTTGTTATCCCGCGGAGTGTGAACTGGGCTTCTATGTGCAAGAACCACGCGGTTGGGTTGTGAAGCCAGAATTCTGGGAGCTTGATTGAGACAGCGCACGTGGTGCTGGTGCTCTCCCTCCAGGTAGTCTCCGAGGTGGTGCTTGGCTCGCTTTCCATGGCACGTCTTAGGGTCATCAATGTGGAGGAAGGAAGCAGGCGAAGCAATGAGCTAGACGACAGATGAACTTTATTCCATCTCCAACATACAGTACAGTAAAAAGTGCTCCCAGGTCTCTGTGCATTCCTCTTTTATACCTTTAATTCCAAGCATTGAGACCAAGAACTTCCGACCATAATACACTGCTTGGAACAAAGACCTGTGTGACACATTAACATAACATAACACCGGCCCCACACCCTTCTCTCTTCCAGTGGCTCTGGCAGTTCCTCCTCTCCCTGGGTGGTGCATAGTCCATTCTGTCCCATTTGAGACCCCCCGGTGGCACTTCCTCCTCCGGTCCATTGTTCCCCCTTATCCCAGCTGCCTTCGCTGGGTGGAGAATCCCCCATCCGTGCCACCACAAAACAAACAAAATCAAAAACATTACAATAAATACAAATCTGTCCATGTGCGTTAGAGAAAGGAATGATTGTGTACTTTTAAGGGCCCTTCATACCACAGCCTCATGCTTCAAAAACTGTACTTTTTTACAAACTCGTGCTGTGTTCAAAATGTCCACTCCTCCCTCCCCATATAGTGTACTGTGGAGTGTGTAAATGAAGAGGCAGCTTCATGTCAGACGATTTATTACACACTCACATCTCACAAGCACAGAACAGAATGACTGGTTACAGCAAGCACTCCTTTCTATATCCCAAGTCACCTTCACAGGCTTCAAGGCACTTCCTCATACACAGCATGATATTTACACTACACTTCATTCAACCCCCTCTCACCCTTCTTGGGCATTGTTCTCCCATGTGTATTCATTGTCTCTGTCTGAGGTGCGAAATAACCTGACTTCCATACCGCCCCCCCAGCATTTTAGATAGAACAATAGAATATCAGTCCACATGCTGTTTCGGCTTCAGTCTCCTCCCATATGTGCTGTAACTGGGGTTTACTGCCTCTGTGGCGGACTGTCCGACTGCGGGTGAGCCGTGGTGGTGGTGGGGGGTTCGCTCTGTCCGTGTGGCTGCTCTAATGAATCGTTCCCCTGGGGAGTTCTCCGTGGGGGTCTTCCACGCTGAGGGACCCTTGCCAACAGCACTTGCTCATCTGCCACTACAAAGGCGGGTTTGAGTCTGTCTATGCCAATTTTCTCCCGTCTACCCCCCAAGCCTAGCACAAAATGCTTATCCCCTGTTTCCAACACTCTGAACGGTCCATCATAGGGTGGGCGCAATGGAGGGTGGTGGGCGTCGTGTCTGACGAACACGAACTCCGCGCTCTTCAAAGTTTTAGGCACGAAAACACGTGGAAAACTGTGGTGGGCCGGGCCCGGCAGCATGCCTGTGTTTGCGCTACGCTGCAAAAGCTGAGACGGGCAGCTGTCCGGTGCGGGATTATCTGGCAGAAATTCCCCAGGCAGCCGTAGGGGCTGCGCAGAAACCAGCTCTGCCGGGGAAGCTTCCAGATCCTCTTTTGGCACGGAGCACAACCCCAATAAAACCCACGGCAACCTGTCCACCCAATTTGCATCCGTCAGTGAAGCCCTGAGTGCTGCTTTCAGTGATCTATGAAAATGCTTGCATAACCCATTGGCCTGTGGGTTGTATGCGGTTGTGCGATGAATTGTAACACCCAGGCTGTGGGCCATCACGGACCAGAGTTCGGAAACAAATTGAGGGCCCCTGTCAGACGTAATGTCTGACGGGACTCCAAAACGCGCCACCCATGCTGTTAAAAAAGCACGTGCTACGTCTGCGGATGTGGTTGCCGCCAGTGGGACTGCTTCTGGCCAGCGCGTGGTGCGGTCCATCACTGTCAGGAGGTGCGTGCACCCCTGTGATGGCAGGAGGGGGCCCACGAGGTCCACGTGAACATGGTTGAACCTCTTAGCCGGTACCCGAAATGGCTCCAAGGGAGCTTTCGTGTGTCTGTGTACCTTGGCTCGTTGGCATGCCACGCAGGCTGCAGCCCACTCTTTTACTTGTTTGCGTAGGCTCGACCACACAAACTTCTCTCCCACCATTTTGACCGACGCGCGCACTCCTGGGTGCGCCAGAGTGTGAACCGACTCAAACACGCGGCAGCGCCACGCGACCGGGACCACCGGACGCGGGCATCCCGTGGAGACATCGCAGATTAGGGGGGGCATGCCGTCTTGCAGCACCCTGCTCTACAGCCTTAACCCTGTTGGTCCAGATTGGAGCGCGCGCACGTCTGCGTCGCTAATCTGCTCCATGGCCATGGCTGCGTAATCTATCCCCACGCAGACCGGGGTCACCACGGTGCGCGAGAGGCAGTCCGCCACCACATTCAGTTTACCCGACACATGCTGAATATCGGTAGTAAACTCTGAGATCGCGGCCAGCTGTCTCTGCTGCCGGCCCGACCACGGTTCTGAAACCTTGGCCATCGCGAACGTTAGTGACTTGTGATCCACGAACGCGGTGAAGCTGCGCCCTTCCAGCCAGAACTGGAAGTGGCGTATGGCCAGGTGGAGAGCCAGCAACTCCCTGTCGAACGCGCTGTATTTACATTTGCTGTCGCGCAAAGTTCTGCTGAAAAAAGCGAGCGGCTGCCAAGCCCCGGCGACGCACTGCTCTACGACAGCCCCTATGGCCACATCTGAAGCATCGGTGGTGAGCGCTATCCGGGCCGCCAGGTCCGGATGCGCCAGCAGTGCGGCGTTTGCCAGGGCTGCTTTAACCTCCGAGAACGCCCGCTCTCGCTCCGGGGTCCATTCGACCCTATCTGCGGGTTTCTGTCTCTTGAGCGGGGCGTACAATGGTTGCATGAGCTGCGCCGCGCGGGGAAGGAAACGGTTATAAAAGTTCACTATCCCCAAAAATTCCTGCAGCACCCTGACCGTCTGAGGCCGGGGAAAATCCGCCACGGCGCGCACTTTGTCGGGCAGCGGGATCGCTCCTTCCGGAGAGAAGCGGTGCCCCAAAAAAACAATCTCCGTCACGCCGAACTGGCATTTCGCCGGGTTGATTATTAACCCGTGCTCCTCCAACCTCCGGAAAACCGTCCTGAGGTGGGTTTCGTGTTCGTCTTTGGACGCACTGGCTACCAGGATATCGTCCAGGTAGACGAACACGAACAGGAGATTGCGCAGCACTGCATCCATCATGCGCTGGAACGTCTGTGCCGCGCCTTTTAACCCGAATCGCATGCTCAGGAACTCGAATAAACCGAACAGAGTTATTACCGCTGTTTTGGGTACGTCCTCAGCGCGCACTGGGACTTGATGGTAACCGCGGACCAGATCTATTTTGGAAAAAAATGCGTGCTCCGGCGAGGTGGACGGAAAAATCCTGTATGTGGGGAATCAGGTAGCGGTCGTGTGCTGTGGCGTTGTTCAACCTGCGTAAATCACCGCATGGTCGCCACGATCCCTCAGCCTTAGGGACCATGT
This sequence comes from Pholidichthys leucotaenia, assembly GCA_020510985.1. Lineage (NCBI taxonomy): Eukaryota > Metazoa > Chordata > Actinopteri > Cichliformes > Pholidichthyidae > Pholidichthys > Pholidichthys leucotaenia. The sequence continues at coordinate 138,575,231 of CM035849.1, read as the reverse complement.
GTAGTGGGGATGCCCATGGGCTGTTCGAACGCATGATGATGCCCAACCAGGCCTCAGACGGGAAGGGCGCGGCAAGAATTTTTGGGGATGGTGAACTTTTATAACCATTTCCTTCCCCGCGCGGCGCAGCTCATGCAACCATTGTACACTGCGCTCAAGAGACAGAAACCCGCGGATAGGGTCGAATGGACCCCGGAGCGAGAGCGGGCGTTCTCGGAAGTTAAAGCAGCCCTGGCAAATGCCGCACTGCTGGCGCATCCGGACCCGGCGGCCCGGATAGCGCTCACCACCGACATTTCAGACGTGGCCATAGGGGCTGTCGTAGAGCAGCGCGTCACCGACAGCGAACGTAAATAGAGCGTGTTTGACAGAGAGTTGCTGGCCCGGGGGAGGTAGTTTGCCCCGCAGGAACAGTGGCTGTGGGCTATTTGAAGGACACAAGTAATTGGAAACTCTTGTGCCTGTGTGATCTTTCTATCGAAGATGTTGAAGATTTATACATCTTCGTAGCAATGGTAATCGGAATCTTTCTGATTGGATCTGGGATTGTTCTGGTGTACCGTAAATTGATGAAGATGGAGGGAGCCTATCAAAATGCTGACCAGGCGAGGCTTAACCATCAAATTGAACAAATGGGCAGGACTCTGACAGCGGCTAATGGAGAACTGTCTAGGAAAATGGATTACATCATGATCACGCTGAGAGCCGTCCATGAAGAATTCAACGTCCAGCACTGAAGGATTAAAGTACTGAATCTGTAAGAGAATATAAAGGGTTTTTTTTTCTCTGGGAACAGTACTATTCGACTTATCTGACCTGCCCCTTACAATCAAGTCCTCCAGATTATCTGCAGTTTTTTGTTTTCAAAACATTTGAGTTGCATTGACTCTTATGGACAGCCAGCTGCCTGGCTCAAGGACAAAGTGCCAGACGCTAGACACAACATCTCCTGCTGAGGAGACTTTGTTGTTCTTAACTGATATAAACACCTTCACTCAACACTACACTCATACTGACTCAATAAACTGATGAGAAGATCATTCACTCACTGCTCTCTTTGTGTCTTTGTATACATTCTATTGTCTGCTAATTGTGCATTGAGGGCTTTTTTTTCTTGTAATCATAATATTGATCATTTATGACCGGTATTCTGACAATCAATGCTTTTTTGCTCTCTCCTATTGTGTTTATCCTTTTCTTCCCTATGCTTCCTGTTCCTAGTCTGCTGGCAGGCGTGTTATCGACGCTGCCGTGTCACCGGAAATGCATGTTGTTTTCAGTGTCAAGTCAAATCCCTCGTATGTTATCAGTTGTTTACTGTTAATGTACTTGGCAATAAATCCTTTTCTGAGTTCTGGCTCTCAACCTGGCCATACGCCACTTCCAGTTCTGGCTGGAAGGGCGCAGCTTCACCGCGTTTGTGGACCACAAGCTGCCAACATTCGCAATGGCCAAGGTTTCAGAACCGTGGTCGGGCCGGCAGCAGAGACAGCTGGCCGCGATCTCAGAGTTTACTACCGATATTCAGCATGTGTCGGGTAAACTGAATGTGGTGGCGGACTGCCTCTCGCGTGCCGTGGTGGCCCGGGCCTGCGTGGGGATAGATTACGCAGCCATGGCCGCGGAGCAGATTAGCGATGCAGACGTGCGCGCGCTCCAGTCTGGACCAACAGGGTTAAGGCTGGAGAGCAGGGTGCTGCAAGATGGCGCCCCCCCCAATCTGCGATGTCTCCACTGGACGCCCGCGTCCGGTGGTCCCAGTCGCGTGGCGCTGCCACGTGTTTGAGTTGGTTCACACTCTGGCGCACCCAGGAGTGCGCGCGTCGGTCAAAATGGTGGGAGAGAAGTTTGTGTGGCCGAGCCTACGCAAACAAGTAAAAGAGTGGGCTGCAGCCTGCGTGGCGTGCCAACGAGCCAAGGTGCACAAACACACGAAGGCTCCCTTGGAGCCGTTTCGGGTACCGGCTAAGAGGTTCGACCATGTTCACGTGGACCTTGTGGGCCCCCTCCTGCCATCACAGGGGTGCACGCACCTCCTGACAGTGGTGGACCGCACCACGCGCTGGCCAGAAGCAGTCCCGCTGGCGGCAACCACGTCCGCAGACGTAGCACGCGTTTTTTTAACAACATGGGTGGCGCGTTTTGGAGTCCCGTCAGACATTATGTCCGACAGGGGCCCTCAATTTGTTTCCGAACTCTGGTCCGCGATGCCCCACAGCCTGGGTGTTACAATTCACCGCACAACCGCATACAACCCACAGGCCAATGGGTTATGCAAGCGTTTTCATAGATCATTGAAAGCAGCACTCAGGGCTTCACTGACAGATGCAAATTGGGTAGACAGGTTGCCGTGGGTTTTATTGGGGTTGCGCTCCGCGCCAAAAGAGGATTTGGAAGCTTCCCCGGCAGAGCTGGTTTTTGCGCAGCCCCTACGGCTGCCCGGGGAATTTCTACCAGATAATCCCGCGCCGGGCAGCTGCCCGTCTCAGCTTTTGCAGCGTAGCGCAAACACAGGCACACTGCCGGGCCCTGCCCACCACAGTTTTCCGTGTGTTTTCGTGACTAAAACTTTGAAGAGCGCGGAGTTCGTGTTCGTCAGACACGACGCCCACCGCCCTCCATTGCGCCCACCCTATGATGGACCGTTCAGAGTGTTGGAAACAGGGGATAAGCATTTTTTGCTAGACTTGGGGAGTAGAAGGGAGAGAATTGGCATAGACAGACTCAAACCCGCTTTCGTTGTGGCGGACGAGCAAGTGCTGTTGGCTAGGGCCCCTCGGCGTGGAAGACCCCCACGGAGAGCTCCCCAGGGAAACGATTCACCAGAGCAGCCACACGGACAGTCCGAAGTGGCCCCCCCCTCGTCACGGCCCACTCGCAGTCAGACACACTCCCAGCAGCCCTCCACCGGCACAGCAGCGCCACGGAGGCAGTAAACCCCAGTTACAGCAGATACGGGAGGAGACGGAAGCCCAAATGGCGTGTGGACTGATGTTCTATTGTTCAATCTAAGATGCTGGGGGGGCAGTGTAGCACCTTGGGGGAGTCAGATTATTTAGCATCTCATACAAGAGACAGTGGATAAGCATGGGAGAACAATGCTCAGGAGGTTCCTGGCGAGATAGCAGGAAGGAGTCAAGGATGTCGGGGGTTGAATGCAGTGTAATGCAAATGTCATGTTGTGTGTGGAGAAATGCCATGAAACTTGTGAGGGGTGATTAGGGTAAAAGAAGAGTGCCTGCTGAAATGCTTCATTCTGTTCTGTGCTTGAGAGATGTGAAGTGTGTAATAAACTGTCTGCCATGAATCTGCCTCTTATTTCACACACTCCACAACAGCGCTTTTATTTGTTTATGTGGCATAACCCCCACAACAGACTGGGACATGCAGAGCGCGCATCTGGAGCGATTAACAGAACAATAGGCAGCCTTCCTGTGTCTAGCTCCTTCTGCTGGTATCATGCTGTTTTGTATGAATCAAATGCAAACATTCAGGCTTCCTGCTCTTACTGTGATGCAAATGTCCCTGTCTTTCATGTATTGTCTGTAACTGGGTATAAATACTGCACATGTTCTGTAACTCATCCTCTCTTTGACTGCTGCTGCTGACACACACACTCTGTGTCTCTTTGCTGGAGAGCCTGAGGACACACACCAGCCCGCCTGTACAAGGGCTGGGGTGGTGTTCCTATGATGGCGGTATGATTTAATAAACCTGCTTAAAACCTCTCATTGCTGCCTTTATTTTATCATCTGCTTCACTGGTGACCCCGAAGACGCACACGCTTTGTGCGACACAACCTTCTGGCTTGGACAGCCACGCTGCCGGCGAACGGAGCACCTGGCAGTGATGCTCCGACGACAAGCGAACGCAGCAGCTCCCTTCTGCTTCAGGGAACTCTCCGGACATCACCCACGACCGGGAAAGCCGCAGCAAACTTCATGGTGGGATTTACACGCCTAGATCGGCACATCCACGCTGGACCGGCCGCGCTCACAGCTCCTCCACACGAGAGCGCATGCACCTCGTCCCCTCTCTACGACGGCGACCTCCATGGCCGACGGAGAATGCAGCGCGTGGACCTGAACGCACCATGGCCGAGCGAGTGACAAAGATCGTCTCCTCCCTCTCACCACTCCAACGCATCTGCACGAGTGCGAGGGACAAAGATCGTCTACTTCCTTTCACCGCTCCAACACATCGAACAGGGATGATTACGCTCCCTGACCCTGTTTCCTCTCCAGCTGGCCCAACAACGCACGGAGCCCCGGCACACGCACCGGGGAGTTACGAGGACGGCGCACCATGCACGGGACACATACGGCTCCACTGACCGCCTTGCTCCTTCGCCGCTGCACACTGGCCCTTCAGGCTTGCTCGTACACCTGAGGCACGCAGCTTGCTCTCTGGATTTTATAGTCTTAGCCATGGCGCTCAATGGGAATTCAGCAGTCTGCGGTCCCCGAAAGCTTTAAGGTTGTGCCCGCACCTAAAGTCAACACGCCAAGTCCCTTTGCTTTTGGTTTTTTTTTTTATTACAGCCGCCCCTGTTTTCTTCATGGCCACTGTTAATCCTCGCCGCTTCCTTTTTTCTTCACGGCCGCTATTAATCCTTGCAGGACTTAATCGCGAGAGGAGCCAGTGACTAATTTTTCTTCTTGTGGATTTCCGCACGTTCAACGGGACAGCCCCTCGACATCGCGGATCAACAAGCAATTTTTGCACGGCTCAGACGATTTCACCGTCCAGGGCCGGCACTTACTACCCCCCACCCCCCTCCACCTTCGCCTGCACAGAGCTTTTCCTGCTCGCTGCCAAAGCTGGACTATCGAGGCCTCGGCCCCCTGCTGAGCCCTCTGGGGGGGAGCATGTGGCGTAACCCCCACAACAGACTGGGACATGCAGAGCGCGCATCTGGAGCGATTAACAGAACAATAGGCAGCCTTCCTGTGTCTAGCTCCTTCCGCTGGTATCATTCTGTTTTGTATGAATCAAATGCAAACATTCAGGTTTCCTGCTCTTACTGTGATGCAAATGTCCCATGTCTTTCATGCATTGTCTGTAACTGGGTATAAATACTGCACATGTTCTGTAACTCATTTTCTCTTTGACTGCTGCTGCTGACACACACACTCTGTGTCCCTTTGCTGGAGAGCCTGAGGACACACACCAGCCCGCCTGTACAAGGGCTGGGGTGGTGTTCCTATGATGGCGGTATGATTTAATAAACCTACTTAAAACCTTCACATCGCTGCCTTTGTTTTATCATCCCGCCATAGTTTACAGCGTTAGCATGTTAGCAGCGGAGCTAACTAATGGAGCTACTGGCCACTTTTTAAGGTCATCTTGTCATCCCTCTATAGTCGTGGTATGTGGTATGATTATATTACTGTTTCTGAGGTGCAAAAGGCTGTATTCCTGCATTTTTGATGCCGAAATCATTGTTTTTTAACAAGGAAAAAAAAAAGGTGTTCCGTTGCAGTGACAACAATACGTTCTAAACTAGTACCAGAAGTTGCTACCATAATTCATGCAAGGCATCATGGGGCCTAGGAATAAGGTGGCTATAGTACACTCAGAATATCCCACAATGCATTTTGAAAAATAGTGTACAAAGGATTGTCACTACATTAGCCAATATATCCCATAATGCAATGCGCAGCTAACAGAGCAGCGAGAGGAGACCTTCACATCACAACATAAACTACCTTAAGGTATTTATATTTATTAATTCAGCAACAACGATTTTACTCAACACATATTTACTACAAATTACATGCAGGAATTCATTTTTTTTTTTAACCACCGTTAGTCTGTTATGTTTTACTGTCTCACCATGCGAAGAGGGAGGAAGGGAGTAAACGTTCCGAACACAGCCTTAGTTAGCTCGGGTGGGCTGAGCTTTTGTTTCATACAGTCACCGCCCACTTCAGCTACCCCGAGAAGCAAATCATGCAGTCCCCATTGTAGTTCGCCAGTAGCATTTAAGCTAGCTTAATACACCAGTCTAGGCTGCCTTGCCAAGAAGAAGAAGCGAGTTAGCTTTGTACTCGGAATGGCAACGATGACGGCTGAGGGGTCAGTTACCGAATTAAGATTTTACCTCTGGAACGGTTTTGCGTTTCTATGAAACTCGCTTCAAGCAACAGTGCAGTTTGAGTTCCAATTCCTGCATGTTTTTATCTTCACACGAGACGGTTTCCATGGAAATGCTAAGCTAACAAGCTAGCATGCTTTCTCGTGTACAACCTCAGTTTATTTTCTTCTTGATTCACTAACTACCTAGCAGAGAAACCTTGTCACATTTTGATGGTTAAAGTTGGATTGATTTTTGCATGCATGTACTCAATTTAGCCTGGCTCTTGCCTGTAAGACGATATTCTATTCATTCTGTTTCAGAGCTCCTTAAAAAAAATGAGTCATTGTAACCAATGGCGCATAGTATCTGTAGTTGTAATGGAGGTCTTATTAAGAAGCAACCCTGTTTTCTCTGTGATATCTTCCCATTTGTATTAGTAATTGGAGAAAATGGAATAAAACGCCGGTCAAGACTGGGATGTCACACAAACGACTTAAAAAAATAAACAATGTTTTTGCACATTAGCAGACTGCAAAATCTTTACAGTGACACTGGCAAAATTCAATGCTCGTTAACATGTTTCTTGTGATTTATAAGACATATCAAGAGCAAAATCATTCCAAACTCCCAAGTATGTGTTTTTCTGCTGTGAATGTCTGCTTAAAGTGCTCATGACACGATTTTGACATTTTTTGCATGTTGTATAAACCCAAAAGTCATTGTCGATGACCAATATAATAGGTAGAAGCGTGCCTGCATAACATTGTTATCAGAAAACCGCTGCCATTTAGGCAAATTTGACTGGACTGTGGTACAGCTCACCGAATGAGGGAGGAGGCGGAAATGACGTCAGCGCGAGAACAGACGCAGGTTTTGTTGACAGGAATGCCAGCAGCCGTGTAGCAGACAGTTTCTCTGGATTTCTTGTTTTAGTTTTACGGCTATGCCTTCGCGTTGTGTCGCAGGCTTTTGTTCAAACACTCATAAGGACGGTGTTAGTTTATTTAAGTTTCCTAAAGATCCTGAGTTACATTCGAAGTGGGTGAAGCAGGTCAGACGTACTCGTGACAAGTGGGAGCCCTCCCCCACGTCTGTTCTGTGCTCTGATCATTTTGAGTTGGACTGTTTTGATTTTGTTCCCACCTTAAAAGAGTCACTTGGTTGCTCGGTACAACACAAGCGTGTGCTGCTGCCTACGGCTGTACCTTCAGTGTTCCCCAGGTCAGTGACAGTGTGTGCCAGTGCTAAGCCTGGACCTTGCAGCAGTCAGCGGCCTGAGCAGCCTGAGCAGGGCCAAGTCGATCTCTTGTTCAAATACCCAGGATTGATACAGGATTGCATGCAACGTCCCAATGATGACAACAGGTATGAGATTTTCAAGTATCACACTATAAATATTTTGAAATTTTATTTTCTTGTAAAAATTTGACAGCAGTTGTGGTCAGATAAACATGTATTGAATGAAAAACAATACCATGAAAACATAAAGGTAGTTAGTCAGCATAAGTAAAACCAACATATTGTCCCTCTTGTATTGGAAAGGTCTCTCTGATCTTGTGAACGACACAGGCAGGTATTGGCACTTGGACTTTCTCACCAAGGTAGTGGTAGCACCAGCTGATGAACTGTCTGTAAGCTGTATATCGCTTCCAATTGTTCCCATAATCCACATTCACATAATGTTTATAGGTGAAGTAGGCCACTTCCAACACATCGTAATTCAGACACACCGCGGGGAAGTTGTGATGACCAGTGATACACTTTATAGCACCGTCCGGAATTTTCTGCTTCACCTTGTCCTGCTCCTGACAGCAAATACTCTCCTCCTCTGTTGTCATGCTCACACACAGACCACACTGGCACCTGCAAAAATAAAAATAGTATCTTTTTATTTGGGGGGGGGGGGGGCGTTGACAGTATCCGGTAGATGTTTCAATTTTATTATAAATACACTATGATTTTATTGAAAAATCGTATTTAACTAAATTATATTTATGAACAAATAATTTGTTGCAATATCTGTAACAAAAGCATACCACTCTGTGTTCCCCGTCCGTGTGTTTGCCGCTGCTTCTGCGGCGGGCATGTTTGCCTCACCACCGTCACTCTCTGAGTCTGACTCTCTAGGCACGATGTCCGCTTGGTACGGCTCAAACCTATAAAGTCTGATGCCCCCAGATTCTTCATTATCACCACATTCTTCTGAACTATAATCATGTGAAGATTGGACAACACAAACCAATTCCCGACTAGATGTGGTGGAACCATCATCGATGTTTTCAACCGCTTCCATCATGTGTGTAGAATGGTCAACCAACCACTGTGTTCTCCCGCTGACGTCACAACATGGCCAGGGGGTTTTCCAGCCACTGACCCAATTGGTGCCGCGACGCTCTTGGCAACATCGGATATTCACGTGAAAACAAGCCTGTTTGACTTAGAACTGCACAGACCAACCTATTTCGTCATATTGTATTATGTGTTGCAAAATTAGATGCAGTCAAAATCATGTCATGAGCACTTTAAGCTCCACCCTCATCCCCCCACAAAAAAGGCAGATTTGGACAGACCATTAGTGGCTACATAACTATTCCTGTTCAAGCTGGATTCATGCTGCACCTCTGCTGTCTGCATACGTGTAACCGGAAACCTCGTGTGATGAAATTTACGTCATCGTCTCCACTCCGCTAGTGTCCGCAGTGCTCGACTGCGGACGACCGCGTGCAGCCCAAATTTTGTTACCGCACCGCCTGCTCATGACCTGAACGCGTTGAAAAGCGCATGCACAAGACTAAACATCCCATTCATGAGGTGGTGATATCGGCACAGCATACCAAGACAAAGTAGACGAAGAAGACAACGAGGAAGCGGAAGATGAGAATAAACATACATGAATAAATACTTCAGTAGCAGCAGCAGCATCTTCGTGAAAAAGGAGTGAAAACTGGGAAGTCAAGCAGCAGAAAGCAAGCAGCGTCTCTTTGTTGGTGAAAATCCGGGTGCGTCAGCGCATTGGCGCTACCTATCGGGCGGGAGTGAAACTACAAATGATGGTTGTGCGCATGCGTCAACCGCTTGGCCTGGGTAGATGAAAAAAGTGAAAATGAACAGCGCTACGTGCGTGCTGTACCAAAGCGGACTCGAGCGGAAATGCAGCATGAATAAGGCTTTAGCCTGGTTGGTTATTGATGCTATGAATCTTTAGAAGTCATTCAGTTCTGATTTTTGGGGTCACAATTTGATTCCGAATTGATTTTTGATTCTAAGCACTTTACAATTCACATTTGGCTCTCGGTTCAGTACAAAAACCGACGAATCTCAAGAAAAAAAGTCCACTGCAAAAAATGCTGAGTTAAGCTTGAAAGCAGAGCACAGTGTGTTGATACTTTGGGGGGGGTGGTATATTTTTTAAAAAAAAATTACATCAACTGATTTGATGGATGGATAGATTTGCAATAAAATACTGTTAAATGAAAAAAGTAGGCTTAGGTTCGTAACTGCTTTTTTATTTCTTGAAAACTTGAGTTTCAAAAATGAAATTGTACACAAGTGAAATAAATTTTGAAAATTTTACTTTTCAGCATATCATGGTTCCTAACAGCTTTTATACAGTATGTAGGTTTGGTCGCCCACCAGCATTCTAGAAATATAGGCTATTCATTTAAAAACAAAAGTAAATTCTATCACAAATACTTTGAACATCCATTTAAATAGTAGTGCTACCTGACTGTATGCAGTCAGTGTACAGTTACCTATGCAGTAACTTAATGCAATGAACCAATTCAATAAGAACTGAATGCAATTGATGCATAAGATAAGTAACATTAATTTTAAACCTGCACAAATATAAACTTAAGTACCTAAATTCTTCGGTGACTTAAAAAACAAATTAAAGTTATCATACAAAATAAAGTGCTGTTACAAATTTTCATGATTTTTTTTTTTTTTTTTTTGCTTGTTCAGAATTTGTTGGGAGTTTGTTAAAGTGGTGCAGTGTGTGTTGTTCAGCAGGAGGACTTAGAACTTTTTCCACTTCATTCAACTCTGGGTGATTATCTGGTCATGGTCTTTTGCCTGGTGAAACTTCTCCAGTAAAAGGTAAAGTAAATGCAATAATTTAAAACAAAAATAAACTTCCTTTGGACATTAATTTTGTCAAGTAAAACTATATCATTTTTCAGCCATTAAAGCTAGAAATTAAACTAAAATTACGATTTATACATTTTACTTGTGACACCTAATTTGAGTCCAGATTTGTTGCAATGATTTTATTTTTATAGTTTTATTTTAGTATGTTCATTATCAATCATTTTTGTGTACTTTTAGTCAATAACAAGATCTGGTTTTTATTCCATGAAAAAAACACTGCTTCCATCGCTGTCAAAAAATGTTAGGGAAAAAAAACCCTCAACAGCAGCTGTCAGGGTTGCTAGGCAACGGGGTAATGCGTGGTCATGCAAAGAAACATCGTCCAAAGGCTAGACCATTAAAATGAGAGTTTACTCTATACTGTATTGACTAAACCACCGTCGGCCCATCTACAAGGCTACAGCACCTGAAGTTGTGTAAGATCAGCCCAGTGCTGGCTCAGCTATATTTGCACATTCATCTATGGCCAGCCATTTTGTGGCGTAACATAATGTGGGGGCGTAATTTGCTGAGGGAGCGTAACTAGTTGAAGGGGTGGAACTTGATGGACCTGTCTTGAATTTCTTGCTGCTCCATTTTTTCTTTGCTTCAACTGTTTCATCCAGCTGCTAGCATAGTAAGCTACTCTGCATGGCTCTCCTGCATTGGCTGCATCAATGTGTAATTGTGTATCATGAAGATAAGATAAGATAAGATAAGATAAGATAAGCCTTTATTAGTCCCACAACGGGGAAATTCCAGGATTGCAACAGCACAGGGATAGCAACACTCAGAGCAACAATCAGAAGGCAAGAAAAAACAAGCAAGCAAGAGCAGCTAATATACATATGTACATATTACTATAAAATATATATATACACACACACACACACACAGACACACAGTGCAGAGCATTGTAGCTGGATGGAATAAATATATGAATATATGAACACACAGTGCAGAGCATTGTAGCTAGATGGAATAAATATGTAAATATATAAACACCCACAGTATGGAGCATTGCAGCTAGGTGGAATAAATATGCAAGTATATAAACACACACAGTGCGGAGCAATGTAGCTAGATGGAATAATATGTAGATATATAAAAACACAGTGCGGAGCATTGTAGCTAGATGGAATAAATATATAGATATATAAATATAAACACACCAGTGCAGAGCATTGTAGCTAGATGGAATAAATATGTAAATATATAAACACACACAGTGCAGAGCATTGTTGCTAGGTGGGATGAAACAGCATAACCGTCTATTTAGTTATCCTACATGGTATGATTATGTGCCCATACATATTCTCACCCTCCATAGCGACCGGTATGTTCCTAGTTGTATGCCGGAGAGGACCATTGTGTAAGTCTATTGCATCTTTTGCATTCAAAAAAAAAAAAAAAAAAAAAACTATTAGTTTGTTACGTCTTTTTGCTATCTCTGCGAGCAGCCCTGCTTAGGTTGTACAGTCTGACAGCCGTTGGTAGGAAGGACCTACGAAACCTCTCGGTTGTGCACCTGGGATGATGTAGTCTGCTGCTAAATGAGCTCCTCAGTGCATCCAGTATGTCCTGCATAGGGTGGAACTCGGACTCCAGCAGAGATGACAGTTTAGCCACCGTCCTTCTCTCTCCTATCTCCTCCATCGGATCAAGGCGTTGCCCCAGGACAGAGCTAGCTTTCTTAATCAGTTTGTTCAGTCTCTTCCTATCGGCTGCAGTAATGCCACTGCCCCAGCAGACCACTCCAAAAGTGATGGCTGATGCCACCACCGTGTCATAGAATGACTTCAGCAGCGCCCCTTGTACACCAAAAGACCTGAGTCTCCTCAGCAGGAACAGCCTGCGCTGTCCCTTCTTGTAGAGTGCGTCAGTATTGTGTGACCAGTCTAGTTTATTGTTCAGATGAATACCCAGGTACTTGTAGGATGTCACCATCTCGATGTCTGTTCCCTGTATATTTACTGGTGCTGTGAGGGGCTGCCCATGCCTGCGGCAGTCCACCACCAGCTCCTTAGTTTTCCTCGCGTTGATCTGGAGGCAGTTCCGATGGCACCAGTCCACAAAGTCCTGGATAAGCCCTCTGTACTCAGCTTCATCTCCGCTGGAGATGAGACCAACGATCGCAGAGTCATCAGAGAACTTCTGTAGATGGCAATGTGTTGTGTTGTGTGAGAAGTCCGCAGTATAAAGAGTGAACAAGAAGGGAGCCAGCACCGTTCCCTGGGGGGCCCCCGTGCTACTGATGATCGTGTCGGAAACACAGTCCCGGGTTCTCACAAACTGAGGCCGGTTCGTGAGGTAGTCCAGGATCCATGATGACAGGTGCTGGTCCACCCCTGCGCGCAGCAGCTTGTCCTTCAGGATCATCGGTTGGATGGTGTTGAAAGCACTGGAGAAGTCAAAGAACATGATCCTCACCATATTCCCGGGCTTCTCCAGGTGGGACAGAGAACGGTGAAGGAGGAAGATCACCGCATCTTCCACCCCAATGCCATGCTGGTAGGCGAACTGGAGTGGATCCATCGCTGGCTCCACCAGGGGGCGGAGATGAGCAAGGAGCAGTCTCTCCAGGGTCTTCATCAAGTGGGACGTCAAGGCCACCGGTCTGAAGCTGTTCAGGTCTTTGGGGTGGGAAGTTTTTGGTACAGGTACCACACAAGATGTTTTCCACAGCTGTGGTACCCTCCCCAGTTTCAGGCTCATGTTGAAGATATACGTCACAAACCCACACAGCTGGTCTGCACAGGACTTGAGGAGCTTTGCGCTGATGCCGTCCGGTCCCGACGCCTTCCTCGCCTTGATCTTCCTCAGCTCCGTCCTCACCTGGGTCTTGGTCAGGGTCAGGATGGGGGGCTGTGTGTTGGGAGTGGGGGGGGTGTCGGTGGAGTGGGGAGTGGGTAGCAGGACTTGATTTCTTAGAGGCAGCAGTGGTTGTTGTGCAGACAGGGGGGAGGGCGGTTGGTCAAATCTATTGAAAAACAGATTCAGGTTGTTCGCCCACTCCCTGCCCCCCGTGGCCTGGGGGGAGGTATTCTGGAGCCCCGAGATGGTTTTGAGGTTTCTCCAGACCCCGCTGATGTCGCTCTGTTGCAGCTTGTCCTCCATCTTCTTCCTGAAGCTGTCCTTGCCTTCTCTGATCTTTCTCCTCAGCTCCCTCTGTACGGACTTCAGCATCTCCCTGTTCCCCGACCTGAAGATCCTCTTCTTCTCTCTCAGAAGTGTTTTTATCTCAGGGTTGATCCAGGGTTTGTTGTTTGAGTGACGCCGTATGGTCTTGGTGGGAACGGATTTGTCCACACAGAAGCTGAGGTAGCCCGTGAAGGTGTGAATGAGGCCATCGATGTCCTCACCATGTGGATCGCAGAGCTGCTTCCAGGCAGTGGCTTCAAAACAGTCCTTTAGAGTGTCCATTGTCTCCTCAGACCATAACTCCACAGTGTGCATGGCCGGAGGTTGTCTGTGCACTAGGGGTTTGTACACCGGTCGGAGATGAACCAAGTTGTGATCCGATCTCCCAAGTGGGGGGAGTTGTGATGAGGTGTACGCCTCCTTAGTGTTTGCGTAGAACAAATCCAGTGTTTTATTGTCTCTAGTGTGGCATGTGACATACTGGGTGAAAGTGGGCAGAATGGGAGACAGTGAAACGTGGTTGAAATCGCCTGAGATGAGGAGAAGAGCATCTGGGTGTTCTGTCTGCAGCCTGCTGGTTACTGAATGGATGACGTCACGCGCTGTCCCAGCGTTCGCCGTCGGATTTGCATAAACAACAATGCAGATCACGTGTGAGTGTTCTCTCGGGAGATATGTAGGCCTCATGCTAACAGCTAGCAACTCAATGTCTTTGCTGCAGTGTCGTTGTTTAACAGTGATATGTCCCGGTCTGCACCAGTTGTTGTTAACATACATGATCACTCCACCGCCCCTAGTTTTGCCACTCTCTGGTGTTCGGTCAGCTCGTATCGTGTGAAAACCCTCCAGCTCAATGTTAGCATCTGCTGCTAGTTCAGTTAGCCACGTCTCAGTAAACAAAAGGAGAGAGCACTCCCGGTAAGTGCTATCATAACGGGAGATAGCCGCTAGCTCATCTAACTTTCCCAGTATCGACCGTACATTTCCCATGACAACAGATGGAAGGGAGGGTCTGTACCTTATATTTTTTGTCCTCCGCCTTACTCCAGCCCGGCAGCCGCGGCGTTTTCGCCTCAGTTCTCTCGGTATGTCGAGTTTTTCCAGTGGGACCGGGTGGCGGTTAAATGCTAGCAGCTCTTCCCTGTTATATCGTATCCTGCTATAAACAGTGGCTCCGTCCACCGGCTCAGGAGACATTTGGGATGATCTGTGTGTCCGTGATATAAGTGGGGTGAAAAAAAAAAGTGATCAAAAGAGAGAGGAAGGGAAAAAAACTCGGAATCGAGCCGCTGTTGCAAAAGGCAGCCGACTGGTGTGGCGCCGAGAGGAGAAAGAGCATAGCATAAATACGTGTCATGTGACGGAACCCCGGCACCACTGCAAAAAAAAAAAACATTCATTCATTCATTCATCTTCTTCCGCTTAATCCTTTTCGGGTCACGGGGGGGCTGGAGCCTATCCCAGCGTCTTTGGGCGAGAGGCAGGGTACACCCTGGACAGATCGCCAGTCCATCGCAGGGCCAACACAGAGAGACAGGCAAGCATTCACTCTGTCATACTTAAGGACAATTTAGAATCCCCAGTTTGATGCCAGTTAACCTAACTTGCATGTTTTTGGCATGTGGGAGGAAACCGGAGAAATCCTGGAGTAAACCCATGCAGACACAGGGAGAACATGCAAACTCCACACAGATCACTGTTGGTCGGGGGCTGGGCTCGAACCGAGGATCCCCCGGCCAAGGGTGAGTTGCTGTGCTGCCGCAGTGCTAACCACTCCACCACCGCGCGCCCAAAAAAATTGATTCTTAATTTTTGTGAATTGATTCTGGATTGTGTAAAATGAGAATCTAGATTCTTATGTGAATTGACCCCCCCCCCAGACACCCCTATTGGTTATAACCAGTGTTGGGCAAGTTACTAAAAAATAGTAACTAATTGCAGTTACTAGTTATTTCTTTTCAAAATTAACTGAGTTACTTTACCAATTACTGCATGATTAAAGTAACTCGTTACTTACAAAAGTAACTTTCACGTTACTTTTAAATGCATGCTTAAATAATCTTGCACGCATAGCAAGATAATTCAATTAATGGATTGCATTACAGGCTTATTAATGTCAGGCTGAAAATGGACTGTTTCAGACAGCTTTTAGAACATGTTCAGGCTGCTTTATCCTGGCTTAAGAGCTCTTATTGTGGGAAAAATCTGAAGAAAATCAACATGATATTGCCAGTAATTTCCTCATTTTGGAGTGAGAGTTGGCAACACTGCGTAAAGCTATCCATGTTTATCTTACATTTATGATTTGGTCTGTGGTGGAATGGTCAGTCAGAAAGCAGCTTATACCGGCTTGGACCTCGCCCAGGTTCACAAGGTCAGGAGTTCCTGGCAGCGGAAGGCGAAGGACAGAGCTGCGTTGAGGAATCTGATCAGACCTAAATGAAACAGTCATTGTTGCTCCCGACAGACTGCTGTGATGATGATGATGATATGGATTTAATCCGATGTGCAGTGATCCAAAGAAAATGTCCCTTAGCCACAGTCCAAATGTCAGCTGTGACAGAGACATGATCCAATCCCTCAAATTCCTTTTGGAGATCAAAATCCATTTTTGAGTAATCTTTTTCTAGGTAGCAAGTAAATGTGTTTTAACTTAAGTGGATCACAGTCTCAGCAGTCTGATGGAAAGTGACTATTATCATGTCTTCAGTCTGTAATGACATATCTGGCAATCGGGTTTAATTCTTGCTGGGTCACAAACTGTCCAGATGCATACCTGTGCTTGAAATCCAGCTGTTGCTGTTGAGGCAAGATTATTTCCACTTTACATCTAGCCATGGCTGTTCAGGTAGCGTAGATCCATTAACAAGGTGTTGTTCGCATAGCTAGCCGTTACTTAGCACTAGCTTTGTCAGACCTTTGTTGCTGTTTTCAAGCGCTTCTGAAGATTGCAGTAGGTCTCAACCGACACTTTGCTTCCAACCCACCAATATGCTTTTGTCCTTAACGAGGTCCAGTGCGCCCACCAGCCAGCGCTCCCTGGCCTCCTTCCTTCGGAGCTCACCTTGCTTTGAGATGCTCCGAGGCGAGCTGCGATGAGTGGGTAACCAGAGACCGCTCCTTTGGGGAAGAGGGATGAGCCGAGGAGCGCTCATTTCCTTCAGACCGTTCACTGGGGCGAAGCGGGCTGGCGGGGCGCACCGGCGGGTGGTCCAGGCAAGGGGAGCCCTCCAGCCAGGCAGCGACTGCCTCTCTGCTCCACCAAGAATGATCCTTCCGCAGATTCAGCTATGACGATACTTGCTCGGACCTTGCGCCACGCACACCAGGGCTGTCTCCCCCGGCATGCAGGCTGCAAACCCGTGTCCTCCAGTATTTTAGTAGGGACACTTGAGGTTCTTCTTCATAGTACTTGTTTCAATGTCTCATTATGGGATACGCCTCTCCTGTGTATACCTCACAAGCATTTATCTCATTACACCAATCCTGATTGGCTGATGATTGTGATGCCACGCCTCGCATAATCACCTCTTATAAGAAGCCCATCCTATGACGTAGTGTTGTTCAAAATCCTCTTCTTGCTCTGGAGCATATCTCAACCTTGGGCTGGCTAGCTTAAGTGTCCATAGATTGGAGTTTAGCTTTCACGCTGTCGCCGGGCACTAGCAGCCACTTCCACTTGGCAAGCGACTCTCTAGTCTTCATCATAAGCTAGAGCGAGAAAATAACAACTCCAATGAAGTTATTTTCCCCACCCGCACGGTTTTAGCTATCCAGCTAACACCGCACTCAAAAGTTAGCATACCAGCTAACTTTGCGCCCACAGGCTAGCACACCAGCTAAGTCATTATCCTACGGTATTAACATCCCAGTTAACAATGATGGATCCCAGTCTTGCTCACAGCAGAGGGGACGTGACTTGGAGGCTTGTCTCTGTAATTGCGGGAATAAAATCTCGAGTAAAGACACACACCAGGTCTGCTTGTCTTGCTTCGGGCTGGAACGTGCCCGACCCACAATAGAGGCACCGGGTTCATGCGGACGCTGCTCTCATTTTACCCTGAAGAGTCTCTGCTGACGGTTCGCTCGCCAAGCCATCCTGTCAGGGAAAGACCCTTACCTGTCCACACAACCAGTGAACTGTCGTGTGGTGTGGAGAAGGAGGGGCTCAATGCGGTTGCTGAAGTGCGCTCTGGAGCCAGCTGGGGTTCTCAGTTGGATATAATGTGGATGCTCTGTAAATGGAGGTCATTTTGGAGTTGGATTTTGAGGAGGAGGACAAGGATGGCTCGGAGCTTCTCATATCCGAAGATGACAAGGATGATGCCTTCTTCATCCTGTCGCCCTGCACAGCACATGCACTCTGGGGGGGCTTAGTGTCTTCCTCTGCTTTTTCAGTTGAAATGCGGCAGTGGGTGACTGCGTGTGCCCCCACCTGGACAGTGATGCCACTACATTTCATAGAATAAGCTCCCATTGAAAAAGACTGCAGAGTTATAAATTAATTGACAACTTATTTAATTTAGTCGACTAAATTCTTATTGACAGTTAATCAAAAGTCAATTAATCATTAACATCCCTTGTAGCGATAATCAGCTGGCACTTCTGAGGAAGACTGCAGTGGACAGTTGAAACATGTAAAGGTAAAAACACCTCCTTTTCATCTTTGTCTTTAATAAGAAAAATTAAAGCTAATAGCTCCCCCGCGACCCGAAAAGGATTAAGCAGAAGAAGATGAATGAATGAATAAATAAAGTTAAAGTCATCACATGTACTGTGGTCATGATCTGAAAATCAAAGACACAATCTGAAATATTTTTACTAAGAAGCAAACAGGTGGACTTCCGGTTATGGCGGCCACGTAGGAAGACGTGTTTCACACTGCTCTGCACCTAAAAATAAAAAGTAAGCTAAAACTCTCTCAATTGGAACAAAAACCTATCCCAGCGTTTAGGCGCGGATATGGTAAAGACTAAGGCTGGGAAATTAGGCGGAGGAAAAAGTGATTCGTCAAAACAGTCCAAGCTAACAGACTTCCACGCTCGTGACGAAGCAGAAAAATCTCCAAAGACAATGACGGAGGAGGGAGCTAGCGGCGGAGTGGTGACTGCTGAGGAGGGCACGAGTGCGGTACATGCTGCCATCAGCTCCATGAGAGCAGACTTTGCGTCTAAATTTGATGGGATTATAGCAGCGATAGAAGGAATGAGAAAAGAAATAAGCGACTGTATGGAGTGAGTATCGCAGGCGGAGCTCCGAATCTCAAGCACTGACGATGACGTCACCAGCCTACAATTAAAGGTGCAAACATTGGAATTAAAAAATAAACGTCTGGAAGATAATGTCCTGGACTTAGAATCCTGGTCGAGACAGAATAATTTGAGGCTGGTGGGCCTCCCGGAGGGACGGGACACATGTTCCTTTTTGGAAAAGTGGATTCTTGAAGCGCTGAACAATGCAGATCTGCAGTCATCGGTCGTCTTAGAGAGCGCTCACCGAATCGGCCCACCGAGAGATAATAAGACACCACCGAGGACGCTGATTATGAAGTTCCTCAGCTACAGAGACAAGATGACGGTCACCAACGCGGCGCAAGCTAAAGGAGAAATTAAATACCAGGATCAACAGGTGCGGTTCTACCCAGATTTGGCCACAGGAATTCAACAATTAAGGAAACAGTTTGACCCCGCCCGTAATGAGCTGCGCAACCTCGGGATTCGTCACGGAGTGATTCATCCGGCAAGACTGCTGGTCACATATAAAGGGAGAACCCATATCTTCAAGACCTCTCAGGAGGCGCAGGAGCTTATCAAGCAGATCCAAGAGGAGACTGGTGGGAGCTAAGCGTGAAGCATGAACAAGATATAAAGGTAGAATATTTAAGCATTTGCACAGACATCTGATTGATCTGAAACATATAGCATGTCTACAAAATATAGATTGCTATGATGTACAAAGTTGCTATAAAATTTTGGAGTTATGTTGGAAAAACTACAGAAGAGAGTTAATGTCATGTCATTAAAAAGTAGTAGAGTCAGGGTGATTGAGAGGAGAAAGAGAGAGTGGTTTGACTGTTCCTCGCAGGTGTGGAACAGTCACTAGCTATAACGGGAGACAGAATTTTTTTTTTTATTTTGGGGGGATTACCACGAATGTGGGGAAAGGGAATTTGTTTTTGTGTAGTTTGTAGGATGAATGTTCAACCATCCATGTTTTTGCTTCTCTGTATGAGCATGTTTATATTGCAAGGTAATCTCAAACTCCTTATTGATCATAGACCAAAGCATTAATCTTAATTTAACTTCATGGAATTGCAGAGGTCTACAAAATCTAAAAAAACTTAAACAAGTTATGAATAAAATAAAAGACATAGGATCAAAAATTGTGTTTTTACAAGAAACTCATCTAATAGAGGAGGATGTAAAAAGAATTAGGAGAAGATGGCAGGGAAATGTGTTCACCTCATCATTTTCATCCCGAGCCAGGGGAGTTATGACTCTCATACATAAAACAGTCCCATTTCAAGTGAAAAATGTAATTGGAGACAAATTAGGAAGATATCTAATCATCCAAGGATCTTTGTTATTAGAAAATATAAATCTGGTGAACTTATACGGTCCCAATATAGAGGTGACATATAATAGCAGGGGATTTTAATTGTACATTGAATCCCAGTATAGATAGATCAACAGGACTGGACTTGTACGCACAATGGATGCAGGATGACCATTAATCATTTTATGAAAGAATTGAGATTGCTAGATATATGGAGAGAAATGAAACCACAAGTCAAAGCCTATTCTTGTTATTCTAATACCTACAAGACATTCTCACGTATTGACTATTTTTTGATCTCCACAGAATTAAGGTCCAAGATTCAAAACTGTTTCTATGATAACATCGTGATATCTGACCATGCACCCTGCTGTCTAATATATGTAGATAAGAAATTGACAAAGGATCCAGGTAGGTGGCAATTTCAGCATAAATGGCTTCAGGATGAGGAATTTGTTAAATACATAGAAAAACAGATAGATGAGTTCTTTGATATCAATACTACACAAACATCAGCATGTATAAAGTGGGAGGCTTTCAAAGCTTTTATTAGGGGGGATATTATTAGTTATACAGGTTCAAAATCTAAGAAGACTCGAGAGGAGAGAGTCCAATTGGAACGTAAAATAAAAATTCTTCAAGAAAAAGTGTATGCAGGAAGTAACCCAAAGTTAGAGAACAAATTACTGATTCTGAGAGCTGAATATGACAAAAAATCAGCGAATAGAGCTGCCTCGAGTCTTCTAAGATTGAAGCAAACTTTTTATGAACAAGGTGAAAAATCAGGGAAATTATTGGCATGGCAGATTAAACAATTAGAATTTAAAACACCAATTACCAGTATTATAAGTAACGGACAAGCAGTTGTAGATCCTTTAGAAATTAATAGTGCCTTTAGAGATTATTCTGAAAAACTATATGATACAAAAAATGAAACTGACTTAACAAAACTAAATGGGTTTTTGGACGGATTATCTATACCGTGTATTCCAAATGAAAACGGGGAGATACTGGAGTCTAAAATTAGTCAAGAAGAAGTTGGGCTAGCCAGTGATAATATGAAGTCAGGAAAAAGTGCAGGACCAGATGGTCTTCCAGTTGACCTCTATAAAAAATTTAAGAATAAATTAATAAAACCACTTTTGGAAATGGTTTTAGAAGCATTTCAAAATAGTAATTTACAACCATACATGAATAATGCCTTAGTTATACTGTTAACCGAGATCAGAATGGCTTTATAATGGGAAGACAAGGCTTCCATAATGTAAGAAGACTATTTAATATTATTTATTCCAATAAAGAAGCACCAGATACAGCTCTCCTATCATTGGATGCCGAAAAGGCTTTTGATAGGGTCGAATGGCCCTTTCTTTTTGAAGTCCTACAAAGGTTTGGACTTGGAAATAATTTCATAAAATGGGTTCAGATAATATACAATAATGCTACAGCAGAAATCCTAACAAACAGCAATATCTCAAAATCAATAAAAATCAATAGAGGATGTCGACAAGGCTGTCCACTTTCACCTTTACTGTTTACTATGGCAATTGAACCTTTAGCGATGGCAGTACATTTACATCCACAAATATATGGAATTAAAGTAGGACCAACAGAACATAAAATATCCCTGTATGCCGATGACATAATTTTGTTTATGTCGAATTTTAAAAATTCAATTCCGACCTTGTTAAATTTAATAAAGAACTTTGGGGAAATACCAGGATATAAAATAAATAAAACAAAATCTTCAATATTAATGCTAAATGAGACCCAGAGAAATCACTCACCTCCTGAGGTAAATCAATTCAATGTTGTAAATCAGTTTAAATATTTAGGAATTCAAATTGGGCCTAAGGTAGAATCAGTCGCCAGTGCCAACTATGAAGCCTTAATGACAGATATTAATGAGTTACTTCAGAGATGGATGTCACTACCAATGTCGATGATCGGGAGAATTATACTTAAAAGTAATATCTTACCCAAAATACTTTATTTTTTCAATACATTCCTTTACCACCACCTTCAGATCTATTCTCAAGAATTAAAAAAAAGTTAGTGGAATTTATATGGAACAATAGGAAGGCTAGATTACGTCTGTCCTTACTATATTTACCATTTGATCGTGGAGGTCTGAAATGTCCAAACTTTTTGTTGTGTTACTGGTCAGCACAACTGAGGTCTATGACATATTATTTTTCATCAAATGATCTCCCTCACTGGACTGAAATGGAATCATACAATTTACCTTTACCTCTTCCCTTATTCATATACTCAGACAAAAAAATTACAGAAACAAGTTAAAAAACCAATTGTAAAGCATATGATCAAAATATGGTGTGAAACCAAAAAATATTTAAAAGAACCACACTTATTGTCACAATTTAGCCCAATATGGGGTAATCAATATTTTACTCCAGGGAGAGCGGATGCTGTATTTAAAGTATGGAATTTAAAAGAGATTCAAAAGATTCAAGACTTACATTTGTCACGTTCAGATAATATAATGTCTTTTGAAGAACTGAGGATCAAATTTAATCTTAATAGAACACATTTTTTTAAATATCTTCAGCTTAGGAATTTTATTCGATCAAATCAAAATAATGCTCTCACCCGACCTACTTATTCATCCTTGGAAAAAATTTTGACGAAAGATAGTAAGAGAAAGGGTATTATTTCAGAGTTTTATAACTCATTGACACTATCCTCAAGTGAAAACTCACAGAAAAGACTGAATTATTGGAAAGAAGACCTGCAAACTGAAATTTCAGAGGAACAATGGGAATTGGCTTGTACAGAAGCTCAAACCAAATCAATAAATGTATGTCTTAAATTGATACATTTTAAATGGTAAATGTGGATGTATGTTACACCGGTGGAGTTAAATAGATATAACAAAAACATACCAGATACATGCACAAAATGTATGGAAAGTAAAGGAACCCATTTCATTGTTTATGGGAATGTAGAAAAATTAGAATGTTTTGGGAAGAGGTGAGGGTAACAATTGGAAAAATAATTTCAGAACAATTCACATTGAACCCTAAACTGTTTTTGTTGGGTCTGTATCCAGAAAAGCATAACTTTAATAAGAGTGAAAGAGCATTCATAGATCTCAGTTTGCTTAATGCCAAAAAATGTATTGCACTACTGTGGAAAAAGACTCATAGACCAGATGTGACTCAGTGGTTAAGACAGATGTTAACAAACCTTCCACTAGAAAGAATAACATACATACTGAAATCAAAGGAAAATGTGTTTGAGAATATATGGAGACCTTTCATTGATTATGTAAAGAAATTAAACATAACTTCCGAAGAAGAAGGTGAATGATGTGTGTGGACCTTGTAAATTCCAAATTGGTGAATGTATAATATGTATACTTATGTAATGGATTGCCTAGACTAAACAGAGGAGCATTGTTGATGACTTGCCTTTGTTAGTGGTTGTTTTCTTTTTTGGTAGTTAGTGTTTTTTTTTTTTTTTTTTAATTACTTTAGTGTTAGTGTTTGATCGTTTGTGTCTTGTTTGTAAAAAAAGGTTCAATAAAAAATATTGTGGAAAAAAAAAAGAGAAGCAAACAGGTTAAGGCGGCGTGTCCACCAAACGCGTTTTTTTCCACTCTGGGTGACTATTTTCCATTCATTCTCTATGTAGTCCAGTGTTTACAGCGCTGAGCACCCTTGGCGCTGAAACGCTCTCGGTGGTAGCCGTTTTTTGTCGCGGCGCTCAGAGCTGAAAAAAGTTCAGCTTTTCAGAGACTGCAGTTGGGCTCGTCAATGTCAGACCAAGCATCCAATCAGAACTGCTGTGTGAGCGGGACATAGGACGCGGTACTAGCCTGTACTCAGACTCCTGCTTTCCTTGTCATATTTTACATCCAGGGCTGCTAGAAAACATTTCCTGTCCATTGTTATTTAGAGACTGCTATTAACAAAATCAGTAGAAAGTCTGACCATAGGAAAAGTGGAAGTGCTGAGCTGAGAGTGACAAGCTGTTACTGGGATACAGGGCACAGACTGTTTTTTTCCAAGAGCGCTGTGCACAAATGCTGAAAAAAAAAAAAAATGCTCAGGGTGGTCGGGCGACAAAAAACGTGTTTGGTGGACACGCAGCTTAAATCATGCCCGAATAGCAGTCATCAGGCTGTGGATCTACACTTAAATTTTCATTGATTTAAACTAACAGCTAATTTATATCTGTAGATGGCAGGGATGTGTAATTTTCTCACTTTCAGACATTTTTTTTTATGCTACCTGGGTTTTTGTTTTTTTGCCATTCTCTGGCTCAGGAAATATTTAACTTACTGATGTTTACTTTTTATTCATATGATATGATTTAGAAGAAAAGTGTGAAATTTATGAGGATCAAGTCTCAAATGCACATTAAAAACTGTTTTATGGAAGACGGTCGGTGCACGCCATGAAGGCAACAGCATAGAACCTCTGCTCCCGGCATGTTCATATTGAAAAAGCCCTTAAAACGCGAAAACCTATAGAACTACCAGCTCAAGACGATCAACTAAAAGGGCAATGGTAAAAGGCAAGTCAAAAACCAAGAAACAGGCTGAAACTGCGGCGTTTGATACCGAAGAAACTGAAGCTAACAACGACAGCATCGGTTTGGCTAGTACTAATGCTAGCAAAATGGAGGAAGACGACAGCATTGATTTGAAGGCGATACTGATGGAAATCAGGGACTTCAGGAAAGAAAACACGCAACAGTTTAATGAAGTTAAGGCAGAAATCAGCAAGACTAATGCAAGACTCGAAACAGCGGAGGGACGCATTTTGGAAACGGAGGAACGAGTGGAAACAATAGAGGAGGTGATTACAGCACTCGTGAAACTCCAGTCTAAGCTACAGACCCAAATCACCGACCAGGAGGGGCGTTCTCGTAGAAATAATGTACGGATATATGGTGTGATTGAAAACGAAGAGAAAGGTGTTCCGACTATGATAGATTTTGTCGAAAATCTTCTGAGGGAAAAGCTCCAACTGCCCTTGACACTGGACTTGCATATTGAACGCGCACACCGCGCCCTGGCGGCAGTTCCCCCGGCTGGAGCACCACCTCGGTTCATTATTGCACGCTTTACCAGTTACAAGAGCAAGGAAGAGGTGCTCAGGAAAACTTGGCAAATGAGGGGATTTCAGTGGAAGGGCAAACAGATTAACCTTGATCACGATTATGCACCCGACGTCCTTAAACAGAGACAGACATACGCAGAGGCTAAAAAGATCCTAAAACAGCGAGGGATACGTTTCCAGACTCCGTTCCCAGCTAAACTCCGAGTGTTCTACTCAGACGAAACAAAACTTTATAACACCGCTGAAGATGCAACTAAAGACATGTTCGACAGAGGATTCCCAGTCACTGTCTACAAGCCACCGGAGACACTGACTGCGCGGATTCAGAAAACAGCGTGGACCACTAAAGGAAGTACAAGAGGAAAGCGACGCAAACCGCTGGATCCGGGTCAGACGGGACCGTCATCAATAAAGGAGAGACTGCAACAATACAGAAGGGAATCCATGTAAAAACGCCAATATAAATCTGCTGTTCAATTTATAACCCAGTTACAGATAATCTGATTTAATAATGACTTATCCGTGGTTTATTTTTTTTTCCACAATATCTTTATTGAACCTTTTTTTTTTTTTAACAAACATGATACAAACAATCAAACACTAACACTAAAGTACTCCAAAAAAAAAAAAATGCACTAAAAACACCAACAACCACCAACAAAATCAAATCTTCAACAATGCTCCTCTGTTTAGTCTAGACAATCCAATACATAAGTATACATATTATGTTCACCAGTTTGGAATTTACAAGGTCCACACACATCATTCACCTTCTTCTTCAAGAGTTATGTTTAAATTTTTTACATAATCAATAAAAGGTCTCCATATATTCTCAAACACAATTTCCTTTGATTTTAGTATATATGTTATTCTTTCTAATGGAAGGTTTGTTAACATCTGTCTTAACCACTGAGTCACATCAGGTCTATGAGTCTTTTTCCATAATAGTGCAATACATTTTTTGGCATTAAGCAAACTGAGGTCTATGAATGTTCTTTCACTTTTATTAAAATTATGCTTTTCTGGGTACAGACCCAACAAAAACAGCTCAGGATTCAATATGATTTGTTTTGAGATTATTTTTTCAATTGTTACCCTCACCTCTTCCCAAAACATTCTTATTAATCTACATTCCCATAAACAATGAAATAGGGTTCCTTTACTTTCCATGCATTTTGTGCATGTATCTGGTATATTTTTGTTATATCTATTTAACTCCTCCGGTGTAACATACATCCGCATTAACCATTTGAAATGTATCAATTTAAGGCGTGCATTTATTGATTTGGTTTGAGCTTCTGTACAAGCCAATTCCCATTGTTCCTCTGAAATTTCAATTTGCAGATCTTCTTTCCAGTAGTTTAATCTTTTCAGTGAATTTTCACTTGAAGATAGTGTCAATGAGTTATAAAACTCTGAAATAATACCCTTTCTTTTACTATCTTTCATCATCATTTTTTCCAAGGATGAGTAAATAGGTCGAGTGAGAGCTTTATTTTGATTTGATCGAATAAAGTTTCTAAGTTGAAGATATTTAAAAAAATGTGTTCTATTGAGATTAAATTTGATCCTCAGCTCTTCAAAAGACATTATGTTGTCTGCACATGGCAAATATAAATCCCGAATCTTTTGTATCCCTTTTAAATTCCATACTTTAAATACAGCGTCCGCTCTCCCTGGTTTAAAATATTGATTACCCCATATTGGACTAAATTGTGACAATAACTGTGGTTCTTTTAAATAGTTTTTAGCTTCACACCATATTTTGATCATATGCTTTACAAATGGATTTTTAACTTGTTTTTGTAATTTTTTTGCCGAATCTGAGTATATGAATATGGGAAGAGGCAAAGGTAAATTGTATGATTCCATTTCAGTCCAGTGAGGGAGATCATTTGATGAAAAATAATATGTCATAGACCTCAGTTGTGCCGACCAATAATACAACATAAAATTTGGACATTTCAGACCTCCACGATCAAATGGTAAATATAATAAAGACAAACGTAATCTAGCCCTCCTGTTGTTCCATATAAATTCCACTAACTTTTTTTAATTCTTGAGAATAGATCTAAAGGTGGTGATAAGGGAATGTATTGAAATAAATAAAGTATTTTAGGTAAAATATTACTTTTAAGTATATTGATTCTCCCGATCATCGACATTGGTAGTGACATCCATCTCTGAGTTAACTCACTGATATCTGACATTAAGGCTTCATAGTTGACACTGGCGACTGATTCTAGCTTAGGCATAATTTGGATTCCTAAATATTTAAACTGATTTACAACATTGAATTGATTTACCTCAGGGGCTGGGTAATTTCTCTGGGTCACATTTAGCATTAATATTGAAGATTTAGTTTTATTTATTTTATATCCTGATATTTCCCCAAAATTCTTTATTAAATTCAACAAGGTTGGAATTGATTTTTTTAGATTCGACATAAACAAAATTATATCATCGGCGTACAGGGAGATTTTATGTTCTGTTGGTCCAACTTTAATTCCATATATTTGTGAATGTAAACGTATCGCTATCGCTAAAGGTTCAATTGCCATAGTAAACAGTAAAGGTGAAAGTGGACAGCCTTGTCGACATCCTCTATTGATTTTTATTGGTTTTGAAATATTGTTATTTGTTAGGATTTCTGCTGTAGCATTATTGTATATTATTTGAACCCATTTTATGAAATTATTTCCAAGTCCAAACCTTTGTAGGACTTCAAAAAGAAAGGGCCATTCAACTCTATCAAAGGCCTTTTCGGCGTCCAATGATAGGAGAGCTGTATCCGGTGCTTCTTTATTAAAATAAATAATATTAAATAGTCTTCTTACATTATGGAAGCCTTGTCTACCCTTTATAAAGCCATT
Organism: Pholidichthys leucotaenia; assembly: GCA_020510985.1. Classification (NCBI taxonomy): domain Eukaryota; kingdom Metazoa; phylum Chordata; class Actinopteri; order Cichliformes; family Pholidichthyidae; genus Pholidichthys; species Pholidichthys leucotaenia. The sequence goes on along the minus strand of CM035849.1, from coordinate 138,547,368 downwards.
CTGATCTCGATTAATAATATTTGGTAAAATTTCTTGTATTCGTCTTGCTAAAATTTTACAGATTATCTTAAGGTCGGCGTTTAATAGGCTTATTGGTCTCATATTTTCACATTTATTAGAGGGCTTACCTGGTTTTGGCAGCAGTATAATTAAGGCATTATTTATGTATGATGGTAAATTATTATTTTGAAATGCTTCTAAAACCATTTCCAAAAAAGGTTTTATTAATTTATTCTTAAATTTTTTATAAAGGTCAACTGGAAGACCATCTGGTCCTGCATTTTTTCCTGATTTCATATTATCAATGGCTAGCCCAACTTCTTCTTGACTAATTTTAGACTCCAATATCTCCCTGTTTTCATTTGGAATACACGGTATAGATAGTTCGTTCAAAAACCCATTTAGTTTTGTTAAATCAGGTTCATTTTTGGTATCATATAATTTTTCATAGTAATCTCTAAAGGCTCTATTAATTTCTAAAGGATCTATAACTACCTGTCCATTACTTATAATACTGGTAATTGGTGTTTTAATTTCCAATTGTTTAATCTGCCATGCTAATAATTTTCCTGATTTTTCACCTTGTTCATAAAAAGATTGTTTCAATCTTAGAAGACTCGAGGCAGCTCTATTCGCTGATTTTTTGTCGTATTCAGCTCTCAAAATCAGTAATTCATTCTCCAACCTTGGGTCACTTCCTGCATACACTTTTTCCTGAAGATTTTTTATTTTATGTTCCAATTTAGCTCTCTCCTCTCGAGTCTTCTTAGATTTTGATCCTGTATAACTAATAATATGTCCCCTAATAAAAGCTTTGAAAGCCTCCCACTTTACACCTGCTGATGTTTGTGTAGTATTGATGTCAAAGAACTCGTCTATCTGTTTTTCTATATACTTGACAAATTCCTCATCCTGAAGCCATTTATGCTGAAATTGCCATCTACCTGATTCCTTTGTCAATTTTTTATCTACATATATTAGACAACAGGGTGCATGATCAGAGATCACGATGTTATCATAAAAGCAGTTTTGAATCTTGGACCTTAATTCTGTGGAAATCAAAAAATAATCAATACGTGAGAATGTCTTGTAGGTACTGGAATAACAAGAATAGGCTTTAACTTGTGGTTTCATTTCTCTCCATATATCTAACAATCTCAATTCTTTCATAAAATGATTAATAGTCATCCTACATCCAATGTGCGTACAATCCAGTCCTGTTGATCTATCCACACCTGGATTCAATGTACAATTAAAATCCCCTGCTATTATATGTTGCCCTGTAAGTGATGATAAGATGAGAAATAAATTAGCAAAGAACTTCTGATCATCTATATTGGGACCATATAAGTTCACAAGATTTATATTTTCTAATAGCAAAGAACCTTGAATGATTACATATCTTCCAAATTTGTCTCCAATTACATTTTTCACTTGAAAAGGAACTGATTTATGTATGAGAGTCATAACTCCCCTGGCTCGGGATGAAAATGAAGAGGTGAATACACTTCCCTGCCATCTACTCCTAATTCTTTTAACATCCTCCTCTATCAGATGAGTTTCTTGTAAAAACACAATTCTTGAACCCATGTCCTTTATTTTATTCATAACTTTTTTAAGTTTTTTTAAATTTTGTAGACCTCTGCAATTCCATGAAGTTAAATTAAGATTAACACTTTGGTCCATGATCAATAGAGAGTTTGGGATTACCTTGCAGTGTAAACATGCTCATACAGAGAAGCAAAAACATGAGTGGTTGAACATTCATCCTACAAACTACACACAAACAAATTTCCCCTTCCCACACTTGTGGCAAACCCCCCAAAATCAAAAGAAAAATTCTGTCTCCCGATATAGCCATCGACCGTTCCACACCCACGGGGAACAGCCTAAGCCACTCCTTCTTCATCCTCCCAATCACCCTAACTCTACTGCTTTTAATGACGTAACATTAACTCTCCTCTGTAGTTTTCCAACTTAACTCCAAAATTTTTAACAACTTTGTACATCATAGTTTTTTTTTGTTTGTTTGTTTGTTTTGTTTTTGTTTTGTTTTTTTAATATATAATACAATCTATATTTTGTAAACTTACTATTTACTTCAAGTCAGTCAGATGCCTGTGCAAATGCTTAATTATTCTACCTTATATTTTGTTCATGCTTAGCTCCCACCAGTCTCTTCTTCTTCTTTGATCTTCTTGATGAACTCCTGCGCCTCCTCTGGGGTCTTGAAGATGTGGGTTCTGCCCTCATACGTGGTCAGCAGTCTCGCAGGATAGATTACACCATGACGAATCCCAAGGTTGCGCAGCTCCTTACGTACGGGATCAAACTGCTTCCTCAATTGCTGGATTCCTGTGGCCAAATCTGGGTAGAACCGCACCTGCTGGTCCTGGTGTTTAATCTCTCCTTTAGCACGTGCAGCGTTGAAGATCTTCATCCTGTCTCTGTTGCTAAGAAACTTCATAATTAAGGTCCTCGGCGGTCCCTTATCTCTCCGTGGGCCAATACGATGTGCTTTTTCCAGAACCACTGCTGATTGCAACTCCTCGCTGCCCAGCACCTCCGGAATCCACTTTTCCAGAAAGGAACATACGTCCCGACCTTCTGATTCCTCTGGAAGACCCACCAGCCTCAAATTATTCTGTCTCGACCGAGATTCCAAATCCAAAATATTATCTTCCAGAGATTTATTTTTTTTTTCCAAAGTGCGCACCTTTAATTGAAGACGGGTGACGTCATCTTCAGCACTAGCGAGACGGAGCTCCATCTGCGCCGTTCGTTCTACACAGTCACCCAATTCCTTTCTTATTCCTTCCAACGCTGTCATAATCCCATCAAATCTAGAGGAAAAGTCCGCTCTCATTGAACTCATGGCTGCCATCAGCGCATCTGCGCCATTCCCCGCAGAAATCGCAGCGTTGCCAGCCTCCTCCGCCATATATGGAGTTTTGTTTGCTGCGTCACAGACCTGAAAGTCCGTTAATTTGGACTGTTTCGGCGGCTCGCTTTTTCCTTTTCCTGGTTTTCCAGCCTTAGACTTCGCCGACATATCCTCGCCCAAATGCTGGGATACGTTCTGTCCCAAATGAGAGAGTTATTTGCCGATTTTTTTTTTCCAGGAGCAGAGCAGAGCGAGACACGTCCGTCCTACGTGGCAGCCATAACCGGAAGTCATCCGTGGTTTATTTTATTTTATTTATTTATTTTTTTTATTTTATTTTATATATTTTTTTCTTTTAATTTTTTTTTTATATATACATGGGTTTTCTATTAAGAGATAATACAATAACTAAACACGAGAAATGAGTGAAACCTAAGACGTATTGCCAATCTAAATCAGCTGCCGGGAAATGACTGTTCAGGCATAATATGGAGGAAATGCGTGACGATGGACGCTCCACTAGAGAACCCACCCTGACGCAAGTGGCTTACCCTCTTAAAGACTCAAAACATCAGGTCTTACAGGGTTTATTTTTCTTTAAACCCCACAAACGAAAATCCTGGTTTATTTCCTCAAATGTTTGTTATTGTTTTGTTTTGCTGCAGTTCAGAGCAGCACTGTTTGGACAAGTGGTATACTTATGTTTATTCCGATTAATCAGGAAGGAAGAGAAAAAGAAAAACAAATTATAGCCAACAATCAGACTATCAATGTCATCTCCTTTAATGTAAATGGAATTATCAGCCCACAAAAAAGGCCCAAAATACTCTCCAAACTCAAAAAAGAAAAGATACATGTGGCCCTTCTACAAGAAACGCGTGTATTAGACCAAGAACTCAAAAAGCTTAAATGAGGTTTTTATAAGTATGTCTTTGGATCATCATACAAACTTGGCCACCGTAGAGGTGTCGCAATTCTCATTTCACGACAGATTTGTTTTGAATATTTATCTGACAAGAAGGATAAAGAGGGGCGATATATTTTTTTTTTTTGATACTTATTTGTACCCGTAGGTAGATTTGGTTTGCAGTCTGGTGACAAGCCACTGGCTGCCGGTCGCTGCGTGCGCGAGCGCCCTAAACCTACATGTTTTTGGTATGCGGGAGGAAACCGGAGAAATCCCGGAGTAAACCCACGTAACACGGGGAGAACATGCAAACTCCACACAGCTCACTGTTGGTCGGGGGCTGGGATCGAGCCCACGGTCTCATGATCCCCGCGATCCCCCGGCCGAGGGTAAACTGTACTGCCACAGTGCTAAACCACTGCGCCATCGTGCAGCCCATATACCAGTATATTGGTAAAAGGAAAAATTGATGGCTCATTAGTAACTATTCTCAACATATACGCACCACCAGGAAGTAATTGGAATTTTTATAAACAGATGTTCGAAATGATGGTATCTGAAACTGAAGAAATGTTGATATGTGGAGGGGACATGAATATACTGTTGTCAAAACTGGACAGTTCTAAGAATGATTTAGCACAAAAAATATCAATAATAAAGAAAATAAACAGTATCATGAGTAAAACCGGAATTATTGATATCTGGAGAGATTTTAACCCTTCTGGACGCGATTATACACATTTTTCTGCCCCCCATTCTACATATTCGAGAATTGATTACTTCTTCACATTTAATAAAGACAGATATAAGATTAAAACAAGTGATATTGGCACAATTGATCTGTCAGATCACTCTCCAATATATTTATCTATCTGTATGAATGATACTCACAAAACCACAACTTGGAAACTTAATTCCAATATTTTGAATGATTCAAAAATGAAAGAGAAATTAAAAGAAGAAATTGATGAATACTTTAAGGAAAATGATAATGGGGAAGTGTCACCATCCATTTTATGGGATGCTTTTAAAACAGTTATAAGAGGCAAAATTATTGCCAGCACCTCTTTCATTAAAAAGCAAAAAAAAGAAAAACTCGAAAAATTACAAATGGATCTTAAGGAACTACAAAGACAACACAAAATTACTTTAAACAATGACAAACAATATGAAATAAAAAGATTACAAAAAGAAACTGATAACATATATTCTGATGAAACGCAAAAAAGCTTATCTATCTTAAACAAAATTATTATGAGGCTGGAGGGAAGTCAACGAAATGGCTAGCTTTTAAACTAAGAAAACAACAGGCTGATAACACTATTTATAGAATAAAAAATCCCAAAACTGGGATTACACATGATGATATTACAGAAATTCAGGAGAGTTTTGTAACCTATTACAAAGACCTTTACTCACAGCCTAAATTAAACAATTGTGACCACATTGAAATCTTTTTAAGTTCACTAAATCTCCCCGGTGTCACTGAACAGGAGAACAGTAACCTAATAAAAGAAATCACAAATAAAGAAATCAATGATGCAATTACAAGACTAAAACCACATAAAAGCCCTGGCCCAGACGGCTACTCTGGTGAATGGTATAAGACCTACAGGGAGGAATTAATTCCAAGACTGAGGGAAGTGTGTAACTGGGTATTGAAGGGAGGGGATCTACCTCCCTCTTGGAAAGAAGCGATTATCACTGTCATCCCAAAAGAGGGAAAAGATAAATTGAATTGTAGCCAGTATCGACCAATATCAGTCTTAAACCTAGACTACAAAATATGCACGTCCATAATAGCAAAACGACTTGACAATATTATACCCAGACTTATTAATCATGATCAAACTGGTTTTATCCGCCAGAGGCAGACTCAAGACAGTATTAGAAGGACCCTCCACGTTATACACCATATTAAAAAAAATAAGATTGAGGCATTGCTTATGGGTTTAGATGCTGAAAAAGCATTTGACTCAGTGAGATGGGCATTTCTTTATAAAGTTTTGAATAAATTTGGATTTCACCATATAATCATTAAGGCCATCCAGGCAATTTACCACAAACCAACAGCCAAAATAAAAAATAAATGGTAGTCTTTCAAAACCAGTCTCACTTGAAAGATCATGTCGCCAGGGCTGCCCCCTTTCACCAATTTTATTCACTTTATTTATTGAACCGCTTAGCCAATACATTAGACAAGATAATTTAATTGAGGGAATTGATATACATGGGGACATTCAGAAGATATTCAATTCAATTCAATTCAATTCAACTTTATTTATATAGCGCCATTTCACAACAACAGTCATCTCATAGCACTATCAACTGTAGGGAGGACCCCCACAGTTGCAGAAAGACCCCAGCAATCAGGCGATCCCCTGTGAGCAAGCACTTGGCGACGGTGGAGAGGAAAAACTCCCTTTTAACAGGAAGAAACCTCCAGCAGAACCAGGCTCAGGGAGGGGCAGTCATCTGCTGCGACTGGCTGGGGGGTGAGGGGACAGAGAAGAAGAAAAGAACAGACATGTAGAGAGCAAACAGCACGATGGGGACTCAATCTATGGGAGAGAACAAACAAATGTTAATGACCAGCAAAAAAAAAAATATTTCATAGAGAGTGAGGAAAGGAGTGAGGCCCAGTGCATTACTGGAGGTCCCCCGGCTGACTAAACCTATTAGCAGCATAACTAAGGGAGGGTTCAGAAACACATGATCCCTCCCTAATTGTAGGCTATATCAAAAAGGTAGGTTTTAGCCCTATTCTTAAAAACAGAGATCGAGTCTGACTCCCGAATCCAGATTGGCAGCTGATTCCACAGGAGAGGAGCTTGATAACTGAAGGCTCTGCCTCCCATTGTACTTTTGGAGATTCTAGGTATTACAAGTAAACCTGCATTTTGGGAGCGTAGTGCTCTGTTAGGATGATACGGTAGTATCAGATCTTTTAAATAAAAAGGAGCCTGATTGTTTAGAGCTTTGTAAGTAAGAAGAAGGATTTTAAACTTAATTCTAAACTCTATGGGAAGCCAATGAAGGGAGGCCAGAACCGGAGAGATATGATCTCTCTTTCTAGTACCTGTTAAAACTCTTGCTGCAGCATTTTGGATCAGCTGAAGACTTTTTAAAGATGTTTTAGGACAGCCTGATAATAAAGAATTACAATAATCTAATCTCGAGCTAACAAAAGCGTGGATCAGCTTCTCAGCATCACTCTGAGACAAGATGCTCCTAATCTTGGCAATATTACGCAAATGATAGAAGGCAGTCTTAGAAACAAATTTAATATGTGAATTGAAGGACAAATCCTGATCAAAAATAACTCCAAGGTTCCTCACAGAGCTATTAAGAGAGAGTAACTGCATCCAAACTGAAAGTTTGATTTGGAAAGGAATTTCTAAGGTTTTTTGGACCAACAAGAATGACTTCAGTCTTATCTGAATTTAATAGCAGGAAATTACAAGTCATCCAAGCTTTGATTTCCTTAAGACAGGCTTCTAACTTGGCTAATTGATTAGTATCATCTGGCTTCATTGACAGGTATAATTGTGTGTCATCTGCATAACAGTGAAAATGTATACAGTGCTTTCTAATAATGTTGCCTAACGGAAGCATATATAAACTAAAAAGAGTAGGGCCAAGCACAGATCCCTGTGGAACTCCATGACTAAGCTTTGAGCTGAGAGAAAACTCATCATTTACATGAACAAACTGGAACCTATCAGATAAATAAGATCTAAACCACTGCAACGAAGTTCCATTAAGTCCAACATAGTGTTCTAATCTATCAAGTAGAATATTATGATCAATAGTATCAAAAGCTGCACTAAGATCTAAAAGGACAAGTACAGAAACTAGTCCATTATCAGATGCAATGAGGAGGTCGTTAGTGACCTTCACTAAGGCTGTTTCAGTACTATGATGGATTCTAAACCCAGATTGAAACTCCTCAAGTAAACCATTTCCCTGCAGGTGGTCAAATAATTGCGTAGCAACAACTCTTTCTAAGATTTTTGAAATGAAAGGGATATTAGAGATTGGTCTATAGTTAGCTAAAGCTCCTGGATCTAGCGTTGGCTTTTTGAGTAAGGGTTTAATTACAGCCGTTTTAAAAGCCTGCGGTACATGGCCTAAAGTTAATGAAGAATTGATTATATGAAGAATAAAGCTACCAATAAGTGGGAAGACTTCTTTAAATAACCTGGTAGGAATAGGGTCTAAAAGACAAGTTGAAGGTTTGGATGAGGAAACTATTTTGTCTAACTCACAAAGGTCGATTGGAGTAAACTCATCAAGACAGACATCAATAGAAGGAGTTGTAGTAGTTACAGTATTTAAGTTAACTGTGGGAAGAATCTGATTGATTTTATCTCTGATGGATGAAATTTTATTATTGAAAAAGTTCATAAAGTCCTGACTAGTAAGCTCTAAGGGGATGCTAGGATTGACAGAGTCCTGACTCTTTGTCAACCTGGCTACAATACTGAAAAGAAACCTGGGATTATTCTTGTTCTCTTCTATTAATGCAGAGTAATAACTCGTTCTAGCTTTTCTAAGAGATTTTTTATAAATTAAAAGATGATTTCTCCAAGCTAAATAGATTTCATCTAAATTAGTAGAGCGCCATTTTCTTTCTAATTGACGAGTCTTCTGTTTTAAGCTACGAGTTTCTGTGTTGAACCAAGGAGTTAAAAATCTCTGATTAGACTTTTTCTTTTTTAAGGGGGCCACCAAGTCTAGAGCCTGATGCAGAGAAGCTGAAACACTATCCACCATGTTATCAATTACAGAAGGAGCAAGCTGTCTATAGCTTATTTCTGTTGTGTTGACACATGGCATAGAGGAAACAATCTGCATAAATTTGGAAACAGCATCATCTGAGAGGCATCTACTGTGATAATATTTTTCTTTAGGAGCCAAATAGTCAGAAATAGTAAAATCAAAGGTTAACAGACAATGGTCTGACAGTACAGGGTTATGAGGAGACACTACAAGATTTTCTATTTCTATGCCATATGTCAGAACAAGGTCCAATGTATGGTGGAGGTAATGAGTAGAATTTCCTACTTTCTGAGAAAACCCAATCGAGTCTAATATTGAATTAAAAGCCACATTAAGGCAGTCACTATCTACATCCACATGTATATTAAAGTCCCCTACTATAATTATTCTATCAGATTTCAGCACTAAATCAGCTAAGAAATCAGCAAATTCGGATAAAAATTCTGAATAGGTTGATGGGGGACGATAAACTATGGCAAATAAAATTGGGTTTAACCTGGAATTGCTAAAGTGCCCAATACTGAGGACCAGGCCCTCAAAGGAATTATAACATGTTTTTTGCTTTACATTAACTAGTAATTTGGAATGGTAAATTGTTGCTACTCCTCCTCCACGACCAGAACTTCTGGGATTTTGACAGTTTAAATAACCAGAGGGAGTTGAGTCATTTAAACCAACATAATCCTCTTGTCCTAACCAAGTCTCTGTAAGGGAAATTAAATCAATCTGATGATCAATTAACAGATCATGGACTAACAGAGACTTGGGAGTTAGAGACCTAATATTTAATAAACCACATTTAATTTTTAAATTATGAGGAGGAACAGAGGCCAAATCATTCAATTTAGAGGCTTTATGTTTAATTTGAGTTTTACCAATATTTTGCTTTATCACTTTGGGATGCTTATACATTATATTTTTATTTACTTTGGAGGGAGCAGACATCGATTCTCTGATGGGGAAGACAGGGGCTAAGCTGAGGGGTGGCGGATGAAGAGGAGCTGCAGAGAGGCGTGTAAGACTGCGACTCTGCTTCCTGGTCCCAACTCTGAGTAGTCAAGGTTTTAGAAATTTGGATAAAAAAGATGCCAGATTGTTAGATAAATGAGAAGCACCATCCAAAGTGGGATGAATGCTGTCTCGTCTCATAAGACCAGGTTTTCCCCAAAAAGAGCTCCAATTGTCAATGTAGCCCACGTCATTTTTAGGACACCACACAGACAGCCAGCGGTTCAAGGATGACGAGCGACTAAACATGTCATCACTGGTCAGATTGGGGAGGGGCCCAGAGAATACTACAGTGGCAGACATCGTTTTTGCAAACTCACACACCGATTTGCAGACGATGTCCTAATTTATTTAGGTCAACCAAATAAATGTCTACCTAGATTGATGGAGATATTAGAGCAGTTTGGATCACTTTCAGGTTACAAATTAAATATTGAAAAAACAAATTATGACCTTAAATTACCAACCCTCAATGGAGTTAAAAAATAAATACAATTTTAAATGGGACAAAGACTTCATGAAATATCTTGGCGTGATATTAAGTAGAGACACTGGAAAGTTGTTTGAAAAGAATTATGGCCCATTAAATTCCAAAATAAAATCGGATTTAAGAAAATGGAGTCTAATACCAACTTTAGGACTAATTAATAGAATAGAATCAATAAAAATAAACATTTTACCCCGATTACTTTACCTTTTCCAAACTCTCCCAATTGAGGTGTCAAAACAACAATTTGTAGAATGGGACAAGTTGATTTCCCGCTATATATGGCTTGGGGAAAAAACCCCGAATAAGATACAGTACATTACAACTGCCAAAGGACAGAGGTGGCTTATCTTTGCCATGTATGACTGCTACTACTCTGCACAATTAAGACCATTGGTTTGCTTATGTGATCCAATGTTCAAATCTAGGTGGAAAGATATAGAGGAAAAAACCATTAAGGGCCCCCCTATACAAGCAATGATAGCAGACAGGAAATTGCAATCACATTTGAAAGACCCGGATAATCCCTGGCTAAAATTCACTTTTAAGATTTGGAATGACGTAAGTAGAGAGAACAAACTAACCAAGACTGAAATGATGTTAAGATGGTGCACTTACGACACAGAATTTCTACCAAACCGTAATGACACAAGATTTCAAAAATGGACGTCAATGGGGCTCACTTCATACTTCACATTTAACCACAAGGGGGAGCTAGCAGACTTCCAAACCCTTAAATCAAAAAATGGGTTAAATAACCAAGACTTTTTTAGGTACCTACAGTTGAGACATAGATATAATGAAATTTTAAGGACCAAGACTGATAAGAAGGTACCGGTTGTTGGAGACTATGTGGAAATGAAGAGGCTAATCGTTATCATGTATTCTGGGCCTGCCCAAAAGTTACCCCATTTTGGAAAGACACACATAAGTGCCTGGAAAAGATTTTCTCTACCCATGTCCCCTTTGACTTCCTGTACATGTTCTGAGGTTTGGAAATTCCTAACATAGCCTCATTTGCAGATAAATACTTAATGAGAATTGTACTATTGTCAGCAAAGAAAGTCTTAACGAGAAAATGGCTCCAAACAGACATACCAAAAATTCAGGATTTACATGATACGGTATACCAGATATTTATGATGGAAAGGATTACCATGTCTTTACGACTACAAAGAGATAAATTTGATAAATACTAGCTTAAATGGACCCAATATACAGGAAATCAAAGGAGAGACTTTAAGTAATCTATCCCATTGAAGGGAAGAAAAGAGCAAAACCGAAAAATTTAATAACGCTTGTCCACTGTTCAGTTTGTCTACATGTTATTTTTTATACTGCAAAAAAAAAACTTATGGGAAGATTAATCAAGGGCATTTTCTTGTGTATTACTTTTTATTTACCTTTCTTTTTATTCTATTTGAATGATGGCAAATTCTAAGCTTTTACTAATTTTTATTCCCTTGTAATAAAGTACTGCTCTCAATGTAAACAATCTGACCAAGATCACCAATAAAAATATAATTGAAAAAAAAACAAAACTGTTTTATAACAACACTGCAAAATTATGAGGGGGAAAAAGGTGCATGCAAAAAGTAACAAAAAAGGAGATGGTCCTACTTATGTGATTATCTAAACTGTAGAATTTACAGAAAATGCATATTGCAATATATATCATTATCGTGATATAAGATGACTTATACCGTGATATGAAATTTTTGTCATATCACATAGCCCTGTTTTCACATTCAGATTTATCCTCCACACAGGAAATATCTGGGTTGCATTTCAAGGTGTTTGTTACTAATACAGGGTGCTGTCGTGCCATCTGTCTCTGAGCCCACGGGTGTTCGTTCGCGGTACCAAGGCCTTAATAGCAGCGCTAAGGCGACAGGGCATCCGTTTGGTAATACACTTAGACGATTGGCTCATCCTGGCACGATCAGGACCGCAGGCTGTGACGCACACAGCTGTTGTCATCCAGCACCTGACTGAGCAGGGGTTTGTAATAAATAGAGAGAAAAGTGTGCTCTCTTCGACACAGAGAATAAACTTTCTGGGTTTATCAATAGACTCTCGTGTCTTTCACAGCTCACCTGTCAGCGGAGCAAGTGGAATCGTTCAGAGCATGCCTCCTTCATTTCCAACCTCGTGCATACGTCCCTTTCAGACTGTGCTTCTGACTGCTGGGTCTGATGGCCTCAGCAATCCTGGTGATTTGACTTGATTGCCTGTATATGAGGGATTTCCAATGCTGGGTGGCCTCCCTCAGGTTGGATCCTGTGCTTCATGGCGCATGCAGGGTGCCGTTGAATATGAAATGCGTAATAGCGCTGCACCATTGGTGGCACCCATCCTTCCTGGTACAGGGGGGGGCCGCTTGGCACAGTCCAAGCCCAGAAGGTCATCACCACAGATGCGAGTTTGACGGGCTGGGATGGAATACACGAGGATCGTGCTGCAAGGGGTCTTTGGAGGGATGCCCTGCAGCGAGTGCACATAAATTATCTGGAGCTTTTAGTGGTGTTTGTCACACTGAAGCATTTCCTCCCATTCCTCTGTGGACATCATGTCTTAGTGAGGACGGGCAACACGATCGCTCTTTCTTACATCAATCGTCAGGGGAATTTACGGTCCAGACGGTTGCACATGTTGGCATGCAGACTGATCCTGTGGAGCAGCGATCAATTCCTGTCTCTCAGGGCCACACACATCTTGGGTGTCCTGAATTGCAGAGTGGATCTCCTTTCCAGGAGTGCTCCTGCATTCGGGGAGTGGGGGCTGCACTTCATGATAGTGGAGCAGATTTGGAAGAGGTTTGGCCGGGCTGAGGTGGACCTGTTCGCGTCAAAAGAAAACACGCAGTCTTCTCCATACGCAATCAGAGCACGCCTCTCGGGATAGATGCTGTCACGCATGTATACCCCCCCCCCCTCCCCGTTCTTTATCCCCCCCCGGTCTTGAGTTCCCCAACCCTGGCCAGGGTGAGGGAACATCGTCACAGGCTAATCCTGATAGCTCCTCACTGGCCAACGATGCACTGGCTAGCGGAGATTTAAGTTGAGATAAGATAAGATAAGATAAGCCTTTATTAGTCCCACAATGGGGAAATTCCAGGATTGCAACAGCACAGGGATAGCAACACTCAGAGCAACTATCAGGAGGCAAGAAAAAAAACAAGGGCAGCAAGTATACATATGTACATATAAACATAAATATATAGACACACGGTGTGGAGCATTGTAGCTAGATGGAATAAATATGTAAATATATAAACACACAGTGTGGAGCATTGTAGCTAGATGGAATAGATATGTAAATATATAAACACACACACAGTGCGGAGCATTGTAGCTAGATGGAATAAATATGTACATATATAAACACAGTGCGGAGCATTGTGGCTAGATGGAATAAATATGTAAATATATAAACACAGTGCGGAGCATTGTAGCTAGATGGAATAAATATGTAAATATATAAACACACTGTGGAGCATTGTCGCTAGATGGAATAAATATATAAATATATAAACACACACAGTGCGGAGCATTGTAGCTAGATGGAATGAAACAGCATAACCATCTACTTAGTTATCCTACATGGTATGATTATGTACCCATACATATTGTCACCCTCCGTAGCTACCGATATTTTCCTAGTTGTATACCGGAGGGGACCATTGTGTAAGTCTATTGCGTCTTTTGCATTCAATACTATTAGGTTGTCACGTCTTTTTGCTATCTCTGCGAGCAGCCCTGCTTATGTTATACAGTCTGACAGCCGTTGGTAGGAAGGACCTGTGAAACCTCTCAGTTGTGCACCTAGGATGATGTAGTCTGCTGCTAAATGAGCTCCTTAGTGCATTCAGTGTGTCCTGCATAGGGTGTAACTCGGACTCCAGCAGAGATGACAGTTTAGCCACCATCCTTCTCTCTCCCATCTCCTCCACTGTGTCAAGGCACTGCCCCAGGACAGAGCTAGCTTTCTTGATCAGTTTGTTCAGTCTCTTCCTATCGGCTGCTGTAATGCCACTGCCCCAACAGACCACTCCAAAAGTGATGGCTGATGCCACCACCGTGTCGTAGAATGTCTTCAGCAGCGCCCCCTGTACACCAAAAGACCTGAGTCTCCTTAGTAGGAACAGCCTGCGCTGTCCCTTCTTGTAGGGTGCGTCAGTATTGTGTGACCAGTCTAGTTTATTGTTCAGATGAACACCCAGGTACTTGTAGGATGTCACCATCTCAATGTCTGTTCCCTGGATGTTTACTGGTGCTGTGGGGGTTGTCCTTGCCTGCGGCAGTCCACCACCAGCTCCTTAGTTTTCCTCGCGTTGATCTGGAGGCAGTTCCGATGGTACCAGTCCACGAAGTCCTGGATAAACCCTCTGTACTCAGCTTCATCTCCGTTGGAGATGGATTCCGCTTATCTTATCTTATCTTATCTTAAGATAAGATAAGATAAGCCTTTATTAGTCCCACAACGGGGAAATTCCAGGATTGCATCAGCACAGGGATAGCAACACTCAGAGCAACAATCAGAAGGCAAGAAAAAAAACAAGCGAGCAAGAGCAGCTAATATACATATGTACATATTACTATAAAATATATATATATACACACACAGACACACAGTGCAGAGCATTGTAGCTGGATGGAATAAATATATGAATATGTAAACACAGTGCGGAGCATTGTAGCTAGATGGAATAAATATGTAAATATATAAACACCCACAGTACGGAGCAATGTAGCTAGATGGAATAATATGTAGATATATAAACACACAGTGCGGAGCATTGTAGCTAGATGGAATAAATATATAGATATATAAATATAAACACACCCAGTGCGGAGCATTGTAGCTAGATGGAATAAATATGTAAATATATAAACACACACAGTGCAGAGCATTGTTGCTAGATGGGATGAAACAGCACAACCGTCTACTTAGTTATCCTACATGGTATGATTATGTGCCCATACCAGGTCTGAATGGCTTCCTCCCTGCCATCGGATCCAACTCACCACCAGGTGGTGATCAGTTGACAGCTTTGCACCTCTCTTTACCCGGGTGTCCAAGACATACGGTCGCAGGTCTGATGGCATGATAACAAAATCGATCATTGACCTGCGACCTAGGGTGTCCTGGTGTCAGGTGCGCATATGGACACCCTTATGCTTGAACATGGTGTTCGTTATGGACAAACTTTGGTTAGCACAGAAGTCCAATAACTGAACACCACTCGGGTTCAGATTGGGCAGGCCGTTCCTCCCAATCACCCCCCTCCAGGTTTCACTGTCGTTGCCCACGTGCGCATTGATGTCCCCCAGTAGGACAATGGAGTCTCCAAGAGGAGCACCCTCCAGCACCCCAGTCACAGACTCCAAAAAGGGTGGGTACTCTGAAACATCATTTGGTGCATAGGCACAAATGATGGTCAGGACCCGTTTCCCAACCCAAAGGTGCAGGGAAGCAACCCTTTCGTCCACCGGGGAAAACTCCAATATAGAGGCAGCAAGGTGGGGGGATACAAGAATACCCACCCCTGCTCGTCGCCTCTCGCCCGGGGCAACTCCAGAAGAGGCCAAGCTCCAGCCCCTCTCCAGGAAACTGGTTCCGGAACCAGAGCTGTGTGTTGAGGTGAGGCCGACTATATCTAGCCAGTATCTCTCAACCTCATACACCAGCTCAGGCTCCTTCCCCACCAGAGAGGTGACATTCCATGTACCAAAAGCCAGTTTAGAAAGCTTGGGATCAGTCCGCCAAGGTCTCCGCCTTTGACCACCACCTGATCCACATAGCACCGGACCCCATGATCCCTCCTGCAGGTGGTGAGCCCACTGGAGGGCGGACCCATGTAACTCCTTCGGGCTGAGCCCGGCCGGGTCCCATGGGTGGACACCCGGCCACCAGACGCTAGCCTTCGAGCCCCTCCCCCAGGCCTGGCTCCAGGGTGGGGCCCCGGTAACCCCATACCGGGCGGGGTACACTGAATCCTTGATCTAGAATTTATCATGAGAGTCTGTTGGATCGTTCTTAGTCTGGCCCTTAACCCAGGACCAGTTTGTCTTGGGTGACCCTATCAGAGGCAAATTGCCCTGGACAACATAGCTCCTGGGATCACTGGGGCACGCAAACCCCCCACCACGATAAGGTGATGGTTGTATTTTTGTCATCCATTATTATTATTATCATAAGTATTCCCCTGGTCCTCGGTTTATTTAGTAGTGTTTATGATGTTATTCTCTGTTTATTCTTAGTTTTTAGGTTTGCTCTTATTTTGAAGTCATTCCTGTTCCATTTCATGTTCATGTAGCCTTGCACCCTCTGGGATTAATAAAGTATACAGAATACAAAAAAAAAATGCTATTTATGTTTCTGTCTCCCACCTCTCATCAATTGTAAGACTCTCCCCCAAAAGGTACACTCCAGTATGGTTTTTACTTTCAGTTTCGTTCTTTTTAGGTTTCACGTTTAGCGGCTGTCCAGCCTCCTGAGCTGGAAAAGCAGCACTGCAGCGGCTGCTGTTGCACGACACACATCCTTCTGCTTGGTTCTTCACAGAATTCAGCATACTCCTTTGCCGTGATACTTTGGCAAGTGTTTTATCAAGTTGGTGGTGTAAAATTGTGAATGCTGGTATCACAGAGCAGCATACTGAGGCGAGTCCCACAGACAGGCTCCAGTGACATGTCACATTTGTTGTCGCTGTCTATAGAAGCCCCGCATAGCGCGGCTAAGAACGTGATCGTGCCTTCATTTTATTATTATTAATGTATTGGATCGGTAAATTACTTTTATTTCTTACTTATAATGGCTGGATCAAACCTGATACCGATACGACAGATCAGATCGGCTCATCCCTTGTGCTTATATGGACAGGACAAGGGGGCTCAGAAAGAGTGACCAGCTCTTCCATGTCCTGGGCCAAACCTCATACCGGTAGGCCAGTCACTAAGCAGCAGCTCGCCCACTGGATTGTGGAGGCGAACGCTCTGGCATACTCAGCACAGAGCCTCCAGACACCAATGGGCCTGAGGGCTCACTCCACTCGTGCCTTGGCGGCCTTGTGGGCTCCATTTAAGTGGGTTTCCTTTGGGGACATTTGTGAAGCGGCGAGCTGGCCCTCACCTCTCACTTTTGTTTGGTTTTATAGGATGGATGTCTCTGCTTTGAGCATGGCTCGGGCAGTGCTCATTCCAGGACCCCTAGGCAGCGAGGTTGCTGCTCAGTGCTGATAATTGTTGAGATAGGCTCGTCTGGCAATAAGGGAGTCTCCATATCCCATAGTGAGACATCGAAACGAGTACTATGAAGAAGAACTTAAGGATATGGCTGTATCCCCGGTTCTTGGAGTAGTATGAATGAGTTGTCTCACCAGACAACCCTTCTTGTTGGGTGAAGCGAGAAGAGGTGCTTATCTTGAATAGGTTCAGGTTCAGGTTCAGGTTACTTTATTTGTACCCGTAGGTAGACTTGTTTTGCAGTTGGTGACATCCATATTTACAAGCCACTAATTACATTCAACATAGACACAAACACAGGCACACATCTTACAAAATAGGTAAATATAAAATATGTACAATATAATTTTTATAGCTTGTTCAACTCTTTGACAGCAGCAGGGACAAAGCTGTTTTTGTAGCGCTGGGTTCTACTTTTTGGGACAGCAAACCTCCATCTGGAGGGAAGAAGCTGAAAGTTGCAGTGCAAAGGGTGGGAGTCATCATTTAAAATCGAGTCGGCCATCCTCTGTACTTGTCTGGTGTACAGGGATGTCAGGCTCAGCTGTGACTCACCAAGCAAACGACTGGACCATCTGACTACCTGATCCAAGGATTTCCTCTGTTTCAGTTTTATCTGACCAAACCATGACATTAAAGAAAAGGATAAAACAGATTCAATAAAAGCCCGATAGAACATAGTCATTATGGTTCGGTCAGTTTGGAAGCGTGCAAGTTTCCTCAAACAATGCAAATTTTGCTGACCCTTTTTGCACACCCTTTCACAGTTCACCTCAAAGTTCAATCCACTATCAATAATCGTCCCAAGATATTTGTACGATTGTACACATTTGGTGGTCTGGCCTTTTAGTATGGTGACTTTGTGCCTGTGCTGCGAGACACACACACTGTCTCCTATTTGAGAGCTGGAGGAACGAGGCTTCAGCCTGCTCACACTATGGGCTGGAGCCGAGTTCTGATGAAGGCGGGTGATAATAAAGCTATTTAAAAATCCAACGCTGCCTTTATTTTATCATCCTCTTCACTGGATGATAGTGAATAAAGTGTGTAAAGAATAAAGCTACGTCATAGCATGGGCTTCTCATAAGAGGTGATTATGCGAGGCATGGCGTCGTAATCATCAGCCAATCAGGATTGGTATAATGAGATGAATGCTTCTGAGGTATATGCAGGAGGGGCGTATCCCATAGTGAGACATCTCACTCATACTGCTCGAAGAACCGGGGATACAGCCGTATTCTTAAGTTTTTCCAAATAAAATTAATAATTGCTGTCATATTTTCATGTCTGTAGGTCTGTAGGTAAGACATGTAATTTAAAAGAGGATTTCTTGCTCACATAGCCAAAAACTGAACACGTACATGGGGCTGAAAAGTTCATAGGCTGAAATAGGGCTGTCACGGTAGAGGAATTTCCCTTGTGGTGATGGTGGATAGTTCAACACCATGATATGCGGTATTATTGCATATGTTTTTAGGACCCTGTGGTCTCGTAATTTAAACAGGGTTCATAACTTATGTTTTAAGCCAACTTTATTGTCATTCAGTCCAATGATGTACAGCAGAATGAAATTACGTTTCTCTTATCTACAATGTTAATCACATATATAGAATCAGAGGGGTTGCTGCCATGCAAGGTGCCGCCACATTTCCCTTCTCCTTCCCATTATTGCTGAGCACCAAGCTGGATGGCAGGAAGTTCCACTTTTATATGGTCTTCGGTATGACCTGGCCGGGATTTGAACCCGGGCCTCCCGGGTGTGGGGCGGCTGTTCTACCAACTAAACGATGGAAGCTGTGAGAAACTCCCTGCAGCTCCACTCTCAACTTTATGTGCATGTGTTACAATTGTGCGGAGCTCCGGTCTTTCTAGGCATGAACTGCTGATTCTGTTAAAAAACCCCAACCTTGATTATTTTCATAAAGCAGTGGCAGTAACTCCAGTATTTCAACTACAGGGTGTGTGGACTGGAGACTGCAGCGACATTCAACTTATTTTAACAGGACAGCCTCCGTACAGGAGGCGTTGCTCTTGTCTCCGTGATTTTTGGATTTTTGCCACTGTCCGAAAAATCATGTGCAAGCAAGCAATGCACTATGCAGTAGTTGTTTTGCTCTCGGAGCTCAGTTGTCAGGATGATAGAAAAATTCCATATTATGTACATTATTATTGATATTAATAATGTATTATATTTGAGAAGTATCATACCTTTCATATGCCATGTTTAATGTTTATATGTGCATTCCATGTGTGGAATAAGTTCATAGATTCTTGGCATGTTTCTGTGAGCAGTTTCAGAGAGTTCAGACTGAAGATCAGTACAGGATCAATACATGCGTAAGGAATGATCTAAGCCACTTTTTATAATCTCTTTGACATGTCCTGTTTCGGGTCACAGGAATGCACAGGAACTCCTCAGGCTGTATAGGTCAGCTTGTATAGATTAGGTATATAGACATTCTGTTAGTTTTATGGACCTCATGTGCATGTCTCCAGAGTGTCTGTGACGTTTCCCCGGATAAGCTTTGATTATCAGGACTATCCCGTTCTGTCCCTTCCCTTATCCTCATCTTCCCTCTCCTTTCTCCTACCTGTATATATATCAGACCTAAAGAAATGAATCCTTTAGAGATTCTAGGTGTGTCTGAATGCCATGCTTTGTAATTTGTAAGTGGCCATTGGGGTGACACCTTATATATTTTTGTAATAAATGTACATAAATCCAACTTTCCACCTGATTTCTGACTTTGAATAATTTAAGCTCAAAATTATTCTAACACAGGATCATAAACTGCTCAGAAGGAAATAACACGCTTTGTGCCCGTTTAGTGCTCACTGTCATGGCTGTATTCAGCAGTTCGTCCAAACGCTTTCGCCACTATCTGTCTGCTGGAGTCCGTCTGGAGAGTCCCCTATATGGTGCTGGTGGTGGCAACACCCGGTGCTGTGGAAGCTTCCACAGTACCGGGTGCAAACATGCTGTTGGCATTAAAAATACACTTAACATTTAACAATTTATTTAATAGTCAATAGGGGCACATAAGTGAATGAGATATAGCCCCACACAAAAAAATGAACACTGCGGTTGTTGCGGTTGCTCGTTATCCTCAGCAGTAGGCTTGTCCATAGCGCGGTACTACATAATTGCAGTTATTGCGACAGCCCTAGGCTGAAAAGTTCATAGTGGTCAAATTTGACCAAATGTGATTTATTTTTCGACATCAGGTGCTTTCGGACAGAGAAGTTCTAAGAACTGCTTAGTTAGTTCTATGAACTACCCTCCCCCATGGGAACCTTTTGGTTTTGCATTTGCAGAGGCAGTGAGGGGGTGTGGTAGGGACTGATGCGACGCAGGATCTGCGACAGTGACGTGTACTTAAGTGCCACACTTAACAACAACAGTCGAAGCATGGAGGGAGAGGAGGACCTTGCAGTGTTCATGTTCTGCATCGTGACAATTGTACAAATGGGGCATCTAATGTTGAGGTACCATGAGCTCTTGTAGAGACGAAGGCGAAGACTTATTTGCCGTATCATGGCAGAAGAAATAAGAGCAGGGCACCACGGACAAAGTAGTCTCCCCTTCGCTCCACACGCTTCTTCCATCGGTGTTGCAGCGTTTGGAACCTTGCGGTTGAAAAATAAACCACATTTGGTCAAATATGACAATTATGAACTTTTCAAACCCCCCCCCCCCCCCAATATAATCTGCTATTTTTCCCAACTTGTAAAAAGCTGAACTCCTGCTTGCTTCTCAGCTCCTCCGTCTTCCTCCAAGAGAGTCAAGTCGGGGTTTCAATGCTTAGCCTGATTGGTTAATTTTATAACCAATCAGGCTAAGCAGGAATACTTGCGTAGCTACAAACGCTCTGTCCAAATCTGCCTTTTTTGGGGGTGGGGGTGGGGTGGGGTGGAGCTCAAGCAGACATTCCACAGCAGAAAAGCACATACTTGGGAGTTTGGAATGATTTTGCTCTTGATAAGTCTTGTAAATCACAAGAAATATGTTACAGACATGTTAACAGAAAAACTTGATTTTTGCCACAGTGTCACTTTAAACAAAAGGCAGATTAAAAATTAGTGTGTAGTTACCAAAAACTCCTGGATCAAGTGGTGGCTTTTTGAGTACCTTTAATTACAGCAATTTTAAAAGCCTGTAGTATGTGACCTAATGCTAATGATGAATTAATTATTAGAAGAATAGAGTTGCCAGTAAATGGGATGACCTCTTTGAATAACCTAGTAGGAATGGGGTCTAATAAACAAGTTCATGGTTTAGTGAGTAAATAATTTTTTCTAACTCTAAAAGGTCAGTTGGAGTAAACTGTCCAAAGTATTTAAATTAATGATGAAAAGGATCTGACTGATTTTATCTCTGATAGATGAAATTTTATTATTGAAGTTCATAATGTCCTGACTAGTAAGCTCCAAAGGAATGCTGGGTGTGACAGAGTCTTGACTCTTTGTCAGCCTGGCTACAGTGCCAATAAGAAACATGAGGTTTTTCTTGTTCTTTTACAGAATAATAAGTTGTTCTAGCTTTCCTAAGAGATTTTTTTTTTATGAATTAGAAGTTGATTTCTCCATGCTAAATAAAATTCATGTAATTTAGTGGAGCACCATTTTCTTTCTAATTGATGAGTGTTCTGTTTTAAACTGCGAGTTTCTTTGTTGAACTAAGGAGTCAGAAATCTCTGATTAGACTTTTTCTTTTTTAAAGGAGCCACCATGTCTAGTCGGATGCAGAGAAGCTGTAACACTGTCTACCATGTTATCAACTACAGGAGTAAAGTCTTCATAATTTCAAGCTGAAGCAGTTTGAAAAATTCACATTCTCTCTCAGTTGTCAGCAGGACCAGAGCTTTTTGCATGTCTTTGACCTGCAGAGTGAATTAATATAACCTTTTATAATTGCATCCATTTACACATTTTCCTTTTCCTTCTCAGAATGGAGGTGGATGACTGTTACTCCACTCTGGAGGACGAGTTTGGCGTTTCTTTGGATGAGCTGAAAAAATACCTTGATGAAGCTTTGGAGAAGAGTGAGATTGTGCAAAAGAAAAAGGCTCAGTTAGCAGAATTCCAAAAATATGTAGAGAAGAAAGAGGAGGAGGCGGCAAAGACGGAGAAGCTCTTCACTGATGCAAACCAGTATGAGCAAGTTTCGTGTCTTATTTTCATCCAGTATTGTTACAATTTGTGTTTTTTCTGGCTCATGTATTTCCTCCTCATTCTTCTTAAGGTCTCTATTGGAGTGTGAGAAACTTTTGAAGGAACTTTACCGAAATAATGATCTTGTATACCGAGAGAGCAGCTCAGAAGATGAGGGAAGTGCAGTAGGAGTGTTGTCCTCTGAAGTCATTGAGATAGATGATGACGATGATGATGACGTCATTGCAGTCGGCTGTTGTAAGTCATGCTGTTTATCATGAGCTGGAGTTGGCATTTAGTGCTGCCATGCAATGTAAACTATTGTGTACCTAATTATCTCTTTTCCTCATTAGTGGTTCCTCCAAAAAAGACACTAACTCCTGCTAGAGATCCAGCGGTAAGAACAAACTCTATTGATATTTTGTGTCATCACTTTAACAGTCTGAGAGATTATTAGCTGCTTTAAATCTTGCACATCATGGTTTCTCTGAATTCAAGGATAAGAAACATCTGTTTAAACAGTGGCTGAAATCTCATACAGCTCCTGGTCAAGTTGTGATATGTGAAAATGAGCATTGCACCATAATCCTACTTTGAGCAGTGTTAACTAATGTATTTTTGGTTGCCTAATGCTGTACATATTGCAGCTAGAAATTATGCATTGTATTTTTTCTTAATTAACCTTTATTCTTACCAGGAAAGACTTTAACTTTGGATTTACACTGACTCCGGATACAGTCCATTACAAATGTGATTCGGTCTCCACAGCAAATGGTTCCCATTCTCGTCAATTTTCTAATCCCCACCTGATCCAGACCACTGCGGAATGAACCTGGCTCGTCAGATTCGGTTTGCTTATGAAACGCAATGAGCCTGTTTTTGACAGATGCCGGATCCAATCTGCAAGGAAATGCCACAGTATTTAATAGCCATTTGTTCACTAAACAGTCCCTCCAGGATTTCGCGGGATGTTTTTATGATTGCTGTGGCCCAAAAAGCCTGAATTTGCGGGAACTTTTTAAAAAAAAAAAAAGTTGCAACAAATGTTGCAATGTTTTTAGAGTGTTTTTTGCACTAAAAGTTGTGGGAAGAATTACAAATTTTAAAGCAGATGTTTTTTTCCTGTTTACTGCAGTGATATTCTATAAAACAATACAAGAAAAGCACAGGATTGTCAAAAATTTCCTGTTACAGTGATTTGTAAATTAAACTTCTGCTATACAGAAAAACTCTTGTGCAACTGCAAATACAGTCTTTAACACAATACCCATTACAACAGCTAAATTGCATTGAATGCATGTTAAGAGTATAGATTTGGAAATTATTGGCAGCACTCCCTATGGTCCCCACCCACTCGGTACCAAGCAGAGAGGAAAAAATAATTTATTCTGTTGCTTTGTATTGTCTATTGGAGTCTGTGTTTTTCTGAAAAAAAAAAAAAAATACAGACAATATTCTCTCTTTCCATGCCTAACTCCTACCTGTCTTTCTGCTGCACGTTGGTCTTGACACACACACTTTTCTCTTCAGACACACATCTTTCATTTACAGCGGGACGGCGAGGGTGAGGAGGGTGGGTGTGTTTGTCCGTCCAGACCGGAGATTCACAGCTTTCAAGCTCATTGACCAGATGTAGTAATGATTTTACCTCTAAAGATGTGTAAAATGTTCAAACATTGGCTGTAGTGTTAGATTTGCTCGTTGGGTTTGTGGTTTTACGGTGTCTTCACTCACGCACGCTCCCACGACGGGGTGCTTTTGGGGCAGGCGGATGTTTTTCAGCACAAACCCAGCGCTTTGTACACGCGGTAAGGATGGAGACGTGGCGAGACGTCCATCGACAGGCTGGGGGAGACGGAGGAAGGGACAGTGTTGGAAACTCTTGGGTGTGTTTTTTTTTAAAATCACACACACTCTGTTTTGATGTGTTCCATTAGTACTCACTGTAAACACGGAAGTGAACGTGGTACAGCGATGCATTTGGTTGGTTAGACTGAGCATTTGAGCGTCGGTCAGAGACAAATTTGATTGGTGAAACTGGTGGAAGTTGATGAGGATTGGCCAAAATTGCAGGAAAGTTGAAAGGTCACGCAATAGTTGCGCTGACTGGCTGATTTTGCGTGAATTGGTGCGATCACAGCATCGCGAAATCCTGGAGGGACTGATTAAAAACGATTTCAGGATCATCCGTTGTTTTCTGAGGTCTACTCTTCCCCCACTGTCTCGAAGAAGGTAAAAACTTGACTTGACATACAAAGAATTAAAATTAACAGGCTAATTACGTTTTATTTAGAGCCCAAAAATCCAGGTGGAGAGCCGCTACATCACACTTGTTAGTTATCACATGATTGCGATCGGTTCATTTCGGTCACTCTCGGGTCTTTCTCGAGATCTTGCGTTTTATTGTATAATCCCCACGTGATCTTGTATTTTGAAATCTGCTCTTATCCATGCTGCTGCAAAACAAAAAAAGTTGGTCCATCCGTACTGCATCAGTAAAGGACTGCATCCGGAGTCAGCGTAAATGCTGGGTGTGAATGGATTCTTATCTACAGTGTCAACCTGGAAAGTGTCAGAAAACAGTTGAAACGGATGATTTTCAGAACTACAAAAACAGTCATAACTGATAACTTAATATTAAGAAATTCAGAAAAAGTTTGCAGTACCTTAATTTCATACATGTGAAAAAAAGACTAGTCCTCTCTCTCCTATCGTGTGTGTGTGTGTGTGTTATAGGTCACCTAAAACTGCTAAAGAGATGTGCATAGAAGAAAAGGTGTTTAAAGCTTTTATTGTTGCTTTTCTGTGAGTCACTATCAGAGATGCAGTTACTGAAATACTTAAAAGAAAGACTATTCTCACTCCACTCTAAAAAGCAAAAAGCTTTCATAACATTCTTGATCACTGTATTACAGTAACTCTCTACCTTAGTGGTTAATGGATATTGTTCACAATTTTTAGGAAAAATGTAAAACGCTAATTAATGATCTGAAATTTTGCATTACACCGCATATGTTTCTCATTGAATTTTGTGTTGCCAAAGTTCTGTTAAATTTACACAGCATAGGCTAGATTAAGCTATTTATGCATGATGATGAAATGTGTGGTTATATCAATAAATGACCATATGTATTGTATGTATACCGTATATAAATATGGAGGACATGGCACCACTTACTTTCTTTTTGGAAAAGTAAAGCGCTACTTCGTTGATATACTGTAGGGTGCTGCCATCTTGCTCTGGTGACATCCTTTGGAGCCAGAGTCTGTACTTAAAAGTGTTGAATTCCTGTCCATATGGCCGTCCATTACTTTTAGCAGCAGATAATTGGTAGCTCCCTCATCCAATCATGACCACACCTAACTTAATCTGAAAAATGAACCCATGCACATGCATTATCATGTTAAGAACTACCTACAAGGATAGAAACCTTTTTTTGGAAAAAAAAAATTGAGGATTATCTTTTGGTTTGGCAAAGTGGAATACCACCTTCCACCACAATGATGGTGGATGGTGGGGATTAAAGTCTTACTGCAGCCAGCCACCAGAGGGCAATATAGTTGTGTAATTTTACTTTCCATATTTGTGTATAGTTTACAGTATGTACCTAAATGACATGATGCATTAATGGATGTTATTCAGGTACAAACACCTAGAATCTAATATGCTGAAAAATCAGATAGTGCATTATAATAAATAATGAATAAATAAATAAATCAAATAATGCATTAATGTAAGTAGAACTGGGCAATAAGTCAGTTTTAAATCTGTATTTGCATATGTCTGTTTGGAAGGTTTTTTTTAATAAAAATCGACACACACAAAATGTATGTTTTATTTTCATCCCCCTTCCCCCCCCCCCATTTTATGCTGGACTAAATACAGCAGCCTCCAGGGCTAAGCGCCTCCCCCACCCCGCCTTTCTCCAACACAAACCTGCATGAAACATAGCGGCGCACCTGGAGAAAAGGGAGCCTCTTGTTGCTAAAAAAAGGCAGTTTTACCTCTGTGATATGGAATTTGTTCAGGTTTACAGTCTCTGATGACGAACATTACATAACTGACGATTGGAGTTGTAAGTGTTCAACACAGATTTGTTTACAGTTGCTGTGGTTACATGGTGGTGAAGTAATTTTAGAATGGGGATCAAACTCCAGCCAGACTACATGGTTTTTTCAAGAGCCAGTGAGGCACTTTAATTTATTTTACAAAAAGTAAGATGGGTTTACACATTGTGTATTCAATTTCGATGATAGAGGAACCCTTTAGTTTTTGTTATTATAAGTTAATTTTTTAAAAGGTGGGATTCATCTTTGATCAAAGCTTTATTAAAAAAAGGCTTTATTTTTTGGTTTGCAGTTGATTCCCAGTATGGGGGACAATTGGGGATGGGAATTGTGAGGAACCTCGTGATTCAATTCGGGTCATGATTCTTGGGTCACGATTCGATCCTATCATGATTCAACGATAATCACGAAATGGCGATGATCGAGTATCATGATCCCATATATTTCATTTTTTTTTTTTTTTACCTTATTCAACCTCAAATCATACCCCAAAGTAAAACTGTTGAGATCTCTTTCATATAATAAAGCATTCTCGGGGCTTCATTTTCCGCGGAGACACATCTTTGCACACATGGAGGGTGGTGGATGGTGTTTGGAATTGACTCCCACTCCAGATACGTCTAGCTGACTCTATGGACTCTTAAAAAAACAACTGAAAACTTTTTTGTTTAACAAGGATTTCCTTTGAGTTTCAACTGCTTTTTAATAGTAAGTCTGATTGTATTTTTAGAATGATTTTTATCTATCAACTTCCCTTTATTCCATTTTATTTTGCAGTGCTTTGTGACTGTGTGTATGAAAAACGCTTCATAAGTAAACTTTACTTACTTGACGCTTGGAGAAAAAGCTTCATCCTGATGTCTTTTTAGCTTCGCCGTTGCTAATGCTGCTCCAAGACCTGTGTGGCCCGCTGTATTCCGAGTGTTTTTTCTTTTTTTTGTGCAGCACTTCTTGTGGGTTGTGTGTCATGCCAAGGTCTTTCCTTCCGTCTTTGTTATAAAATCCAAAAAAGTCCCAACATTTGAGCTAACTTTGAGCTAAGTGCTTCCTAGCTTTGAAAGCTGGCTGCAAATCTCCGAGACAAGCTGTGACTTCACTTGACTGGGTGTTTGCTTTGTGCCATCTAGTGAACTGAAAACACCCCAGATTAACTGATTACCCAAAAGTATATGTGTGCACATTTTTTTAAAATAAAAGATCAATCCATGCATTTATGGATCGATGCATTGTCGCCAGTGCCAAGTATCGTGATCCATCACTGAATCAATCTTTTTTCCTACCCCTAGGGACAATGGTTTTGTTTGTAGTTAATGAGTAAATTTATATATATATATATACACACATACAGCGGGGAAAATAAGTTGAACACTGCAACATTTTTCTTATTAAACATATTTCTGATGCAGAAAATCTGAGATTTTCACCACATATCAGTAACAACCCAATTAATCCATACATACAAAGAAATCAAGGTAACTGTGTTCACAAAGCAAGTTATATTTAATAAAGTGGAATGACACAGGGAGTAAATATTGAACATGTGAAGAAAAAGAGGTACAAAAAGGCATAGAAAGCCAAGAAACCAACTGAAATCCATCAGAATTTAGGAAGCTATCCCATCCCCCATCAGTGCAAATTAATTTCAGCTGGTTAAGTCCTGACTGATAGCCTTTAAAAAGGTCTGTGAATATGAGATTGACACACCACAAAGAAATCATGATGGGTAGAAGCAGAGAGCTCTTTTTAGACCTTTGTAGCCTTAATGTTGCAAAACATAATGATGGCATTGGTTACAGGCACATTTCTAAATTGCTGAATGTTCCAGTGAGCACTGTTGGAGCCATGATTCGGAAGTGGAAAGAATCATTTTACCATAAACCAGCCATGACTAGGAGCTCCTTGCAAGATTTCCAGGGATGGCAATTTTCCGCCGATCCTCGGATTTCCGCCGATTTATTTTCAAATTGATCATTTCTGTGAATCGTCTAAATCCATTGAGAAAATTTTAGGGGGGTAGGGTACCTTATTGTTACCGATTTTAGCGAGAATCAACATGATTACATAAGCGCTCGGCGCTTCCCCGGGTCAAGTCTCCCGCGATAACCCGGATGTACTCAAGCTACTGCTGTATTGTAAACAGCCCTGCGATTGGATAGTTGCAAACGATTGGACCAATCAAATGGCTCGTATGCTTTGTCAAAAATTCATGGCGGCTTGTTCTCAGGGATGTGATTTTTCTGGTAATTCGCCGAATTCCGCTTTATTTTATCTTCCAGGAAGATAAAGTACGTTAAGTACGTTAGCGGCTTGTGGTCCACGAACGCAGTGAAGGTGCGCCCTTTCAGGCAGAACTGGAAGTGGTGTATGGCCAGGTGGAGAGCCATTAACTCTCTCTCGAACACGCTGTATTTACGCTCACTGTCGTGCAAAGACCTGCTAAAAAAAAGGTGAGCGGCTGCCAAGAACCGGCAACACATTGCTCCACGACAGCCGCTATGCCCATGTCCGAGGCGTCGGTAGTGAGCGCTGTTTAACCTCAGAACGCCTGCTCCCGTTCAGAAGTCCAGTCGACTCTGTCCGCCGGTTTCCGTTTCTTGAGTGCGGCGTACAACGGCTGTATGAGCTGGGCTGCGCGGGGGAGGAAACGGTTATAAAAGTTAACCATCCCCAAAAACTCCCGCAGCGCCCTGACATTGATGTTGAGGAGAAAAAAATAGCAAAACAATTTAGTTACATTACTTTTATGATTCCAAACAGTTTGAAATTGACATTGCACAGTGGATATTGACTCATAACTTTTGAATATTTCTAAGACTTGGCTACATCAGTGATTGTGCAAAATGAACTGCTCAAGACTCAATGGAGATTGAAACTGGTGATCTGAAATGAATGCTGAAATTATAAAAAGTAATGGTATGTTGGAATTTTATTTCTATTATGGAATAGATAAAATTAAACTGATTTTGATTTGATCAAGTGTTAAAGCATGTGATGGATAATGCTTGTTGGAATATTTTAGGAATGCTATCTTCTTGGAACATAAGGCAATATTATACAGTAATAAGTGGCATTCAGCTGTTTGTTTTATGTCATTTAAGCACAGTTCTGGTACTTAAAAATCATAAGCCTGTTTTCCACTAGCCCAGCACACCTCGGTACAGCTCGATTCACTTCAGTACGGCTCGGAATGCTTCTGTCTCCATTAGCACGGTGTTGTGCTTGTGCTGTGATGGTTTGTGTTAGGAGGTTTTAGAAGCGGGGCGGCGGCAGATTCTCAGCGAGGCGGGGCCACACTCCCGTGACGTTACGCACCCGACTGAGTCCTTATTTACACGAGACAAAAAATGGAGGATCCAAGGATTATTGCCTTGCTTGCTCTGTGGTTTTATCTCACAATTAATTTTATCTCATAATTAAGCTGCAACAACACAAGTCACTTTTGTTTTGAATTAACTGCCAAATGACCTAGAAATAATGAGCTGAAACTTGTTTTTATTCGTATTAAATAATGAGACGGTGGCACACTGGCCAACACCAAATTGTATTATTTTTTTACATCCTAGGGCATTTTGGATGTACTGAATTAAAAAAAATTATGTTTTTCACCTTCAGGTCAACGTTTGGAACAACAGTATTATTATTTTCCGTTTAGATGATGCTACACTCCTTCTAAAGTATTGTAAATCTCTGAATTTGGAATGCTGATAGAACATTCAATTTACATATACTTGTACCTACTTTGACTTGGTGCTAATTTTTTATGATATTTCAGTAAAAAGAACAGAAAGCTTACAAAAAGATTTCTTTTTTGGTCTAGTTAAAAAATTACATTACCTTTACAATGGTTGACCCCTGACAGGATGATCAGCATCACTTTGATCAGACTAGGCAATGGAATTTCTATGTAATTATACTGTTTTATAATTCAGTGTTATAACAGACAAACCACACTTTCCAAAACAATTCCATTTTATTATATACAAAATATTAAAAGAAAAAAAAAACTTTGCAACACAACATGAAGGTTAATCGACATTTTATACACGCCGACCACTGAGTGTCTCTACACCAGCTTCCCAAACTGGGTCACGAAGACTCGGTTGAATGAAGCCGTCTCTGCCAGCTCTGGTTCAGGAAGGCTCGGTTGAATTAATCCGGACGGGCTGTCGCGGCGGACGCGTGGGATGATTCTACAAGGAAAATGCACACAATAAAATACAGCACGAAAGTGCAAGATATACAGAAAAGACAATAGTTTTTAACAAGAATACATAAGCTTATTTCAGCGTATTGTTCACATGAATAATTAAAATAAAAGCTTTAGTCTGCAGTGTGCTGCAATAAAGCAGCGATCATCATCCACAAATGAACACCTTTTTTATTGCATAAATAAACTGAGCGTCTTACCGAATATATTTGCGAAAAAACGCACAATAAAAAAAAAATTAAAACTCACCGTTAAAGGACTCCGATGTCGAGACCTCCCGGTATATTTTTTCATTCCGGGCGGCTCCGTCTAACTCGCGCTGGATACGTTCGTCTGACAATGCAGTGAGCAGACACTGCACCTCCTTATTGGTCCATGGAACACCCTTATTACGCGAAGCCATTTTTGATAGAGAATAAATGAAAATAGCACAGCAATACACTGAAAATAAACCGCCAACAGTGGTTGCGTGCTGAGTAAAGGCGGTCGTGAAGATTCTTTTTTTTTTTTTCCTGAGCAATACCTGCGCCTAGTTTCTCCATACAGGAGACTTCTGAAAGCTGTTATTACCAACAAAGGCTTTTCTACTAAATATTAAATGAATTTCACCAAACGTGTTCAAAACTTATTCCCTGTGTCATTCCACTTTATTAAATATAACTTGTTTTGTGAATGTTGTCGTTCACAAAATGGGAACGTGGACTCTTGTGGGGGGTGTTTTGGGAGTATGGGGTATTGGGCTTGTTGTTACGAGCTATCCGGTCTCTATACGACTGTTGCAAGAGATTGGTTGGTATTGCCGTATTATCGTATCGTATTGCTTTTTATACACAAAAACAATATGTTGCCTTAGAACTGCTTGGAAAGAGCTTTTACATCTTCCACCTACTTAAGTATACACAGATCTATGAATATTCTAATTAGATTCACCCATACTCCACCCCTACTTGGAAGACATTGGGCCAGGGCTCCGAGAAGGCGGTCCAACTTGAGGAAGGATCACTCCCTCAGGGGAAGAGAGAGGAGCAGCAGGAGCTTTTTCCTATTTGGGAAAGATGGCAGATTATATGTGTTCAGTTTTTGGCTGTATGAGCAAGAAATCCTCTTCTTTTAAATGACATGTCTTACCCACAGACATGAAAATACGACAGCAATGATTAATTTTATTTCTAAAAACCGCAGTGTCCCTGCTGAAATACTGGAGAGAGGACAGGGTTTGCACACTGCATTTCACTCTCTATGCCAAGGGAGACGGCCGCAGAATCCCCGATCGCTCAGTTTAGACGGCCGGCCAGCTCTACGAAGAGTCCTGGTGGTTACAAACTTCTTCCATTTACAGATGATGGAGGCCACTGTGCTCATTGGGACCTTCAAAGCAGCAGAAATTTTTCTGTACCCTTCCCCAGATTTGTGCCTCGAGACAATCCTGTCTTGGAGGTCTGACTTCATGCTTGGTTTGTGCTCTGACATGCACTGTCAGCTGTGGAACCTTATATAGACAGGTGTGTGCATTTCTAAATCATGTCCAGTCAACTGAATTTACCACAGGTAGACTCCAGTTAAGCTGTAGAAACATCTCAAGGATGATCAGTGGAAACGGGATGGACCTGAGCTCAATTTTAAGCTTCATGGCAAAGGCTGTGAATACTAATGTACATGTGATTTCGTAGTTTTTTATTTTTAATAAATGTGCAAAAATCTAAAAAAAAACACAAACTTTTTTTCCACATTGTCATTATGGGGTATTGTGTGTAGAATTTCGAGGAAAAAAATTAATTTAATCCCTTTTGGAATAAGACTGTAACACAACAAAACGTGGAAAAAGTGAAGCATTGTGAATACTTTCTGGATGTACTGTAATTTTTAATAGGTTATTACCTCCGCCAAGGAAGGATGGAAGTAATTGTCAAGTGCTCTCACTCTTGTGAGGTTTGACCAGCAGTTTCCCCCACTTGAATGGGATGCTTGCTTCGGAAGATAGAACTGGAAGTCACTCAGTGACCAAGACTCAGCTTTTCCTTTTCTTTCCTTTTATTTTTTGTAAAGTCATCAAGGCCAAGCACAGGCCAAGCACAGGCGAAAAACCGGCTCCTTTTTCCTTGCTTGAAACAAGCTTTAGTCCTGCAATCTTTTCCAAAGTCCAAAGTCTCCAACCATTTCTCTCACACACTGCTTACTCTCCACTGCCCTGTGAGTAACTGCCTCCAAACTCTCTTAATCACCAGATCATTCCCACCTGGTGCAATCAACCAACTGCTCTCAGGCTGGGAAGCACACCCAGATCTAAAGCACTCAGAGAGGGTGTGGCCTGCAGCTCAGCTCAACACCTCCTACTCGATCTTCCCACGGAAACTGCTGGAAAGATCGCACACAGTAAACTAGTGGTCAGATTTCCTCCTGGGCCTCCTGCCTGATCCTCCACTGGCAGCAGGACCACCAAACGTCGGACGTCCCGGTGAAGAATTATGGACTGAAGGTCCCTCCGAATGCTGGAGGCAGGATGCTTGGATGGTGATGTTGCAGGCCTTACCTCAGGAACACAAGAGCTTGCCACAACTCTAACATTCACATCTCGTACAATGCCTCTGGGGTCTGGGTTGACACTGATGACTCTCCCAAGCTTTAAATGACCTCTCAATGCATTCTGGTCACACAGCCAAACAATATCTCCAACTACAACGTTCCTCTGTGTGGTGTGCCATTTACTCCTCATGAAGAGATTAGGACCGGCAAGTTGGCTCCAGGACCTCCAAAATTTGTTTACCTGGTGCTGCATTTCCTGAAGTCTCTTATAGGGATAGCTTGCGAAGTTGAACGTTTTCCAGTCACCACTTGATGATGCTCGTCCCAACAGAAGTGTATTGGGTGTATTGTACTGCACGGTGTCTTCATGGCTCTGCACCCTGGCATCAATGAGATGCTCATTAGAAAGATTAGCGGCTAGCTGAAGTGTTGTCTGAAGTTCGCTGTGACTGAGCCCTGAGTCTCTTCCCAGACCCTGGAACGCCTGCTTCACAATCCGAAGAGTTGCTTCAGCAGAGCCATTTCGATGAGGTGAATCAGCTGACTGGATTTTCCAGTGCCAGTCGGTTCCATTTTGAGCTGAAGTCTCCTCCACAGCAGACCTGTCGAGGCCATCCAAAAACCGATACAACTCTTTCAGAACAGCCTTGGCACCGACAAAATTGGTTCCTGGATCAGACCAAATCTTCTTAGGATGCCCTCGAATTGCTGTAAACCTCTGATAAGCCATCAGAAGGCTTTCAGTTGACATGGTGTTGGCCAGCTCTGTGTGAATTGCTCTACAGGCCATACAGCAGAATACGACTCCCCAAACCTTCATTGTGACTCTCTTCCTCACATCATCTTTGACCAGATAAGGTCCAAACAGGTCAACTGCTGTGAACTCAAATGGGGATGCTGGCCCAGTTCTCTCTTGAGGCAGATCACCCATCACTTGCTGGCATCTTCTAGCTCTGGCTTTCTTGCAAATCACACAGTTTTCAATGACTTTTTGAGCAATTCTTTGTCCATTGATGACCCATGCTCTCTTTCTCACCTTCAATAGAGTTGCAGCCACTCCCTCATGACCCTTGCTGTGAGCTTCACGAACCAGCAAAGTTGCGACCCAGGCACTGTAAGGTATGAGGGGGACACCAACTTTGTCTTCATTAAAAGCCTGAACTCTCCCACCACAAACCAGTAGCCCAATTTCTTCCTCTTTGAAGACTACCAGCCAGTCTATTGTGGTAGTTGGAAAAGTCACACCCTCTTGTGCAGCAAGGAAAAGGTCTCTTAAAGCATCTTGGCGCGCCGTTGCAGTAATGACCCCGGCTGATGAAACCGCCTCCCACTTTGGGGTTCCCAGGATCTTATTTTTAGCTGCAAAGCATTTTGCTGCCCTCCAGACCCGAGCGACTGTCTTAACCAGGTGAGTCAAATTGCTGAACCGTCCTTCATCCATTAGGTTTCGGACAGCAGCGCCAGCAGGTGGCCTCCGACGCTCCGGATCTGGTGGCTCTTCCTTCACCTGCGCTCTTGTGAGCGCGGCAACAAATGATTTCTTCTGCATTTTTCCAACACTCTCTCTGGTAGTTGCTGATATATCCTTTGCAGACTTAATTGGCCACACATCAGCTGGTAGACTCAGGAACTCTGTTCCTTGCTGCCATGGTGAATTTTCATCCAAATCTTTTGGACCAGCCCTGCGCGTGATGATATCAGCAATGTTCAGTGGTCCAGGGATCCACCACCAATCCTGAAGTTGCGTGCTGCTTTGGATTTCTCCAATCCTGTTGGCGAAAAAGGTCTGAAAGCCATAGCTCTCATGCTGAAGTGCACCAAGGACTGTTTGGCTGTCAACAAAGTGATACCATTGCTTGACTTGAATTTGGCTATGTTGCTCAAAGTACTTCTTCAACCGGGCGGCAAATACTGCTCCACAAAGCTCTGCCTTGACTACTTCCCCCTTATGGTCTAAAGGAGTTAGTTTAGCTTTAGACTCCACCAGCCTCACTGTACAACCTTGGTCACAGGCCCACCGCAAATACAGGACGGCACCATAAGCATGCTCGCTGCCATCAGAGAAGGTGATTGCATTAGGTTCAGCCGATGCGCCCACTGGCGTCAGAGCTCTGTGAAACTTGACCTTACTCAGCTGGGCATATTCTTCAAAGAGGCTGATGGCATCTTCTTTGAGCTTTCCTGTGGGTGCAAGATCCCATGTATCTTTGATGGTGCTGCACTTGGGTTTGGCCTCCTGAAATGCTCGCCGAACCAAAATGGTCCCTTTCTGCTTTACAGGCGTCGTCAGACCAATCGGGTCATACAGTCCAGAAACTTGGCTGAGTAACTCTCGTCGTGTCAGTGGGTCTGGCGTCTGGGCTCTCACCTGCTCCAGTTGAAGGTCCTGGCCGAGTCTCATTTTCCTCTTCCTCTTTGAGAAATTTATCCCAACCATGACATAAAGCTTATCATCCTCCAGAGAGTAGCCAAGGCCAAGAGCTTTATTATCCTCCTCTTTGAGCTGATTCGGCAGGATCACAGTCTTTGGAATAGCCACCTGTTCCTGTTTTCCAGCAGACTCCCTCCCTACTTTGGCCAGAGAAGACCCACGACTTCAACTCGAACCCTCCTGCTTTCAGGATCTGCTCTACATTTTCTGTAATGACTTTGAGCTAGTCTAAGTTGTCATGAGAGGTTAACAAGTCATCGACATAGCTATCCTCCTGCAGCACTCGACGCTCTTCCTCAAGATGGCTGAACTGAGGGAGATTAGCCGTCTCTCTCATGGCGAGTTGAGCAATACAATCTGCTGGCTTATCTCCAATGTTAACTCTCGTGACTGCATATTCACCAAGCTCGTCCTCTTCAGAGCCACGCCACAGGAACCTATGCAAATGCACCTCTTGGTCTTCCAGCCACACTGAATTGTACATTTTCTTTATGTCTCCCAACGCAGCAAAAGCTCCCCTCCGGAATTTGAGAAGCACAGCACAGATGGAATTGAGGACGTCTGGGCCTTTTAGCAGGAGATCATTGAGACTCACCCCTCTGCACTTTTGACTACTGTTCCAGACCAGTCTCACTGGAGTTGTAACGGAGTGTGGGTTGGGTGCGATGAGTTGGCTGATGTACCATACTGGACCAGCCCATGCATAAAGGACGTCTTTAGGCAACTTCATTGCAGCCCGGTGCTCGACCATCTCGTGAATTTGCACAGCATAGGCAGCCTTCCACTCTGGCTCCCTAGCCAGCTGCCTCTCAGTCCTGAAGAATGTGACCTCAACTGCACTCCTGTTGCTTGGTAATGAGGCTGGATCTGCTACCCAGGGGTACTTGGCGTGTCAGTGAGGCCTCTCACTGTGATCATCAGCAGCTACATATGTGAGGCCACTCTTTACCACCTCCAGCTCCCTTTCTTCAGCGAGGGTCATTTCCTTGCCACCTGGCTGGCAGTTCCCACAGCGACAGCCCCCACATCTTGGGACGCAACCAGTGCCAATACTATCCCATTTCCACCACTCGAGGAAGTTGGAAGTAGTAGCTGCACAACTAGACTGATGAGGTTGGACGGCAATTGAGGCTTGCTGGCTTTGTGGAGGATAAATGGGGACTGCGCAGGTATGTTCTTCATACTTTACAGCAGCAGTTCTCATAGACCTTGCGAAGTGCGTTCTTGATGTGTAGGCCGATACAGTGACCTCTTCAAACAGCTCAGGGTGAGTTCCCGCAACTGTCTTTCCCATTGGTCCATCCCACAGCACGAGGTCCCCCACTGTGCGAATCTTCTGCGGACCCAGCTGACCCTTCTTGTGACTTACAAGGAGCTGGATCTCTCTTGGTCTTACCAGGTCACTGAGCGGGACATCTGGGAAGAACTCTTGCAGTTTTTTGGCTGACACATGTCTGTGGATATCTGCAATGCTGTCTAAGCCATAGCAAATCAGCTGGTGAGACTTGAGAGTACCTCTTGAGGTGTTAATACAAATTTTCAGGAGGTACTGCTTTGTTTTGACATGGATTTTCATGCCTCCTACACCATGGACCACAAGCGTGATGTCTTCACTTCTAAGATTAAGCCGACCTGCTGCCTCATGGGTGATATAATTGGTGTCAGAAGCTAGGTCGATGAGGGTCCCAATTTTCTGCCCAGCATTAGCTGTTACCTCCAGCAGCATCATGATGACAGG
This sequence comes from Pholidichthys leucotaenia, assembly GCA_020510985.1. Lineage (NCBI taxonomy): Eukaryota > Metazoa > Chordata > Actinopteri > Cichliformes > Pholidichthyidae > Pholidichthys > Pholidichthys leucotaenia. Next base: position 138,509,935 of record CM035849.1, on the reverse strand, counting down.
CCACTCCGCTAGGCCGCTCTCTGCCAGAAGACTTGAGTGACTCTTTGCGACATGGGAGGTGCTTACTGCTGTGTTGCAGAATGCGTCCCGACATTGTTGGGCTAATTCAGGTGAGAGCTTTCTGAAGAATTCTTCCTGGGCCTCGGTGTAATTCCTCTTATTGCCACCTCCCACTGTACTGCCTTTGCTCCTCCTCTGGGCCGTGCTGCCTCTGGATGCTCCAGCATTGGGACACAGATAGTAGTGATGGTCTGTGGCTCTCTTGTCCTTACACTCAGGATTTTTGCACAGGAACGAAGTTTTGCAGTGACTATCGTCATCATGGACCTCCAGACATTTCCAGCAGGCTCCCAGCTTTTGCACTGCATCCTTCTTCTCTGTGAACTTGAGCACACGGAACTTTTTGCAGAAGTACAGCTTTTTCTTATGCTTGATGTCCCCACAGACAACGCATCCTGAGAGATGGCTACTTGACTGGTTTGAGGCTCTGGTTCTGGCTTGCCTTTGCTCAGATCGAGTCTCTTTCCTTGGCGGCTCTTCATCCCTCAATTGATCCAGCTGTTCATAGATGCTCTCTTGACTCTTGAGGAAGGCCAGAAGACTGTCAAAGCGTTTATCTTGTTCGGCACTGATCCTCTCAGCTGCATAGAGAAGCCACTCTTTCTTCAACGCATCAGGAAGCTTGCTTTCAACTGACTTTGTCACCAGAGGGTTTTTTAAAGCACCAGTGTCACCAAGGTCACTCAGGTCTTCAAGGGCTTTCTCAACAGCTTGGATGAGCTCAACAATTTTCCTGGGCTGGTGACTTTTGACAGCTGGAAGTCTCTGGAGCTCCTCAACTATTTCAATAGCGATTGCAGTTTGGCTTCCAAACCGGTTCTCCAGGACACGAAAGATGTCATCTGCTGTACTGTAGGTCATCAGCCGAAGATCTCTCATTATTTTCTCATCCAAACTGTCAAGAAGCTGGCTGGAACTTTTTGACTTCCTTTGACCCAGTGGGTTCTCTTTGCCTCTGAAGGGCCTCCCAGTCTCTTTTCCAGCGGTGAAAGTCTCGCCTGATGCCAGTAAACTTGGGGAGGGAGGTTGGCTTCAGTCTAATGGCTGATGTTGGGTAGCAGATGGAAGCTGCACTCACAACTCTTTCGGCGTCTTCTTTAGCTTTTTCTTGAATAAACTCTACTTTTCTTGACACCAACTGAAGAATGGACTGCTCAAGCTCTCGTACACACAGGTGGAAGTCTTTCTGCTCGACAGGAGGGGCCCAACACTTTCACTGTGTGTATAGCTCTTTTGCCCTCTTAACCAGACTTTCCATGTAATCAAACATGAAGTCAAAGGCCTCCTTATTTCCGCCGAGTTCAAAGGAAATCACACTCTTTACCTTCTCCTCTGCAGCTTTTACCGCCATCATCAGTTCCTCCTCTCCAAAGTTGACCCAAAGTGTCTTTTGGATGAGGTCCTTCAGCTCATTCAGTTTCATCTCACACTTACTTGCAGTTTTCCCAATATTGGCCTTTTGCTGCTTGCTCAACCCGGGAATTTCTTCAGGATCTGCATCCAACTCCGTCTCTGCAAGGTACTGGGCCTCCACATCATCATTGGCTTCCATGACTTTGTTGGCCTCAACTATGAGCTTTTTGAAACTGTCTCTGTGCTCCTCCTCGGACATTATGGCGTGCATTCAGACAATGTTGTTGGCCAGTCGGGAAAATTGCCGCTTCACAGCTGTCCTGTTGGCTTTAAGTTGCTCCAGTGACTTTGAGTCAGCCATCTGCGAAATTCCTCGGATTTGATCATGTCTAGGGTCATTCTCGTGAATCTTCTAAATTCGAGGAGAAAATTTTAGGGGGGCAGGGTGAGGTATGTTGTGAGTGGCGAGTCGTATTTTCGATCGGCTGCTAAAATCCACCGCGCAGAACGCGCTACCCAGCGAGATCAGTAATGTAATGTAACAAGGCCACTGATTGGCTGATACTTATTGAAGCAACCAATCGGCGATTTTGTTATTCCTTTGTCATATCCCACACGCGGAGCGAAATGCAAATGGCGGACAGCTCAATCAACCGAGTTTTCCTGATTTTGTGAAAATGGTGAACCTAAAACTCACGAAAGACAACAAAGCAAGAATTTTAGAAATAGACAAAGAGATAAGGAACAAGTTTCGTTGGGAATGGCTCGAAAAAACTGTGTCAATGACTGTAAAGATCGGTAAAAATACCGAAGTTGTGGTTGAAAAAATGGTCGACTTCATAGCGAAATGCGAAGTACCAGGGAAAGCCCAGTGTGTTTATTGCAACGATTTCTTGAGTTATGGATCTCGTGGTTGTGTTGCCTTAGTTGAACACTGTTCAAAACAGAAGCATCTCAAAATTGTGCCTACAAGAGATCGAACTACTCGCTCGTGCTGCATTCAAAACGATCGATGGACACGGTCAAATTCAGATGCCAGTCAATCAAAGTTCATCACAATCGGCCCCGATTACAGCAATTAGTGATCGGAAGACACATTCCGAGGTAAGATTTTTGTTTTGATTTTTGTCCTGTTGATACAGGAAGATGAGAACGGGAGGTGACGGTGCAGACTGAACTTTGCTACATCAAATAATGTGAATTTGTAGTTGATAACTGCAAAAAATGGTATGATACTGCACTGTTGTGTAATATTGCTTTATAATTATGAACCTTGACAGTAAACTGTAATGGAGAACGGAGGAGGGAAAAACAAAACGAAAACCGACCTGGAAGATTCAATAATCCGTGATGTTGATTTAAGGTGGAATTGCCCAGCCCCAATGTGTAGTCAGTACAGTGACAGTCTTGTTGTTATTATTATTAACAGACAGAAATGACAGCAAAAACAACATGACTACATTATATGATTGCATAATAATAATAATAATAATAATAATAATAATAATAATGGATTGCATTTACCGGAGTGGTGGCTTAGTTGGTAGAGCATCCGCCCCACACCCAGGAGGCAGGGGTTCAAATCCCGGCCGGGCCATGCCGAAGACCATATAAAAGTGGAACTTCCTGCTATCCAGCTTGGTGCTCAGCAATAATGGAATGGAGGAGGGAAATTTGTGGCGGCGCCTTGCATGGCAGCGGCCCTCTGATTCTGCACTTGGGGTGTGTGTGATTAACACAGTAGATGGATAAAGCACAATCTCGTTCTACTGTGCATGATTGGTTGTACAGTTGAATGACAATAAAGGGTGATTTAATTTAATTTGATTTAATTTATATAGCGCCTTTTCATTCAAATTTTCAGGAAGGGTGTGTAATGGCACACTGAACACATGATTAGATTTTGATGACGCAAGTTAGGTTAATTGGCATCAAACTGGGGATTCTAAATTGTCCTTAGGTGTGACTGTGAGAGTGAATGGTTGTCTGTCTCTCTGTGTTGGCCCTGCGATGGACTGGCGATCTGTCCAGGGTGTACCCTGCCTCTCGCCCAAAGATGCTGGGATAGGCTCCAGCCCCCCCGCAACCCAAAAAGGATTAAGCGGAAGAAGATGAATGAATGAATGAATGAATGAATGACGATCTCAAAATGCATACCTCTGCCAAGGCTCTTATCTTCTCAGAGTGTTAGCAACAATACTCCAAAAGTATTGGATGAAATTTTCACCAGAGGTGGCCCTTGGCCCAAGGATGAACTTATTAGATGTTGGAGGTGATCCGTGAGTGCATACCTCCACCAAGGCCCTATCTCGCAATGTACAGATGGATGCCGATATAGATGGACAAAGGGATGGAGGGAAGGACAAAGGGAGGGAGGGACGGAGCCTTGGCGGAGGTTATGTGCTGTCTGAGTGTCCTGTAGTTTAAATTGTTTTACCCATGATAGACCCGACCGGGGGTGGGTGGGGGGGAAATGAGAGGAACAAACAGGAAAAAACAAGCAAACTGACACAACTGAAACAAACAGAAGACAAACTGTTTCCTCTTCTGGAAAGGTCTCATCACGAGTCTGGTATTTGCACCTGTTAAAGAACATATGTGTGTGTGCATGCACGTGTATGAAAGCACACTCAAAATGTGTGTGTGAGTGGTTTACCAGGAAACTTAAAAAGAGGCGGCAAGTCACAGCAAACGTGCCCCCCCACTATCCACGGAAACGCAGAGCAAGCAAGACAGCACCACCAACCCCCACAGAACACAAATGCCCTGAAGCCAGCAAGCCCGAGGACAGCCATGCAATCGCCCCAGGAGGGATGGCTGAGGGACACTGGCACGGCGCGCCCCCGGACCAGCCCACCTCCCCAGCAGCGCCAGCGCCCCCCAGCCCAGCAGTGGGACTGCGCCCACCCTAGCGTCCCCAACCCATGCCCCGGGAGCCTCCACAGCCAGGGAAGGCGACAGAAAGGCGTGAGGAGCCCCGTGTGGGGCCAGCCCCCCAGTCCAAGGGAGCGCACATGGCCGGGAGGTACCATTAGGCGTTATCCCCTCAGTCCAGCATCCCCCACCAGCACATAGACTCACTCACACCCTCATGCTCTCACATGCACTCAATCATACGCACACGCACATGTAATTTAAAAGAAGAGGATTTCTTGCTCATACAGTCATAAACTGAACAGGTATAATCTGCCATCTTTTCAACTAGGAAAACACACACACACACACACACGCCCGTCCACCCACCCACACACACACAAAACTAGAAAAGCACTCAGAGAGCGCATACCTCCGCCACGGCTCCTTCAGTCTCTCATGGATCACCTCCAAAATGTAATGGGTTTGTGTGTAGGCCTAGAGCCACTTGTGGTGAAAATTGCATCAAAGTCTGTTCATTAGTTTTGGAGTATTGTGGCTGACACACTGTGAGAAGAGCCTGGCTCTTGGCTGAGGTATGCATTCCCAGATCATCACCAAAATATAATGGGTTCCTCTCTAGGCCAAGAACCACCTCTGGTGAAAATTTCATCCAAATCCATCCAGTAGTTTTTGTGTAATCCTGCTGCACAATTACAAACAAAGCCCTTGGTGGAGGTATGTACTCTCAGATCATCACCAAAATCTAATCATCTGTTCCCTGTGCCATTACACACCTTTCCTGAAAATTTCGTCAAAATCCGTTCATAACTTTTTGAGTTATGTTGGTAACAGACAGACAGACAGACAGACAAACGCCGGTAAAAACATTACCTCCTTGGCAGAGGTAATTACTGCTCCTCGGCTCCGCCCTCATCCCCCGAGGGAATGAACTCAGGTCTGTAGTCATGCCCAGTGCTTAGCTTGATTGGTTAATATTATAACCAATCAAGCTAAGCAGGAATGCTTACGTAGCTAGAAACAGTCTGTCTTAACACCTTCTTTTGAGGAGGCGTTGCCTAACTGGAAATTCACAGGAGAAAAACACAGACTTGAGAGTTGGGACTGAATTTGCTCTTAGGATGTTTTCTAAGTCATAAAAAACATGTTACAGACATGTTAGCAACCGAAAAAAAAACTTCTTTTTTTTTTTTTTTTTTTTTTTGGCAGAGTGTCACTTTAAGAAACTTTTCAAAACTCTATTTTCTAAAGCGTGTCAATAGTCGTCTGTGATTTATGTGATTTTTTTTTTCTTTTTAGGCCTATTTTTATTATTTATATAATGTTCTTTTAACTGTTTTTATTATGTAGCACTGAGATTTCTTTCAATTGTAAAGTGTGATATAAATAAAATACATTATTATTATTATCTTGGGTTATTCACGAGTGAGAGGAGAATAGAGCGGGAGATTGACAGATGGATCAGAGCAGCATCTGCACTGATGCGGATGTTGTACCGGTCTGTTGTGGTGAAGAGGGAGTTGAGGTCTATGGCAAAGTTGTAGAGTTTACTGGTCAGTCTCCATACCTGCCCTCACCTATGGTCATGAGCTTTGGGTAATGACCAAAAAAATGAGATTGCGAATACAAGCAGCTGAAAACTTTCTCTGTAGGGTTGCTGGACTGTTGCTGGACTCACCCTTAGAGACAAAGTGCTCAGTCATCTGGAGGAGGCTCAGTATAGAGCCACTGCTCCTCCAAATCAAAAGGAGCCAGTTGAGGTGGTTTGGGCAATTGGTCAAGATGCCTCCTAGACACCTCCCACTTGAGGGGATGGATGGATGGATGGATGAAAAAACCTGGGATTTTTTTTTTTTTTTTTTTGGGGGGGGGGTGGCATATCGTCTAGCTCTAAATGTAAATCTCCCTACCTTAATTTCTTTCAGTGTCCTGTCTGTACTAATAGCATGTGCTATTAGTATCCCTTTGACCATACAATACAGAACATTAGTGGTGGGGGAAACAATTGATGCATCATAATACTGTGATACTTTGTGGTAGTGATACCGTATTGATTCCAGAGACTCTAGTATTGTAATACTTTATTAAGAATTATTAATAAATGCTGCAAACACAAACTCACCCATTTAGGTACCAGAGTAATAAAAACAGTTGACTTTTTCATCCATTAGGGACAAGAGATAAGGACCTGTACTTGTATAATGCTTTTTCTAGTCACAAAGACCACTTAAATTGCTTAACTAGTAGCTAGTCTAACCATTTATTTTAAGGGCCTATCAGAGATACAGTAGATACCTTGGGACAATTTAGAATCACTACTTAACCTAACCGGAGCCCCCCGGAGTAAACCCACACAGCACAGGGAGAACATGCAAACTCCACACAGAAAGGTTCCCATCCCTGCCAGCCTGAGGATTTGAACCCGGAACCTTCTAAAATGTGAGGCAACAGTGCTAACCACTGTACCACTGTGCTGCCCAAAATGGTGCTAAATGCTCACTGTACGGAGTGGTGGCTCAGTTGGTAGAGCATCCGCCCCACACCCGGGAGGCAGGGGTTCAAATCCCGGCCGGGTCATGCCAAAGACCTTATAAAAGTGGAACTTCCTGCCGTCCAGCTTGGTGCTCAGCAATAAATGGAATGGAGGAGGGAACTCTGTGGCGGCGCCTTGCATGGCAGCGGCCCTCTGATTCTGCACTTGGGGTGTGTGTGATTAACACAGTAGATAGGTAAAGCACAATCTCGTTCTGCTGTACATGATTGGTTGTACGGTTGAATGACAATAAGGGTGATTTGATTTGATTTGATTTATGGTTAGGTCAACACGGCAAAGTCATAACTTGTGAGATCTAGCCAGGAGTTGAACAAGACAAAGATCGGGATAGGAAATTGCAATATACCATCTAGCAATACTCAGCGCATCACAAGATTGTGACAGTATTGCATCGCGGCCCAAGTATCGTGATGGGATTATATCATGCGGCCTCTGGTGATTCCCACCCCTACAAAACATATATTTGATGTTGATAGCCATTTCCTTTGGTGATGAATTGAATGTTTATTGATAAGAATGGTCCTCATTTCGTTTCTATCCTTATTCACAGACTTCAGACTTTGAAGCCCAAAACTCTTCTCTTACAGTGGTGTGAAAAAGTGTTTGGCCCCTTCCTGATTTCTCATTTTTTTTATATGTTTGTCACATTTAAATGTTTCAGATCATCAAACACATTTAAAAAATAGACAAAGATAACATAAGTAAACACAAAATGCAGTTTTTAATTGAAGGTGTTTATTATTAAGGGTAAAAAAAAATCCAAACCTACATGGCCTGTGTGAAAAAGTGATTGCCCCCCTGTTAAAGCATAAAGTAATTGTGGTTTATCACATCTTTGGAAAGCTGAGTTCAATTTTCTAGCCATTTCTAAAGCTTTGGGACTCCAGCAGACCACAGTGAGATCCATTATCCACAAATGGCGAAAACATGAAACAGTGGTGAACCTTCCTAGGAGTAGCCGGCCGACCAAAACTACCCCAAGAGCGCTGCGGCGACTCATCCAAGAGGTCACAAAAGACCCCACAACAACATCCAAAGAACTGCAGGCCTCACTTCCCTCAGTTAAGGTCAGTGTTCATGACTCCACCACAAGAAAGAGACTGGGCAAAAATGGCCTGCATGGCAGAGTTCCAAGATGAAAACCACTGCTGAGCAAAAAGAATATCAAGGCTCATCCCAGTTTTGCCAGAAGACATCTTGATGATCCCCAAGACTTTTGGGAAAATACTCTGTGGACTAACGAGTTAAAAGTTGAGCTTTTTGGAAAGTGTGTGTCCCATTACATCCAGCGTGAAAGTAACACAGCATTTCAGAAAAGAAACTTCATACCAACAGTAAAATATGGTGGTGGTAGTGTGATGGTCTGGGGCTGTTTTGCTGCTTCAGGACCTGGAAGACTTGCTGTGGTAAATGGAACAATGAATTCTGCTATCTACCAAAAAAATCCTGAAGGAGAAAGACCAGCCATCTGTTTGTGGCCTCAAGCTGAAGCACACTTGGGTTCTGCAGCAGGATAATGATCGAAAACAAACCAGCAAGTCCACCTCTGAATGACTTAAGAAAAACAAAATGAAGACTTTGGAGTGGCCTAATCAAAGTCCTGACCTGAATCTGATTGAAATGCTGTGGCATGACCTTAAAAAGGCGGTTCATGCTCGAAAACCCTCCATTGTGGCTGAATTACAACAATTCTGCAAAGATGAGTGGGCCAAAATTCCTCCACAGCGCTGTAAAAGACTCATTCCCAGTTATGGCAAACACTTGATTACAGTTGTTGCTGCTTAGGGTGGCCCAACCAGTTATTTGGTTTAGGGGCAATCAGTTTTTCACACAGGGCCATGTAGGTTTGGATTTTTTTCCCCCTTAATAATAAACACCTTCATTTAAAAACTGCATTTTGTGTTTACTTGTGTTATCTTTGTCTAATATTTAAATTTGTTTGATGATCTGAAACATTTAAATGTGACAAAAAAAAAAGAAATCACAAAGGGGGCAAACACTTTTTCACACCACTGTATAATCTTACTAATGCACATACACTACTCACAAAAAGTTAGGGATACTCGGCTTTCGGGTGAAATTTCAGGATGCACCTAAAATGCACTATAACCTTCCAGGTGAACTGAATTTGACATTCTCTAACCTTTTGAGTGCACATGTCCAACTGTTCAGTGTTCACTACTTTTTGCATAACTTGCTGTTCTCTAATAAGGTGCTTAATGGCAAAATTCCCAACAGGTATTTGATCCATGAATCGACCAATAAATTTTCTGGTTCAATTAGGATTGGTATTTAAACAATCTTCTTCATCATGCTGTTCACACAGTACCTTGCCATTGTGAGGCTTCAAACAGGATGTTCTCAGAGGGAAGTGGCCACTGAGCTTAAAGTGTCAGAGTGTCATCAGCAGATTGCAATAGAGATACAGAGAGACTGGAAGAGTCGCAGAAAGGCATAGAAGTGGACGTCCTTTGGCCATATCCCATGCTGATGACCACTTCATTGTAAACAGTGTCCTGCAGAACCGGCTAATGAATGTCACTCAACTCCAGGCACACTTAAGGGAGGTGAGAGACACCCAAGTGTCACGTCAGACCATTCGAAATCATTTACATCAGTGTGGTCTGCGTGCTAGATGACCTGCAAGGGTACCTGATCACACCACCAGACACAGGCATCATCGTCTTACAGTGGGGTAAAAAAGTATTTAATCAGCCACCAATTGTGCAAATTCTCCCACTTAAAAGATGAGAGAGGTCTCCAATTTTCATCATAGGTATACCTCAACTTTGAGAGACAAAATGAGAAAAAAAAATCCAGAAAATCACATTGTCTGATTTTTAAAGAATTTATTTGCAAATTATGGTGGAAAATAAGTATTTGGTCAATAACAAAAGTTCATCTCAATACTTTGTTATACAGTGATCCCTCGCTACTTCGTGCCTCACCTTTCGCGCCCTCAGCGCATTGCGGATTTTTCAAAAATATTCATCAAAAATTCAAAATTGAGAAAAAATGGGCGGGCGCTAGCAGAAGGCAGGGAGACTACATTAGAACATCAGGTATCAACACGGAGAGTCCGCACAACTCAAAATCCACCTCTCTGTTCGCTGTTCTCGTGTTGGCTCGGCTCGGGAATCTCGCAAGCTGATTGGCCGAGACGTTTTACCCAGCTTCTCTCCCTGCCGAGCACCCATACCCAGCGAAGGAAGACCGCATTCATCGTTCTTTATCGCTCGTGTTGCTTAGTCTCGCTGCGTGGAACTTTTCGCTGCTGTCTTGTGCCTTTTTGTGCGAAATAGTCTTCCCGTCGAGCCACTACGCCGCCTCCTGCAGCTTCTCCAGCTCTATCGGAAGCTGCCCTCGACGATGCTGCACCTCTAGCACCTGACGATGAGGCGTCACCTGAGGAGCAGTAAAGCTGTCATTAACCTGTGCAGTAAATCATCTTCATCTTGAGTTACGTATCTTGTTATAAGAATAAAAGAGTTCTAAAAACATATTTATGTACACTTTGTTTATGTCTACGTATGTATGTACACTTACACACACACACACACACACACACACACACACACACACACACACACACACACGTATCATATGAGAGAGAGAGTGAGAGAATGAACGTACGTATTATTTATGAGTGACGTCATTAGGGATGACGCTACTTCACGGTTTTTCACTTTTCGCGGTCGGTTCTGGAACCCATTAACCGCGATAAGTGAGGGATCACTGTATACCCTTTGTTGGCAATGACAGAAGTCAAACGTTTTCTGTAAGTTTTCAAAAGGTTTTCACACACTGTTGCTGGTATTTTGGCCCATTCCTCCATGCAGATCTCCTCTAGAGCAGTGATGTTTTGGGGCTGTCGCTGGGCAACACAGACTTTCAACTCCCTCCAAAGATTTTCTATGGGGTTGAGATCTGGAGACTGGCTAGGCCACTCCAGGACCTTGAAATGCTTCTTACGAAGCCACTCCTTCGTTGCCCGGGCGATGTGTTTGGGATCATTGTCATGCTGAAAGACCCAGCCACGTTTCATCTTCAATGCCCTTGCTGATGGAAGGAGGTTTTCACTCAAAATCTCACGATACATGGCCCCATTCATTCTTTCCTTTACACTGATTAGTCGTTCTGGTCCCTTTGCAGAAGAACAGCCCCAAAGTATGACGTTTCCACTCCCATGCTTCACAGTAGGTATGGTGTTCTTTCTCCTCCAAACACGACAAGTTGAGTTTTTACCAAAAAGTTCTATTTTGGTTTCATCTGACCATATGACATTCTCCCAATCCTCTTCTGGATCATCCAAATGCTCTCTAGCAAACTTCAAACGGGCCTGGACATGTACTGTACTGGCTTAAGCAGGGGGACACGTCTGGCACTGCAGGATTTGAGTCCCTGGTGGCGTAGTGTGTTTCTGTTGTAGCCTTTGTTACTTTGGTCCCAGCTCTCTGCAGGTCATTCACTAGGTCCCCCCATGTGGTTCTGGGATTTTTGCTCACCGTTCTCGTGATCATTTTGACCCCACGGGGTGAGATCTTGCGTGGAGCCCCAGATTGAAGGAGATTATCAGTGGTCTTGTATGTCTTCCATTTTCTAATAATTGCTCCCACAGTTGATTTCTTCACACCAAGCTGCTTATCTATTGCAGATTCAGTCTTCCCAGCCTGGTGCAGGTCTACAATTTTGTTTCTGGTGTCCTTTGACAGCTCTTTGGTCTTGGCCATAGTGGAGTTTGGAGTCTGACTGTTTGAGGTTGTGGACAGGTGTCTTTTATACTGATAACGAGTTCAAACAGGTGCCATTAATACAGGTAACGAGTGGAGGACAGAGGAGCCTCTTAAAGAAGAAGTTTCAGGTCTGTGAGAGCCAGAAATCTTGCTTGTTTGTAGGTGACCAAATACTTATTTTACTGAGGAATTTACCAATTAATTCATTAAAAATCATTCAATGTGATTTTCTGGATTTTTTTTTCTCATTTTGTCTCTCATAGTTGAGGTATACCTATGATGAAAATTGGAGACCTCTCTCGTCTTTTAAGTGGGAGAACTTGCACAATTGGTGGCTGACTAAATACTTTTTTGCCTGACTGTACATGGGTCAGGGAGCATTTACGCTGGACAAGGGAGCAGTGGGCTTCAGTGCTGCTCTCTGATGAAAGTCAATTCACACTGAGCAGAAATGATGGCTGCCAATGATGTTGGAGACATCAAGGAGAGCGCTATACATCAGCCACTGTTGTCACCAGACAAGCCTTTGGCAGTGGTGGTGTTACAGTCTGGGCAGATGTATCTAGTCAATACAGAACTGCACTACACCTTGTGAATGGTACAGTGACAAGCTGATACTACCTGAATAACATCATTCATCCAGTCATTGCGCCCTTGCAGGAACAACACAGGCCTAATTTCATCTTCATGGACGACAATGCTCCAGCTCAAGGTCGTATCATTAGGGGATGGCTGCTGGAGGCTGGGTTACCTCAAATGGCATGGCTTGCACTTTCTCCAGACCTGAATCCCTCAAAACCTATGGGATCACCTGAGTTGCTGTATAGAGGCTCATAACCCTGCACCCCACAACCTCAATGACCCGAGGGCCACCCTTCTAGAAGAGTGGAATGCCATGCCTCAGCAGACAATGAGTCGACTTGTTAACAGCATGAGACATTGTCAAGCTGTAATTGATACTCAAGGGCACATGACAAGTTATTGAGACATTGACATTTTTGTTGTAGTATGCATACCACTGTTGTTGGCTTTTGTTTCATTAGATTGTTTGAGATGAGGAAATCACCATTGCATGCTTCTACTTAAATGCCCTACTTTCATGATATAACAAGACAGGGCAAAGTGGGGATTGCTTGTTGCGGCCTTATGTCCCACCTGGGACGAAGAGGATAAGTAAGTTCATGATATAACATCACTGTAGTGTGAACTTTTTACATTTTCCGTAAATTTCACCTGAAAGCCAAATATTCCTAACTTTTTGTGAATAGTGTATGACTACCAGTGAATGAAGGCTTGCGTTTTTTTCTCCCACACTCTCAGCCTTTTTCATTGCACAGTGCATAATTTACCCTTCATCCATATCTCACTTATTTCCATCTGACATTAACCAAGTCAAGATACTTTTTTGAACATGTTGTCAGTGGGACAAATCTATGGTGTACATAATTTTAATGTATTATGACAGTTAAAGGAAGCCCTCCAGAAAACCTCTCAGCAGGTACAGAAGTTGGCCCAAATGGTCAACAAACCTTCAGCCAGTGCTCCGTTGGCCCGATCCCCTGGGCAGCAGTCGTCTTCAACAGGTAAACTCACAGTAAATCTTGTCAACTTGAACTGTGGTCATGTTAAATTGTAAACTGTATTAAAATGTTGTGATTTTTTTAAATCCTCTTTATTCAGAGCCAGCGGTGTTTGTATCTCATGGTTCATCAGAGTCTCCAGCTCAGCCAATCCCCCAGATGCCACAAGATGAGCTCAAAGTTGGGATGACTATTCTTGGAAAGAAACGCACCAAAACGTGGCATAAAGGAACCCTTGTTGCTATGAACCCTATTGGTGTGTCGTCAGAGCAGTTTTTCTTCTCTCTCATTTTACATCTGTAATCAATGATTGCTCAAGATGTGCTGTATTTATAATGTCAGCTGCTTTTTATGTCCAGGAAATGGCTTTTTCAAGTATAAAGTTAAATTTGATAAAGGCAAGAGTCTTCTGTCTGGGAATCATGTGGCATTTGACTACAACCCCACACTGGAGAGCCTGTTCGTTGGTTCTCGTGTAGTTGCCAAGTACAAGGATGGAAACCTGGTGTGGCTCTATGCTGGAGTAGTTGCAGAGATGCCCAACCAAAAGAACCGTATGAGGTTTGTTGGACAAAACTCTGTAGAGGTGTAGGGGTGCAGATTGTCTTAAGTGTATTTATTAATTAACCTCATTTTTGTTTCAGGTTTCTGATCTTCTTTGATGATGGTTATGCGTCATATGTGGTGCTACCTGAGCTCTACCCAGTTTGCCGACCATGTAAAAGCTCAATTTTAACAAGTTTCTTTAAACTATGCACCAAATTGTGGTAAAATGGTATCAGAATGATATGTTTCCTTTTACAGTAAAACGCACTTGGGAAGACATAGAGGATGCATCATGTCGGGACTTCATCGAGGAGTACATAACTGCGTATCCCAGCAGGCCAATGGTCCTCCTTAAAGTTGGTCAGATAATCAAGACTGAGTGGGAAGGAACCTGGTGGAAGAGCAAAGTGGATGAGGTGGATGGCAGCTTGGTCAAAATTCTGTTCTTGGTATGTCTGCTTCAGAATTACTATTTCTTAAAAAATATTAATTACTCCTTAAGTACATTCAAGTATACAAAATCTCATACTGAATCCTGCATACAGAAATGGTTCTAGGAGGATAAGATGAGATAAGCCTATATTAGTCCCACAATGGGGAAATTCCGGATGTGATTGCCTTTGCTGAAATACTATTTTTTTTAAATTCATCACTGCCTATAAATACTAAACGGGAGCTGTAAATGTGATTGACACATAGTTTGTAACCAATACGCCCTTTTCACAGGAGTGGAGGTCATTGAGAGATTGTTGAGATGTGACCAATTTTTGATCCATCAATGATCGTTGACCTCAACGGTCTCCTCAAAGTTTTGACTCGGTTCAAAACTGACAAGGGTCTCCCAAATGATCCCAAAGATCAAAATTCGAACCAATCTCTGAGCACATACAGTGGGGTAAAAAAGTATTTAGTCAGCCACCAATTGTGCAAGTTCTCCCACTTAAAAGATGAGAGAGGTCTCCAATTTTCATCATAGGTATACCTCAACTATGAGAGACAAAATGAGAAAAAAAATCCAGAAAATCACATTGTCTGATTTTTAAAGAATTTATTTGCAAATTATGGTGGAAAATAAGTATTTGGTCAATAACAAAAGTTCATCTCAGTACTTTGTTATATACCCTTTGTTGGCAATGACAGAGGTCAAACGTTTTCTGTAAGTCTTCACAAGGTTTTCACACACTGTTGCTGGTATTTTGGCCCATTCCTCCATACAGATCTCCTCTAGAGCAGTGATGTTTTGGGGCTGTCGCTGGGCAACACGGACTTTCAACTCCCTCCAAAGATTTTCTATGGGGTTGAGATCTGGAGACTGGCTAGGCCACTCCAGGACCTAGAAATGCTTCTTACGAAGCCACTCCTTTGTTGCCCGGGCGGTGTGTTTGGGGTCATTGTCATGCTGAGACCCAGCCACGTTTCATCTTCAATGCCCTTGCTGATGGAAGGAGGTTTTCACTCAAAATCTCACGATACATGGCCCCATTCATTCTTTCCTTTACACTGATCAGTCGTCCTGGTCCCTTTGCAGAAAAACAGCCCCAAAGCATGATGTTTCCACCCCCATGCTTCACAGTAGGTATGGTGTTCTTTCTCCTCCAAACACGACAAGTTGAGTTTTTACCAAAAAGTTCTATTTTGGTTTCATCTGACCATATGACATTCTCCCAATCCTCTTCTGGATCATCCAAATGCTCTCTAGCAAACTTCAGACAGGACTGGACACGTACTGGCTTAAGCAGGGGGACGCGTCTGGCACTGCAGGATTTGAGTCCCTGGCGGCGTAGTGTGTTACTGATGGTAGCCTTTGTTACTTTGGTCCCAGCTCTCTGCAGGTCATTCACTAGGTCCCCCCATGTGGTTCTGAGATTTTTGCTCACCATTCTCGCGATCATTTTGACCCCACGGGGTGAGATGTTGCGTGGAGCTCAGATCGAGGGAGATTATCAGTGGTCTTGTATGTCTTCCATTTTCTAATAATTGCTCCCACAGTTGATTTCTTCACACCAAGCTGCTTATCTATTGCAGATTCAGTCTTCCCAGCCTGGTGCAGGTCTACAATTTTGTTTCTGGTGTCCTTTGACAGCTCTTTGGTCTTGGCCATAGTGGAGTTTGGAGTCTGACTGTTTGAGGTTGTGGACAGGTGTCTTTTATACTGATAACGAGTTCAAACAGGTGCCATTAATACAGGTAACGAGTGGAGGACAGAGGAGCCTCTTAAAGAAGAAGTTACAGATCTGTGAGAGCCAGAAATCTTGCTTGTTTGTAGGTGACCAAATACTTATTTTCCACCATAATTTGCAAATAAATTCTTTAAAAATCAGACAATGTGATTTTCTGGATTTTTTTTTCTCATTTTGTCTCTCATAGTTGAGGTATACCTATGATGAAAATTGGAGACCTCTCTCATCTTTCGAGTGGGAGAACTTGCACAATTGGTGGCTGACTAAATACTTTTTTTGCCCCACTGTATTGCCTGAATGGCTTTCTGCTTGATGTTTTTCTTTTTTCATTTTTATAAGAAATGCCACCTAATAGCACCAGAGTGATCATGTAATCAACGTTAAAACTTTACTTCAAATGACCATCAAACACAATGTGCAAATGAAGGTTTAGAAAATTGAGGGTGTTGTGATCTGTGTGTTTGTTTGTTTGGTTGGTTTTTTTTTGCATTCCACACAGTGCTGATGGGTTATTTATGATTATTTTCCCCTGTTGTGAATAAGTAAATACCAAGTTTATGTGAATCTTGGTATGAGAAATGTACTACAGGAAAAACAAAATGTTTGGTTTTCCTACTGTGTCTCATTCCTCACACATCAGTGTTTCCTCTGGCTTAAAGACCTTGGCGCAGTGGCAACATGTTTTTCCGGGGGAAGGGGGGCAGAAAACACATGACACTATTGTAACTGGAATATGTTAATTTTATACTATTTATTTCATTTTTTTCTTATTTTGCACAGTAACTTTGCATATGGAACTTACCATTTGAAGTATTGCACAACTGAGGCTTGAATGTTGGAATATTGGGCCAGCTGGGGTCCCACCCAGATGTTCTGTGTTTGGACTTTTTACTGGTGTCATCCTTCTCTCCTTCCTCTGCTCTCACCTCTCCTGGACCCTCTGCCTGAACACTTTCCTTTCCTTGGCTCCTCTCTTCTGTCTCATCTTGCCCTCTCTGAGCTCTGTCTAATTCAGGTTCCCTCTCTGTCTGTGGTGGTATACAAATAGGTTAGAAAATGTCAAGTGTCATGTTTTCTCCTACAGGATTTTTTTTTGTCATGGTTTACATAAATGACAGAAATGTGCATTTTTTTGTATTTTTATTCTAGTGTTTCTTTTTTCTCCATTGAGAGAGTAGGGAGGGGAAAAAAACATTCATAATAGTAATTTACTCATGCATACTTAAATTATATGATCAGAGGTAGGTATAGTAGCCAGAAATTCTACTCATGTAAAAGCAGTGCTTTGAAATTAATAATTAAAAGTAGACAACCAAAAATTTCTAATTGAGCTAAGGGTACAAAGAACACCCACTTAAAAACTTGAGTAATGACTTCAGTCTTGAAGGTTTGAGGTTTTTCTCCAAAATTTATAACAATTTTCTTATAGTTTTCTACTTTTCTCTGTAAATTTATCTAAATTTGAAACCATTTTCCTTAAATTTGCCATTTTTTCTTGTAAAAATGGACTTTCCTTGTACATTTGAGACTTTATTATAAGTTTGTGGATTATTTTATGGCTAATTTTTGTCTATTTTTTAAAATAAAATTACTGTTTTTTAAAATAAATTTGACTGTGGTAATTTTTTTTACTTTTTCCTGATAACGGTTTACATTTTTGACCATAATTTTGCAGAGCCAGAACAGAACAATAATTTAACTCTGGTTTCAAAGAAAAAAATATGAATAAAATTGTACTTAAGGAAATAAGTTAACTTAAATGACCAAAGATGCAGTTATTTCTGTTATATTTCTATATAATCATATTTTTTTTTCCACAATATCTTTATTGAACCTTTTTTTTTTAACAAACATGATACAAACAATCAAACACTAACACTAAAGTACTACAAAAAAAAAAATGCACTAAAAACACCAACAACCACCAACAAAATCAAGTCTTCAACAATGCTCCTCTGTTTAGTCTAGACAGTCCAGTACATAAGTATACATATTATGTTCACCAGTTTGGAATTTACAAGGTCCACACACATCATTCACCTTCTTCTTCAAGAGTTATGTTTAAATTTTTTACATAATCAATAAAAGGTCTCCATATATTCTCAAACACAATTTCCTTTGATTTCAGTATATATGTTATTCTTTCTAATGGAAGGTTTGTTAACATCTGTCTTAACCACTGAGTCACATCTGGTCTATGAGTCTTTTTCCATAATAGTGCAATACATTTTTTGGCATTAAGCAAACTGAGGTCTATGAATGTTCTTTCACTTTTATTAAAATTATGCTTTTCTGGGTACAGACCCAACAAAAACAGTTTAGGATTCAATATGATTTGTTTTGAGATTATTTTTTCAATTGTTACCCTCACCTCTTCCCAAAACATTCTTATTAATCTACATTCCCATAAACAATGAAATAGGGTTCCTTTACTTTCCATGCATTTTGTGCATGTATCTGGTATATTTTTGTTATATCTATTTAACTCCTCCGGTGTAACATACATCCGCATTAACCATTTGAAATGTATCAATTTAAGGCGTACATTTATTGATTTGGTTTGAGCTTCTGTACAAGCCAATTCCCATTGTTCCTCTGAAATTTCAGTTTGCAGATCTTCTTTCCAGTAGTTTAATCTTTTCAGTGAATTTTCACTTGAGGATAGTGTCAATGAGTTATAAAACTCTGAAATAATACCCTTTCTTTTACTATCTTTCATCATCATTTTTTCCAAGGATGAGTAAATAGGTCTAGTGAGAGCTTTATTTTGATTTGATCGAATAAAGTTTCTAAGTTGAAGATATTTAAAAAAATGTGTTCTATTGAGATTAAATTTGATCCTCAGCTCTTCAAAAGACATTATGTTATCTGCACATGGCAAATATAAATCCTGAATCTTTTGTATCCCTTTTAAATTCCATACTTTAAATACAGCGTCCGCTCTCCCTGGTTTAAAATATTGATTACCCCATATTGGACTAAATTGTGACAATAACTGTGGTTCTTTTAAATAGTTTTTAGCTTCACACCATATTTTGATCATATGCTTTACAAATGGATTTTTAACTTGTTTTTGTAATTTTTTTGCCGAATCTGAGTATATGGATATGGGAAGAGGTAAAGGTAAATTGTATGATTCCATTTCAGTCCAGTGAGGGAGATCATTTGATGAAAAATAATATGTCATAGACCTCAGTTGTGCCGACCAATAATACAACATAAAATTTGGACATTTCAGACCTCCACGATCAAATGGTAAATATAATAAAGACAGACGTAATCTAGCCCTCCTGTTGTTCCATATAAATTCCACTAACTTTTTTTTTATTCTTGAGAATAGATCTAAAGGTGGTGATAAGGGAATGTATTGAAATAAATAAAGTATTTTAGGTAAAATATTACTTTTAAGTATATTGATTCTCCCGATCATCGACATTGGTAGTGACATCCATCTCTGAGTTAACTCATTGATATCTGACATTAAGGCTTCATAGTTGACACTGGCGACTGATTCTAGCTTAGGCACAATTTGGATTCCTAAATATTTAAACTGATTTACAACATTGAATTGATTTACCTCAGGGGCTGGGTAATTTCTCTGGGTCTCATTTAGCATTAATATTGAAGATTTAGTTTTATTTATTTTATATCCTGATATTTCCCCAAAATTCTTTATTAAATTCAACAAGGTTGGAATTGATTTTTTTAGATTCGACATAAACAAAATTATGTCATCGGCGTACAGGGAGATTTTATGTTCTGTTGGTCCAACTTTAATTCCATATATTTGTGAATGTAAACGTATCGCTATCGCTAAAGGTTCAATTGCCATAGTAAACAGTAAAGGTGAAAGTGGACAGCCTTGTCGACATCCTCTATTGATTTTTATTGGTTTTAAAATATTGTTATTTGTTAGGATTTCTGCTGTAGCATTATTGTATATTATTTGAACCCATTTTATGAAATTATTTCCAAGTCCAAACCTTTGTAGGACTTCAAAAAGAAAGGGCCATTCAACTCTATCAAAGGCCTTTTCGGCGTCCAGTGATAGGAGAGCTGTATCCGGTGCTTCTTTTTTTTTTTCCACAATATCTTTATTGAACCTTTTTTTTTTTTTTAACAAACATGATACAAACAATCAAACACTAACACTAAAGTACTACAAAAAAAAAAATGCACTAAAAACACCAACAACCACCAACAAAATCAAGTCTTCAACAATGCTCCTCTGTTTAGTCTAGACAATCCAATACATAAGTATACATATTATGTTCACCAGTTTGGAATTTACAAGGTCCACACACATCATTCACCTTCTTCTTCAAGAGTTATGTTTAAATTTTTTACATAATCAATAAAAGGTCTCCATATATTCTCAAACACAATTTCCTTTGATTTCAGTATATATGTTATTCTTTCTAATGGAAGGTTTGTTAACATCTGTCTTAACCACTGAGTCACATCTGGTCTATGAGTCTTTTTCCATAATAGTGCAATACATTTTTTGGCATTAAGCAAACTGAGGTCTATGAATGTTCTTTCACTTTTATTAAAATTATGCTTTTCTGGGTACAGACCCAACAAAAACAGTTTAGGATTCAATATGATTTGTTTTGAGATTATTTTTTCAATTGTTACCCTCACCTCTTCCCAAAACATTCTTATTAATCTACATTCCCATAAACAATGAAATAGGGTTCCTTTACTTTCCATGCATTTTGTGCATGTATCTGGTATATTTTTGTTATATCTATTTAACTCCTCCGGTGTAACATACATCCGCATTAACCATTTGAAATGTATCAATTTAAGGCGTACATTTATTGATTTGGTTTGAGCTTCTGTACAAGCCAATTCCCATTGTTCCTCTGAAATTTCAGTTTGCAGATCTTCTTTCCAGTAGTTTAATCTTTTCAGTGAATTTTCACTTGAAGATAGTGTCAATGAGTTATAAAACTCTGAAATAATACCCTTTCTTTTACTATCTTTCATCATCATTTTTTCCAAGGATGAGTAAATAGGTCGAGTGAGAGCTTTATTTTGATTTGATCGAATAAAGTTTCTAAGTTGAAGATATTTAAAAAAATGTGTTCTATTGAGATTAAATTTGATCCTCAGCTCTTCAAAAGACATTATGTTATCTGCACATGGCAAATATAAATCCTGAATCTTTTGTATCCCTTTTAAATTCCATACTTTAAATACAGCGTCCGCTCTCCCTGGTTTAAAATATTGATTACCCCATATTGGACTAAATTGTGACAATAACTGTGGTTCTTTTAAATAGTTTTTAGCTTCACACCATATTTTGATCATATGCTTTACAAATGGATTTTTAACTTGTTTTTGTAATTTTTTTTGCCGAATCTGAGTATATAGATATGGGAAGAGGTAAAGGTAAATTGTATGATTCCATTTCAGTCCAGTGAGGGAGATCATTTGATGAAAAATAATATGTCATAGACCTCAGTTGTGCCGACCAATAATACAACATAAAATTTGGACATTTCAGACCTCCACGATCAAATGGTAAATATAATAAAGACAGACGTAATCTAGCCCTCCTGTTGTTCCATATAAATTCCACTAACTTTTTTTTTATTCTTGAGAATAGATCTAAAGGTGGTGATAAGGGAATGTATTGAAATAAATAAAGTATTTTAGGTAAAATATTACTTTTAAGTATATTGATTCTCCCGATCATCGACATTGGTAGTGACATCCATCTCTGAGTTAACTCATTGATATCTGACATTAAGGCTTCATAGTTGACACTGGCGACTGATTCTAGCTTAGGCACAATTTGGATTCCTAAATATTTAAACTGATTTACAACATTGAATTGATTTACCTCAGGGGCTGGGTAATTTCTCTGGGTCTCATTTAGCATTAATATTGAAGATTTAGTTTTATTTATTTTATATCCTGATATTTCCCCAAAATTCTTTATTAAATTCAACAAGGTTGGAATTGATTTTTTTAGATTCGACATAAACAAAATTATGTCATCGGCGTACAGGGAGATTTTATGTTCTGTTGGTCCAACTTTAATTCCATATATTTGTGAATGTAAATGTATCGCTATCGCTAAAGGTTCAATTGCCATAGTAAACAGTAAAGGTGAAAGTGGACAGCCTTGTCGACATCCTCTATTGATTTTTATTGGTTTTGAAATATTGTTATTTGTTAGGATTTCTGCTGTAGCATTATTGTATATTATTTGAACCCATTTTATGAAATTATTTCCAAGTCCAAACCTTTGTAGGACTTCAAAAAGAAAGGGCCATTCAACTCTATCAAAGGCCTTTTCGGCGTCCAGTGATAGGAGAGCTGTATCCGGTGCTTCTTTATTAAAATAAATAATATTAAATAGTCTTCTTACATTATGGAAGCCTTGTCTACCCTTTATAAAGCCATTCTGATCTCGATTAATAATATTTGGTAAAATTTCTTGTATTCGTCTTGCTAAAATTTTACAGATTATCTTAAGGTCGGCGTTTAATAGGCTTATTGGTCTCATATTTTCACATTTATTAGAGGGCTTACCTGGTTTTGGCAGCAGTATAATTAAGGCATTATTTATGTATGATGGTAAATTATTATTTTGAAATGCTTCTAAAACCATTTCCAAAAAAGGTTTTATTAATTTATTCTTAAATTTTTTATAAAGGTCAACTGGAAGACCATCTGGTCCTGCACTTTTTCCTGATTTCATATTATCAATGGCTAGCCCAACTTCTTCTTGACTAATTTTAGACTCCAATATCTCCCTGTTTTCATTTGGAATACACGGTATAGATAGTTCGTTCAAAAACCCATTTAGTTTTGTTAAATCAGATTCATTTTTGGTATCATATAATTTTTCATAGTAATCTCTAAAGGCTCTGTTAATTTCTAAAGGATCTATAACTACCTGTCCATTACTTATAATACTGGTAATTGGTGTTTTAATTTCTAATTGTTTAATCTGCCATGCTAATAATTTTCCTGATTTTTCACCTTGTTCATAAAAAGATTGTTTCAATCTTAGAAGACTCGAGGCAGCTCTATTCGCTGATTTTTTGTCGTATTCAGCTCTCAAAATCAGTAATTCATTCTCCAACCTTGGGTCACTTCCTGCATACACTTTTTCCTGAAGACTTTTTATTTTATGTTCCAATTTAGCTCTCTCCTCTCGAGTCTTCTTAGATTTTGATCCTGTATAACTAATAATATGTCCCCTAATAAAAGCTTTGAAAGCCTCCCACTTTACACATGCTGATGTTTGTGTAGTATTGATGTCAAAGAACTCGTCTTATCTGTTTTTCTATATACTTGACAAATTCCTCATCCTGAAGCCATTTATGCTGAAATTGCCATCTACCTGATTCCTTTGACAATTTTTTATCTACATATATTAGACAACAGGGTGCATGATCAGAGATCACGATGTTATCATAAAAGCAGTTTTGAATCTTGGACCTTAATTCTGTGGAAATCAAAAAATAATCAATACGTGAGAATGTCTTGTAGGTACTGGAATAACAAGAATAGGCTTTAACTTGTGGTTTCATTTCTCTCCATATATCTAACAATCTCAATTCTTTCATAAAATGATTAATAGTCATCCTACATCCAATGTGCGTGCAATCCAGTCCTGTTGATCTATCTATACCTGGATTCAATGTACAATTAAAATCCCCTGCTATTATATGTTGCCCTGTAAGTGATGATAAGATAAGAAATAAATTAGCAAAGAACTTCTGATCATCTATATTGGGACCATATAAGTTCACAAGATTTATATTTTCTAATAGCAAAGAACCTTGAATGATTACATATCTTCCAAATTTGTCTCCAATTACATTTTTCACTTGAAAAGGAACTGATTTATGTATGAGAGTCATAACTCCCTTGGCCCGGGATGAGAATGATGAGGTGAAGACACTTCCTTGCCATCTACTCCTAATTCTTTTTATATCCTCCTCTATTAAATGAGTTTCTTGTAAAAACACAATTTTTGAACCCATGTCTTTTATTTTATTCATAACTTGTTTAAGTTTTTTTAAATTTTGTAGACCTCTGCAATTCCATGAAGTTAAATTAAGATTAACACTTTGGTTTATGATCAATAGAGAGTTTGGGATTACCTTGCAGTGTAAACATGCTCATACAGAGAAGCAAAAACATGAGTGGTTGAACATTCATCCTACAAACTACACACAAACAAATTTCCCCTTCCCACACTTGTGGGAAACCCCCCAAAATCAAAAGAAAAATTCCGTCTCCCGATATAGCCATCGACCGCTCCACACCCACGGGGAACAGCCTAAGCCACTCCTTCTTCATCCTCCCAATCACCCTAACTCTACTGCTTTTAATGACGTAACATTAACTCTCCTCTGTAGTTTTCCAACTTAACTCCAAAATTTTTAACAACTTTGTACATCATAGTTTTTGTTTGTTTGTTTTGTTTTTGTTTTTTTTTAATATATAATACAATCTATATTTTGTAAACTTACTATTTACTTCAAGTCAGTCAGATGCCTGTGCAAATGCTTAATTATTCTACCTTATATTTTGTTCATGCTTAGCTCCCACCAGTCTCTTCTTCTTCTTTGATCTTCTTGATGAACTCCTGCGCCTCCTCTGGGGTCTTGAAGATGTGGGTTCTGCCCTCATACGTGGTCAGCAGTCTCGCAGGATAGATTACACCATGACGAATCCCAAGGTTGCGCAGCTCCTTACGTATGGGATCAAACTGCTTCCTCAATTGTTGGATTCCTGTGGCCAAATCTGGGTAGAACCGCACCTGCTGGTCCTGGTGTTTAATCTCTCCTTTAGCTCGTGCAGCGTTGAAGATCTTCATCCTGTCTCTGTTGCTAAGAAACTTCATAATTAAGGTCCTCGGCGGTCCCTTATCTCTCCGTGGGCCAATACGATGTGCATTTTCCAGAACCACTGCTGATTGCAACTCCTCGCTGCCCAGCACCTCCGGAATCCACTTTTCCAGAAAGGAACATACGTCCCGACCTTCTGATTCCTCTGGAAGACCCACCAGCCTCAAGTTATTCTGTCTCGACCGAGATTCCAAATCCAAAATATTATTTTCCAGAGATTTATTTTTTTTTTCCAAAGTGCGCACCTTTAATTGAAGACGGGTGACGTCATCTTCAGCACTAGCGAGACGGAGCTCCATCTGCGCCGTTCGTTCTACACAGTCACCCAATTCCTTTCTTATTCCTTCCAACGCTGTCATAATCCCATCAAACCTAGAGGAAAAGTCCGCTCTCATTGAACTCATGGCAGCCATCAGCGCATCTGCGCCTCTCCCCACAGACATCGCACCGTTGCCAGCCTCCTCCGCCATATATGGAGTTTTATTTGCTGCGTCACAGACCTGAAAGTCCGTTAATTTGGACTGTTTCGGCGGCTCGCTTTTTCCTTTTCCTGGTTTTCCAGCCTTAGGCTTCGCCGACATATCCTCGCCCAGACGCTGGGATACGTTCTGTCCCAAATGAGAGAGTTATTTGCCGATTTTTTTTCTCCAGGAGCAGAGCAGAGTGAGACACATCCGTCCTACGTGGCAGCCATAACCGGAAGTCACCATATAATCATATTTTTATTTTATTTATTTATTTATTTTTTTTTATAAATCTCACCACCCAGACAGCAGGAAAAACCTCCCTTATTTTGAAATTCAGATGTTGGCATGTTGAGTTTGTCTGAAGACTGCTGATGGATTAAAGTCATTGACTTCATGAATTTTAACTTTCCAGGTACATAATAGTGAACATAAATTAGTTAATATTAACTAAGGTAAATGTAAAAGCATCTCATTTTCATTCTTGTCTGAAATAAGAAAAACAAAAAACTAATGATTAAAAAGAAGACAAAATGAACCTACTCGAGCTCTTAACCACACCTGTTAGCTAAGTGACTCTTCCATTAAATGCCTCCAGTGCTTGCATACCTCTTCTGATTTTTTTCCCACATTTAAAGTACTTTTATAACCTCATGTTTCTCTCCAACACTGACGCTGGCGACTCTGCCTGTGACTGGAGTGGTCATGCGGGATGACGGTCACGCGCGTTGTTCGTGTGCGCACTTGCGGACCATAATTCCTTCATATTTTTTTCTTAAATTTATATTTCCTCATTGGAATGGCGGGAAATTTATAAGCGTGATGGGCTGCCACCGGGAAATGTTATCAGAGGAAACCCTGCACATTTTAGAAACCAATACAGTTTCCAGTTTATCTGTCCCTTTTGCCACGCCGCATAAAAATTTTCTATATGTTGAAGTTTCTTCAAATGAGCTGATCCTTTTTGGTTTGTTAAGCAAGGTCTCATTATGCGCTCTGGATTTCTTTGAGCTTGGCTTTAACCTAGTTGTCCTTGAGACATGCATAACTCTATTACAGAGCTGTAAGGACTGTTTTGTTTTCTTCTCTGCTTTCTCACTTGAACCTGACTAGAACGCTGCATTTTTCTACCTCATCTTCAGGTGTGTGAGTCTGTGCAGCAACAGCTTTCCTGATCTCTAGTTTCCCTAAAGTTGGGCTCTTTCTGCAGCATTCTTCAGCTTTAGGCGCTCTTTGTCCTTTCAGTCTTTTCTGCACCTCGTCATTTTAAGCTCTCATAAAAAATCTTTTCTGAACCTTGAGGGAGTCAGTTTTGGAAGCCCTATCCAGATGTCTTCAGGTGGTCTTGAACAAAGTCTTTGATATACAGTTGCAGTCAAAATCATTCAACCCCCGTTGGATTTTAGGTTTATTGGCAAAAATCGAAAATTTTCTGGTGTTTCCAATAAACAAATTACACAACAGTTTAAATAGTTAAACAAAACTAATATTACAAGAATTTTATCCAAATTCAACACTAAATCCTACTTTCACTGACTACTGCAGTCTCAAAATTATTCAACCCCCTGAATAGAATTCCTCATAAGAGCACACATTAGCAAATCAGGTGTGGTCTTGTACTGGAGTTTTGTATTTAACATTAAAAACCCTTTTATCTGTTGAATGAAGATGCTGTAATCCCAAAGATGCATTTTAATGATTTATTTTATATAAAGTAGGATAGACACATATAAGGCTGTCGTGGTAGAGGAATTTCCCCTGCAGTGATGGTGGACAGCTCAACACCGCGATATGTTGTATTATTGCAGGTGTTTTTAGGACCCTGTGGTCTCATAATTTAAACAGGGTTCATAATGTGGCAAACGATAGAAGCTGTGAAAAACTTGCTGCAGCTCCGCTCTCAACTTCATGTGCGTGTGTGACAACTGTGCAGAGCTCCAGTCTTTCTAGGCATGAACTGCTGATTCTGTAAAAAAAAAAAAAAAAAAAAAGAAGCAAAAAACGATCATTTTCATAAAGCAGTGGTGGGAACTCCAGTATTTCAACTACGGCTTGTGTGGACTGGAGACTGCAGCAACATTCAGCTTATTTAAACAGGACAGCCTCTGTACAGCCCTGTGTGGCTCTTGTCTCTGTGATTTTTGGATTTTTACCACTGTCCAAAAATCACGTTCAAACAAGCAGTGCACTGTGAAGTAGCTGTTTCGCCCTCGGAGCTCAATTAGGCTACCATCACACTGCAGGTCTTAATGCTCAGTTCCGATTTTTTTTTTGCAAAAATGTGACCCATGTCTGATTTTTTTTTTTTTTAATGACAGTTTGAATGGCACAAATCCAATTTTTTTTTTTTTTTTTTTTTTTTTTTTTTTTTTTTACACCAGACCCAGGCCTCTTTTATATGTGGTCCTAATTTGGATACTTATTTGATATTTTCCAAAGTGACCTCAGTCTGAATGGTCATGTCGCATTTCATCGGACCTTTTCCTTATTGAAGTGAGACAGATGCTACAGTTCTGTGGTGGAGGGGGCAGCAAGCATGGCAGACACAGCTGATTTGCACTCTCTTTTTAATCAGGCTTCTTCCCTTTATCACTGGGTTGTAATTTTGTCAGCTCCGCCTGCACAATAACTGCAGAATTTCGGGGGAGGGGGAGTTGGGGCTGAAACTGTCGGACAAGCAGGCTCACAGTAATGGCACATTAAAAAAAAGTAACGGCACATTTACTGGATGCTGCAAATTCCTTTTTTCCCTGTAAACAGCACACTGTGAGTCCCAGCCGCTGTAATATCTAAAATGCAAAGTTAATACCGACATGACTGTGGAGCGGAATGGCCATACAGGAATGAGATACAGGAGAGGGGAGTCTGTGGCGGCTTCTCCTTCCTGTGCAGGACCGGTGGTACGAGCTGCTGATGTCAGTGGGCGAGAGCCCTATTGTAATCGGTAGGATTATTATTAACTTTATTTATCCTCTTAAAATTCCGGTGTCCCACCCATGGAATGTTTTATATTGACTGGAAATTAGCCGAAATGCTAAGGGGTTAACAGGTAATCCCACTGAGACACGGGATTACTGATCACAGCAGTCATCCCATCTTTGTTTTGCAGTCAGGTGACATCCCTTTAGACACATATTTACAAAACACAATTACATTCAACATGAACACAAACACAGGCACACATGAAGCTGACTATAAACACGATAAAAGTAGTCAAGGCTCCACCAATCAGGACATAAGACAAAAAAAAAAAAGATGAGAGAAAGGTCATAGTAAAAAAAAGTTAAAAGCTAAATCAAAGAGATTAAAAACTCAAAAGTCTAAAACCCAATAAAAGATTTAAAACCCAAATAAAAAACCTACATAAATAAATATAAAATAAAATTCATAAATAGATAAGTAAATTATGTGCAATATATTGCTACATCTTGTTCAACTCTTTGACAGCAGCAGGAACAAAGCTATTTTTGTAGCACTGGGTTTTACATTTTGAAACAACAAACCTTCTGCAGGGAAGAAGCTGAAAGTGGCAGTGCAAAGGGTGGGAGTCATTTAAAATGGAGATAGCAATCCTCTGTACCTGTCTGTTGTACAGGGATGTCAGGCTCAGCTATGACTCACCAAGCAAACGACTGGACCATCTAACTACTTGGTCTAAGGCTTTCCTCTGTTTCACTTTTATCTGACCAAACCATGACACTAAAGAAAAGGATAAAATAGATTCAATAAAAGCCCAATAAAACATTGTCATTATGGTTCGGTTAAATATGAAAGTGTGCAAGTTTCCTTAAACAATGCAAATGTTGCTGGCCTATAGCGGAATGAAGCTGGTCTCATATTTATTTTGTGCATAATCATTTCTGAATGATTATAACATTTATTTTGCTGTGTTGCATCAAGGTGAAGAAGTTCTGTTCCCCTCAATTGTTTGGGGCTAATATTTACTTCCGTAAACACAAAGATATGTCTGATGTTACGTTTTCTTCTGCGCATGCAGGTCACTTCATAGCTGTAGACCGTTCATACTCGAATTCTGATGGGGTCATATTTAAATTGTAATGTGAACGCCTACACAAAAAAATCGGCTCTCAGCAAAATATTGGAATTGAGCGTTAAGACCTGCAGTGTGACCGTAGCCTTGTAAACACTCCGCTCAGAAGGAAATAACACGCTTTGTGCCCTTTCAGTGTTCTCCGTCACGGCTGTATTTAGCAAGAAGTCCAAATGCTTCTACCACTGACTGCCTGCTGGAGTCTGTTCGGAGAGAGAGTGCCCCACACGGTGCGGCCGCTGTTAGTACCGGGTGCAAACATGCTGTTGACAATAAAAATACTCTTACATTTAACAATTTATTTATTAATCAGTAGGGGCACATAAATGAACAACGAGATTTAGCCCCCCCCCCCCCCCACACACACACAAAAAAAAAGTGAACACTGTTGTTACGGCTGCTCGTTTTCCTCCGGTAAGTTTGTCCATAGGGCAGTATTACATAATTGCGGTCATCGCAGCAGCCCTAGACACATAAGATACATTTTGGCAGAGAGATGGAAGCGTTTCTCCTTGAGTGTGTGAAGGAGACTCTTTTTGTACACTTAGCCAGCTGTGAGATAACCTTGGGCTCGGGAAGAAATGCAAACAAACCTCTACTGTGTGTGTGTGTGGGGGGGAGCACAGTGGATAGGTAAGGGCAGAACACTGTGGGTTTGAATCAGCCTGTGTCTTTCGATATCTGGGACAAAGTGTAATTTTAAAATATGCAATAAAAAATTCCATAATCCCAACTTCTGATCACATATGTGATTACTGTTTTGCTTAAGTAATCATATCCACCTTATTCCTAGCCCCCACGATGGCTTGTGTGAATTATGGGCGCAACTTCCAGTTCTAGTTTAGAATGTGTGGTTGTCACTGAAATGGGACAGTTTTCCTTGTTAAAAAAACAATGACTTAAGCATCAAAAATGTGGGAACACGGCCTTTCGCACTTCAGAAACAGTAATATAATCATACCACTTCCCACAACTATCGAGGGATGGGAAGACGACCTTCAAAAGTGGCCTCGTAAACAGTAGCTCCGTTTGTTAGCTCCGCTGCTAAGATGCTAATGCTGTAAACAAATAAAAGCTCTGAGATATATCAAAGTCTCCACCGCAATAAAGTCGGATGCATTTTGTTAAAAGATATTGGACATAATCAGTAACAACCCAAGTACATACAAAAAAATCAAGGCAGCTGTGTTCACAAAACACATTATATTTAATAAAGTGGAATGACACAGGGAATAAGCATTGAACACACTTGGTGAAATTCATTTAATATTTAGTAGAAAAGCCTTTGTTGGTAATGCTTCCAGACACCTCCTATGTGGAGAAACTAGGCGTGGGCATTGCTCAGGAGTGATTTTTAGCCCATTATTCTACGCAAACTGTCTTCAAATCTTGAAGGTTCCATGGATGTTTTCTATGAACTCTGGTCTTCAGTTTGTTCCACATATTTTCAATTGGATTCAGGTCAGGTGACTAACTGGGCCATTGTAGCAGCTTTATTTTCCTTCTCTGGATCCAGTTGAGAGTTTCCTTGGCTGTGTGTTTGGGATTATTGTCTTGCTGAAAAGTCCACCCACGTTTCATCTTCAGCATCTTGGCAGATGGTAACAGGTTCTTCTCAGGGATGTCTCTGTATATTTATCCATTCATCTTTCCTTGAATTATATGAAGTCTGCCTGTACCATGTGCTGAAAAACACCCCTACACCATGATGCTCTCACCTCCAAACTTTACTGTTACGGTGTTTTTGGGCTGATGTGCAGTCCCATTTTTCCGCCAAACATGCTGTGTGTTGTGGCATCCAAAAAGTTCAATTTTAGTCTCATCTGACCAGAATACATTCTCTCAGTATTCTGCTGGCTTGCCCAAATGTTGTGCAGCAAACTTTAAATGAGCTTCAACATGCTTTTTCTTCAGCAGTGGAATCTTGTGAGGTGGGTGTGGCATAGAGCCTATGTCGGTTAAGTCCATTACTTAACTCTTCTTTTTTCCCAGCCTTATTCTTTTTTTCTTTTTTATATGTATGCTCGCGCACTGTAGAGAGAGAAACACTCTCCATCCTGTATGTCCTGTACGATAGTATATTGACAGATAAAGTCTTTGAAGCTTACATAAGGTTTTTACATACTCCAAGAACAGAGAAATTTGTTC
Source organism: Pholidichthys leucotaenia (assembly GCA_020510985.1). Taxonomy (NCBI): domain Eukaryota; kingdom Metazoa; phylum Chordata; class Actinopteri; order Cichliformes; family Pholidichthyidae; genus Pholidichthys; species Pholidichthys leucotaenia. Next base: position 138,478,513 of record CM035849.1, on the reverse strand, counting down.
TCTCTCTCGCTAGGGCTGCAAGAACAAAATGACATCATTTTTCTGGCAGTCCTGATTTGGAGTTTCGTGCAGGCTTGTCCTTTACACATCTCATGGCAGAACATTTTCTTGGGTGGTGTCCAAGAACTTGTGTGAATGGTCAGAAATGTGATTTTCCCAGGAGTTCTGCTCTTGTGTTGCGTGGGAAGTATGAAATGCTCAGCCAGAAAGAACTTTGTTCTTGTTCTGGCCACTTCAAGAATATAAAAAAATTCGCTTTCTTGCAAAGTATGTAAAGGCCTTTGTTTTCTTTGAAACGTCAGTACCTGCTATCTCCAGGTCTTTCTGGAGCTCTCCACGAGTGCCTTTTGCTTTTGGATAACTCTTTCGATAATTCTTTTGACTCCTCTGTCAGAAATCTTGCGAGGAGCGCCTGGTCGGGGCTGGTTATGGGAAAGATGATGTGCTTGTCCACTTCCAAATGATGCTCCAACAGTGCTCACTGGAGCATTAAGCAGTTTAGAAATTCACCTGTAACCATTGCCATCATTATGTTTGGCAACAATAAGGTTGCGAAGGTCGTGAGAGAGCTCTTCGCTTCTACCATCATAAGTTCTTTATGGTGTGACAATCTGATATTCAGACCTTTTCAAGGCTATCAGTCAGGACTTAACCAGCTGAAATTAATTTGCACTGATGGGGGGATGGATGCTTCCCAAATTCTGATGGATTTCAGTTGGGTTCTTGGCTTTCTATGCCTTTTGAACCTCTTTTTCTTCGTGCTCAATACGTTATTCCCTGTGTCATTCCACTTTATTAAATGCAACTTGTGTTGTGAACACAGTGCCTTGAGTTCTTTGTATGTATGGATTACTTGCTTTTTACTGATATCTGGGAAAATCTCAGGGTCAGTTGGCTCCATGAAAAATATGTTGAATGAGAAAAAAGTTATGTGTTCAGATACTTATTTTCCCCGCTGTACACACATGGTCAAAATTGTTGGTACCCCCTCTGTTAATGAAAGAAAACCCACAATGGTCACAGAAATAACTTGAATCTGACAAAAGTGGTAATAGAATAAAAATTCTATGAAATTAACCAATGAAAATCAGACAATGCTTTTGAATTGTGGTTCAACAGAATTATTTTATAAAAACAAAACTCATGAAACAGGCCCTGGACAAAAATGATGGTACCCTTAACTTAATATTTTGTTGCACAACCTTTTGAGGCAATCACTGCAACCACACAATTCTCTGTAACTGTCAGTGAGACTTCTGCACCTCTCAGCAGGTATTTTGCCCACTCCTCATGAGCAAACTGCTCCAGTTGGTCTCAGGTTTGAAGGGTGCCTCTCCAGACGGCATGTTTCAGCTCCTTTCACAGATGTTCAAGAGATTTACAGTCAGGGCTCATAGAAGGCCTCTTTAGAATAGTCCAATGTTTCGCTCTTAGCCATTCTTGGGTGGTTTTTAGCTGTGTGTTTTGGCTCATATCCTGTTGCAAGACCCATGACCTGTGACTGAGACCAAGCTCTCTAGAATAACCTTGATAGTCTTGAGATTTCATTGTACCCTGCACAGATCAAGACACCCTGTGCCAGATGCAGCAAAGTAGCCCCAGAACATAACAAACCTCCTCCATGTTTCCCAGTAGGGATCGTGTTCTTTTCTTGGTATGCTTCATTTTTGCAGTCTGTGAACATAGAGCTGATGTGCCTTGCCAAAAAGTCTCCAGTTTTGTCTCGTCTGTCCATAGGACATTCTCCCAGAAGCTTGTGGCTTGTCAACATGCAGTTTGGCAAATTGCAGTCTGGCTTTTTTATGATTTGTTTTCAACAGTGGGTCCTCCTTGGTCGTCTCCCATGAAGTCCACTTTGGCTCAAACAACGACGGATGGGTGCGAACTGACACTGATATACCTTGACCTTGGAGTTCACCATGAATGTGTTTAGAGGTTGTTCTGGGCTCTTTTGTTACCATTCGTATTATCCGTCTCTTCCATTTTCATCAAGTTTCCTCCTGCGGGCCACGTCCAGGGAGGTTGGCTACAGTCCTGTGGATCTTAAATTTCTGAATAATATGTGCAACTGTAGTCACAGGGAACATCAAGCTGCTTGGAGATGGTCTTATAGCCTTTACCTTAACATGCTTGTCTATAATTTTCTTTCTAATCTCCTGAGACAACTCTCTCCTTTGCTTCCTCTGGTCCATGACACCAAACACACAATGACGACTTGTCACCCTTTAAATAGGCAACAAGTTTGTAGACACCAGTGATGTTAATTAGAGGACACATCTTGGTTGAACATGTCCCTTTGGTCACATTATTTTTCAATCTTTTCTAGGGGTACACCTTCATTTTGTCCAGGCCAGTTTCATGAGTTTGTTTTTTTAAAGTAATTCTGTTGAACCACAATTCAAAACCATTGTCTGATTTTCATAGGTTAATTTTCATAGTATTTTTATTTATTACCACTTTTGTCAGATTCAAGTTATTTTCTGTGACCATTGTGGGTTTTTCTTTGATTAACAGAGGGGTACCAACAATTTTGTCCACGTTGTGTAAATTCTGTTCATAGATCATCCACATAGAAATTAAAACTAGGACTAATATAAAATGTCACTATTTCGACTGGTTCCGGGAAGATGGCGTCGTGAGCGGCCGTGCAGTTATGAGCTCGTATCAGTCTCTAGATTCAAACGCCATTTAGACACACAACTCGAGTTATATAGATAAAATATTATAGAAATGAGTGGCGGAAATATACGCAGAGGCCGTAAAAGCACTATGAAGTCACCTACAAGACAACTTGAAGAAGAGGGAGTCACCGAGCGCAACGAAAGTGATTCTGAAGACACCACAGCGAGGGAAAAATGGACCACGATCACACCGAGGCCCTACAGGCGGGACTAGCCAGCATTAGCAAGGATATAAAAGCGCTGCAACAAAATCTGCATGAGGAATTGATATATTTTAAAGACGAAATAAAGAAGGAAGTGATACAAGAAATTACATCCCTCAGACAAGATATGGACCATAAATTCACAGAATGCAACAAAGAAGTACAGGATCAAAAGGCGAGCATAACCGAGGCCCAGGGTCGCATATCTGAGTTGGAAGAGTGGAACACGGAGGTTAATGAGATGCTGCTAAAGATGCTAAAGCAGACAAGTTACATGCAAGATAAAATGGTAGACCTTGAAGCGAAGTCTCGGAGAAATAACGTCCGCATCTTCGGCCTACCGGAAAAAAACTGAGGGAAGCTCCATGAAGAACTACCTGGAGCGGTTATTGAAGAGAGAGCTGGAGATCTCCGGGGATTTCGGTCTGCAGATTCAACACACTCACAGAACCCCGCCGCAGGAACCGAAGACAGGTGCACAACCGAGGGCAATAGTGGTTCATTTTCAGACATTCGAAATCAAGGACATGGTGCTAAAAAAAGCGTGGCAGAAGAAAATTAAAGTGGGTGATGCACGCATTCAGTTTGACCATGATTACCCTGCTGAAGTGGTACAGAAACGCAGAGCATATCGTGACATTAAGAAGACGCTAAAAGACAGGAACATACGCTTCCAAACTCCATACACGAAAATACGAATTTATTGGAGTGATGGAGTAAAGAATTACAACAACGCTGAGGAAGCTGCACGGGACGTAAGAGCGAGGGGATTCCAACTGGACATGCCGAATAACACAGACGGCAGCAGCGAGGGAGAGAACTGCGGAGCAGTCGGGGTGGCAACGAGTGAGAGGCGGAGACGAAGAAAGGCGGCGGGACAGCTGTGTCCCTGAGCCGGGATACAGTGCACCGAGTGAAGGAGAAACTGCGTGAATTTCAAAGGAAATAGCAACGAGGAAGGCAGATAACTTCAGGGGTTAAATAACGAACTACAATGGTAAGACGCGTGGTGTAAAAGTTGGAGATGAAGAATCGAATCTTCAAATGGGTAAAAAAAAAAACCCAACGTTCTCACCCACTGAGATATAGACTCAACTCTATCTCGAATATATATAAGAGTTTGTAATATTGTATGGCCTTATGCTTATTCTTTTCTTTTCTTCTCAATTCATAAATCGACTGAGAGTTCATATGTAGAATGTTGGACTTAATTAGACTGAGGGGGGATCCATCAGTAGAATGGTTTTCTCAGTCTAGGGATGGGCCCTTATTGAAGTAGAGGATTTCCTATCCACCTACCAACAGGGACACGGGGGGAAACCGAGAGACCCCCAGGTGGAAGTTACTTTTGGTTTATGTTCTTACTGTGATGTTCAAATATGTGCATAGTTCTGGTTCAAACTGCTCGGGGAAGCATATGAAAACAGGGTTTAAGTGCTATGATAAAAAATAGTCTTAAGATTATATCGCTAAATGTAAATGGTCTAAATACACCTGTAAAGAGAGCAAAAGTCCTACAAAAGTGAAGAAAGAACAGGTGGAAATTGCATTTCTACAAGAGACTCACTTATCTCAAAAAGAACATGAAAAATTTAAAAGATTAGGATTTAGAAACTCATTTTACAGCTCATACAAACAGGGACATAGAAGAGGAGTCCTGATATTAATCTCAAATACAACTAAGTTTGAATTTGGAAAAGAAATCAGGGATAAAGAGGGAAGATATACTGTATACTGGTGAAAGGGAAACTGGAAAATGAACCTGTCACCCTGGTAAATGTCTATGCTCCTCCTGAAAGTGATAAACATTTTTTCAAAGTTCTCTTTGATAATATTGCAACAGAAACAGAGGGAATTCTAATTTGTGGAGGGGATGTTAACATAATTATGAATCATACCCTGGATACAACAAGTTTAAAGAGAAACAAAAAACATTTGACAAAATTTTTAAAACTGCAACTAGAAGAGATGGCTATGATTGATATTTGGAGGAGTCTCAATCCATATGAAAAAGATTATACTCACTACTTCTACTCGGCCACCCAACAAGGTCCACTCGAGGATAGATCACTTCTTTATAAATATAGGTGATAAGTATAGGGTAGATGAATGCAAAATAGAGGAGCGGATATTTCAGACCATAATGCTGTATATTAAAAATTCAGATAAATGCCCCGAAAGAGACAAACATGTTGGAGACTTAATGTGGAAACACTGAACAACAAAGAATTGGTAGAGGATATAAAAATAGAAATTAAACAATATTATCGAAGAAAACAATAATGGAGAAGTGGATCCACCATACTTGTGGATCCTTGAAGGTGGTTGTCGAGGAAAATTAATAGCAAAAACGCAGTGATTGAAAAAGATAAGATTGGAAACCTATAAGAAATATGCAGAGAAGTTAAGGAATATGAGAGAAATTCTAGCACACAAATGATCAGGAGACATTTCAACAAATCAAGGAAACCAAAAAAGAAAATAGATGACTATACTACGGAATGAAATTCAGAAAAGAAATCTTATTCTTAAGACAGACTATTATGAAACGGGCTCGAGATCTACAAAATTATTGGCAAAACGTATAAGAAAACAACAGGCGATAAATACATTACTCAAAATCAAAGACCCACTTGACTAAGGAGAGACTGATGATCCAGAAAAGATAGAAAGTATATTCTACCAGTACAAAAAATTATATACACAAACACCTGCGGCAGAGGAAGATGAAATGAGATCTTTTTTAAATGATTTGGATTTACCGGCAATTGGCACCTTACAAAATGATAGATTAACAGCCAAAATTACAGAAAAGGAGGTAGATAAAGCAATAAATTCATTAAAAAATAATAAATCTCCAGCGAGTGATGGATATCCAGCAGAATGGTACAAACTGTTTAAAGAAGAACTAATTCCACTGCTCCAGACATCCTTTAATTGGACACTCTCAAAAAATAAAATCCCACCAACATGGTCAGAAGCAATAATATTAGTCATTCCCAAAACAAGATAAAGATAAGTATGAGTGCCACAACTATAGACCAATCTCAGTGTTAAACATAGATTACAAGCTATATACAAAAATATTAGCCAAAAGATTAAACACATTTCTGGCAGAACTAATAGATGAAGATCAAACAGGATTTATAAAGGGACGTAAAACCCAGGACAATATTAGGAGAACCTTACATATCATAGAACAAGCACAAAAGAAAAACAAAGTACTGTCCGTGATGAGTATAGATGCAGAAAAGGCATTGGATTGTGTGTAACTGGAGATATTTATATTTGGTGCTGGAGCGGTTAGGATTTAATGAAAAATCAATACAGGTGATTAAAACACTTAACAAAGAACCTACGGCCAGAATAAAAACTAAATGGAAGCTTAACCAGTAAAATACATCTACAAAGATCCACAAGACAAGGATGCTGCCTATCACCGGCTCTCTTTGCCATTTACATTGAACCACTGGCTCAAGTGGTTCGACAAAATGAGAAACTTAAAGGTGTCACAATCAAAGGAGTAGAACATAAAATTGGACTTTTTGCTGATGATGTGATAGTCTTCCTCGAGCAACCAGACACAACACTTCCCATAGTGATGAAGCTCCTTGAAACATATGGCCATCTATCAGGATATAAAATAAATATTTCTAAAACTCAGATACTTACAATTAATTATACACCCTCAATAACAATTCAGAAATCTTATAAACTTAGCTGGAATATGAGGCAAATCAAATACTTGGGAGTAACACTAACAAAAGACCTCTCTGAATTATTCAATATAAATTATGAAAAAGTATATCAAGATATACAGAAAGATATAGAAAGATGGGCAACTCTACCACTGGACTTTAATTCAAAAATCGAAATAGTCAAAATGAATATATTACCCAGATTTCTCTATCTATTCCAATCACTACCAGTAGAGATCGCTCCAGACCAATTTATAAAATGGGACAAAACAATATCCAGGTTTATTTGGGGAGGTAAACGACCCAGAGTTAGATATCAAACTCTCCAGCTTTCCAAAAACCTAGGTGGAATGGCACTACCAAAATTAAAGGAATATTTTTATGCTGCTTAATTAAGACCTTTGTATTGTTGGTGTAACCCAAATTTTGTAGCAAAATGGAAAGATATAGAAAAAGTAGTATCAAATATTCCGATTCAAACTCTGATTGGAGATAAAGACTGGCATAAGAAACTCAAACATGAAATGGATTCAATCAGTGAACATACATTAGACACATGGTTTAAAATTTTAAAAAGATACAAGATTAAGGAAGACATAAAAATTCTGAATTGGGTAGGATATGATAAAAACTTTAAACCAAATCAATATGACCAAAGATTTAAAAGATGGACAGAAAAAGGAGCCACAGCTTGGTGCACTCTAGAAAAGAAAGGAAAGTTGGAGAGTTATCAGAATTTAAAAGAAAAATATGAATTGGGGACCTCTGATTTTTTCAGATATCTCCAATTAAGAGACTACCACGCAAAAGTAATCCGGGTAGATCCCTCCAAAGAAGTGAATGACGTGATAAAAGTTTATAATTAAAGCATATAAAGAAAATGCAAAGAAATTTATATCATCAATGTATAAGGCATTAAATCTAAATAATAAGCATACAACCCAAGTATATAAAAAAGAAGTGGGAGAAAGAATATGGATATAGTAATCACAGAAGATGAATGGCAAAATATATGTAAGACTCACCACTCATCCACCAGTTCGCGGATTTGGAGGGAATTTGCCTGGAAAAACTTAGTGCGTTATTTTATCACACCAAAGATGAAAAATAAACAACTCAACCAACCTCAGAAGTGTTGGAGAGAATGTGGTGAATATGATGTGGCTCATACACATGTTTTTTGGAAGTGTAAGAGAATAATTGAATTTTGGGAGATGATAAGTGAAATGCTACAGAAGATTAAGATACAAGATCCCTATGACCCTGTAAGATACTTTATCTTTGTAATCTAACAGAGGCCAAACATCTTGGGAGTGATAGATACCTTGTCAAATATTGTAGTAGCGGGTAAAATAGCCATAACAAGGAATTGGTTGAAGAAAGAACCACCTACAAAGGAACAATACTGGGCTATTATAGAAGACATCTACATTAATGGAAAAACTAACACACAAATTACGACTACAAGAAGATGAATTTGATGAGAAGTGGGAAAAATGGACAATATACAAATCCCGAAATGGCGATAGATAAATGGACTTCAAAGAAATAATGTGGACTATGAGGAGGAACAAGAGTTAATGTCGGACTCGAGCAGTAGAAGTTATTGATTGTTTTTTTCTGTTGATGTCAATGGGTCAGGCTCCTTTTTTCTTTTATATATGTTTTTTCTCTATGTGTGTGTGTATATTTTTTAAGTTGAAAACTAATAAAAATCTAAGTAACAAAAAAAAAAAAAGTCACTATTTCTCTGTTTTGGGTGTCAGTCTGTGAGATTACTGTCTGATACAAATAAAATGTGATTCTTTGAAAACTGATTAAAAAAATGTGTAGAATTATAAGATTATTAAGTCCAATGAAAAGGGTAAATTAGGTTGTGATATATCACTTGATGATTTATATTATTATGGTTGCTTTTATAAGCAGCACTGAATGAGATATAACAACTTAAAATAAAACAAATTAAAATAAAGTAAAAACATGTTTTTCTGCTTGGATTCGTAGGGCCATATGAATTTCTGCATCCTTGGACTTCAAATAATGTCACAAGTTGAACAATAAAAATGAAACCTCAAATAAAATGCAAAATATAAGCCACAGAATTATTCAGAAAAAATCAAACTCAAAACTGACAAAAAGGTGTGTCTTGGAGGGTAAAATAAAAATCAAAGAAGAAAATGCATTCATTAAAAAAACATCCACAGGGCCCTACTTTCTATTTATTTATTTCAAATCATTCAGACATTAGCTCTGTTTGGGGCAGTATTTCGTAAGTGAGAGAGCATTCAACAACCCACACGTCTAATTGATCCAAACCAGATATTTGTGGTAAGAAATATTAATTGTATAGTTAGCAAATAGGCCTTTGATATCAATTTTATAGCTTCTTGTACACACATTTGCATATGGACACATTCTCACACCATGTCCGAAAAACTGATTTGCTTTTCATGTACAGTGGGGCAAAAAAGTATTTAGTCAGCCACCAGTTGTGCAAGTTCTCCCACTTAAAAGATGAGAGAGGTCTCCAATTTTCATCATAGGTATACCCTCAACTATGAGAGACAAAATGAGGAAAAAAAATCCAGAAAATCACATTGTCTGATTTTTTAATGAATTAATTGGTAAATTCCTCAGTAAAATAAGTATTTGGTCACCTACAAACAAGCAAGATTTCTGGCTCTCACAGACCTGTAACTTCTTCTTTAAGAGGCTCCTCTGTCCTCCACTCGTTACCTGTATTAATGGCAACTGTTTGAACTCTTTATCAGTATAAAAGACACCTGTCCCACAACCTCAAACAATCAGACTCCAAACTCCACTGTGGCCAAGACCAAAGAGCTGTCAAAGGACACCAGAAACAAAATTGTAGACCTGCACCAGGCTGGGAAGACTGAATCTGCAATAGGTAAGCAGCTTGGTGTGAAGAAATCAACTGTGGGACGCAATTATTAGAAAATGGAAGACATACAAGACCACTGATAATCTCCCTCGATCTGGGGCTCCATGCAAGATCTCACCTTGTGGGGTCAGAATTATCATGAGAACGGTGAGCAAAAATCCCAGAACCACATGGGGGGACCTAGTGAATGACCTGCAGAGAGCTGGGACCAAAGTAGCAAAGGCTACATCAGTAACACACTACGCCGCCAGGGACTCAAATCCTGCAGTGCCAGACGCGTCCCCCTGCTTAAGCAGGACATGTCCAGTCCTGTCTGAAGTTTGCTAGAGAGCATTTGGATGATCCAGAAGAGGATTGGGAGAATGTCATATGATCAGATGAAACCAAAATAGAACTTTTTGGTAAAAACTCAACTTGTCGTGTTTGGAGGAGAAAGAACACCATACTTGTGAAGCATGGGGGTGGAAACATCATGCTTTGGGGCTGTTTTTCTGCAAAGGGACCAGGACGACTGATCCGTGTAAAGGAAAGAATGAATGGGGCCATGTATTGTGAGATTTTGAGTGAAAACCTCCTTCCACCAGCAAGGGCATTGAAGATGAAACTTGGCTGGGTCTTTCAGCATGACAATGATCCCAAACACACTGCCCGGGCAACGAAGGAGTGGCTTCGTAAGAAGCATTTCAAGGTCCTGGAGTGGCGTAGCCAGTCTCCAGATCTCAACCCCATAGAAAGTCTTTGGGAGGGAGTTGAAAGTCTGTGTTGCCCAGCGACAGCCCCAAAACATCACTGCTCTAGAGGAGATCTGCATGAGGAATGGGCCAAAATACCAGCAACGTTTGACCTCTGTCATTGCCAACAAAGGGTATATAACAAAGTATTGAGATGAACTTTTGTTATTGACCAAATACTTATTTACCGAGGAATTTACCAATTAATTCATTAAAAATCCTTCAATGTGATTTTCTGGATTTTTTTTTTCTTATTTTGTCTCTCAAGTTGAAGTAGTAACCTATGATGAAAAATGGAGACCTCTCTCATCTTTTAAGTGGGAGAACTTGCACAATTGGTGGCTGACTAAATACTTTTTTACCCCCACTGTACATGTTATAACATTTAGATGGAAAATATGAGCTCTTTTATTTATCATTTTATCATCACATTTTATATGTAGCTTCTTAGACCTATTTAGTTTTTTGTTGCTTGAAATTGTTTTTGTTGTTAAACTCATTTTTTTTTTAAAAAAAAAACTCCTTGTGTTGCTTAGAAACTGCTTTTTTTGCATGACACTCTGCTCTCTCTCTCGCTCTGTGTGTGTGTGTGTGTGTGTGTTCCTCTAAAGTCTTGTTTTTTTCCACATTGTTTCTGTACTGGAGTGGTGGCCTAGTTGATGGCGCATCCCGCCCACAGCCGGGAGGTTGGAGGTTCAAGTTCTGGTCGGGGTCATACCAAAGACCATATAAAAATGGTACTTCCTGGTTTCTAGCTTGGTGCTCCAGCATAATAGAATGGGGAAGGAGAAGTTGTTGGTGGTGGCGCCTTGCATGGCAGCGACCCCTCTGGTTCTACATGTGATTTACATTGTACATAGGAGAAAAATAATTTTGTTCTGCTGTACATGATTGGCTGTTTACACTGAATGACAACAGAGATGGCTTCTTCTTAATTTTAAAATTTGGTTGGGAAATCTCCATTTTACACCAAATCTGCATCTGGGACACAACTTGACACAATCGACAGGTATATCCTCAAAAAATTAGAATATCATGAAATAGTTTCAATATTGTTTGTCACTCATTTCAGAAAGTGAAACCCATATTATTATATAGATTCATTACACAGAGAGTGATATATTTCAAGTGTTTATGTATTTAAATTTTGATGAGTATGGCTTACAGCCCATGAAAACCCCAAATTCAGTTTCTCAAAAAATTAGAATATTACATAAAATTAATTTAAAAAAATGTTGTTGGGTTTTTTTTTTTATAGAAATGTTGGCCGACTGAAAAGTATGTCCATGTACTCGCTCAATACTTGGTCGGGGCTCCTTTTGATTAATTACTGTATCAATGTGGCGTGGCATGGAGGGTGATCAGCCTGTGGCACTGCTGAGGTGTTATGAAGGTCCAGGTTACTTTGATAGATACTTTGATAAAATAAAAAATGACGTGGGCTACATTGACAATTGGAGCTCTTTTTGGGGAAAACCTGGTCTTATGAGACGAGACAGCATTCATCCCACTTTAGATGGTGCTTCTCATTTATCTAACAATCTGGCATCTTTTTTATCCAAATTTCCAAAACCATGACTACTCAGAGTTGGGACCAGGAAGCAGAGTCTCAGTCTTACATGCCTCTCTGCAGCTCCTCTTCATCCGCCACCGCTCAGCTTAGCCCCTGTCTTCCCCATCAGAGAATCGTTGTCTGCTCCCTCCAAAGTAAATAAAAATATAATGTATAAGCATCCCAAAGTGATAAAGCAAAATATTGGTAAAACTCAAATTAAACATAAAGCCTCTAAATTGATTGATTTGGCCTCTGTTCCTCCTCATAATTTAAAAATTAAATGTGGTTTATTAAATATTAGGTCTCTAACTCCCAAGTCTCTGTTAGTCCATGATCTGTTAATTGATCATCAGATTGATTTAATTTCCCTTACAGAGACTTGGTTAGGACAAGAGGATTATGTTGGTTTAAATGAATCAACTCCCTCTGGTTATTTAAACTGTCAAATCCCAGAAGTTCTGGTCGTGGAGGAGGAGTAGCAACAATTTACCATTCCAAATTACTAGTTAATGTAAAGCAAAAAACATGTTATAATTCCTTTGAGGGCCTGGTCCTCAGTGTTGGGCACTTTAGCAATTTCAGGTTAACCCAATTTTATTTGCCATAGTTTATCGTCCCCCATCAACCTATTCAGAATTTTTATCCGAATTTGCTGATTTCTTAGCTGATTTAGTGCTGAAATCTGATAGAATAATTATAGTAGGGGACTTTAATATACATGTGGATGTAGATAGTGACTGCCTTAATGTGGCTTTTAATTCAATATTAGACTCGATTGGGTTTTCTCAGAAAGTAGGAAATTCTACTCATTACCTCCACCATACATTGGACCTTGTTCTGACATATGGCATAGAAATAGAAAATCTTGTAGTGTCTCCTCATAACCCTGCACTGTCAGACCATTGTCTGTTAACCTTTGATTTTACTATTTCTGACTATTTGGCTCCTAAAGAAAAATATTATCACAGTAGATGCCTCTCAGATGATGCTGTTTCCAAATTTATGCAGATTGTTTCCTCTATGCCATGTGTCAACACAACGGAAATAAGCTATAGACAGCTTGCTCCTTCTGTAATTGATAACATGGTGGATAGTGTTTCAGCTTCTCTGCATCAGGCTCTAGACTTGGTGGCCCCCTTAAAAAAGAAAAAGTCTAATCAGAGATTTTTAACTCCTTGGTTCAACACAGAAAGTCGTAGCTTAAAACAGAAGACCAATCTCTAATCTCCCTTTCATTTCAAAAATCTTAGAAAGAGTTGTTGCTACGCAATTATTTGACCACCTGCAGGGAAATGGTTTACTTGAAGAGTTTCAATCTGGGTTTAGAATCCATCATAGTACTGAAACAGCCTTAGCGAAGGTCACTAACGACCTCCTCATTGCATCTGATAATGGACTAGTTTCTGTACTTGTCCTTTTAGATCTTAGTGCAGCTTTTGATACTATTGATCATAATATTCTACTTGATAGATTAGAACACTATATTGGACTTAATGGAACTTCGTTGCAGTGGTTTAGATCTTATTTATCTGATAGGTTCCAGTTTGTTCATGTAAATGATGAGTTTTTCTTTCAGCTCAAAGCTTAGTCATGGAGTTCCACAGGGATCTGTGCTAGGCCGTACTCTTTTTAGTTTATATATGCTTCCGTTAGGCAACATTATTAGAAAGCACTGTATACATTTTCATTGTTATGCAGATGACACACAATTATACCTGTCAATGAAGCCAGATGATACTAATCAATTAGCCAAGATAGAAGCCTGTCTTAAGGAAATCAAAGCTTGGATGACTTGTAATTTCCTGCTATTAAATTCAGATAAGACTGAAGTCATTCTTGTTGGTCCAAAAAACCTTAGAAATTCCTTTCCAAATCAAACTTTCAGTTTGGATGCAGTTACTCTTTCTCTTAATAGCTCTGTGAGGAACCTTGGAGTTATTTTTGATCAGGATTTGTCCTTCAATTCACATATTAAATTTGTTTCTAAGACTGCCTTCTATCATTTGCGTAATATTGCCAAGATTAGGAGCATCTTGTCTCAGAGTGATGCTGAGAAGCTGATCCACGCTTTTGTTAGCTCGAGATTAGATTATTGTAATTCTTTATTATCAGGCTGTCCTAAAACATCTTTAAAAAGTCTTCAGCTGATCCAAAATGCTGCAGCAAGAGTTTTAACAGGTACTAGAAAGAGAGATCATATCTCTCCGGTTCTGGCCTCCCCTTCATTGGCTTCCCATAGAGTTTAGAATTAAGTTTAAAATCCTTCTTCTTACTTACAAAGCTCTAAACAATCAGGCTCCTTTTTATTTAAAAGATCTGATACTACCGTATCATCCTAACAGAGCACTACGCTCCAAAATGCAGGATTACTTGTAATACCTAGAATCTCCAAAAGTACAATGGGAGGCAGAGCCTTCAGTTATCAAGCTCCTCTCCTGTGGAATCAGCTGCCAATCTGGATTCGGGAGTCAGACTCGATCTCTGTTTTTAAGAATAGGGCTAAAACCTACCTTTTTGATATAGCCTACAATTAGGGAGGGATCATGTGTTTCTGAACCCTCCCTTAGTTATGCTGCTAATAGGTTTAGTCAGCCGGGGGACCTCCAGTAATGCAATGGGGCCTCACTCCTTTCCTCACTCTCTATGAAATATTTTTTTTTTTTTGCTGGTCATTAACATTTGTTTGTTCTCTCCCATAGATTGAGTCCCCATCGTGCTGTTTGCTCTCTACATGTCTGTTCTTTTCTTCTTCTCTATCCCCTCACCCCCCAGCCAGTCGCAGCAGATGACTGCCCCTCCCTGAGCCTGGTTCTGCTGGAGGTTTCTTCCTGTTAAAAGGGAGTTTTTCCTCTCCACCGTCGCCAAGTGCTTGCTCACAGGGGATCGCCTGATTGCTGGGGTCTTTCTGCAACTGTGGGGGTCCCCCTACAGTTGATAGTGCTATGAGATGACTGTTGTTGTGAAATGGCGCTATATAAATAAAGTTGAATTGAATTGAATTGAATTGATAGTGACCTTCAGCTCGTCTGCATTGTTGGGTGTGGTGTCTCTCATCTTCCTCTTTTTTTTTTTAATTTTTTGTACTTATTTTGTACCCGTAGGTAGATTTGTTCTGCAGTCTGGTGACAAGCCACCAGCTGCCGGTCGCTGCGTGCGCAAGCGCCCCATATCCCTAACCTGCATGTTTTTGGCATGTGGGAGGAAACCGGAGAAATCCCGGAGTAAACCCACGCAACACAGGGAGAACATGCAAACTCCACACAGATCACTGTTGGCCGGGGGCAGGGATCGAACCCACGATCTCATGATCCCCGCGATCCCCCGGCCGAGGGTAAACTGTGCTGCCGCAGTGCTAACCACTGCGCCACCGTGCAGCAATACTCCATAGATTCTCTATGGGGTTTAAGTCAGGAGAGTTTGCTGGTCAATCAAACACAGTGATGCCATGGCCATTAAACCAGGTTTTGATACTTTTGGCAGTGTGGGGGGATACCAAGTCCTGCTGGAAAATGAAATCAGCTTCTCCATAAAGCTTGTCAGCAGAGGGAAGCATGAAGTGCTCTAAAATTTCCTGGTAGATGACTGCGCTGACTTTGGTCTTGATAAAACACAGTGGACAAAAACCAGCAGGTGACCTCTGTTCAGATAAAAGTGAATTTTGCATTTCATTTGGAAATCGAAGTCCCAGAGTCTGGAGAAAGAGTGGAGAGGCACAGAATCTAAGTTGCTTGAGGTTTAGTGTGAAGTTTCCATAGCTAGTGATGATTTGAGGAACCATGTCATCTGCTGGTGTTGGTCCACTGTGTTTTATCAAGACCAAAGTCAGCACAGTTGTCTACCAGAAAATTTTAGAGCACTTCATGCTTCCATCTGCTGACAAACTTTATGGAGAAGCTGATTTCATTTTCCAGCAGGACTTAGCACCCCCCGCACTTCCAAAAGTATCAAAACCTGGTTTAATGATCATGGTATCGCTGTGTTTGATTGACTAGCAAACTCTCCTGACCTAAACCCCATCCAGAATCTATGGAGTATTGTCAAGAGGAAGATGAGAGAGACCAGACCCAACAATGCAGACGAGCTGAAGGTCACTATCAAAGCAACCTGGACCTTCATAACACCTCAGCAGTTCCACAGACTGATCACCTCCATGCCACGCCACATGGATACAGTAATTAATCCAAAAGGAGCCCCAACGAAGTATTGTGTACATGGACATACTTTTCAGTCGGCCAACATTTCTATTAAAAAAACATTTTTTTTAATTAATTTTATGTAATATTCAAATTTTTTGAGAAACTGAATTTGGGGTTTTCATGGGCTGTAAGTTATAATCATCAAAATTAAAATAAATAAACACTTGAAATATATCACTCTCTGTGTAATGAATCTATATAATATATGGGTTTCACTTTCTGAAATGAGTGACAAAAAATATTGAACTTTTTCATATTCTAATTTTTTGAGATGTACCTATATCTATAAATGCACAATTTCTGTCTGTGTGTGTCTGTTCCTCATATATCTCGAACCGTTCATCAGACAGGCCTCAGATTTTATAAGTACTTTGCTGAGGTTACGAGAGTGTGCATCCCCGAGTATGTTGTTCAGTCAAAATATGTTATTTTTATCAATAAAAGTTTAACCACCGCTCTGTCTCCTCATGCTCTAGCTTCTAGAAGTGCGGGTGGGGTTTCAGATTGACTCTGTACTGATTGGATATTATGTGGCATTACACCATCATTACCCAGCTTTAATGCTTAAAAATTTGTACCATAAAGTTGCTGTGATTTGCATATGTCTAAAGGATAATTTGGCATATGTGGAGAGCACAATGCGCGTGAGCAGACTGGGCAGAGCGTCAGTGGGGACTTGGGTCTGACAAAAAACACCAGTGTATCCAACACAGGACATGCCGGGAGAAGCAGCGGCCCAACTGGGTGGACCACAGTACTTCGCGGAGAGGCACGCCCAGCCTGCCCAGTCAGTGGTAGACAGGAGTCTCAGCTGCTGCTTCACCTGTGTGGTACCAGTGTACTTTGCAGGACCGTGAGTCCCCCCTCCCGTGCAAGTATCTAAAAATTAACAACTTAATAATACCGCCATGATTGTGGAGTGGAATGACCAGAATGCCTTTTTTATTTTTATTTTTTTTTTTTTTTTTTTTGCTTGAGTCTTCTCAGGAATTTCTTCCTTTCTTTAGCTTGCACAGGACAGGGGTCGCTATGCTTCTCTGCCCGCCAATAGTATGTTGTATGTTGATTTTGTTTCCCTTCTCCGTTCCTTTATCACTGAGCACCAATCAGGACGGCAGGAAGTTCCACTTTTACCTGGTCTTTGGCATGACCCAGCTGGGATTTGAACCCCGCCCTCCCGGTTGTGGGGCGGATGCTCTACCCCTAGTCCACAACTCCGGTGGTAGTAGGAATGACTTAACGACCAAACGCAGGACACAAAAATGCCCAAATAATGAAATAAATCATTTTTTTTTCCCACAATATCTTTATTGAACCTTTTTTTTTTTAAACAAACATGACACAAACAATCAAACACTAACACTAAAGTACTACAAAAAAAAAAATGCACTAAAAACACCAACAACCACCAACAAAATCAAGTCTTCAACAATGCTCCTCTGTTTAGTCTAGACCAGGGGTGGGCAATCATGTGCCATGGAGGGCCATTCTACTGCAGGTTTTTTGTTCCACCCAGTCTCTTCAGCAGGTGTTTTCAGTGATTAGCAATCCTTGAAGCTGATCAGAGAGCACATACCTGCTGAAGACACTGGGTGGAACAAAAAACCTGCAGTGGAAGGGCCCTCACTGCCCACCCCTGGTCTAGACAATCCATTACATAAGTATACATATTATGTTCACCAGTTTGGAATTTACAAGGTCCACACACATCATTCACCTTCTTCTTCAAGAGTTATGTTTAAATTTTTTACATGATCAATAAAAGGTCTCCATATATTCTCAAACACAATTTCCTTTGATTTCAGTATATATGTTATTCTTTCTAATGGAAGGTTTGTTAACATCTGTCTTAACCACTGAGTCACATCTGGTCTATGAGTCTTTTTCCACAGTAGTGCAATACATTTTTTGGCATTAAGCAAACTGAGGTCTATGAATGTTCTTTCACTTTTATTAAAGTTATGCTTTTCTGGGTACAGACCCAACAAAAACAGTTTAGGATTCAAAATGATTTGTTTTGAGATTATTTTTTCAATTGTTACCCTCACCTCTTCCCAAAACATTCTTATTATTCTACATTCCCATACACAATGAAATAGGGTTCCTTTACTTTCCATGCATTTTGTGCATGTATCTGGTATATTTTTGTTATATCTATTTAACTCCTCCGGTGTAACATACATCCGCATTAACCATTTGAAATGTATCAATTTAAGACGTACATTTATTGATTTGGTTTGGGCTTCTGTACAAGCCAATTCCCATTGTTCCTCTGAAATTTCAATTTGCAGATCTTCTTTCCAGTAGTTTAATCTTTTCTGTGAATTTTCACTTGAGGATAGTGTCAATGAGTTATAAAACTCTGAAATAATACCCTTTCTTTCACTATCTTTCATCAACATTTTTTCCAAGGATGAATAAATAGGTCGAGTGAGAGCTTTATTTTGATTTGATCGAATAAAGTTTCTAAGTTGAAGATATTTTAAAAAAAATGTGTTCTATTAAGATTAAATTTGACCCTCAGCTCTTCAAAAGACATTATGTTATCTGCACTTGGCAAATATAAATCTTGAATCTTTTGAATCCCTTTTAAATTCCATACTTTAAATACAGCGTCCGCTCTTCCTGGTTTAAAATATTGATTACCCCATATTGGGCTAAATGGCGACAATAACTGTGGTTCTTTTAAATAATTTTTAGCTTCACACCATATTTTGATCATACGCTTTACAAATGGATTTTTAACTTGTTTTTGTAATTTTTTTGCCGAATCTGAGTATATGAATATGGGAAGAGGTAAAGGTAAATTGTATGATTCCATTTCAGTCCAGTGAGGGAAATCATTTAATGAAAAATAATATGTCATAGACCTCAGTTGTGCCGACCAATAATACAACATAAAATTTGGACATTTCAGACCTCCACGATCAAATGGTAAATATAATAAAGACAGACGTACTCTAGCCCTCCTGTTGTTCCATATAAATTCCACTAACTTTTTTTTAATTCTTGAGAATAAATCTAAAGGTGGTGGTAAGGGAATGTATTGAAATAAATAAAGTATTTTAGGTAAAATATTACTTTTAAGTATATTGATTCTCCCGATCATCGACATTGGTAGTGACATCCATCTCTGAATTGACTCATTGATATCTGTCATTAAGGCTTCATAGTTGACACTGGCGACTGATTCTAGCTTAGGCACAATTTGGATTCCTAAATATTTAAACTGATTTACAACGTTGAATTGATTTACCTCAGGGTCTGGGTAATTTCTCTGGGTCTCATTTAGCATTAATATTGAAGATTTAGTTTTATTTATTTTATATCCTGATATTTCCCCAAAATTCTTTATTAAATTCAACAAGGTCGGAATTGATTTTTTTAGATTCGACATAAACAAAATTATGTCATCGGCGTACAGGGAGATTTTATGTTCTGTTGGTCCAACTTTAATTCCATATATTTGTGAATGTAAACGTATCGCCATCGCTAAAGGTTCAATTGCCATAGTAAACAGTAAAGGTGAAAGTGGACAGCCTTGTCGACATCCTCTATTGATTTTTATTGATTTTGAAATATTGTTATTTGTTAGGATTTCTGCTGTAGCATTATTGTATATTATCTGAACCCATTTTATGAAATTATTTCCAAGTCCAAACCTTTGTAAGACTTCAAAAAGAAAGGGCCATTCGACTCTATCAAAGGCCTTTTCGGCGTCCAGTGATAGGAGAGCTGTATCCGGTGCTTCTTTATTAAAATAAATAATATTAAATAGTCTTCTTACATTATGGAAGCCTTGTCTTCCCTTTATAAAGCCATTCTGATCTCGATTAATAATATTTGGTAAAATTTCTTGTATTCGTCTTGCTAAAATTTTACAGATTATCTTAAGGTCGGCATTTAATAGGCTTATTGGTCTCATATTTTCACATTTATTAGAGGGCTTACCTGGTTTTGGCAACAGTATAATTAAGGCATTATTCATGTATGATGGTAAATTATTATTTTGAAATGCTTCTAAAACCATTTCCAAAAAAGGTTTTATTAATTTATTCTTAAATTTTTTATAAAGGTCAACTGGAAGACCATCTGGTCCTGCACTTTTTCCTGATTTCATATTATCAATGGCTAGCCCAACTTCTTCTTGACTAATTTTAGACTCCAATATCTCCCTGTTTTCATTTGGAATACACGGTATAGATAGTTCGTTCAAAAACCCATTTAGTTTTGTTAAATCAGATTCATTTTTGGTGTCATATAATTTTTCATAGTAATCTCTAAAGGCTCTGTTAATTTCTAAAGGATCTATAACTACCTGTCCCTTACTTATAATACTGGTAATTGGTGTTTTAATTTCTAATTGTTTAATCTGCCATGCCAATAATTTTCCTGATTTTTCACCTTGTTCATAAAAGGATTGTTTCAATCTTAGAAGACTCGAGGCAGCTCTATTCGCTGATTTTTTGTCGTATTCAGCTCTCAAAATCAGTAATTCATTCTCCAACCTTGGATCACTTCCTGCATACACTTTTTCCTGAAGATTTTTTATTTTATGTTCCAATTGGGCTCTCTCCTCTCGAGTCTTCTTAGATTTTGAACCTGTATAACTAATAATATGTCCCCTAATAAAAGCTTTGAAAGCCTCCCACTTTACACATGCTGATGTTTGTGTAGTATTGATATCAAAGAACTCATCTATCTGTTTTTCTATGTACTTGACAAATTCCTCATCCTGAAGCCATTTATGCTGAAATTGCCATCTACCTGATTCCTTTGTCAATTTCTTATCTACATATACTATACAGCAGGGTGCATGATCAGAGATCACGATGTTATCATAAAAGCAGTTTTGAATCTTGGACCTTAATTCTGTGGAAATCAAAAAATAATCAATACGTGAGAATGTCTTGTAGGTACTGGAATAACAAGAGTAGGCTTTGACTTGCGGTTTCATTTCTCTCCATATATCTAGCAATCTCAATTCTTTCATAAAATGATTAATGGTCATCCTACATCCATTGTGCGTACAGTCCAGTCCTGTTGATCTATCTATACCGGGATTCAATGTACAATTAAAATCCCCTGCTATTATATGTTGCCCTGTAAGTGATGATAAGATAAGAAATAAATTAGCAAAGAACTTTTGATCATCTATATTGGGACCATATAGGTTCACCAAATTTATATTTTCTAATAGCAAAGATCCTTGAATGATTACATATCTTCCAAATTTGTCTCCAATTACATTTTTCACTTGAAAAGGGACTGATTTATGTATGAGAGTCATAACTCCCCTGGCTCGGGATGAAAATGATGAGGTGAAAACACTTCCTTGCCATCTACTCCTAATTCTTTTTACATCCTCCTCTATTAGATGAGTTTCTTGTAAAAGCACAATTTTTGAACCCATGTCTTTTATTTTATTCATAACTTGTTTAAGTTTTTTTAAATTTTGTAGACCTCTGCAATTCCATGAAGATAAATTAAGATTAACGCTTTGGTTTATGATCAATAGGGAGTTTGGGATTACCTTGCAGTGTAAACATGCTCATACAGAGAAGCAAAAAAATGAGTGGTTGAACATTCATCCTACAAACTACACACAAACAAATTCCCCCTTCCCACACTTGTGGCAAACCCCCCAAAATCAAAAGAAAAATTCCGTCTCCCGATATAGCCATCGACCGCTCCACATCCACGAGGATCAGCCTAAGCCACTCCTTCTTCATCCTCCCAATCACCCTAACTCTACTGCTTTTAATGACGTAACATTAACTCTCCTCTGTAGTTTTCCAACTTAACTCCAAAATTTTTAGCAACTTTGTACATCATAGTTTTTTTTTTTTTTTTTTTTTTAATTATATAATGCAATCTATATTTTGTAAACTTGCTATTTGCTTCAAGTCAGTCAGATACCTGTGCAAATGCTTAATTATTCTACCTTATATTTTGTTCATGCTTAGCTCCCACCAGTCTCTTCTTCTTGGATCTTCTTGATAAACTCCTGCGCCTCCTCTGGGGTCTTGAAGATGTGGGTTCTGCCCCCATACGTGGTCAGCAGTCTCGCAGGATAGATTACACCATGACGAATCCCAAGGTTGCGCAGCTCCTTACGTACGGGATCATACTGCTTCCTCAATTGTTGGATTCCTGTGGCCCAATCTGGGTAGAACCACACCTGCTGATCCTGGTGTTTAATCTCTCCTTTAGCTCGTGCTGCGTTGAAGATCTTCATCCTGCCAAACTTCATAATTAAGGTCCTCGGTGGTCCCTTATCTCTCCGTGGGCCAATACGATGCGCGCCCTCCAAAACCACCGCCGGCCGCAGCTCCGCACTGCCCAGCGCCTCCGGAATCCACTTTTCCAGAAAGGAACATGGGTCCCGACCTTCGGATTCTTCCGGTAGACCCACCAGCCTCAAGTTGTTCTGTCTCGACCGGGATTCCAAATCCAGAATGTTTTCTTCCAGACATTTATTTTTTTTTTCCAAAGTGCACACCTTTAATTGGAGACAATTGACTTCATCTTCAGCACTAGAAATACGAAGCTCCATCTGCGCCATTCGTTCCACACAGTCACCCAATTCCTTTCTCATTCCTTCCAACGCTGCCATAATCCCATCAAATCTAGAGGAAAAGTCCGCTCTCATTGAACTCATAGCCGCCAGCAACGCACCTGTGTCGCTTCCCGCAGCTCCCGCGCTGTTGTTAGCTTCCTTCGCCATATTTGGTGCTTTCTCTGCTGCGTCACAGACCTGAAAGTCCGTTAATTTGGACTGTTTCTGCGGCTCGCTTTTTCCTCTACTTGGTTTTCCAGCCTTAGGCTTCACCGACATATCCTCGCTCAAACGCTGGGATACGTTCTGTCCCAAATGAGAGAGTTATTTGCCGATTTTTTTTCTCCAGAAGCAGAGCAGAATGAGACGTGTCCTTCTTACGTGGCAGCCATAACCGGAAGTCAAATAAATCACTTTTAGTTAAATATTTTTTATTAGTTAAGTCATTTTTAGTTAAATATTTACTGACAAATGGGCAACACTGATGCAATGATTGCAGTCAAACAGGTCCTTCTGTTGTCTAATAATGTTGGGTGTTTTGTAGTTAATTCGGTTGATTACAGTTTTAGAAAACCTTTTAATAGCAAAATAGTCATCATCATCATAGCAGTCTGTCATGGGTGACAATGACTGTTTCGTTTAGGTCTGATCAGATTCCTCTACACAGCTCTGTCCCCTGCCCACTGCTGCCAGGAACTCCTGCCCCTTCAAACCCGGGCAACGTCCGAGCCGGTATGAGTTGCTTTCTGACTGGCCATTTCATGAGGGCCAAGACAAAGCTAAAATATAAACTGATGCACTACAATGGGTCTCAAATATTTGTAAACATGTCCTGTTATAGTACTGCATGAGTTTATTGATGATATACAGAAGAAATTCAATATTACACTTGATTACATCACTGAACAGCAATGTTGGGCAAGTTACTAAAAAATAGTAACTAGTTTCAGTTACTAGTTACTTCTTTTCAAAAGTAACTGAGTTACTTTTGAGCGACTGCATGATTAAAGTAACTAGTTACTTGGAAAAATAACTTTCACGTTACTTTTAAATGCATACTTAAATCATCTTGCACACATATCAAGATCAAGGGTCCTTTGCTGTCATCAGAAAAAAAGAAGACAAAGAAAACTGATGAGAAAAAAGTCTCATCTTACAGAGAAAAATGTCTCAGATTTACATAAACTATTGTAATCAGTAGAAAGTCAGAAATTTACTAGAAATAAAGCTATGAATTCACAGAGAAAACTTTGGACCGCCTGGTGGGCCGTTGTTGGCCCACAAGCTATGTGTTTGACATCCCTGGACCAGCCCATTAAAAACGCGTATTTAGAGTATTTACTTCATGTAATAGTTGCATGTCACAACAGCATGTAAATGAATAAGATAAAATAAAATAGAAAGCACAGATAAATGAAAGTTCACCACTTAGAAGAATCTGTTCTTTACTGCAACAAATCAGTCACTTTTTCTCTGTGTGTAAGAAAACTTTAAATGCATTTAATGCGGATATTAAATGCGAGCTTCTTGCTCAAAAAACACTCATGTTTAACCACAGAGGTAGGAGATGTTAGGGGCTACTCACCGCTTAGACAACAGGTGATCAGGGCTGGATATGAGAAATCGCCACCTGGTTGCGGTGTGAAGTGGGGCAGGATCGGAAACCGACCTGCGGAGGAGACTGACGGCTGTGCCAGCTATGGTGGAGTCAGTTTATTTGCGCTAAAAATATCCATTCATATTAATAAAATGAGTAATGTAATGCATGTGATCAAATTTCAGTAACTGTAACGCATTACTGAATTTTTAAACTAATTTTGTTACACAGCACGTTACTGCAAAAGTAGTGGCGTTACAATAACTCGTTACTCCCAACACTGCTGAACAGTGATAGAAACAGTGACATTAAAATAAAACTAGAGGGCACTTAGAGAAGATACCTCCTTCAAGGCTCCGTCCCTCCCTCCCTTTGTCCATCCGTAGGGATGAGATAGGGCCTTGGCGGAGGTATGCACTCACGGATCACCGCCAACATTTAATGAGTTCATCCTTGGGCCAAGGGCCACCTCTGGTGAAAATTTCATCCAAATCCATCCAGTAGTTTTGGAGCATTGTTGCTAACACTCTGTGAGAAGATAAGAGCCTTGGCGGAGGTATGCATTTTGAGATCATCACCAAAATCTAATTATGTGTTCAGTGTGCCATTACACACCTTTCCTGAAAATTTGAATGAAAGGCGCTATATTAAATGCAATCTATTATTATTATTAACAGACAGAAATGACAGCAAAAACAATATGACTACATTATATGATTACATTATAATACAGTAATAATGACAAGACTGTCATAATTGTATTGACCATACATTGGGGCTGGGCAGTTTCACCTTAAATCAACATCATGGTTTATTGAATCTTTCAGGTCGTTTTTTTTTTCCTCCTCTGTTCTCCATTACAGTTTACTGACAAGGTTCATAATTATTGAGCAATATTACACAGTGTGGTATCACCATTTTTTTGTAGTTATCAACTACAAATTCACATAGGATCCATATTATCTACTGCAGCAAACTTATAAGAAATATGACCATGACAAAGGTATAAATGCTTACCTGGCATGCCGACAGATGTGGACATGTTCCTTCAAGCGCTTGCTTTCAGATTTTGATCATGATATCCTTTTAGTGTCAGATCAAAGAGTACCAGGTTGTTTGATGTAGTGAAGTTTAGCCTCTCCACCTCCTCCACTGTCACCTCCCATTGTTGCCTTCTTGTACCGGTGTTCTATGTCCCGCCCTTCGTTAATTCTGATTGGCCACTTAGAAAGGTCTGACACTGACGAGCACAGCTGTACAGTAGTCTGACAAGTTGAACTTTTTTCAGCGATGAGCACCGTGACAAAAAGCAGCCACCGCTCAAAGCGTTTCAGTGCCAAGGACACTCAGCACTGTAAGCGCTGGACTACATAGAGAATGAATAGAAAATATAGGATTCTGTATGTAGGATTGCTGGGTTTTATCGTTTATCTTTATTTGCACAATGGGATGTCTGGGTCTATCTTTTGTTGCTATTTGCACCTGGGTAGCAATGCTGTACATAGACTGCTGTTGTTGTTTTTCCAGCCTTATCCCTTTGTTTTTTATATTGCACACACCACTGAAGAGAGAGAGAAATGGCATTTCAATTCTCCTGTATGTCCTGTACACATCTTAACACATCTTTAAAGGGGCAGTACAAGAAAAGCACCAGATTAATATATACAGTGGGGTAAAAAAAAAGTATTTAGTCAGCCACCAATTGCGCAACTTCTCCCACTTAAAAGATGAGAGAGGTCTCCAATTTTCATCATAGGTATACCTCAACTATGAGAGACAAAATGAGAAAAAAAAAATCCAGAAAATCACATTGTCTGATTTTTAAAGAATTTATTTGCAAATTATGGTGGAAAATAAGTATTTGGTCAATAACAAAAGTTCATCTCAATACTTTGTTATATACCCTTTGTTGGCAATGACAGAGGTCAAATGTTTTCTGTAAGTCTTCACAAGGTTTTCACACACTGTTGCTGGTATTTTGGCCCATTCCTCCATGCAGATCTCCTCTACAGCAGTGATGTTTTGGGGTTGTCACTGGGCAACACAGACTTTCATCTCCCTCCAAAGATTTTCTATGGGGTTGAGATCTGGAGACTGACTAGGTCACTCCAGGACCTTGAAATGCTTCTTACGAAGCCACTCCTTCATTGCCCGGGCGGTGTGTTTGGGATCATTGTCACGCTGAAAGACCCAGCCACGTTTCATCTTCAATGCCCTTGCTGATGGAAGGAGGTTTTCACTCAAAATCTCACGATACATGGCCCCATTCATTCTTTCCTTTACATGGATCAGTCGTCCTGGTCCCTTTGCAGAAAAACAGCCCCAAAGAATGATGTTTCCACCCCCATGCTTCACAGTAGGCATGGTGTTCTTTCTCCTCCAAACACGACAAGTTGATTTTTTACCAAAAAGTTCTATTTTGGTTTCATCTGACCATGTGACATTCTCCCAATCCTCTTCTGGATCATCCAAATGCTCTCTAGCAAACTTCAGACAGGCCTGGACATGTACTGGCTTAAGCAGGGGGACACGTCTGGCACTGCAGGATTTGAGTCCCTGGCGGCGTGGTGTGTTACTGATGGTAGCCTTTGTTACTTTGGTCCCAGCTCTCTGCAGGTCATTCACTAGGTCCCCCCGTGTGGTTCTGGGATTTTTGCTCATCGTTCTCGTGATCATTTTGACCCCACGGGGTGAGATCTTGCGTGGAGCCCCAGATCGAGGGAGATAATCAGTGGTCTTGTATGTCTTCCATTTTCTAATAATTGCTCCCACAGTTGATTTCTTCACACCAAGCTGCTTACCTATTGCAGATTCAGTCTTCCCAGCCTGGTGCAGGTCTACAATTTTGTTTCTGGTGTCCTTTGATAGCTCTTTGGTCTTGGCCATAGTGGAGTTTGGAGTCTGACTGTTTGAGGTTGTGGACAGGTGTCTTTTATACTGATAACGAGTTCAAACAGGTGCCATTAATACAGGTAACGAGTGGAGGACAGAGGAACCTCTTAAAGAAGAAGTTATAGGTCTGCGAGAGCCAGAAATCTTGCTTGTTTGTAAGTGATCAAATACTTATTTTCCACCATAATTTGCAAATAAATTCTTTAAAAATCAGACAATGTGATTTTCTGGATTTTTTTTTTCTCATTTTGTCTCTCATAGTTGAGGTATACCTATGATGAAAATTGGAGACCTCTCTCATCTTTTAAGTGGGAGAACTGGCACATTTGGTGGCTGACTAAATAGTTTTTTGCCCCACTGTAAAATAATATTTAAAAAATTTCTGCATCTAGATCATGATCCAAATCGACACCAAAATCCAATCATCTGTTCCCCATGCCATTACACACCTTTCCTGAAAATGTAATCAAAATCTGCTCATAACGTTTTGAGTTATGTTGCTAACAGACAAACCACCTAATCAACAGACAAACCAACGCCACTAAAAACATTACATCCATCCTCCCCTAGCGGAGGTAATGATTATCATGGTGACTGAACAACTCCAATTCCTCAAAGTGCAAGATACACCATTATGAATACAGTGGTGTGAAAAAGTGTTTCCCCCTTCGTGATTTCTCATTTTTTGTATGTTTGTCACACTTAAATATATCAGATCATCAAACAAATATAAATATTAAACAAAGATAACACATGTAAACACAAAATGCAGTTTTTAAATAAAGGTGTTTATTATTAAGGGGAAAAAAAATCCAAACCTACATGGCCCTGTGTGAAAAAGTGATTGCCCCCTAAACCAAATAACTGGTTGGGTCACCCTGAGCAGCAACAACTGCAATCAAGTGTTTGTGATAACTGGCAATCAGTCTTTTACAGCGCTGTGGAGGAATTTTGGCCCACTCATCTTTGCAGAATTGTTGTAATTCAGACTCATTGGAGGGTTTTTGAGTATGAACCACCTTTTTAAGGTCATGCTACAGCATCTCAATCGGATTCAGGTCAGGACTTTGACTAGGCCACTCCAAAGTCTTCATTTTGTTTTTCTTAAGCCATTCAGAGGTGGACTTTCTGTTGTGTTTTGGATCATTGTCCTGCTGCAGAACCCAAGTGCGCTTCAGCTTGAGGTCACAAACACATGGCCGGACATTCTCCTTCAGGATTTTTTGGTAGACAGCAGAATTCATTGTTCCTTTTAGCACAGCAAGTCTTCCAGGTCCTGAAGCAGCAAAACAGCCCCAGACCGTCACACTACCACCACCATATATTACTGTTGGTATGATGTTCCTTTTCTGAAATGCTGTGTTACTTTTACGCCAGATGTAATGGGACACACACCTTCCAAAAAGTTCAACTTTTGTCTCCAGGGACGGCAATTTTCCGCCGATCTGCGGATTTCCGCCGATTTATTTTCTAATTGATCATTTCTGTGAATCGTCTAAATCCGTTGAGAAAATTTTAAGGGGGGTAAGGTACCTTATTGTCACCGATTTTAGCGAAAATCAACATGATTACATAAGCGCTCGGCGCTACCCCGGGTCAAGTCTCCTGCGATAACCTGGATGTTATGCTCTCAAGCTACTGCTGTATTGTAAACAGCCCTGCGATTGGATAGTTGCAAACGATTGGACCAATCAAATGGCTCATTGTATGCTTTGTCAAAAATTCACGCCGGCTTGTTCTCAGGGATGTGATTTTTCCGGTAATTCGCCGAATTCCGCTTTATTTTATCTTCCAGGAAGATAAAGTACGTTAAGTACGTTGGCGGCTTGTGGTCCACGAACGCAGTGAAGGTGCGCCCTTTCAGCCAGAACTGGAAGTGGCGTATGGCCAGGTGGAGAGCCATTAACTCTCTGTCGAACACGCTGTATTTACGCTCACTGTCGTGCAAAGACCTGCTAAAAAAAAAGGTGAGCGGCTGCCAAGAACCGGCAACGCATTGCTCCACGACGGCCGCTATGCCCATGTCTGAAGCGTCGGTAGTGAGTGCTGTTTTAACCTCAGAACGCCTGCTCCCGTTCAGAAGTCCAGTCGACTCTGTCCGCCGGATTCCGTTTGAGTGCAGCGTACAACGGCTGTATGAGCTGGGCTGCGCGGGGGAGGAAACGGTTATAAAAGTTAACCATCCCCCAAAACTCCTGCAGCACCCTGACATTGATGTTGAGGAGAAAAAATAGCAAAACAATTTAGTTACATTACTTTTATGATTCCAAACAGTTTGAAATTGACATTGCACAGTGGATATTGACTCATAACTGAGATTGAACCTGGTGATCTGAAATGAATTTTTTTTTTTTTTTTTTTTTTTTGTTACTTATTTGTACCCGTAGGTAGACTTGGTTTGCAGTCTGGTGACAAGCCACCGGCTGCTGGTCGCTGCGTGCCCGAACGCCCTAAACCTACATGTTTTTGGTGTGCGGGAGGAAACCGGAGAAATCCCGGAGAAATCCCGGAGTAAACCCGCGCAACACGGGGAGAACATGCAAACTCCACACAGCTCACTGTTGGTCGGGGGCTGGGATCGAACCCATGATCTCATGATCCCCGCGGTCCCCCGGCCGAGGGTAAAACTGTGCTGCCACAGTGCTAAACCACTGCGCCACCGTGCAGCCAAATGAATGAAATGAATGCTGAAATTATAAAAAGTAATGGTGTGTTGGAATTTTATTTCTATTATGGAATAGATAAAATTAACTGATTTTGATTTGATCAAGTGTTAAAGCATGTGATGGATACTGCTTGTTGGAATATTTTAGGAATGCTATCTTCTTGGAACATAAGTCAATATTATACAGTAATAAGTGGCATTCAGCTGTTTGTTTTATGCCATTTAAGCACAGTTCTGGTACTTAAAAATCATAAAAACCCAGGAGCTTCGGGGGGCATTGCCCCCCTTGCCCCCCCCCCCCCAACGGGGCTCTGCTCCGGACCCTGCTGGGGGATTGCGTCCCCCAGACCCCCTGCAAAATTTTCAGATAATTTCCCCAACCCCAAATCACACCCCTGGTTCATGTTGGAATTCTGAGCTTTCGGTATTGTTTTCAGCGGAATTATGAGATTTTTATCGAAGGATGAGGAGTCATCAGTGCTAGAAATAGACAAAAGTGTCAAAAATAAGTTCCGATGGAACTGGCTTGAGAGAAAAGTGACAGTAAAGGTGAAAATTAGCTCAAAGTTTGACGAGATAACAGAAACACTCGGTTTCTGAAGAAACCAGAAAAGGAGATGAAGTTCAAAGTTCAGAGACTGACACAGCTTGCTGCCAAAAGGAAGAAAGTTTCACATTAGAAGTGACTTGGTGACCAGTGTAAATAGTGTAAATAGTGTAATAAACTCTTATAGAACTGTTAAATATGTTGGACTAAAGACAGTGAGACAACATTGAAGAAAAAGTAAGTTAACTTTTCATTAAATTTAATGATTTATCTAAGTCTAGTATTTCTTTTTTTTTTTTTAATCTTTTTTTTTTTCAGTCTAAATTACTTCTGTTTTACTGAAAACCTCCCAGCTTCAGGGGGGCTGCTCCCCCCCCGGCCCCCCCATAAGTCAGTCGACCAAATTAGATTTCAGCTGAAATCAGAATTTCCTGTTGCCATCCCTGTGTCTCGTCAGTCCACAGAGTATTTTCCCAAAAGTCTTGGGGATCATCAAGATGTTTTCTGGCTAAACTGAGACGAGCCTTTATGGTCTTTATGCTCAGCAGTGGCTTTCATCTTGGAACTCTGCCATGCAGTCCACTTTTGCCCAGTCTCTTTCTTATGGGGCAGTCATGAGCACTGACCTTAACTGAGGCAAGTGGGGCCTGCAGTTCTTTGATGTTGTTGTGGGATCTTTTGTGACCTCTTGGATGAGTTGTTGCTGCATTCTTGGGGTAATGTTGGTCAGTCGGCCGCTCCTGGAAAGGTTCACCACTGTTCCATGTTTTTGCCATTTGTGGATAATGGCTCTCACTGTGGTTCGCTGGAGTCCCAAAGCTTTAGAAATTGCTTTATAACCTTTTCCAGTCTGGTAGATCTCAATTACTTTGTTTCTCATTTGTTCCTAAATTTCTTTGGATTGCAGCATGATTTGTAGCTTTTGAGGATTTTTTTGGTCTACTTCACTTTGTCAGGCAGGTCCTATTTAAGTGATTCCTTGATTGAGAACAGGTGTGGCAGTAATCAGGCCTGGGTGTGGTTAGAGAAATTGAACTCAGCTTTCCAAAGATGTGATAAACCACAGTTCATTTGTTTTAACAGGGGCACAATCACTTTTTCACACAGAGCCATGTAGGTTTGGATATTTTTTTTTTTACCCTTAATAATAAACACCTTCATTTAAAAACTGAATTTTGTGTTTACTTGTGTTATCTTTGTCTAATATTTAAATTTGTTTGATGATCTGAAACGTTTAAGTGTGACAAACATACAAAAACACGAGAAATCAGGAAGGGGCAAACACTTTTTCACACCACTGTATGTGATAAAAGATGACACAAATATGATCTGACAAATAAACAAGGGATCTGAAACAATTGCTAATACTGGATGTCTCATTCATTTTCAGTAATTCAGTATTCTGTAATCAGTATTCACACAGTCAAATAAAGACCCCCTGATTGCTGGGGTCTTTCTGCAACTGTGGGGGTTCCCCCCTACAGTTGATAGTGCTATGAGATGACTGTTGTTGTGAAATGGCGCTATATAAATAAAGTTGAATTGAATTGAATTGAATAAATCTTGCCATTTACTCCCTTTTATATTTGTCAAAGTCTAACGTGTGATTGCCAACGTGTAGCCTTTGTGTTCCACTTTCAAACATAGCCTACATTTAGGCCTGTAAAGCCTAATTGGGATACTGTTTCAGACAGGAATACTTGGGTTCTGCGGGCAGTGCACTAGTTTGATTTTAGACTTCCTGTGCCTTTGCCTCTTATGTGGAAGCCATTGTAAGGTCACAAGTCTGAGACTTATGTCCCTAGTGAGACTCCACCGTAGTGAACCAAAGTAAAACCCTAGAGACGCCTCCCTGGGTTGCAGTTTTTCCGACAGTAAAAACAGTCATCAAAACCTCATGTCTCTACGCTATGCTGAAGTGGAGATACCCAACGTGGTGCAGAAAAAAAGACATCCTCACTTTTTTGTCCTTACCAGTTGGCCTCCTCAGCTGTCTAGTAGCCCCGTGCAACTGACCGGAGCCTTTTACAAACAACATAGTTGCGTTTTTATATGTCCCGGGTGTGTAGTGGTGGTTTATAATGTCAGCTAAACAGCCGTAAAAGCTGGCACTTTACAATCCTAAAGTGAAACCCAGGCCAGAAATCCATCTGCCTGTACCTTCAACAGACGAATCGTTTAGTATGGTTTTCTGGAGCTTGAAAGCCTATATTTTTATATATCAGTGATGAATGTAGTGTCTGGGTGTGCATGTGTCTACAGCAAAAGGCAGCTATATACTTGTGGGGATCTAAACCCAAGTTTATACACATATCCCTGCAGTGATGTGTGTAAGGGACTTTAACCCAACTTCAGAGGCAAAAATACAATAACAATGATTATTAGTTCCCCAATCACAATTTGTTCATAGCTCAAAACACTGTCCAATTCTGTAAATTAAAAATTTGCATAGAAAAGTTTACTTCTCACCAGATAAAGGGGGTTTCATCGTCCGTAATCAGGATCTTTCCGGAGCCAGCGTTCCTCCTTGGACGAAACTCAGTGGTCATATTTATTGTTTCAAAAAGACAATCTCACCAGGTGTTGGAGAAAGCAGCAGCCCGTAGAGTCAGTCCGAGGCAGGAAGCACATGGCCCTTTCTTCTTCTACTACCAAAAATTGTGCTGGATTTTTGTATTTAACATTAAAAACCCTTTTATCTGGTGAATGAAGACGCTGTAATCCCAAAGATACATTTTAGTGATTTATTATCTCTGCCAAAACGAGCAATATTGCTCAAAAAGTTGTGAACGGATTTTGATGAAATTTTCAAGAAAGGTGTGTAATGGCACGGGGAACAGATGATTAGATTTTGGTGATGATCTGAGAGTGCATACTTCCACCAAGGGCTTTGTATTTGTGCAGCAGGATTACACAAAAACTACTGGATGGATTTGGATGAAATTTTTACAGAGGTGGTTCTTGGGCTAGAGACAAACCCATTACATTTTGGTGATGATCTGAGAATGCATACCTCAGCCAAGGCTTTTATCTTCACACAGTGTGTTATAGGGCTGTGCGATATGACCAAAATTTCATATCACGATAGTAATCTTATTTGACAATATGTATCACGATATACATTTTCTGTAAATTCTATAGTTTATTTATGATAATAACCACTAAAAAGGAACATCTCTTTTTCTACATTTTAAATTACTTACTGAAAAATAACCCAAAACCAATTGTACAAATTCATCGGTCATTAATTTTATGCACTTTTTTGCCCTCTTAATTTTGCTTAATTTTGTCCTAAAATATTTTTTAATATGTATTTGTGATTACTTCAACTTTATTCTTTACCACTACTGGACTATTTAAAAATGATTGGAAATCAAGTTACATTAAGAGCCAGTTTGTTCCTCCGACTCCGCTTTCATTTATTTATTATTTATTTAGTGTGTATGTGGCCGCTGTCATGTACTTTTGCAGCTTTAGTAATGTTTTTTTCCAGACAAAGTTAAGAAACTCGGCAGGGATTTAAACCAGAAAGATGGTCTGATATACTGTTTCCTATTAGTGACAAGTTAGCATCGTCATTTAGCATTTGCTGTCTTATAATTGGAGAGAGATGGTGTTAGCATGACTTACCTCCAATTAAAATGAGGTTAGAGGACTATCCTCTCTGACACAGCACGGTGCAAAAAAGTCCCACATCCCTGGCTGGAACAGAAGTAGCAGCAAAACATTAGTTTGCAGTTAGCTTCTGTGGCGCACTGCGGGGGAGAGGCAGGGCAGTGACGAGAAGAAATGGGTATGTTTCTTAAATCCCAATATAAACAATGCAGTTTTATATGAAACGGTAGATGGTTTTTATCACGTCACTGATGTACTGTATATTGTCATATTGTCATATTTCTCTCGCCTACTGTGTGATATCCACTCTTTTTCTTTTTTTTTTCCTTTCTTCTTTATGACTGGCGCCTAGCGGCTGCCCCAGCCTTGGATGCGCTCTGCAGAGCGTGCCCAAATGCCAAGTCACGTTTCGTTACCTTGTATTCATACATGTGTAATGACAATAAAGTTGAATCTCATCTCATCTCATATTGCACAGCCCTAGTGTGTTAGCAACAATACTCCAAAACTAATGGACAGACTTTGATACTATTTTCACCAGAAGTGGCTCTAGGCCTACACACAAACCCATTACATTTTGGAGGTGATCCATGAGGGACGAAAGGAGCCTTGGTGGAGGTATGCACTCTTGAGTGCTTTTTGAGTTTTATATAAAATAGGATAGACACATAAGATACATTTCGGCAGAGACACGGAAGCACTTCGCCTTGAGTGTGTGAAGGGAGACTCTTTTTGTACACTTAACCAGCTGTGAGATAGCCTTGGGATCAGGAAGCAATGCAAACAAGCCTCTTCTGTATGTGAGGGGGAGCACAGTGGGTAGATAAGGGCAGAACACTGTGTATTTGTATCAGCCCATGTCTTTCGTTATCTGGGACAAAGTGTAATTTTAAAATATGCAATAAAAAAATTCTTCCACAGTCTCAAGCACACCTGATGCAGCCAGTCAAGGGCTTCATTAGTTGCATCAGGTTTGCTTGAGATAGAACACCTCAAATACCTAGACTGTTGATGGTGACATTTGATTGGATGTTAGAAATATGGCTAAGTCAAGAGAATTGTCTAAAAGGTTCAGAGAAGAGATCATTGCTTTGCACAAACAAGGAAAAGGATACAAAAAGATAGCACTAGATGTTCCTAGAGATACAGTTGGAAGCATAGTTAGCAAGTTTAAAGTTCAAGGAACAGTGGCCACACTACCTGGGCATGGCAGAAAGAAAGAGGAAGGTATCAATGGTTGCCACCAGAGTCCTGAGGAGGCAGGTGGTCAAAAACCTTCGACTCACAGCAAAAGACCTGAAGCAAGACTTGGTGGCAGTAGGCACTGAGGTTTCAGCTTCCATACCTCGTATCCAAAACGCTGAAGGCTCCATACCTGAACTCCAAGATGTACACCACTAGTGACCCAAAAGCACAAGAAAAGTCAGCTCCAATTTGCTCAAAACTATATAAACAACCCAAAGAGGTTTGGGGATTTTGTTCTCTGCAGCAGTTAAACAAAACAAACTTTTCAGGCCTATGGATCAGCCTGTCTGAAGGAGGATGAAGGAAGCATATGTTGAAAAAAAAACCCTGCCTACAGTGAAGCATGACGGTGGTTCAGTAATGCATTGGGGCTGCTTTGTTTCCTCTGGCACTGGAAACCTGCAGTGTGTGGAGGGCAAGATGGATTCAATCAAGTATCGGGAAATCCTGGGAGAAAATGTCATGCCATCTGTGAGAAAGCTGAAGCTTGGGTGTCATTGGACAGGATAATGATCCAAACATACCTCAGAGTCCACCAAGGCTTGGTTTCAGAAGAAGTCCTGAAAGATGCTACTGTGACCATCACAGCTGCCTGACTTGAACCTTATTGAAAATTTTTGGTTGGATTTATTGTTTAGTTAAATTTACTAAAAATCTACTCATTAGTCTAAGGGTGAATTAACATTATTCCCACAGGCAGATCTTCAGAAAGAAAATCTGTCACCATGCACTTGATATTCTGACAGTGGAGTAGCTTTTTTAAATTGTAAATGGGCTAACTAACTCTTGTGTGCGCCCCCCCCCCAAACCCCCCCCCCCCCACTCCTTTACTGTATTATTTTAAGTGTTGAAGCTGATGCTCTGAAAGTTGCCTTTGACACTCCCATGGTGGCAGATGGTGATCTTTTGTTTTCCTGTGCCGTTCAGGATGATAAGAGGAGTGAATGGATCTACAGAGGCTCCACGCGGCTTGAGCCGATGTTCAACCTAAAAATGTCCACAGCCACCACCCATGAGAAGAAGCTGGCTGGCCAGCAGAGAACAAGACCCAACATGGGTAACTCAACTTAGTATTGCACACCTGTACACTCACACAAATAACTTGTTTACAAAGCTGTATATTTTGAATATCCATCAATCTTCAGGAGCCTTGAGGAGTAAAGGTCCAGTGGTTCAGTACACCAGTGACTTACAGACTGGAACCTCTCCTGTCAAATCGCTGCCACCAAGCCAGTCTCCACCACCGCAACTTCAGCAGCGTCCACAGCCGCCCCAGCCGCCCCAGCAAACGCCTCAACCTGCTGTTTCTCAACAGCCGCTACGTGTTGAGTAAGTAATGCCTAGTAATTGCAGTACTGACATTGACACAAATAATGTTGCAACACTACAGTCATCTTTTGTATTGGTGTGTCTAGTTTTTGCAGTGCAATAATGAAATGGAGGGTGTATGTGGGATAATGGTAAAAGATTTGAATGATTTATGGTTAGTTTTTTTCCAAATAATTTCAAGACTTATTTGGGGTGCTCATTTCTACTTTTTTTTATGAGGCATTATGTTTGTCACAATAACGTCACAAAAATTAGCTGCTACTTGGAGTTCTTCATTTTTACATATTTTAACTTTTAAGCTAACATTGTTCAGTTTAAAGCTACTAGAGTGCTTAAGAATTGAAATTTTCCTTTTTAAGCTATTTTATATCTTAAGCTAGCAGTCAACTTCAAGCTATATTATGTTGTAAAGAGGTAATTGAAAAATTGCTGTTGTTTTTAAATCTGTTTTAACCTTCTAAAATGAGTCTATTGAGCACGTGGTTATCGAAAAAATATCAAAATGCTTTATATAAAACACTTCTTTTATATCATTTCTATGCCTGATTGGCTGTTTTGACTTTTCTGGATTTGCCACATTATGTCATTAAAAGGCCCTGTCACACCTTGACGATTTAGGCAGCGTTTGCCGACTTAACAAAATTCCTCTAAAACGCTGGCATATGGCCAAAATTTTTAATTTTGGGTGTATGCATCATGTATTCATAATGAGTTGGACGTATAATAACATATTAGTAGTAACATATATAGAACGTTTCAATAACTTATCGATGACTTATACCAACAAGTGCTTAGCATGTTGCCGGCGTTCACAACTTATGCCCAACGATAGTCTAACTTAAGTATAACTTATCCTAACTTATGCATAGCGCGGTCATGCCAAACTGCCGTTGCCTCCCGATCCATGAATCCTAGGTGTGCGAGCATGAAGGCTCCATCATCTCTGTTCAACCAAGAGGATTTTCTCCTCCAAAGACCATCGCATGGCGGGGGGCGTAACCGACCTGGCAGAACTGTCAGATCTGTCAGGTTGGTCATGCCTACGGAAAGGATAAAACGGCTGATGTGACACGGCATGAACGGCAGATGACGGTCGAAACATGTCAAGGTATGAAACATCTATTTACTTTGAATAGAAGAACAAGACCAGTTTGACATGGACATCTACTCACCATAGAGACTTGACGGGTTCCTCCTGTGAACCAACGCTGCCAATATGCCATTATATGGTAGCTGTAAGTTAGAAACACGTTCAGTAAGTTACACATAGGTTCAAAGCATGTTACTCATAGGTTGGAAATAAGTTTTGGGTACGCTAGACATTATCTCAATGTATTTCGGCTTATGAGTAACTTACAAGTAACCTGTGTGAACAATGGCATAACTTATGGCTCACGTATGTGGGACATATGAGCCATACGTTGGATATGTCGAAAGATTTTGTGCATTTTCGACAACCTCGCTGTACTACGACATATACCAGCGTGCTCTTAACTTATGCTGACTTATACTGACATAAGTCAGCATATTCGCCAATTTTTTAAACAGTGGCATATGCTGCTTAAATTGTCAAGGTGTGACAGGGGCTTAACGTAGACCAGAGTGTTGGCCAAGAGGTAGAGCATCTGCCCCACAACCGGGAGGTCGGGGTTCAAGTCCTGGCCGGGTCATGCCAAAGACCAGGTAAAAATGGTACTTTCTGCCATCCAACTTGGTGCTCAGCAAAAATGGAACGGAGGAGGGAAATGTGGGGGGTAGTGGCTCAGGAGGTACAGTGCGTCTGGAAAGTATTCACAGCGCTTCACTTTTTCCACATTTTGTTATATTACAGCCTTATTCCAAAATGGATTAAATTCATTTTTTTCCTCAAAATTCTACACACAACACCCCATAATGACAAGGTGAAAAGTTTTTTTAAAATATTTTTTGCAAATTTATTAAAAATAAAAAAACTAAGAAATCACATGTATGTAAGTATTCACAGCCTTTGCTCAATACTTTGTTGATGCATCTTTGGCAGCAATTACAGCCTCGAGTCTTTTTGAATATGATGCCACAAGCTTGGCACACCTATCTTTGGGCAGTTTGGCCCATTCCTCTTTGCAGCACCTCTCAAGCTCCATCAGGTTGGATGAGAAGTGTCGGTGCACAGCCATTTTCGGATCCCTCCAGAGATGTTCAATTGGATTCAAGTCTGGGCTCTGGCTGGGCCACTCAAGGACATTCACAGAGTTGTTCTGAAGCAACTCCTTTGATATCTTGGCTGTGTGCTTAGGGTTGTTGTTCTGCTGAAAGATAAACTGTCGCCCCAGTCTGAGGTCAGGAGCGTTCTGGAGCAGGTTTTCATCCAGGATGTCTCTGTACATTGCTGCTTTCATCCTT
The DNA here is from genome assembly GCA_020510985.1 of Pholidichthys leucotaenia. NCBI lineage: Eukaryota > Metazoa > Chordata > Actinopteri > Cichliformes > Pholidichthyidae > Pholidichthys > Pholidichthys leucotaenia. The sequence goes on along the minus strand of CM035849.1, from coordinate 138,439,716 downwards.
CCCTCTATCCTGACTAGTCTCACAGTTCCTGCCGCTGAAAAACATCCCCGCAACATGATGCTGCCACCACCATGCTTCACTGTAGGGATGGTATTGGCCTGGTGATGAGCATTGCCTAGTTTCCTCCAAAGATGACACCTGGCATTCACGCCAAAGAGTTCAGTGTTTGTCTTATCAGACCAGAGAATTTTGTTTCTCATTGTCTGAGAGTCATTCAGGTGCCTTTTGGCAAACTCCAGGCGGGCTGACATGTGCCTTTTACTAAGGAGTGGCATCTGTCTGTTCACTCTACCATACAGGCCTAATTGGTGGATTACTGCAGAGATGGTTGTCCTTCTGGAAGGTTCTCCTCTCTCCACAGAGATACAATTAGGCCCAAAAATATTTGGACAGTGACACAAAGTTTTGTTATTTTAGCTGTTTACGAAAACATATTCAGGATACAATTATATAATCAATATGGGCTTAAAGTGCAGATTCTCAGCTGTAATTTGAGAGTATTCACATCCAAATTGGAGCAAGGGTTTAGGAATTACAGCTCTTTAATACGTAGCCGCCTCTTTTTCAAGGGACCAAAAGTAATTGGACAATTGACTCAGAAGGCTGCAAAAAAAATAACAAGGCTGCATGGGCTCTTCCTTTGTTAACCTGTCATCAATTAAGCAGTTAAAAGGTCTGGAGTTGATTCCAGGTGTGGCGTTTGCATTTGGAAGCTGTTGCTGTGAACACACAACATGCGGTCAAAGGAGCTCTCAATGGAGGTGAAACAGACCATCCTGAAGCTGAAATAAAAAGAAGAAATCCATCAGAGAGATAGCAGAAATGTTAGGAGTGGCCAAATCAACAGTTTGGTACATTCTGAGAAAAAAAGAGTGCACTGGTGAGCTTGGGAACTCAAAAAGGCCCGGACGTCCACGGAAGACAGCAGTGGTGGATGATCACAGAATCCTTTCCATGGTGAAGAACAACCCTTCACAACATCCACTCAAGTGAAGAACACTCTCCAGGAAGTAGGTGTATCAGTATCTAAGTCTACCATAAAGAGAAGACTTCATGAGAGTAAATACAAAGGATTCACCACAAGGTGCAAACCATTAATCAGCCTCAAAAATAGAAAGGCCAGAATTGACTTTGCCAAAAAACACCTGAAGAAGCCAGCCCAGTTCTGGAACAACATTCTTTGGACAGATGAGACTAAGATCAACCTGTACCAGAATGATGGGAAGAAGAAAGTTTGGAGAAGAACTGGAACAACTCATGATCCGAAGAACTACATCTTCTGTAAAACATGGTGGAGGCAGTGTGATGGCATGGGCATGCATGGTTTCCAATGGCACTGGGTCACTTGTGTTTATTGATGATGTGACAAAAGACAGAAGCAGCCGGATGAATTCTGAAGTGTATAGGGATATACTTTCTGCTCCGATTCAGCCAAATGCAGCAAAGTTGATTGGACGGTGCTTCACCAATGATCCAAAACATACTGCAAAAGCAACCCAGGAGTTTTTTTAAAGCAATGAAGTGGAATATTCTGCAATGGCCGAGTCAATCTCCAGATCTCAACCCAATCGAGCATGCATTTCACTTGCTCAAGACAAAACTTAAGGCAGAAAGACCCACAAACAAGCAACAACAGTGATCTGTGTGGAGTTTGCATGTTCTCCCCGTGTTGCGTGGGTTTACTCCGGGATTTCTCCGGTTTCCTCCCACATGCCAAAAACATGCAGGTTAGGGATATGGGGCGCTTGCGCACGCAGCGACCGGCAGCTGGTGGCTTATCACCGGACTGCAGAACAAATCTACCTACGGGTACAAAATAAGTCCAAAAAAACAACAACAACAAAAAAAAAAAAAAAAACTGAAGACAGCTGCAGTAAAGGCCTGGCAAATCATCACAAAGGAGGAAACCCAGCGTTTGGTGATGTCCATGGGTTCCAGACTTCAGGCAGTCATTGCTTGCAAAGGATTCTCAACAAAATATTGAAAAGTAACGTTTTACTTAGGGTTATGTCAGGGGTCAGCAACCTTTACCATTCAAAGAGCCATTTGGACCCGTTTCCCACAGAAAAGAAAACACTGGGAGCCACAAAAACCCTTTTGACACTTAAAATGAAATAACACTGCATATAACTTTTTTTCCCCTTTATGCTATGTATAAACAAACTATAATGTGTTGCATTTATGAAATCAGGGAACTCCTGCAGAGAAAACAAAATTACATTTCTGCATGCAACAAAAACACTTTGAACTCCGAAAAAAAAAAAGACATTGGGTTGAAGGTTGACATTGGGTTGAAAGGAGAGTGCTATTTCTAGCACTGATGACTCCTGATCCTTCGATAAAAATCTCATAATTCCGCTGAAAACAATACTGAAAGCTCAGAATTGCAACACGAACCAGCGATGTGATTTGTGGTTGGGGAAATTATCTGAAAATTCAGCAGGGGGTCTGGGGGACATAGTCCCCCAGTGGGGTTCGGCGCAGAGCCCCGGTGGTGGTGGTGGTGGGGGGGGCAAAGCCCCCCGAAGCTCCTGGGTTTTTATGATTTTTAAGCACCAGAACTGTGCTTAAATGACATAAAACAAACAGCTGAATGCCACTTATTAATGTATAATATTGACTTATGTTCCAAGAAGATAGCATTCCTAAAATATTCCAACAAGCATTATCCATCACATGCTTTAACACTTGATCAAATCAAAATCAATTAATTTTATCTGTTCCATAATAGAAATAAAATTCCAACATACCATTACTTTTTATAATTTCAGCATTCATTTCAGATCACCAGTTTCAATCTCCAGTGAGACTTGAGCAGTTAATTTTGCACAATCACTGATTTAGCCAAGTCTTAGAAATATTCAGAAGTTATGAGTCAATGTCCACTGTGCACTGTCAATTTCAAACTGTTTGGAATCATAAAAGGGGATGGTTAACTTTTATTACCGTTTCCTCCCTCGCGCCAGCCCAGCTCATACAGCCGTTTTACGCCGCCAGTAACAGAGAGTTAATGACTCTCCACCTGGCCATACCGATATACGCCACTTCCAGTCCTGCCTGAAAGGGCGCAGCTTCACTGCGTTCGTGGACCACAAGCTGCTAACGTACTTAACGTACTTTATCTTCCTGGAAAATAAAATAAAGCGGAATTCGGCGAATTAGCAGAAAATCACATCCCTGAGAACATGCCACCATGAATCTTTGAAAAAGCATACAACGAACCATTTGATTGGTCCAATCGTTTGCAACTATCCAATCGCAGGGCTGTCAAGCTACTGCAATACAGCAGTAGCTTGAACGCAACACATCCGGGTTATCGCGGGAGACAACTTCCGGGGAAGCGCCGAGCGCTTATGTAATCGTGTTGATTTTCGCTGACGGTGATTAAACTTTAACACGTTTTTTTTTTACAAGATCACCATAATCTTCAAATTTAGAATTACATTTTAAAAACTAATGAACTAAAATAAAATACATTTTAATTAAATACTCATTATTTATTTTCCAAAGCCACAGGGAGCCGCAGCAGAGGGATGAAAGAGCCGCGGGTTGCCGACCCCTGGGTTATGTTTATTTGTCCAATTACTTTTGAGCCCCTGAAATGAGGAGTGTTTGTATAAAAATAGCTACAATTCCTACATGTTTAATCATATATTTTTGTTCAACCCCTTGAATTAAAACCTTAAAGTCTGCACTTCAATTCCGTTGTAGTTGTTTCATTTCAAATCCAATGTGGTGGCATGCAGAGCCCAAATCATGAAGATTGTGTCACTGTCCAAATATTTCTGTGCCTAACTGTATGCTGGAGCTCTGACAAAGTGACCATCGGGTTCTTGGTTACTTCCCTGACTAAGGTTATTCTCCCCTGATTGCTCAGTTTAAATGGCCGGCCAGCTCTAGGAAGGGTCCTGGTGGTTCCAAACTTCTTTCATTTGCAAATGGAGGGTAGCTCAGTGGCACAGTGGTTAGCACTGTGGCAGCACAGTAAGAAGGTTGTGGGTTCGATCCCACCCCCGACCATCAGTGACCCTTCTGTGTGGAGTTTGCATGTTCTCCCTGTGTCTGCGTGGGTTTACCCCGGGTACTCCGGTATCCTCCCACAGGTCAAAAACATGCAGGTTAGGTTAATTGGAGTCTCTAAAAGTGGCCCTAGGTGTGAATGTGTGTGTGAATGGTGAAGGGATTGGCACGACACCGTGGCTGCCTCATCCATCCACGTGGATGCCCCGAATTTCCCTCTGGGATTAATACAGTATACAAAATAAAAAAAAAAAAAAAAAATGATGGAGGCCACTGTGCTCATTGGGACCTTCAAAGCAGCAGACATTTTTCTGTACCCTTCCCTAGATTTGTGCCTCGAGACAATCCTGTCTCGGAGGTCTACAGACAGTTCCTTTGACTTCATGCTTGGTTTGTGCTCTGACATGCACTGTCAACTGTGGGACCTTATATAGACAGGTGTGTGCCTTTCCAAATCATGTCCAATCAACTGAATTTACCACAGGTGGACTCCAATTAAGCTGTAGAAACGTCTCAAGGATGATCAGTGGAAACAGGATGCACCTGAGCTCAATTTTGAGCTTCATGGCAAAGGCTGTGAATGCTTATGTAGATGTGATTTTTTTAGTTGTTTTATTTTTAATAAATTTGCAGAAATCTCAAAACTTTCTTCATGTTGTCATTATGAGGTATTGTGTGTAGAATTTTGAGAAAAAAAATGAATTTAATTAATTTTGGAATAAGGCTGTAACATAACAAAACGTGGAAAAAGTGATGTGCTGTGAATACTTTCCGGATGCACTATAGAGCGGGTCATCCAATAACCAGAGGGTTGCCGGTTTGAGTCCCGCTCTCCCCAGCCATCCTGCCGTTGTGTCCCTGGTCAAGACACTTTACCCACCTTGCCTTCAGTGTCCATGACACTGGGTATGCATGTGTATAAATGTTCGATAGTGGTCGGAGAGGCTGTTGGCACGGATTGGCTGCCAGTCTGCCCCAGGGCAGCTGTGGCTGCAGTAGTAGTTTACCACTATCAGTGTCTGCCTGGAGAGAATGAATAATGGACCCACTGTAAGCGCTTTGAGATGCCACTTGACATGTAAAGTGCCATAATAAATGTAATCCATTATTATTTTTTTTTCCACAATATTTTTTATTGAACCTTTTTTTAATACAAACATGGCACAAACAATCAGACACTAACACAAAATTAAGAAGAACAATAACAAAAACAATGTGTAATAAAAACAACAACAACCATTAACAAACACAAGTCAACAACAATGCTCCTCTGTTTAGTCTAGGTAATCTATTATATAAGAATACATAATATACATTCACCAGCTTGGAATTTGCAAGGTCCACACATATCATTCACCTTCTTCTTCAGACGTTATGTTTAATTTCTTTACATAATCAATGAAAGGTCTCCATATATTCTCAAGCACATTTTCCTTTGATTTCAGTATGTATGTTATTCTTTCTAGTGGAAGGTTTGTTAACATCTGTCTTAACCACTGAGTCACATCTGGTCTATGAGTCTTTTTCCACAGTAGTACAATACATTTTTTGGCATTAAGCAAACCGAGGTCTATGAATGCTCTTTCACTCTTATTAAAGTTATGCTTTTCTGGATACAGACCCAACAAGAACAGTTTAGGGTTCAATGTGAATTGTTTTGAAATTATTTTTTCAATTGTTACCCTCACCTCTTCCCAAAACATTCTGATTTTTCTACATTCCCATAAACAGTGAAATAGGGTTCCTTTACTTTCCATACATTTTGTGCATGTATCTGGTATGTTTTTGTTATATCTATTTAATTCCACTGGTGTAACATACATCCACATTAACCATTTAAAATGTATCAGTTTAAGACGTACATTTATTGATTTGGTTTGAGCTCCTGCACAAGCCATTTCCCATTCCATTATTATTTTTATTATTATTATTAAATCCAGCCCAGCACTGCCTCTCACTTTATTTGATACTTGCCCGCTTCTCTATTATTAGCCAGTCTAGTTGTCTCTCATGTGGGTAACAGTGTTTGTAAGTTTGCTTACCATGCGTGGTTTATATTAGGGGTGGGAATCGCGAGGGACCTCACGATTTGATTCGGATCGCGATACTTGGGTCTCGATTCAGTCCTGCCACGATTTAACAATAATCCCAATATTGCAATCTCGGGTGTCACGATACTATATATTTCGATTTCCCCCCCATCTTATTCAACCTTAAATCATGTCCCATAGTAAAACTGTTGACATCTCTTTCATATAATAAAGTATTCAGTCCAAATGGGCAGCAAATTATTTTTAAATTAAATGGTAGATGGCGTTCACTTATATAGCACTTTTTTACTCATCTCCGGATGACCAAAGTGCTTTACAGATCCTGCTATTCACCCATCCACGCACACATTCACACACTGATGGTGGTGGATGCAAAAACAAATGCTCTTAAAATAAATGTTCAACTGATAATAAAATATAGTCTTAACATAAATAATAATCAGTGAAGTAACGGCAAGATGAAATCACATTCCTGGCCTCCAGTGTGTTAATATGTGACAAAAACCGTCCTTGCAAACTGAATGTGTCATATTCAGGTCGTTCATCCTGTCTGTTATAAAATCCAAAAAAGTCCGGGCATTTAATTTACACTTTGACGCTACAATTCTCAGTTTTTTTTCACCCAGTGTTGCTGCTCCCTCTGCCACCTTAAATTGTACTGAGGCTGGGCTGCAGGTAAATCTCGTGAGACACTTGCAGCGATGACTTTGTGCCATCTAGTGGACTGAAAACTCAATTGGTTAACTGATACGTAGATGTACAGCAGTTTGAGTATGCTTTTTTTTAAGTTAAAAGATCGATCCGTGCGTTTATACATCAGTGCATTGTTGGGAGTGTCAAGTATCACAGTTTATCACTGAACTGATCTTTTTTCCCACTCCTAGTATATAGTGTTATTTTCTTTAGATTTCAGACACCGTAATAGAAATGTTTCCCTCTGTAAAATGGCTGTAATTACCCAGATAGCCATCAGAAGCTAACAGCGACTTAGCTTATGCTCCTTTTAGTGTTAGCATCCATGCACTTCGCTCACTTTTTCTTGACATCTTCAGTTGAAATGGAGTCAATCATTACATACTGTGTAGATGGGGACCGTATTTGTTTTTGTGACAAACCTTTTGCCTTTAATTGTTCTGCCCTTGTTCTGTAGCATCTGAACAGTGTTGACTGCGCTGCTTCCGGAGTTACATGCCCATGCCTATAACTCCGCGTTCATGTTTTAAAGGGGCAGTACCTGAAAAGCTCTCACATGCACACATTCAACAGGAGAGGGGGAAAACCAGGAAAAAAATGCCATGAGCAGGATTGTGTCAATTCTACACCTCGAACGTCAATTCCGGATTTATTTTGGTTAATCACCCAGTCCTAGCTTCTACATACAGGTGCATCTCAATAAATTAGGGATAAGTGATAAGTATCTGTACTTACATGGTGCTTTTTCTAGTCTTAAAGACCACTCAAAAGTGGTACACTAGGACTATCCTTCTATTCTAAGGGCCTATAGGAGACAGATACCTAGGCACAATTTAGAATCACCAATTAACCTAACATGCATGTTTTGGGGTTGTGGGAGGAAACCAGAGTTCCCAAGTAAACCCACGCAGCACAGGGAGAACATGCAAACTCCACACAGAAAGGTTCCTACCCCTGCCAGCCTGGGGATTTGAACCTGAAACCTTCTAGCTGTTAGGCAACAGTGCTAACCACTGTACCACCATAATTCAATTAAAAAAGTGAAACTCATATATTGTATAGATTCCTTACACACAGAGTGATCGATTTCAAGTGTTTTCTTTGAATTTTGATGATTATGACTTACAGCTAGTGAAAACCCAAAATTCAGTTTCTCAAAAAATTAGCATATTACGTAAAATCAATAAAAAGTGGATTTTTAATAGAAATGTTGGCCTACTGAAAAGTATGTCCATGTACACACTTAGTACTATGTCTGAGTTCTTCTTGCATGAATTACTGCATCAATGAGGCATGACATGAAGGTGATCAGCCTGCGGTACTGCTGAGGTGTTACGGAGGCTTGGGTTGCTTTGATAGTGACCTTCTGCTCGTCTGTATTATTGGATCTGGTGTCTCTCATCTTCCTCTTGACAATACCCCATAGATTTCAAAGCAACCTGGGCTTCCATAACACTGCAGCAGTACTGCAGGCTGCATGCCTCCATGCCATGCTTTACTGATGCAATAATTCATCCAAAAGGAGCCCTGACCAAGTATTGAGTGTTTACATGGACATACTCTTCAGTAGGCCAACATTTCTTTTAAAAATCCACTTTTTTAAATTGATCTTATATAATATTCCAATTTTTTAAGAAACTGAATTTTGGGTTTTCATTAGCTATAAATAGAGGTGTAACAGTACGCCTAAAATCTCAGTTTGGTACGTACCTTAGTTTTAAGGTCATAGTTTGGTTCATTTTCGGTACAGTAAGGAAACAGAATGCAAAACATAAAACTGCTTATCTTTTGTATAATTGGGAACAGCTTTAATGACAAAAAACTGCAAACTGCCAACAGTAAATTCTCCAATAAAAAAAAAATTCTCAAATTAAAAAAATTAAAATGTATCCAATAAATAAATTCTCTGTTTAGGAAATGAACGATGAAGACAAGTGCAACAATCGAAGTTTGAACAGCCTGTTATAAAAAGTTCCCATAGCTAAATGAAATAATGACCCATGAAACATGAGTTAGAAACTTGAACTTAACAGCTTAATCAAAAGTGTTTGTAGCAACAAAATTAAATGACAGACATTAAAGTTTGATCTTTTAACCCAAAAACTAAAGAAATAAAATTCCAATATCAGCTTCTACTGCACCATACAGGGCTGTTGTAACTCTACTGTTCAAAACAAACTGGAGTGATAATATTCAACTCCATTAAAATCAAAAAGAAAATAAACTAGTCCATCCTGTTTGAAACCTTGCTGAGTCTAGAAGTTTAATAATTGGGCTTCAGAATGAAAATTAGAAGAACTTTTTCCAGTCCAAAATAGTTTACAAATGCTTTAAGATACAGTAGAGGAATGTGAGTCTTCACTACACATACAGTGAAATATTTAAGCTGTTTTAATTGTGATAATTATGGTTATCTTTTTTAATTAAATTACAAATCATGGTATTCCAACTTACCAAGATGCACTAATATTCAGAATGAGGGCTTATTACCACAACAATAATAGAGAAGATGAAAAAGAGAAAGCTACTCATGTAAATCACTCATTTACTGCAGTTAACACTTTACCAGCAGAACTGAAACAGTTCAGCTGTCAGCAAACATCATTCAAGAGAGATCATTATCTGACAGTATTGTTAGCACATGCTAACGGTTTAATCAGTTTTCTAAAGCTGAAACAGTCACTTACTGAAAATAAGAAGTGCTAACTTTACCCGCTAAAAGCTCACTAACCTTACCGGTATTGTGTTTAGAAGTAGCCCAATTTCAGTCATTCTTCACCGGGGCGGAACGCTACTAAAGTCCCCTGACGGGCGACCGGAGACAAAATGGAGAGGAGGAGGGGGCGTGATATGACGGTTATACTTTCTGTCCGTCACTCAGGTATAGTTCGTGTTGTACCTTGGTACGTGTCAGAACCGTACCGTGGGTGGTGTACCGAAAAATCCGAATACGAGTGCTATTCCGCCTAGCTGTAAACCTTAATCATCAAAAGTTACAGAAATAAACACTTGAAATATATCAATCTGTGTGTAATGAATCTATACAATATTTTTAAGTTTTTGAATTGAATTACTGAAATAAATAAACTTATCAATGATATTCTAATTTATTGAGGTGCACCTATATCTGATCAGCTTGACTTCAGATTTATACATCTAATGAGGGGGTCCATTTTTTGGGTGGGGGGGTTGTACTTTTTCACTCCATTTTATGTTGTCACCGGTATAAGTTGACACCGGACTTCCTGTTTATATAGAATTTTTGGCTAACATGAGGGGTTCCATTTTTGGGGAGGGGGACATATTTGTTTTTCCTGGCCATTTTATGGTGATCAGAGGTCTCATTAGGGGCCCCTGATATGCAGATGCATGGAGTATTTGAGCATGCACACTAATGTTCTTTCATTTATTATTATTATTATTATTTTCCAGCTTTAAACATTTACACTGCATTTTCTTCAGGAAATCAACATGTAAGTGCATGCATTTTATGTACGTATGTATATTTATATTGATTTTATTTGTTTCTTATTTTGCCTCCAAGAAATAAACATCAGATGGCAAAGAAGAGTACTTCTCCATTTGTCCCTGGGGTGGGAGGAACCCATGCTTCCAAAATCTTGCAAAGTCAAGCTCTTGTCTCCAATACACTCTCCAGGTGATTTTTTTTTTTTTTTTTTTTTTTTGTAGGATCTAATAAATTTCTTTTAAAACTGATGGAAAAGATGGTAATAAACTCACATTGTTTCTTCTCTGCTTATAAATCCTCAGTGTCAGAACCTTGTCTGCTCCAAATACTACTCCACCTGCCCCTGTACAAACTTATCAAAGACAGGCAACTCCAGCCCCTGCTTTTATGCGGAATGCGGAGAAAACCGTCCCTCCTCAGGCATCATATCGTGCTCCCACAGACCGGATCTTTTACATGGCCCATACGTGTCAGCCTGCCTGTCTGAAGCGTGTCCGGCCAGCAAAACCAGACCTTCATCGTGGAAAGAACCCTCTGCTCACCCCTCTGCTATACGACTTCAGACGTATGACAGGACGACGGAAGGTCAACCGCAAGGTAAACATGTTCAACAATATGGCCAAAGAGTTGTACCTTAAATTTTTATTACATGATCCTTCTCTTTTTGCATCTCCACCTGTCAGATGTCTTTCCATGTGATCTACAAAGCTCCATGTGGACTTTGCCTGCGTAACATGGCGGAGATCGAGATTTATCTCTTCCAGACACACTGTGACTTCATATTCTTAGAGATGTTTTGTTTGGACCCATATGTGCTCGTGGACCGTCCCTTCCAACCACAAAAGCCCTCCTATTACATTCGAGACATCACTGATGGAAAGGAAGATATCCCCATCTCCTGCGTCAATGAGATTGATAGCACGCCACCACCTGATGTAGCCTACAGTAAGAATCACAGTGTAGTGATAGCAGATGGAGAACTCACTTTAGACTTGTGTAGTGGTTGAACCGAAATGTCTTGCTTTGGCTTTCGAGATCACTGTGTGACATTAGGTCGTTGAGTTTTTATTCTCCACCGGTCAAAAACTGAAGGGGAATTACAGTATGGGGCCATGTGTTCGTCCGTCTGTCCCACTATTGTGAAATCAACTCCTCCTACAGTTTAGTTCCAATTATTTTAAAACTTGGAACCAGGGTTTGATATAACCTGATGATGTGCATATTGCAATTTGGCTCTGATCGGATGATTTTTGCACAGGTTACGGCCCCTAAATGATGATGTCCCATTTCACCTCAGTTAATAGACAGGAACTGTCTTGTGAAATAAACACCTCCTGTGTTTTTGTTCCAAATGTTTTGAAACTTGGTGCCAGGGTTTGATATTCACCGATGATGCACATATTGCTATTTGACTCTGATAGGATGATTTTTGCAGGAATTATAGACCTTGAGGTCAAGGTCAGAGGTCAGTTTTTCCCTAAGTCTTGTAAACATAATAAATACCAAAAGAAATGATGTAGGGTTTTCAAATCTATACCATAGTTGCATATAAGACAAATCTTGGTTGGCTTACACCCTGACCTGGCTATGGGTTTGGAGTGCAAAGGTCAAAGTTAATATTCCATTTGCATTATTACTATAGAATGAGTCACCGACCCTGGTACACAGGTTCACGCTGTGACCCTGAAGTGTGACTCTGGTTTTGGAATCGCAAGGTCCAAAGGTCAATGTCAAAATGCCAAATAAACTATATCTCAACAAGGTGAGCCAGCTACACTTGACTCACAATGGATTTTCCCCATACATATGATATGCCACTATAGCCTGCAGTAGATGGGTCACATTGTAAACGTTTGCTTCGCCAAGGGAGGAGGTAATATTTTTAGTGGCAGTGGTTGGTTTGTTAGTTTGTCTGTTGGCTTGTCTCTCTGTTAACAACATTACTCTAAAAGTTATGAATGGATTTTGATGAAATTTTCAAGAAAAATGTCATCAATTTTTGATGAAATTTTGGCACGGGGAACAGATGATTAGATTTTGGTGATGATTCGGATCACAATCTGGATGCAGGAATTTTTTGAATATTATTTTATATATTAATATGGTGCTTTTCATATACTGCCCCTTTAAGACATATCCACTGAGTTACGTGTGTGGCCACGCGCCTCGGCAACCCAGAAGCCAAACTCTGCAGAAAAAGTATTAGGGGGCGTGTCCACCACACTCATTTTTCCTGCTGTGGGTGACTATTTTCTATTCATTCTCTATGTAGTCCAGCGTTTACAGTGCTGCACGCCCTCAGCACTGAAACGCACAAAAAAGTCCTAACATTTTATTATACTTTAGCTTTGATTGCATTATGCATGCACATGTTGTTGTTGAAGAAATCAGAAGCTACTCATTGCATCTGTTATGAATTATGTTGTGGCTGAATAACTTGTTCCCAGTTAAAATGAATGGTTTCTCATTTCACAAAAAGCCATGCAACTCTTGATTGGGGGAGGGGGGAGTGTTGTGTGAAATTTTAGACTGCAACTTTTTTTTTTTTTTTTTTTTTTAACTTTTAACTAGTTTCCAGCCTCAGACATGACTTGCATGGGTCCAGTAAAAATTTAACTGAGGTAACTGATGATCATATCATCTGCGCCTCTTTTAGGTAAAGAGCGTATTCCTGCAGATGGAGTATTCATTAACACAAGTGATGAGTTCCTGGTAGGGTGTGATTGCACAGACGGCTGTCGAGACAAGTAAGAAGCTGCATCTTCATGATCTGCTTCTTTCATTGCTTATACTTAGTCTTCAGTTTTTAATATCATCATGTCTTAATTACAGGTCTAAATGCTCCTGCCACCAGCTGACCCTTCAGGCTACAGCATGTGCTCCAGGGGCCCAGATCATTCCAAGCGCAGGATATTTGCACAAGCGATTAGACGAGTGCCTGCCCACAGGGTCAGACCTTATGCGGCACACTGAACCTAAACATTTCTCTCTTGCCATTTTCTCTGCAACCTACTGCACTCCCATCCCTCACAAGCTCATAAGAAGTTAATTACTGTTGGGTATTACAACTAATTTGGATACTTTTTTCTCCTCATTCACTCAGGATCTACGAGTGTAATAAAAGATGTAAATGTTCAGTTCAGATGTGCACCAACCGACTGGTGCAGCACGGCCTGCAGGTTCGTCTTCAGCTCTTCAAGACCCAGAACAAAGGCTGGGGCATCCGATGCCTTGATGATGTGGCCAAGGGCTCGTTTGTTTGCATTTATGCTGGTGAGGACAGGCTCAGAGGTGCTGTTTTGTTTGTTAATGGAAAACCAGCGCAGTCTACATTTCCTCCCCCTTTTCACTGTCAATGCACTAGGTAAAATCCTGACGGATGACTTTGCGGACAAAGAGGGTTTAGAGATGGGTGATGAGTACTTTGCCAACTTGGACCACATTGAGAGCGTGGAAAACTTCAAAGAGGGCTATGAAAGTGAGGCTCAGTGTTCAGACAGCGAGGGAAGTGGTGTGGATGAATCCAAGATAAAAATCCAGCCATCTGCCCTACTGTCTAAAGGTGTCGGACGACTGCCCAAGAAGGGTGAGTCTGAATCCAAAGGTAAATGGTCAGCACATTACACTGTGAGACATGAAGGAGATTCTCAGCTCTCTTGGCTTACCTGACATTTATTTTGTATGATTATATACAGTGATGTGAAAAAAGTGTTAGCCCCCTTCCTGAATTCTCATTTTTTTTGTATGTTTGTCACACTTAAATGTGTCAGATCATCGAACAAATTTAAATATTAGACAAAGATAACGCAAGTAAACACAAAGTGCAGTTTTAATTAAAGGTGTTTATTAAGCGTAAAAAAAAAAATCCAAACCTACATGGCCTTGTGTGAAAAAGTGATTGCCCCCCTGTTAAAACATAAATTAACTGTGCTTTATCACATCTTTGAAAACTGAGTTCAATTTTCTAGCCATTTCTAAAGCTTTGGGACTCCAGCGAACCACAGTGAGAGCCATTATCCACAAATGGCAAAAACATGGAACAGTGGTGAACCTTTCCAGGAGTGGCCGACTGACCAAAATTACCTCAAGAATGCAGTGACTACTCATCGAAGAGGTCACAAAAGACACCACAACAACATCCAAAGAACTGCAGGCCTCACTTGCCTCAGTTAAGATCAGTGTTCATGACTCCACCACAAGAAAGAGACTGGGCAAAAATGGCCTGCATGGCAGAGTTCCAAGACAGAAACCACTGCTGAGCAAAAAGAACATAAAGGCTCGTCACAGTTTTGCCAGAAAACATCTTGATGATCCCCAAGACTTTTGGGAAAATACTCTGTGGACTGTTGAGACAAAAGTTGAACTTTTTTGAAGGTGTGTATCCCATTACATCTGGCATAAAAGTAACGCAGCATTTCAGAAAAGGAACATCATACCAACAGTAAAATATGGTGGTGGTAGTGTGATGGTCTGGGGCTGTTTTGCTGCTTCAGGACCTGTAAGACTTGCTGTGGTAAACGGAACCATGAATTCGGCAGTCTACCAAAAAAATCCTGAAGGAGAATGTCCAACCATCTGTTCGTGACCTCAAGCTGAAGCACACTTGGGTTCTGCAGCAGGGCAATGATTGAAAACAAACCAGCAAGTCCACCTCTGAATGGCTTAAGAAAAACAAATTGAAGACTTTGAAGTGGCCTAATCAAAGTCCTGACCTGAATCCGATTGAGATGCTGTGGCATGACCTTAAAAAGGTGGTTAATGCTCGAAAACCCTCCATTGTGGCTGAATTACAACAATTCTGCAAAGATGAGTGGGCCAAAATTCCTCCACAGCACTGTAAAAGACTCATTGCCAGTTATCGCAAACGCTTGATTACAGTTGTTGCTGCTAAGGGTGGCCCAACCAGTTATTTGGTTTAGGGGGCAATTACTTTTTCACACAGGGCCATGTAGGTTTGGATTCCCCCACCCCCAATAATAAACACCTTCATTTAAAAACTGCATTTTGTGTTTACTTGTGTTATCTGTCTAATATTTAAATTTGTTTGGTGATCTGAAACGTTTAAGTATGACAAATATACAAAAAAAAAAAGAGAGAAATCGGGAAGGGGCAAACACTTTTTCACACCACTGTATATGATATATTTTCATGCTTTCCTTCTCCCAGCCCAGAGCTCCAGCTCATCAAGTGACAGTAACAATGACAATGACAAGGACTCTAAGAGTGAAGATGAAAGCGACAGTTCAGACGACACATTTGTGAAGGACAACTTCTACAGTTCCAGCTCTGTGTGGAGGAGCTACACCACACGTGGACAGGTCAAGAGCATCAAGGAAGGTGTGCACATTAGAGCTGGGCTTTATGGTGTGAATGTCAGAAGGCTGTGTAAAATTGTGCTCCTACTTCTGTCATATTAAACTTTGGGCTTTGTTAGGATCTTTAGATTCAGTTAACTTTATTTTTCCCACCTGAGAAATCTTTATAAATGTTGCTTTTCACACATATACAATGACGTGTAGTCACTTAATGACTGTATAATTAATGAAGAGAATAAAATACAAAAAAAAAGTATGCCAAGAGATATGGTGGAATCAAATTAAAACAAATATTAAAAAAAAAAAAATAAAACACAAAACAAGTAAAAGAAACCTCTTAAGAGAATTTAAAAGGTGTTTCACAGACAGTATAAAAGCTTTTGAAAGTTTTACAAGCCAGTAAAACATAACTCCACACCCCACAGAACAGAAAGATTCAGACTGAGTTTTATTTATTTTTTAACCCTTATTTATACAGGAGAGGTCCACTGAGAGGAAATCTCTCTTTTTCAAGGACGCCCTGATCACTTTCACACAGTTACACATTCACACCTGGAAGTGGTCCAGTACAACCACAGACTGATCTGTCGCCACTGAGCAGCTCCACTGGAGCAGTTGAATTTAAGGGCCTTTCTCAAGGGCACCACAGTAGGGCTAATGTGGGCGGGGCAAACATTGATATGTCATCTGTCCCACCCAGTTGAAAACAAAATGGCAACAATTTCATATTTACCTCCTGGCGGAGGTTATGTTTTTGCCAGAGTTTGTCTGTTTGTCTGTCTGTCTGTCTGTCTGTCTGTCTGTCTGTCTGTTGGTTAGCAAGATAACTCAAAAAGTTTCGGATTTCGATGAAACTTTCAGGCGTTGTTGGAAGTGGTACAAGGAAGAACTGATTAAATTTTGCGGATGATCCGGATCACCGTCTGGATACAGGAATTTTTTAAAGGATTCTTTATTGTAACAGTAATAGGTATCATGATCATCATCATAGCTACAATAATAGGTATCATCATCATCGTGATGATGATATGATGACTATGATGACTATGATGATGATGAGATAATGATACCTATTATTGTTACTATGATGATGATGATGATGATACCTATTATTGTAACTACGATGATGATGATGATGATGATGATACCTATTATTGTAACTACGATGATGATCATGATACGTATGTAACTGTGGCGCTTGGCGGAGGTCTGCGCTCTCCGAGTGCTTTTCTAGTGTTGGTGAAGTGTTCTAAGCCAGATTTTGATTTCTAGCAGTGTTGTGCAGTAGGGATTTTTTTTTTAATTCAGCAGACATAATCAGTCATTGTACCCAGAATTTACCAGTTCATTTGATTGTTCTGAATCCTCAAGCTTCAGTTTCTGTGATTCCTGCAGATTAAGATTGTATTCATAGCATGTGCACACTTGAACATTGCTAGCTAAGGGTAGACCACACAGGCTTTTGTGAAAGGTTCTGCAAACAATATGGGCTACATAGACAATTGGAACTCATTTTGGGGAAAACCTGGTGTTATTAGGCGAGACAGCGTCCATCCTACTTTGGATGGTGCGTCTCTTTTATCTAACAATCTGGCATCATTTTTATCCAAATTTCCAAAATCTTGACAACTCAAGAGTTGGGACCAGGAAGCAGAATCGCAGTCTTACACACCTCTCTGCAGCTTCTCTCCATCCGCCACCCCTCAACTTAGCCCCTGTCTTCCCCATCAGAGAATCATTGTGTGCTCCCTCCAAAGTAAATAAAAATATAATGTATAAGCACCCTAAAGTGATTAAACAAAAAGCTGGTAAAACTCAAATTAAACATGAAGCCTCTACAGCTAATGATTTGGCCTCTGTTCCTCCTCGTAATTTAAAAATTAAATGCAGTTTGTTAAATATTAGATCTGCAACTCCCAAGTCTCTGCTAGTCCATGATCTGTTACTTGATCATCAGATTGATTTAATATCCCTTGCAGAGACTTGGTTAGGGCAAGAGGATTATGTTGGTTTAAATGAATCAACTCCCTCTGGTTATTTAAACTGTCAAAATCCCAGAAGTTCTGGTCATGGAGGAAGAATAGCAACAATTTACCATTCCGTATTACTAGTTAATGTAAAGCAAAAAACATGTTATAATTTCTTTGAGGGCCTGGTCCTCAGTATTGGCATGTTAGCAACTTTAGGTTAAACCCAATTTTATTTGCCATAGTTTATTGTCCTCCCTCAGCCTACTCAGAGTTTTTATCTGAATTTGCCAAATTCTTCGCTGATTTAGTGCTGAAATCAGATAGAATAATTATAGTAGGGGACTTCAATATACATGTAGATGTAGATAGTGATTGCCTTAATATGGCATTTAATTCAATATTAGACTCGATGGGGTTTTCTCAGAAAGTAGGAAATTCTACCAATTTTATCTCCACTACACGTTGGACCTTGTTCTGACATATGGCATAGAAATAGAAAATCTGGCAGTGTCTCCTCATAACCCTACACTGTCAGTCTGTTAAGCTTTGATTTTACAATTTCTGACTGTTTGGCTCCTAAAGAAAAATATTACTACAGTAGATGCCTCTCAGATGATGCTGTCACCAAATTTAAGCATATCGTTCCCTCGATGCCATATGTCAACCCAATGGAGATAAGCTATGGAGAGCTTGCTCCTTCTGAAATTAATAGCATGGTAGATAGTGTGACAGCTTCTCTGCATTAGACTCTAGACATGGTGGCCCCTTTAAAAAAAAGAAAAAGTCTAATCAGAGATTTCTAACTCCTTGGTCCAACACAGAAACTTGTAGCTTAAAACAGAAGACTTGACAATTACAAAGAAAACGGCGCTCCACTAAATTAGATGAAATCTATTTAGCTTGGAGAAATTATCTTCCAATTTATAAAAAAATCTCTTAGGAAAGCTAGAACAAGTTATTATTCGGCATTAATAGAAGAGAACAAGAATAATCCCAGGTTTCTTTTCAGCACTGTAGCCAGGCTGACAGTCAAGACACTGTCAAATCTAGCGTTCCCTTAGAGTTTACTAGTCAGGACTTTATTAACTTTTTTAATAATAAAATTTCATCTGTCAGAGATAAAATCAGTCAGATTTTTCCCACTGTTAACTTAAATATAGTAACTACTACAACTCCTTCAATTGATATCTGTTTGGATGAGTTTACTCCAATTGGCCGTTTAGAATTAGATAAAAGAATTTCCTCATCCAAGCCTTCAACTTGTCTTTTAGACCCTATTCCTACCAGGTTATTTAAAGAAGTCTTCCCATTTATTGGTAGCTCTATTCTTCAAATAATCAATTCTTCATTAACATTAGGCCATGTACTGCAGGCTTTTAAAACTGCTGTAATTAAACCCTTACTTAAAACCCCAACGTTGGATCCAGGCGTTTTACCTAATTATAGACCAATCTCTAATCTGCCTTTCATTTCAAAAATCTTAGAAAGAGTTGTTGCTGCGCAGTTATTTGACCACTTGCAGGGAAATGGTTTATTTGAAGAGTTTCAATCTGGGTTTAGAATCCATCATAGTACTGAAACAGCCTTAGTGAAGGTCACTAATGACCTTATCGCATCTGATAATGGACTTGTTTCTGCACTTGATCTTTTAGACCTTAGAGCAGCTTTTAATACTATCGATCATAATATTTTACTTGATAAGATTAGAACACCATATTGGACTTAATGGAACTTCATTGCAGTGGTTTAGATCTTATTTATCTGATGGGTTCCAGTTTGTTCATGTCAGTAATGAGTTTTCTTCCAACTCAAAGCTCAGTCATGGAGTTCCACAGGGATCTGTGCTAGGCCCTACTCTTTTTAGTTTACAGTGGGACAAAAAAATATTTAGTCAGCCACCAATTGTGCAAGTTCTCCTACTTAAAAGATGAGAGGTCTCCAGTTTTCATCATAGGTATACCTCAACTATGAGAGACAAAATGAGGAGGGGGAAAAAAATCCAGAAAATCACATTGTCTGATTTTTAAAGAATTTATTTGCAAATTATGGTGGAAAATAAGTATTTGGTCAATAACAAAAGTTCATCTCAATACTTTGTTATATACCCTTTGTTGGCAATGACAGAGGTCAAATATTTTCTGTAAGTCTTTACAAGGTTTTCACACACTGTTGCTGGTATTTTGGCCCATTCCTCCATGCATATCTCCTCTAGAGCAGTGATGTTTTGGGGCTGTCGCTGGGCAACACGGACTTTCAACTCCCTCCAAAGATTTTCTATGGAGTTGAGATCTGGAGATTGGCTAGGCCACTCCAGGACCTTGAAATGCTTCTAACGAAGCCACTCCTTCGTTGCCCAGGCGGTTTGTTTGGGATCATTATCATGTTGAAAGACCCAGCCACGTTTCATCTTCAATGCCTTTGCTGATGGAAGGAGGTTTTCACTCAAAATCTCACGATACATGGCCCCATTCATTCTTTCCTTTACATAGATCAGTCGTCCTGGTCCCTTTGCAGAAAAACAGCCCCAAAGCATGATGTTTCCACCCCCATGCTTCACAGTAGGTATGGTGTTCTTTGGATGCAACTCAGCAGTCTTTCTCCTCCAAACACGACAAGTTGAGTTTTTACCAAAAAGTTCTATTTTGGTTTCATCTGACCATATGACATTCTCCCAGTCCTCTTCTGGATCATCCAACTGCTCTCTAGCAAACTTCAGACGGGCCTGGACATGTACTGGCTTAAGCAGGGGGACACGTCTGGCACTGCAGGATTTGAGTCCCTGGCGGCGTAGTGTGTTACTGATGGTAGCCTTTGTTACTTTGGTCCCAGCTCTCTGCAGGTCATTCACTAGGTCCCCCCGTGTGGTTTTGGGATTTTTGCTCACCGTTCTCTTGATCATTTTGACCCCACGGGGTGAGATCTTGCGTGGAGCCCCAGATCAAGGGAGATTATCAGTGGTCTTGTATGTCTTCCATTTTTACCTCCGCCAGGAGGTTATGTTTTTGCCAGAGTTTGTCTGTTTGTCTGTCTGTCTGTTTGTCTGTCTGTTGGTTAGCAAGATAACTCAAAAAGTTTTGGACGGATTTCGATGGAACTTTCAGGCGTTGTTGGAAGTGGTACAAGGAAGAACTGATTAAATTTTGCGGATGATCCGGATCACCGTCTGGATACAGGAATTTTTTAAAGGATTCTTTATTGTAACAATAATAGGTATCATGATCATCATCATAGCTACAATAATAGGTATCATCATCATCGTGATGATGATATGATGACTATGATGACTATGATGATGATGATGATGATGATGAGATAATGATACCTATTATTGTAACTCCCACAGTTGATTTCTTCACACCAGTTGCTTATCTATTGCAGATTCAGTCTTCCCAGCCTGGTGCAGGTCTACAATTTTGTTTCTGGTGTCCTTTGACAGCTCTTTGGTCTTGGCCATAGTGGAGTTTGGAGTCTGACTGTTTGAGGTTGTGGACAGGTGTCTTTTATACTGATAACGAGTTCAAACAGGTGCCATTAATACAGGTAACGAGTGGAGGACAGAGGAGCCTCTTAAAGAAGAAGTTACAGGTCTGTGAGAGCCAGAAATCTTTCTTGTTCGTAGGTGACCAAATACTTATTTTCCACCATAATTTGCAAATAAATTCTTTAAACATCAGACAATGTGATTTTCTGGATTTTTTTTTCTCATTTTGTCTCTCATAGTTGAGGTATACCTATGATGAAAATTGGAGACCTCTCTCATCTTTTAAGTGGGAGAACTTGCACAATTGGCGGCTGACTAAATAATTTTTTGCCCCACTGTATATATGCTTCCGTTAGGCAACATTATTAGAAAGCACTGCATACATTTTCATTGTTATGCAGATGACACATAATTATACCTGTCAATGAAGCCAGATGATAGTAATCAGTTAGCCAAATTCGAGGCCTGTCTTAAGGAAATCAGTGCTTGGATGACTTGTAATTCCCTGCTATTAAATTCAGATAAAACCGAAGTCATTCTAGTTGGCCCAAAAAACCTTAGAAATACCTTTCCAAATTAAACTCTTAGTTTGGATGTGGTTACTCTTTCTCTTTCTAAGACTGCCTTCTATCATTTGTGTAATATTGCCAAGATTAGGAGCATCTTTTCTCAGAGTGATGCTGAGAAACTAATCCATGCTTTTGTCAGCTCTAGATTAGATTATTGTAACTCTTTATTACAGGGATGGCAATTTTCCGCCGATCCGTGGATTTCCGCCGATTTATTTTCAAATTGATCATTTCTGTGACTCGTCTAAATAAGGTACCTTATTGTTACCGATTTTAGCGAAAATCAACACGATTGCATAAGCGCTCGGTGCTTCCCCGGGTCAAGTCTCCTGCGAAAACCCGGATGTTATGCACTCAAGCTACTGCTGTATTGTAAACAGCCCTGCGATTGGATAGTTGCAAACGATTGGACCAATCAAATGGCTCATTGTATGCTTTGTCAAAAATTCATGGCGGCGTGTTCTCAGGGATGTGATTTTTCCGCTAATTCGCCGAATTCCGCTTTATTTTATCTTCCAGGAAGATAAAGTACGTTAAGTACGTTAGCGGCTTGTGGTCCACGAACGCAGTGAAGGTGCGCCCTTTCAGGCAGAACTGGAAGTGGCGTATGACCAGGTGGAGAGCCATTAACTCTCTGTCGAACACGCTGTATTTATGCTCACTGTCGTGCAAAGACCTGCTAAAAAAAAAAGGTGAGCGGTTGCCAAGAACCGGCAATGCATTGCTCCACGACGGCCGCTATGCCCGTGTCCGAGGCGTCGGTAGCGCTATCCGAGCCGCCGGGTCTGGGTGCGCCAGTAGTGCAGCGTTCGCCAGAGCTGTTTTAACCTCAGAGAACGCCTGCTCCAGTCGACTCTGTCCGCCGGTTTCCGTTTCTTGAGTGCGGGGTACAACGGCTGTATGAGCTGGGCTGCGCGGGGGAGGAAACGGTTATAAAAGTTAACCATCCCCCAAAACTCCTGCAGCACCCTGACATTGATGTTGAGGAGAAAAAATAGCAAAACAATTTAGTTAGATTACTTTTATGATTCCAAACAGTTTGAAATTGACAGTGCACAGTGGACATTGACTCATAACTTTTGAATATTTCTAAGACTTGGCTAAATCAGTGATTGTGCAAAATGAACTGCTCAAGTCTCAATGGAGATTGAAACTGGTGATCTGAAATGAATGCTGAAATTATAAAAAGTAATGGTATGTTGGAATTTTATTTCTATTATGGAATAGATAAAATTAACTGATTTTGATTTGATCCAAGTGTTAAAGCATGTGATGGATAATGCTTGTTGGAATATTTTAGGAATGCTATCTTCTTGGAACATAAGTCAATATTATACAGTAATAAGTGGCATTCAGCTGTTTGTTTTATGTCATTTAAGCACAGTTCTGGTACTTAAAAATCATAAAAACCCAGGAGCTTCGGTGGGCTTCGCCCCCCTTGCCCCCCCACCGGGGCTCTGCCCCGGACCACGCTGGGGGACTGTGTCCCCCAGACCCCCTGCTAAATTTTCAGATAATTTCCCCAACCCCAAATCACATCCCTGGTTCGTGTTGGAATTCTGAGCTTTCGGTATTGTTTTCAGCGGAATTATGAGATTTTTATCAACGGATCAGGAGTAATCTGTGCTAGAAATAGACAAAAGTGTCAAAAATAAGTTCCGATGGAATTGACTTGAGAGAAAAGTGACAGTAAAGGTGAAAATTGGCTCAAAGTTCGACGAGGTAACAGAAACACTCGGACAGTTTCTGAAGAAACCAGAAAAGGAGATGAAGTTCAAAGTTCAGAGACTGACACAGCTTACTGCCAAAAGGAAGAAAGTTTCACATTAGAAGTGACTTGGTGACCAGTGTAAATAGTGTAAATAGTGTAATAAACTCTTGTAGAACTGTTAAATGTGTTGGACTAAAGACAGTGAGACAACATTGAAGAAAAAGTAAGTTAACTTTTCATTAAATTTAATGATTTATCTAAGTCTAGTATTTCTTTTTTTTAATCTTTTTTTTTCAGTCTAAATTACTTCTGTTTTACTGAAAACCTCCCAGCTTCAGGGGGGTCCCCCCCCAGCCCCCCCATAAGTCAATCAACCAAATTAGTTTTCAGCTGAAATCATAATTTCCTGTTGCCATCCCTCTTATAATCAGGTTGTCCTAAAACATCTTTAAAAAGTCTTCAGCTGATCCAAAATGCTGCAGCAAGAATTTTAACAGGTACAAGAAAAAGAGATCATGTCTCTCCGGTTCTGGCCTCCCTTCATTGGCTTCCCATAGAGTTTAGAATTAAGTTTAAAATCCTTCTTCTCACTTACAAAGCTCTAAATAATCAGCCCCCCCCTTTTTTTTAAGTTTTTGTAAAGGGTATACATGTCATTACAGCATTGCATTGTTTACATTTTCATCACATGTTCCCTTTTTTTTTTTGACATTGGAAGAATAATTATTACAACACCCTTTTTTTTAAGTGAAAGAAAAAGAGAATTACAGAAAGAACAAAAAAACCAAACAAACCAAACAAGAAAAAACAAAAAACAAAAGAACAAAATAAATAAATAAATAAATAAAAATAAAAGAGCATCTGATTAGCATTGGAACAAAGAGAGGTGCCATTATTGAAATGGTATTTGTCAAAGATTAGATCTGATGGAAGACACATATGCGATCCAGGGTTGCCAAAAGTTCAAGAACCCATCCATGTCCTGTCTCCATGCAAATGTCAACTTTTCCATCGAGTAAATGTCTTGAGTCACGTTAATCCAATCTTCAGGTGTAGGACAATCCTTCAACATCCATTTTTTAGTTAGAGCTTTTTTACTTGCCAATATTAAAACAGTGAATAAGTATTTTTCTCCTCGTCTTTCCAGTGATTCCGGTAGTAAACCCAAATACAAAGTTACAAAAGAAAAGGGGACTGTTATTTTGAATATTTTCCCCAATATTGTCTGTACATTGGTCCAATATTGGTGGATAACTGGGCATGACCAAAACACATGAAAATGATGTGCAGTCTCTTCACCACACAAGCACCAACAATTCAACCCCTTACGAGTAAATTTGTTTTGTGCAGGTGTTCTGAAAAATCTTGCCAGTTTTTTCCATCCAAATTCTCTCCACTGCAGGGATGGGGTACTTTTCCATTGTTGTTTATTTAGCTTTTCCCATATTTCCAGTTGTAAAGTGAAATTCCCCTCTTTTTCCCATCTCTCTTTTATATATGATGTATTGTCTCCTTTTAAGTCTTGAAGACCTTGGTATATTTTAGAGATGTATCTGATCCCTGGGATCCCTTTATATGCCTTTAAGAAGACCTTCAGAACACCTGACTGGGCCCTTTCCAAATCCTCCTTTTTAAGTATTTTGTTTATGTGGTGTCTAAGCTGAAAGAACCTGTAAAGGTCTTGATTTATTAGACCTTGTTTTTTCAAATCTTCAAAACGTCTTAAAATTTGCCCTTTAAAAAAATCGTAATATTTTATCAGTCCGTTCTCTTTCCACTTTTTAAATCTAGTGTCTGTTTTATTAGGAGTAAAGTCTTGATCATAGGCAATCCATTGCAGTAATCGATAGGGTTCTTTAGTTTGGTTCTCTCTGACTATCTTAAACCAAATTTTTAGTGGGGTCTCTATCCACGGGTTAGTGTTATTCAAAAGTTTAGGTAAGGCACTGTTCCCTATTATCGCCTGTAGGGGGATGTCACTTGTTATTTGGCATTCCATCTCCTTCCATTGTGCAGTGTAGACTGGGTTACATATCTCTACTAAAGTTTTAATTTGTGCGGCTTTAAAATAGTCCCTGATATTTGGCAACGCGAGCCCACCTTTGTCTTTTTTTAGCTGTAGGGTTCTATATCTGATTCTAGGTCTCTTGCCCTGCCATATGAATCTTGAGATCCTTCTGTCCAGTTCTTGCCATGTTTTTTTGGGAGGTTCTACTGGTATTGTTTGGAAAAGGTATAGAAGATGTGGAAGTATATTCATTTTGACTGCTTCAATTCTTTGTGCAGTACCCAAGAAGGGTATCATATTCCATCTTGCTAGATCAGATTTTATTTTTGCCATCAGTGGATCATAGTTTAGTGTTATAATTTTGTTGAGTTGTTTCGGGATATTGACCCCCAGATATTTCATAGATTCCATCTCCCAGTTAGTTTTGAGTTTGCTTAGTAAATATTGATTTGGGTCATAGTTGAATGTTAAAACTTGGGTTTTATGCATGTTTAATTCGTACCCTGATAGATCTCCATACTCTGAAAAAACTGAGATTAGTTCTGGAAAAGAGGTGTCCGGCTGCCCCAGGTATATTAAAATGTCATCAGCAAAGAGTGCTATTTTGTGTACCTTCTGACCAAGTGTAATACCTCAAATTTTTTGATTCTGTCTTATCCATTGGCTCAGAGGTTCTATAAAGATTGCAAAGAGCAGTGGAGACAAGGGGCAGCCCTGACGACATCCTCTTTCCAGTTCAAAAGATGATGATAATTTACCATTAATCCTTATTTTAGCTGTTGGTTTTTTATATAATGCCTGGATAGTTCTAATGAAGTTGTTATGAAAATTGAAACTGGATAAGATTCTATATAGGAAAGACCAGTCAACCGAATCAAATGCTTTTTCAGCATCTAATCCCAATATGGCTGCATTTAAGTTATATTTTTTAATATGATGAATTATGTGTAAAGTGTGTCTAATGTTGTCTTGTGTCTGTCTTTGTCTTATAAAACCTGTTTGGTCTAAATGAATTAAGTCTGTCAGTATATTTTCTAACCTTTTGGCAAGGATAGTGGTAAAAAGCTTATAGTCCTGATTTAACACACTGATTGGTCTGTAGTTGGAGCAGTCTAGTTTATCCTTTTCAGGTTTAGGTATGACTGCAATGACCCCTTCTCTCCAGGAGGGGGGGATTTCTCCTGTGTGGAGGACATAATTAAATGTTTTCAGGAGGAGAGGAGATAGTTGCTGTTTAAAGGTTTTGTACCACTCTGCTGTATAGCCATCTGTTCCTGGGGATTTGTTAGCTTTAAGTTTCATAATTGCTTTTTCTAATTCTTTAGGTTGTATTTCTGACAGTAGTGTTTTATTTTGAGACTCAGTAAGTTGGGGAAGGTTTAATGTGTTTAGGAATGTTTCGGATGCGTTTTTATGTTTTTTGAGGGAGTACAAGTTCTTATAGTAGTTCTCGAAGCTTTTAAGAATATCCTGAATTCTAAATTTTATTTCCTTTGGTACTGGGTCTCTGATTTTGTAGATTGCTCTCTCCGTTTGTTGTTTCCTCAATTTATAGGCTAGCAATTTTGCCGATTTGCTGCCTGTTTCATAGTATTTTTGTTTCAGAAATGTAAGTTTCTTCTGGATTTCTATTGTGTAGATCTCATTTATTTGTTTTTTAATTTCCTTAATTTTGAGCGAGTCATTAAAATGAGTGTTATCTTTGTGCTCTTTTTCTAGGTTCTTAAGTTCTGACTCTAATGTGATTAGTTTTTCTTGTCTCAGTTTCTTTTGGATTGCCAGTTTTGCGATAATCTTTCCCCTTATTACAGCTTTGCATGCGTCCCACAGTATTAAAGGGGATACTTCTCCATTATCATTTTCTTCCAAATATCTGAGAATATCTGATTCCAATTCATCTTTCAGTGGTCCTTTCAGCACATTTGAATTTAACCTCCAAGAAAATGTATTATTTGTGTATTTTTGGATACTTAAGTCCATATAGATCGGACTGTGGTCAGAGAGATCCATCAGTCCTATTTTACATGTTTTTACTCTTCCAATGTCTCTATTAAACATAAAAAAAATAGTCAATCCTTGAGTATGATGAATGTGGTGCTGAGTAAAATGTATAATCTTTTACACTGGGGTTGAATTCCCTCCACACGTTACAGATTCCCATTTCCTTTAGTAGCATCCGAGTTTTTCTACTTTGAGTGTTATTTTGATGTGGAGAATTACCTGATGCATCCCAGTATGGATTCAGTCTTTGATTGAAGTCTCCACCACATATCACTAAACCTTGGGCTTTAGTTATCATTAGGTCAAATACATTTTATAAAATTTCCAGTTAGCCCCTTGAGGTGCATATACATTCAGCAGGGTGTTATCTTCTCCCTCTGTCCACCCAAGTACCATACTGTATCTCCCTTCTTTATCTTTGTGTTCTGATTTTTTTTTTCAAATATAATTTTGGTTGAGATCAATGTCGCTACCCCCCTCCTCCTCCCTGACTTATATGAAAATGAAGAGATCATTTTAAACCCTTGTCTATTGAGTTTAGTGTGCTCCACGTCTGTTAGGTGGGTTTCTTGTAAAAATATTATTCCTGCTTTGTCTTTTTTCATTTTGCCTAGAATCTTGGATCTTTTAACTGGATTCAGGATCCCTTTTACATTATATGAGATTATTTTGGTTACCCCGTTTCTCCATTGTGTTGTCTTATTTACTAACTAACTAACTAACTAACTAACTAACCTGCACTTATATAGGCGCTTTTCTAGTCACAAAGACCACTCAAAGCGCTTTCATTAATACTAACCCTCTATTCTAAGGGCCTATAGGAAACAGATATCTAGGGACAATTTAGAACAGCCAATTAACCTAACATGCATGTTTTTGGCATGTGGGAGGAAACCGGAGAAATCCCGGAGTAAACCCACGCAACACGGGGAGAACATGCAAACTTCACACAGATCACTGTTGGTCGGGGGCTGGGATCGAACCCACGATCCCCACAATCCCCCGGCCAAGGGTAAACTGTGCTGCCGCAGTGCTAACCACTGCGCCACCGTGCAGCCTATTTAGTATAACAGTGTGGTGGCCCTCTTTTATGCTACTCAGAAACTGAAAGAACATTAAGAACTTAAAAACATTAAGAACATAGTATATAAAACTTTAAAAAAAAAAACTGACAAAAGATCTTCCTGAGCTGAGGTCTTTTTAGTGACCTTAGAAGAGCCTTGATGGTGTGTCGGCTCTGAGGGAAATTCCTCAGATTCCGTTACATGCTGAGGGCCCTCTCTTACCCCTGTAAGTTGTCCCACATTTTTAACGTGAATTTCAGATCCCAATCCGAACTTGTAATGATTTTTTTTTTTTTTAATGCCTATTCCCTATGAAATTGTGCGCAACCTCCCACTACCATCACAGCAAACAGTCACGTTAATACAGTATTTGTTAGTGTGGAGAGATCACGTGGTTCACTGTCACATTTCTATTTTAACAAGTTTTTTTTTTTTTTTTTTTAAAGACTTATTTGTTTCTAATATTATGTCTGTTCCATAAAATGCTTACCACTTGCTGATTCTGCATCTTCTTTAATGTTTGTTACCTTGTAGGAGGAGGGTTGGATGTGCAGATTGACTAAAAATATCGTTATTCCCTCCTGTAAACGGCCAGTTTTTCCTTATAGCCCTGGCGCTGGGTTTCCTGCTGCTGGCCCGTGGATTTTGAGGGTCTCTGTGTGGACCAAGATTGAGCCTTGATTCTTTCGATTGGGTCTGCTGCGGGTTTATACACCGTTACCGGGAGTCCTCTTCTCGCCATATCCGTGGTTGCTTCTTCCGCCGAGTTGTAGAGACACGTCTTATCCCCGTAAAAAACCCACAGCTTCACCGGAAATTGAGTCTGAAAGTGCAGTTTCTTCTCTCATAGTATCTTTTTAGCGTTGTTGTATTCCCGACGCTTTTTAAGGACCTCTGGAGCGTAGTCGTGTTCCACGAAAACTTTCTCTCTTGGTGCATAAATCCTTTTTTCTGCCAAGCCAGTCTTACATCCTCTTCTTTTATTTTGGAGTTGGAGAACTTCACCACCACCGATCTTGGTGGCGCTTCCGCCGCCGGCCTAGGGGCTAATGTACGGTGCGCCCTTTCTATCTTCAAGTCGGTGGTTTGGGGAATATCCAACTTCTCTCTCAGTAAGGATTCCACGCATGCCGCCATTGTGGTGAAACCGTCCTCGACTCCTTCTTTCAGACCATGAATTCTTATGTTGTCTCTTCTTAGTCTTCCTTCTTGGTCGGTTAGCTTGGCCTCCAGTCTAGACTGTCGTTTGTGCAGTTCCAGCACGGTATCTTCCAGCCCTTTTATTCTTTCCTCTGCTTCCATGATTCAGTCCTTGGCCTGGTCCACTCTGCTGTTTGTCCTTTTTATTTCGTCTTTGATTTCACGAAATTTGGCCCAACACTCTCGGCGAAATCGTCTTAATTCTTTAAGTACCATTTTTAAGCTAACTTTGTTGCTAGCTTCATTCAGCTCCTCGTCTTCTGAATGGAAATCATCCGGATCGGATTCTCCGGCCGATGCGTGTCCTGGCCTGGTAAATGTCGATTTCTTCTGTTTTCCTTTAGGCATGATGACTTTGTCTTTTGATTTTCACTCTTCCAAAAATCCGTTAAATCTGATTTTCAAGGTATTTTACTGGATTGGGTCTGGGAGCTTCATCGTTAAGCTGCTATCACCATGGTGTCCAGACCGGAAGTCCAGGCCCCTTTTTATTTAAAAGATCTGACACTACCCTATTATCCTAACAGAGCACTACTCTCCCAAAACGCAGGATTACTTGTAATACCTAGAATCTCCAAAAGTACAATGGGAGGCAGAGCCTTCAGTTATCAAGCTCCTCTCCTTTGGAACCAGCTGCCAATCTGGATTTGGGAGTCAGACTCGATCTCTCTTTTTAAGAATAGGGTTAAAATCTTCCTTTTTGATGTAGCCTATAATTAGGGCGGGATCATGTGTCTCTGAACCCTCCCTTAGTTATGCTGCTAATAGGTTTAGACAGCTGGGGGATCTCCAACAATGCACTGGGCTTCACTCTCAATGAAATATTTTTGCTGGTCATTAACATCTGTTTGTTCTCTCCCATAGATTGAGTCCCCATCGTGCTGTTTGCTCTCTACATGTCTGTTCTTTTCTTCTTCTTCTCTATCCCCTCACCCCCCCAGCCAAGTTGCAGCAGATGACTGCCCCTCCCTGAGCCTGGTTCTGCTGGAGGTTTCTTCCTGTTAAAAGGGAGTTTTTCCTCTCCACCGTTGCCAAGCGCTTGCTCAAAGGGGATCTCCTGATTGCTGGGCTCCTTCCGCAATTGTGGGGGTTTCCCCTACAGTTGAAAGTGCTATGAGATGACTGTTGTTGTGAAATGGCGCTACATAAATAAAGTTGAATTGAAAAAGGTGTGCTTCGGTGGTTCTAAAACCACCACCACCTCACAAACAAATATGTATTGCCCAAAATAGTATATTGAGGCTTTTTACCCGCCAAAAAAAACTTAAATTGCCTTAGAATTGCTTGGAAAGAGATTTTAAATCTTGTACCTACTTAAGTATGTGCGGATCTATGAATATTTTTATGAGCGGCCTACAGGACTTGCACGTGATTGGTCACCGCACTCCCAACCTGCAGGACTTGTGCATGATTGGTCACTGCGGCTCCTGGTGGGTTGGCTGCTAGTTTGTTCAAGATGCTTCCAGACGTTAAAGTTTTGCCTATGTCTTCATAAGTAAAAAGCGAAACATTTTTCTGAAAATGGTCAAAGCGAGAGCTAAATGTGTAGTTGCCAAATATGTGTTTACTTTTTACTAACAACCAGTCCCCCATCTGCCGGCGACTGAGTGGGGGGCTATGCAAGACAGTGGTCTCACACAGCCACATTTAAATTGTCCCCCGCCTTTCTGCCTCTCTCTGCTGCTACCCCAACCCGCTCTGTCTCAATCCTGCTACTCCTTCCTCTTCTCCCAAAGTAGCCAAGAGTATCTGTCTGATTGGTTAATGTTATAAACAACCAGGGCTGCACGGTGGCGCAGTGGTTTAGCACTGTGGCAGCACAGTTTTACCCTCGGCCGGGGGACCGCGGGGATCATGAGATCGTGGGTTCGATCCCAGCCCCCGACCAACAGTGAGCTGTGTGGAGTTTGCATGTTCTCCCCGTGTTGCGCGGGTTTACTCCGGGATTTCTCCGGTTTCCTCCCGCACACCAAAAACATGTAGGTTTAGGGCGCTCGCGCACGCAGCGACCAGTAGCCGGTGGCTTGTCACCAGACTGCAAACCAAGTCTACCTACGGGTACAAATAAGTAACAAAAAAAAACAAAAAAAAAACAGGCTAAGCAGGAATAGTTAAATAGCTACTAATGATCTGTCCAAACTCACCTGCTTCAGGGGGGCGTTACCAAACTGGAAATTCACAGCAAAAACACGCAGACTTGGGACTGTTGAGATTTTGCCCTTGATTTGTTGTTTTAGTCACAAAAAACATGTTACAGACATGTTAACAACAGAAAAAAACTTGGTTTTTGCCGGAGTGTCACTTTAAATATGGATTCATAGTATACATGCACTGGAGGATCTGTCATCCACGCCTCTGATAGGTTAGTTCTTGTATTTAGTGGAGAAATTCACAAATTTGTGAGAAAAGTAGCAAATTCAGGATTAAAAAAAAGTTGCAAATTGATCGGGGTGGGAATCACCAGAAGCCCCACATACAATATTATTTCAATACTTGGGGCTGTGATATGACAGTCTTATAATATGCCGACTGTTGCAATATCATATATTACAATTTCTCATCCTGATCTCCGTCTTGTTCAAGTTGTGGCTAGATCTCATGAGTCGCTCTTTTGCTGTACTGACCTAACCAGACTGTGAGCATTTCACACCATCTATTAGACTGAAAAGGCAATTGTTTTTCATTACTCTGGTATCCAAAAAACTGAATTTGTATTTGCACCATCTATTAATACTTTTATTTAAGTATCACAATACTGGTTTCTCTGAATTTATACAGTATCATGGACACATAAGTATTGCGGTATTGATTTCTGTATTGATTTTTAGCCCCGCCCCTACAAATTTACCTTAAGATTTGGAAGTTTCTGAGGAAAAAAATTGCATGAAAAAAGGCCAAAATAAAAGAATAAAGTAACAAATTTGCTCTGAGTTGCAAACAGGAGAAGAATTGCACATTTGCTTTGAAAAAGGTTATAAATTTACAAGGGTAATGCCACAAACTTAATTATAAAATATTCAAGAGGTAAAGATAAGATAAGATAAGCCTTTATTAGTCCCACAATGGGGAAATTCCAGGATTGCAACAGCACAGGGATAGCAGCAGTCAGAGCAACAATCAGAAGGCAAGAAAAAACAAGAGCAGCGAGTATACATATGTACATATAAACATAAATATATAGACACACGATGCGGAGCATTGTAGCTAGATGGAATAAATATATAGATATATAAACACACAGTGCGGAGCATTGTAGCTAGATGGAATAGATATGTAAATATATAAACATACAGTGCAGAGCATTGTAGCTAGATGGAATAAATATGTAAATATATAAACACACAGTGTGGAGCATTGTTGCTAGATGGAATAAATATATAAACACACACAGTGCGGAGTATTGTAGCTAGATGGAATGAAACAGCATAACCGTCTGCTTAGTTATCCTACATGGTATGATTATGTACCCATACATATTGTCACCCTCCGTAGCTACTGGTATTTTCCTAGTTGTATACCGCAGGGGACCATTGTGTAAGTCTACTGCGTCTTTTGCATTCAATACTATTAGGTTGTCACGTCTTTTTGCTATCTCTGCGAGCAGCCCTGCTTAGGTTATACAGCCTGACAGCCGTTGGTAGGAAGGTCCTGCGAAACCTCTCGGTTGTGCACCTAGGATGATGTAGTCTGCTGCTTTGTGCTTTGTAAAGTTACAAAGTAAAATAAAATGCAAATTTAAAACAAAAAAACATACTTATTCCTAATGCTGATGGGTCATTTTATTGTTATAACATTAGTACTGTAATTGACTTTGTACAGAGCACAATAAGAACTGTTACACATTAATTTTAATGTCAAATATCTTTGTGGTTGTTGTAGATTTTGTTTGACTAAAAAAAAATCAACAAAATGACTCCTTTGATAGCAGATGTTACAGATCCCTTGGCTAGTGAAAATGCTGAGTGGCTACTAACTGAGGGGAACTACGAGCTCTGTCCATCAGCAAAGAATTTAAAATGTTAAAACCCTGGATCAAAGTTTAATGTGTTTGTCGATGCATACCTCTGTCCCTCCTGCTTCAGGGAGCCAGGACAGTAAGGATGGGTTGAATGCTTCAGCCAAAGGACCCGATGACCAGAAGCCACCGTCCATGCCAGAGGAAACGGGGAAGAGTAAAGTGGCGTCATGGTTAACAAGTCAGGGGCTGAAGAAGGTGAGTTGCTGTGATTTTTATTTCCAATGAAAATATCTGGTGAATAAAGCCCTTTGAAATGTAATTTAAAAAAAAATATGCATTTTCACTTTTATCTTGCATATGTGAGGAGATTGATTGTAAAACTGGGGCTCTTTCAGGTGATTTATGAAAGTCTTTTATGATGAATAGTCTTAACATTATGCTCCGCTTTTCATTACAGGAATCTGGAGACAACAAGAGGTGTGTTGGAGTGGCCAGTATGCTTTTGATGGATTTTTTAAAAAATTATTTTAGTTACTGAAACAGTAAATCTGCTACACATGGATATAATTGAGATTTTTATTTTTGTTATTTTTTGGTAGTCAAGTAAAGTCAGAACATGTGAAGAAGCAGGATGTGATGACGCTCTCCGACAGCGACGATGTCCAGACCATCAGCTCTGGATCAGAAGACAACAAAGAGAAAGAAAAAGTCACCTTGGGTAAAATGCATAAAAATGTTTCATTTTACATCACATTTATTAAAACTTAACACGTTTTAATCTTTTCATGTGTTTTGTCTCTGGCTCAGGTGTGACTAAAAAGCAGGTGGCAGTTAAATCTACTCGTGGCATCGCCTTGAAAAACAGCCACAGCATGATGATAAAACCTGGTGCATCCGGAGCTGGAGGAGGTCCCGGGGGTCAGGGGGGCAAACCATTGCAGCAGGGCCAGACAGGAGGAGGTGGAGACAACAACAACACGAAAACCACCCGCCAATTCTTTGATGGAGAAGAGTCCTGCTACATCATCGACGCAAAACTGGAAGGAAACCTCGGCCGTTACCTCAACGTAAGAGTCTGTTGCAGTGTAACCATTTTATTACATTCTGATTCTTTTATTTTGTATTTTCATTCACATAGTCTACTGTGTTCTTTCCGGTTTACAGCACAGCTGTAGTCCCAACCTCTTTGTCCAGAACGTATTTGTGGACACGCATGACTTGCGGTTCCCCTGGGTGGCGTTCTTTGCCAGCAAGTGAGTTTTGATTCCCCCCCCCCCCAAAAAAAACAAAAAAAAAACAAAAAAACAACTGAGTGTTTAAGGTAAATCTGGAGAAATATTGTGCAAGGATCATTATCAGTCCTTGTACCAGGTTGTACCAGGATCAGATCTTTATCAATCTGTTGTTGAGGTTTGCCATGAATGCGTGTTTGGTTGGTCCATGTGTGAGTGATGCCACAAGAAATTCAACATTCGACCTCTGGTGAAATGCTCATAAAAATCCGACCAGTATGGACTTTCGGTATGGTGGAGAAGTAGATGGCGGCATTGATCAGGGGCTTCCAGGAGGCCTAACATTCTCCTTTAAAAGTACTGAGTTTTGAACAGAAAAGTGGAGTTGACTATTATGAAAGGAGGAAACAGAAGAAAGACGAGCGAAAACACAAGAAAGACCAATAGAAATAATTACGATATTAACGGAACGTGAGGAGGCTAGCGACGACACTAACGAACACACTGTGCAGAACATGGAGGCGCTTCAAGCTAACATCGCAGAGATAAAAGTAATGAGGAAGGAGCTAGCGGATTTCAGAGAAGACAACAACCAAAGGCTAAGTGCCATCACTACTGAGCTGAGAGAAATAATGGACCGAGTGGAGGAGATGGAGCAGAGAATTGGTGATGTGGAAGAGCTCAACACAGAGGTTAAAACTGTGATTTTACATATGCTAACAACACAAGGAAGTATTCAAACCAGACTCACAGACCTCGAGGCATGCTCACGTAGAAATAATATACGCATACACTGCGTATATTATATATACACTGCTGCACGGTGGCGCAGTGGTTTAGCACTGTGGCAGCACAGTTTTACCCTCGGCCGGGGGACCGCGGGGATCATGAGATCGTGGGTTCGATCCCAGCCCCCGACCAACAGTGAGCTGTGTGGAGTTTGCATGTTCTCCCCGTGTTGCGCGGGTTTACTCCAGGATTTCTCCGGTTTCCTCCCGCACACCAAAAACATGTAGGTTTAGGGCGCTCGCGCACGCAGCGACCAGCAGCCGGTGGCTTGTCACCAGACTGCAAACCAAGTCTACCTACGGGTACAAATAAGTAACAAAAAAAAAAAAAAAAAAAAAAAAATACACGGCATCACAGAAGGAGCTGAAGGTGAAAACTTGCAGCTCTTCCTGGAAAGTTTTATTAAATCTGAGCTGTTTCTGTCTGACACACCACTCTGAATACAATGCTGTCATCGCTCCCTGGTACCTAAACCTCCGCCGGGCTACAACCCCAGGTTTGCAGTCATATACTTCTTGGAGTATAAAACCAAAAAAATGGTGCTCCACTTAGCTTGGAAAAAGAAAGAAATTTGCCACAGTGGGAGAAGAGTGTTTTTGAACAGGACTACCCCATCGAACTAATAAAGAAAAGAAAGATCAAATGCATCAGTTTGCACAGAGAGGGGCCCCTCCAGGTTCTTGGGCTTCCCCTCTCAATATTGAAGTGAATTTCATACTTCAGAAATGGGAGTCACTTTTGTTCATTTATATTTTAAGTTCTGTTTTTGTTCAGACAGTTGTTCGTTTGTTCTGACCATCAGGGGATGTTTGAAAACATGTACAGATTTTTATTTTCCATTTAAATGATTTAAATGACACACCAAGAGTATAAAGTAATCACCCTTAATGTGAATTGGCTACACAACCCTATTAAAAGAAGTAAAGCATTAGCGAAGATGAAAAGGGAAAAACAAGATGTAGTCTTCTGGCAAGAGACACTTACCAAGGATCAAACATGAGAAACTGAAAAAACTAGGTTTTAAAAATTCATTACTCATCTTTTGCAAAAGGTAACTCCAGGGGAGTGGCAATATTAATCTCCAATAAAGGGAATTTCCAGTTCTCCTCACAAATAACTGATAAAGAAGGCTGTCATATACTGGTCAAAGGTTTTATTGACCATAAGGAAGTTACACTTTTGAATGTTTACAGACCACCAGGAAATGATTCAAAACTGATTAAAAATATATTTAATCTGATAGCCACAGAAGTATCAGGTGTGCTGACATGTGGAGGAGACTAGAACATCACTTTACATGCCTCACTGGACTCCTCCAATAAAGCCAAGAAAATAAATCCTGAAGTAGTATGTGTCAAAAAACTACTAAAAAGTACAAGTATGATTGATGTATGGAGGGAGCTACATCCACCTGACAAACGCTTTACCTTCTACTCTCACCCACATTCTGTATATTCAAGAATTGACTATTTTTTTATGTTTAACGTAGACAGACATAAGGTTATAGACTGTGATATTGGCTTAAGAGACATTTATGACCATGCAGTTGTATACTTAACATTACATTTAGATAATAAACCCAAATAGACCTTATGGAGACTGAATACTAGCATTTTAAATTTCCTTTTATGTAAAAAATATACAGAAAATGAGTTTGAGGAATAGAGGGATCACACTCCTCAGCCTCCCTGGCAAGGTCTATGCCAAGGTACTGGAGAGGAGAGTCCGGCCGTTGGTCGAACCTCGGATTCAGGAGGAGCAATGTGGTTTTCGTCCTGGCCGTGGCACATCGGACCAGCTCTTTACCCTGTTGAGAATTCTCGAGGGTTCGTGGGAGTTTGCCCAACCAGTTAACATGTGTTTTGTGGACTTGGAGAAAGCATTTGACCGCGTCCCTTGTGGTTTTTTTGTGGGGGGTGCTTTGGGAGTATGGGGTATCGAGCTTTTTGTTACGAGCTATTCGGTCTCTGTACGACTGTTGTGAGAGTTTGGTTCGTATTGCCAACACTCGGTCGGACTCATTCCCAGTGAGAGTTGGACTCCGCCAGGGCTGCCCTTTGTCTCCGATCCTGTTCGTAATTTTTATGGACAGGATTTCTAGGCGCAACCAGGGAATGGAGGGGGTCATGCTTGGTGACCACAGGATCTCACCTCTGTTGTTTGCAGATTTATTTATTTATTTAGCGAATGCAAAGTCCTTAAGCCAAGCAGTTGCCTCCTGGTTTGCTGTATGGAGGGTGTGTAATCCTCCTTCCAGTCTTTGGAGCGGGCAAGCCTCTATGATGTGTTCCATTGTTTGCTCCTCTCCACATGCGCACAGTGGGCTAGGGCTACTGCCCCATCTGTGAAGGCTGGCCAAGCAGGGGCCATGTCCAGTCCTGAAGCGATTGAGTGTAGACCACTGTCTCCTTGGAAGGTTGGTGCCCGGGACCTGTTGGTTGGGGTTTATCACCAGCTGTTTGTTTGGGACCTCCTTGGTCCCCCATTCCTCTTGCCAAGCTGTCTGGATGGTAAAGTCAGCTGGGGGAGGGTTTTTCCAAATCGGCCGTCTGGATGAAAGTCGGGCAGTGGGTGGGGTGTAGATATCTGCATGGATTGGTAAGTGAGGAAAATCTTTAACTTTTTGGAGCATCCTTTGAGTTAATGCTGCTCGCCGGATGTGTGGAGGGGCTATGTTTGACAGTACAGAGAGCCAGGGGAGTGGTGTTGAGCGGATTGTTCCAGTTATAGTTCTCATAGTTGAGTTGAGCTGGGTGTCTACATGGTGTGTGTAAGATGACCTGGACCAGACAGGGGCACAATATTCTGCTACAGAGTATGAAAGAGCCAGTGCTGAGGTGCGCAGGGTGGAGACTGCCGCCCCCCATTTTGCACCAGCGAGCTTGCAGAGCAGGTTGTTTCGTACCTTCACCTTAGCAGCCATCCCCTTTAGATGTTCCTTGTTTGCAGATGATGTTGTCCTGTTGGCTTCATCCAGCAGTGACCTAAAGTTCTTGCTGGGATGGTTTGCCGCTGAGTGTGAAGCGGCTGGGATGAGAATCAGCACCTCCAAATCCGAGTCCATGGTCCTCAGCCGGAAAAAGGTGGATTGTCCTCTCCGGGTTGGGGACAGGCTCCTGCCCCAACTGGAGAAGTTCAAGTATCTTGGGGTCTTATTCACAAGTGAGGGGAGAATGGAGCGAGAGATTGACAGACGGATTGGAGCAGCATCTGCAGCGATGCGGACGTTGTACCGGTTCGTTGTGGTGAAGAGGGAGCTTAGTTCTAAGGCAAAGCTGTCGATTTACCAGTCAGTCTACGTTCCTACTCTCACCTATGGTCACGAGCTTTGGGTAATGACCGAAAGAACGAGATCGCGGATACAAACAGCTGAAATGAGCTTTTGCCGTAGGATTGCTGGACTCACCCTCAGAGATAGGATGAGGAGCTCAGTCATCTGGGAGAGGCTCAGAGTAGAACTGCTGTTCCTCCACATTGAAAGGAGTCAGTTGAGGTGGTATGGGCATCTGATTAGGATGCCTCCTGGACGCCTCCCACTTGAGGTGTTTCGGACACGTCCCACTGGGAGGAGACCCCGGGGCAGACCCAGGACTGGGTGGAGAGACTGTCTCCCAGCTGGTCTGGGATCGCCTTGGTAACCTCTCTGAAGAGCTGGAGCAGGTGGCTGGGGAGAGGGAGGTCTGGGCTTCTCTGCTTGAACTGCTGCCTCCATGGCCCGGACCTCCGGAAGAGTGGTAGAAGATGGATGGATGGATGGATGGATGGATGGATGGATGGAGTTTGAGGAATATATGGACTATAATGATAATGGGATGGTATTCCCCAGTACTCTGTGGGATGCTGCTAAAGCAGTCATTAAGGGTAAACTTATAATGTGGTCAGCTCAGAAGAAGAAAGAAAGAGAAAAGGAAATTAAGGAACTGACTGAACAATTAAAATCATTAGAAAACACACACGGAAAACAATAATAGTAAAATTCTAAATCAAATTCAAGAAACAAAAAAGTCTTTTAATAAACTATATGAAAACCAAATAGAAAACAAAGCTAAATTAATTAAACAAAATTTCTATGGAAATAGACCTAAATGAAAAAACTCCTTGCATGGAGATTACGTAAACAACAGGCTGAAAAATTTATATACAAAATTAAAGACCCTCAAACTAAGGATACACATCTACAATTGGATGACATACAAAACTCCTTTCAAAAATATTATACCAAACTATACGCACAACCTCAAGTAGCCGAGCTAACTACTGTCTCAGAATTTTTGAATACCATAGATTTACCATTGATTGGTACAGAGCAAAATTAAAAGACAATGCAGCAGATAACGGATGAGGAAATAAACAAGGCCATATCCAGCAAACAAAATGCCAGGAGCAGATGGGTTTCCATCAGAGTTTTATAAAACTTTCAGGGAGTCACTAACACCCATTCTTAGTGAATGCTTTAATTATGTTCTTAGAGGTGGTGAAACTCCAGTGTCCTGGAGATGAGCAGTAATTTCAGTGATCCCCAAACCTGGCAAGGACAAAACAGAATGTGACTCCTATCGCCCTATATTGATCTTAAATATAGATTATAGACTGTTTGCATTCATTTTAGCAGAACGGTTGGAAAATATAATCCCAGATTTAATAGACACAGATCAAACAGGTTTAAAAAACAGACAAACCCAGGACAATGTGAAACGAGCTCTCCATATTATTGAACATATCAGAAAGACTAGCACACAAGTGGTAGTTATCAGCTTAGATGCTGAAAAGGCTTTTGACTCAGTCTGATGGGCATACTTATATTTAACCCTTAAACATTTTGGATTTGATGACCAGGTGGTTGAATGTCTGAAATCTCTATATTATTCACCTACAGCTAGAATTAAACTAAATGGGAGCCTATCCAAACTAGTATCTCTTGAAAGAGGATGTAGACAAGAATGCCCCCTCAATCTGACTCTTTTTGCCTTATTCATTGAGCTTCTCACTCAGGCGATAAGAGAAAACAAGGTGTGATGGTTAGAGACAGAGTATAAGATCTGTCTATATGTGGATGATGTCCTTGTGACACTGATCAGACTGAATACAAGCTTGCCAAAATTATTATTTCTGCTCAAGGAATTTGGTTCATATTCTAGCTATAAATTAAATTTACATAAAACTGAAACCCTTTCCTTTAATTATGAATCACAAGAAAGCATTTGCAGAATATCTAAATTCTAATGGAAAAATAATACAATTAAATGTTTGGGGATATAAATACCTAAAGATCTATCTACTATATACAAACAAAACTACAAACCAGTAACATCTGATATTAAAGCAGACCTAAATCGCTGGGCACTTCTGCCAATGGACATGTATAACCAAAAAGAAACTATTGAAATGAACGTACTACCCAGGCTGCTTGTTCTCTTTCATTCGTTACCTGTCGAGGTCCCAGTCAGGCAGTTCGATGACTGGAAAAGAATGATTTTGACTTTTATCTGGGGGAATCAAACACCAAGGATTAGATTTCGGACATTACAACTACCC
This sequence comes from Pholidichthys leucotaenia, assembly GCA_020510985.1. NCBI lineage: Eukaryota > Metazoa > Chordata > Actinopteri > Cichliformes > Pholidichthyidae > Pholidichthys > Pholidichthys leucotaenia. Next base: position 138,398,650 of record CM035849.1, on the reverse strand, counting down.
AAAAATAAAGGTGGCATGGCTTTACCATGCTTGGAAGATTATTATAGAGCAGCCCAGATACGACCCCTGGTATGTTGGTGTGATCCTAAGTATGACGCGAAATGGAAAAATTTAGTACAAAACCAGGTTAAAATACCTCTTTAATCTTTTATTAAAGAAGAAAGAAATGCACGAATATTGTGCTGGGTGGAATATGATGGGGATCTTCTTCCAGGTGCAATGGATGGCAGATTTAGACACTGGGCAAATCAAAGTATCACTCAGTATTATAAAATATTATCTAACAAAGGACTGGCCACATTTCAGGAACTCACAAAAAAATGTGATTTAGAGAAACAAGATTTTTATAGATACAGTGGAGGAAAAAAAGTATTTAGTCAGCCACCAATTGTGCAAGTTCTCCCACTTAAAAGATGAGAGAGGTCTCCAGTTTTCATCATAGGTATACCTCAACTATGAGAGACAAAATGAGAAAAAAAAAATCCAGAAAATCACATTGAAGGATTTTTAATGAATTAATTGGTGAATTAATTGGTAAATTCCTTGGTAAAATAAGTATTTGGTCAATAACAAAAGTTCATCTCAGTACCTTGTTATATACCCTTTGTTGGCAATGACAGAGGTCAAACGTTTTCTGTAAGTCTTCACAAGGTTTTCACACACTGTTGCTGGTATTTTGGCCCATTCCTCCATGCAGATCTCCTCTAGAGCAGTGATATTTTGGGGCTGTCGCTGGGCAACACGGACTTTCAGCTCCCTCCAAAGATTTTCTATGGGGTTGAGATCTGGAGACTGGCTAGGCCACTCCAGGACCTTGAAATGCTTCTTACAAAGCCACTCCTTTGTTGCTCGGGCAGTGTGTTTGGGATCATTGTCATGCTGAAAGACCAAGCCATGTTTCATCTTCAATGCCCTTGCTGATGGAAGGAGGTTTTCACTCAAAATCTCACGATACATGGCCCCATTCATTCTTTCCTTTACATGGATCAGTCGTCCTGGTCCCTTTGCAGAAAAACAGCCCCAAAGTATAATGTTTTCACCCCCATGCTTCACAGTAGGTATGGTGTTCTTTCTCCTCCAAACACGACAAGTTGAGTTTTTACCAAAATGTTCTATTTTGGTTTCATCTGACCATATGACATTCTCCCAATCCTCTTCTGGATCATCCAAATGCTCTCTAGCAAACTTCAGACGGGCCTGGACATGTACTTGCTTAAGCAGGGGGACACGTCTAGCACTGCAGGATTTGAGTCCCTGGCGGCGTAGTGTGTTACTGATGTAGCCTAGTTACTTTGGTCCCAGCTCTCTGCAGGTCATTCACTAGGTCCCCCCTTGTGGTTTTGGGATTTTTGCTCACCGTTCTTGTGATCATTTTGACCTCACGGGGTGAGATCTTGCGTGGAGCTTCAGATCGAGGGAGATTATCAGTGGTCTTGTATGTCTTCCATTTTCTAATAATTGCTCCCACAGTTGATTTCTTCACACCAAGCTGCTTAACTATTGCAGATTCAGTCTTCCCAGCCTGGTGCAGGTCTACAATTTTGCTTCTGGTGACTTTTGACAGCTCTTTGGTCTTGGCCATAGTGGAGTGTGGAGTCTGACTGTTTGAGGTTGTGGACAGGTGTCTTTTGTACTGATAATGAGTTCAAACAGGTGCCATTAATACTGGTAACGAGTGGAGGACAGAGGAGCCTCTTAAATAAGAAGTTACAGGTCTGTGAGAGCCAGAAATCTTTCTTGTTTGTAGGTGACCAAATACTTATTTTACCAAGGAATTTACCAATTAATTCATTAAAAATCCTTCAGTGTGATTTTCTGGATTTTTTTTTTTTCTCATTTTGTCTCTCATAGTTGAGGTATACCTATGATGAAAATTGGAGACCTCTCTCATCTTTTAAGTGGGAGAACTTGCACAATTGGTGGCTGACTAAATACTTTTTTGCCCCACTGTATCTTCAAATACAACATCATTTTAACAGAAACATCCAAACAAAGGAAGAAACACAAACTACCCTAGTTAAGATATTTATAAGTGCATATGAAGGTGATCTGAATGGTAAATTAATCTCGAGAATCTGTTCATCGTTGCAGCTGGAGAGGGGTCTCTCATGACGTACATTAAATGTAGATGGGAGAAGGAGGCTGGGATAACACTGACAGAAGAGGACTAGATGAATATTTGTAAGACATGCTGCACCACCTCCAGCTCAGCCTGGTGGAGAGAATTTGTTTGGAAAAATACAGTGAGGTTTTTTTAAAAACTCCAAAAATGCAGCGTTCACAAGTCAAAAAACCTGAACATGGTCAGTGCTGGAGACTGTGTGGTGACATGTCGTCCGGACCGTTCCATATTTTTTGGGGATTGCCCTAAGATTCGTACATACTGGGTTGACATCATAAAAAAAGATTCAAAATATAATTGGCAAACAATTGGATTTCAGCTTTGGAATAATATATGTGGGAAATATCCCACCAGCGATACAGCGGTTAAAGAAAACAAAAAATGCTGAGCCTGAACTTTTTTTTTCTGGGGGCAGGGTCACAGGGGTGGACACACACGCACACACACACCCATACATACATAGACACACGTACGTGTGTGTGTGTGTGTGTGTGTGTGTGTGTGTGTGTGTGTATGTGTGTGTGTGTGTGTGTGTAAAAAGTAAGGGGTATTTGGCTTTTGGGTGAAATTTATGGAAAATGTTAAAAGTTCATGCTACAGTGATATATCATGAAAGTAGGGCATTTAAGGTACTTCTGGGGGAGTGGGAAGATCTGCACGTCCACAAAGTTGTGAATCTTTAACACCTGTGTGATCCTCGTCCTCCTTTACGGGTCCGAAACCTGGACCCTCTCCATCACAACCACCCACCATCTGGATACATTCCATCGGACCTGCCTCCATAACATCCTCGGTATCCGATGGTTCCACCAAACCGCAAACGATGAGGTCAGCTGGAGGGCTGGCTGCTCCATCCCCATTTCCACCTTCATCAAAAGAGGGAGGCTGCGGCTCTTCGGCCACGTGGCCAGGTTGGAAGACGGGACACCGGCCAAACAGGCCTTTTCCGCCAGCGCTCTTCCCCACCTCCCCTCCTCCCCCCCCAGGGCTGGCATCACCCCCGAGGTCAGCCCAGACTGTTCGGGACGACCCAGGTTGCAATGATAAGACCTCTGGCTGACCTCATTGCCCTAGCCCAAGATTGCCCTGCCTTCAGGCAATTGGCCACAACGGTCACTTCAGTGGCCAGGCGAGAATTAAGTAAGCTAAGTTAAGGCCATTTAAGTAGAAGCATGCAATGTTGATTTCTTCATCTCAAAACAATTTGAAACAAAAGCCAACAACAGTGGTGGGTATACCACAACAAAAAAATGTCATTGTCTCAATAACTTGTCATGTGCCCTTGAGCATCAATTACAGCTTGACAACGACGTCTCATGCTGTTCACAAATCGACATATTGTCTGCTGAGACATGGCATTCCACTCTTCTTGAAGGGCGGCCCTTGGATCATTGAGGTTGTGGGGTGCAGGGTTACGAGCCTCTACACGGCAACTCAGCTGATCCCATAGGTTTTCTATGGGATTCAGGTCTGGATAAAGTGCAGGGCACTCCATTTGAGGTACCCCAGCCTCCAGCAGCCATTCCCTAATGATGCAACCTCGATGAGCTGGAGCATTGTCGTCCATGAAAATGAAATTAGGCCTTTGTTGTTCATGCAGGAGCAAAATGACTGGATTGATAATGTTATTCAGGTAGTATCGGCTTGTCACTGTACCATTCACAAGGTGTAGGGCAGTTCTGTATTGACTAGACACTCCTGTCCAGACTGTAACACCACCACCACCAAAGGCTCATCTGGTGACAACAGTGGCTGATGCATAGCGCTCTCCTTGATGCCTCCAACATTGCTGGCAGCCATCATTTCTGCTCAGCATGAATCGACTTTCATCAGAGAACAGCACTGAGGCCCACTGGTCCCTTGTCCAGCGTAAATGCTCCCTGGCCCATGCAAGACAATGACGCCTGTGCCTGGTGTAGTCATGTACCCTTGCAGGTTGTCTAGCATGCAGACCACGCTGATGTAAATGGTTTCGAATGGTCTGATGTGACACTTGGGTGCCTGTCACCTCCCTAAAATGTGCCTGGAGATGAGTGGCATTCATCATCCAGTTCCGCAGGGCACTGTTCACAACGGATTGGTCTTCAGCATGGGATGTGACCAAAGGACGTCCTCGTCTGTGTCTTTCTGTGGCTCTTCCAATCTGTCTGTATCTCTGTCAACCTGCTGATCACACTCTGTGACATTCTAAGCTCAGTGGTCATTTCTCTCTGAGAACATCCTGTTTGAAGCCTTGCAATGGCGAGATACTGTTGATCAATTGTTAGGTGTCATTGTGGTTTCATGATGTCAGAATGTGAACAGCATGATGAAGAGGACCGTTTAAATACCAATTGTAATCAAACCAGAAAATTTATTGGTCAACTCATGGATCAAACATCTGTTGTGAATATTGCCATTAAGCACCTTGTTACAGAACAGCAAGTTATGCAAAAAGTACTGAAATATTGAACAGTTGGACATCAGAATCAGAATCAGAATCAGATTTATTGCCATTGTTCATGTAATACACAAACTAGGAATTTGTCTCGGTGCCATGCTGCAACATTAAAAACATAATGAGAAAAAGGGATAAACTAAAAAACTAAAGGACTAGAAACGTGCAATAAGTGTAGAAAAATAAGTAATAATAATAATAATACTAGTAATAATGAGTAGTACTAGTCAAGGCAGTTTTAAAAAATTAGCATGTAGCAGATAATGTGAAGTACCACATAGTGCAGTCAATAATGCAACAGAAAAACAGTGATGATTGACATGAGTCTGGTTGAGCTGCTGTACATAGTGCACGAGAGTCAAAAGTCACTTAGTGTTCAGCAGTCTGATGGCAGAGGGGAAAAAGCTGTTCATGTGCCGGGAGGTTTTAGTCCGAATGGACCGAAGCCTTCTACCTGAGGGGAGGGGGGCAAACAGCCTGTCCCTGTAGGCGGACTCGTCGCCGTTGGAGATGAGCCCGATGAGGGTGGTGTCGTCCGCAAACTTAATCAGCTTAACAGACTGGTGGGAGGAGGTGCAGGAGTTGGTATAAAGGGAGAAGAGTAGGGGGGAAAGTACACAGCCCTGGGGTGATCCAATGCTGATGCACACATGTGCACACATGTGCATTCAAAAGGTTAGAGAAGGTCAAATTAAGTTCACCTGTGAAAATTATAGTGCATTTTAGGTGCATCGTGAAATTTCACCCGAAAGCCGAATATCCCTAACGTTTTGTGAGTAGTGTATATGTGTATGTATATATGTGTGTATGTATATGTGTGTATGTATATATATATTTGTGTACATACAGTGGTGTGAAAAAGTGTTTGCCCCCTTCCTGATTTCTCATTTTTTTGTATGTTTGTCACACTTGAATGTTTCAGATCATCAAACAGATTTAAATATTAGACAAAGACAACACAAGTAAACACAAAATGCAGTTTTTAAATGAAGATGTTTATTATTAAGGGTAAAAAAAAATCCAAACCTACATGTCCCTGTGTGACAAAATGATTGCCTCCTCCGTTAAAACATAAATTAACTGTGGTTTATCACATCTTTGGAAAGCTGAGTTCAATTTCTCTAGCCACACCCAGGCCTGATTACTGCCACACCTGTTCTCAATCAAGAAATCACTTAAATAGGACCTGCCTGACAAAGTGAAGTAGACCAAAAAATCTTAAAAACTAGACATCATGCTGCGATCCAGAGAAATTCAGGAACAAATGAAAAACAAAGTAATTGAGGTTATAAAGCCATTTCAACCTGAATCTGATTGAGATGCTGTGGAATGACCTTAAAAAGGCGGTTCATGCTCGAAAACCCTCTAATGAGGCTGAATTACAACAATTCTGCAAAGATGAGTGGGCCAAAATTCCTCCACAATGCTGTACAAGACTCATTGCCAATTATTACAAACGCTTTCAAATTGTTGCTGCTCAGGGTGGCCCAACCAGTTATTAGGTTTAGGGGGCAATCACTTTTTCACACAGGGCCATGTAGATTTGGATTTTTTTCCCCTAATAATAAACACCTTCATTTAAAAACTGCATTTTGTGTTTACTTGTGTTATCTTTGTCTAATATTTAAATTTGTTTGATTATCTGAAACACTTAAGTGTGACAAACATACAAAAAAAAAGAGAAATCAGGAAGGGGGCTAACAGTTTTTCACACCTGTGTGTGTGTGTGTGTCTCTCTCTCTCTCTCTCTCTATATATATATATATATATGCATGTATAATATGTGTGTGTGTATGTATGTATGTACACAATGGTCCCCTCCGGTATACAACTAGGAAATTACCGGTCGCTATGGAGGGTGAGAATATGTATGGGTACTTAATCATACCATGTAGGATAACTAAGTAGACGGTTATGCTGTTTCATTCCATCTAGCTACAATGCTCCGCATTGTGTGTGTTTATATATTTATATATTTATTCCATCTAGCTACAATGCTCCACGCTGTGTGCTTATATATTTACATATTTATTCCATCTAGCTACAATGCTCCGCACTGTGTGTGTTTAAATATTTATATATTTATTCCATCTAGCTACAATGCTCCACACTGTGTGTGTTTATATATTTACATATTTATTCCATCTAGCTACAATGCTCCGCACTGTGTGTGTTTATATATCTACATATTTATTCCATCTAGCTACAATGCTCCGCACTGTGTGTGTTTATATATTTATTCCATCTAGCTACAATGCTCCGCACTGTGTGTTTATATACTCATATATTTATGCCATCTAGCTACAATGCTCCGCACTGTGTGTTTATATATTTACATATTTATTCCATCTAGCTACAATGCTCCGCACTGTGTTTATATATTTATTCCATCTAGCTACAATACTCCGCACTGTGTGTTTATATACTCATATATTTATGCCATCTAGCTACAATGCTCCGCACTGTGTGTTTATATATTTACATATTTATTCCATCTAGCTACAATGCTCCGCACTGTGTTTATATATTTATTCCATCTAGCTACAATGCTCCGCACTGTGTTTATATATTTATATATTTATTCTATCTAGCTACAATGCTCCGCACTGTCTATCTATATACAGTATATATACAGTATATATATATATATATATATATATATATACTGTATATGTACATATGTATACTCGCTGCTCCTGTTTTTCTCTTGCCTTCTGATCGTTGCTATCCCTGTGCTGATGCAATCCTGGAATTTCCCCATTGTGGGACTAATAAAGGCTTATCTTATCTTATGTATATATATGTGTATATGTAAACAAATTTAAATGTTAGACAGAGATAACGCAAGTAAACACAAAATGCAGTTTTTAATTAAAGGTGTTTATTATTAAGCGTAAAAAAATCCAAACCTACATGGCCCTGTGTGATAAAGTGATTGCCCCCCTGTTAAAACATAAATTAACTGTGGTTTATCACATCTTTGAAAGCTGAGTTCAATTTTCTAGCCATTTTCTAAAGCTTTTGACTCCACCACAAGAAAGAGACTGGGCAAAAATGGCCTGCATGGCACAGTTCCAAGATGAAGACCACTGCTGAGCAAAAAGAACATAAAGGCTTTTTTCAGTTTTGCCAGAAAACATCTTGATGATCCCCAAGACTTTGGGGGAAAATACTCTGTGGACTGACGAGACAAAAGTTGAACTTTTTGGAAGTTGTGTGTCCCATTACATCTGTTGTAAAAGTAACACAGCATTTCAGAAAAGGAACATCATACCAGCAGTAAAATATGGTGGTGGTAGTGTGATGGTCTGGGGCTGTTTTGCTGCTTCATGACCTGGAAGACTTGCTGTGGTAAATGGAACCATGAATTCTGCTGTCTACCAGAAAATTCTGAAGGAGAATGACTGGCCATCTGTTTGTGACCTCAAGCTGAAGCGCACTTGGGTTCTGCTGCAGGACAATAATCCAAAACATACCAGCAAGTCCACCTCTGAATGGCTTAAGAAAAACAAAATGAAGACTTTGGAGTGGCCTAGTCAAAGTCCTGACCTGAATCTGATTGAGATGCTGTGGCATGACCTTAAAAAGGTGGTTCATGCTTGAAAACTCTCCAATGTGGCTGAATTACAACAATTCTGCAAAGATGAGTGGGCCAAAATTCCTCCACAGCGCTGTAAAAGACTCACTGGCAGTTATTGCAAACGCTTGAGTGCAGTTGTTGCTGCTAAGGGTGGCCCAACCAGTTATTTGGTTTAGAGGGCAGTCACTTTATCACACAGGGCCATGTAGGTTTGGATTTTTTTCTTTAATAATAAACACCTTCATTTAAAAACTGCATTTTGTGTTTACTTGTGTTATCTTTGAATAATATTTAAATTTGTTTGATCTGAAACATTTAAGTGTGACAAACATACAAAACAAAAAGAGAAATCGGGAAGGGGGCAAACACTTTTTCACACCACTCTGTGTGTGTGTGTGTGAGTGCGAGAGAGAGAGAGAGAGAAATTATTTTCCTTGAAACTAGCTAGTATAATAAATTCAGGCTAGATTATGGTGGATTGTTTGAAACAGCAATACCAAGGAAGGTCAATAGGTGGCAATAGTACTCAATCTCACTCTAATATGGTGCAATCATCTAACATTTAGGATGCTGTTGCTATCAAGTCATATAAATTATGTACAGAATGACCTACAATCTATAACATGAAATTTATGAATCAGGGTATGTGAAACTCAGTCAAGTGAACTCATTCACTGGTGAAATAAGATTTGATTAACAACCATTCAGTAAAGGGTATATGGAAAAGGCCATTGATTTATTCTTTTTTTTTTAATGGAATGAGCAACATTTGCACCATGTATTTTTTGATAACAAATTGTAAACAGCAGCAGTGAACTGTATATAATACTCTAAATTGCATTATTTTCATAATTGTTTTGTTCAAAAGAAATAATAGTAAATACTATAAAACATGAAAATGTCATATTGATAGAAGGAACAGCTCACGTGCAAGGAGCAACACCAGAGAAAACACTCAAAACACAAAGAAGCAAGTTTACACGATTTATTGATTAATTTCAAAAGAGAAGCTCTTGTAGAGAAAATGCCACTTGCCCGAGGAAAACACGGCCTGTGGGGAGGACAAGAGTGGTTAATGAGAGCGGGGATATGGTGACGTGGAAAACCAAATTGGCAACTTACATGAACCAAACAGGGAACCCGACAGAGCACCAACAGTAATAGACGAACCAGCGGGATGAAGCTGGTCGGGGTTGATTGAGTGTGGTCTGACCAGGTGGAGTGAGGAAGCTGAGGCGGGATGAGGATGATGGAGCACGTGAGCGCACAACAATCCCCAGAAGCACACCGCACATATGGCAGCAACTTGAAAAAAGAAGCGAGGAGAGCAAACGTGAATGGAAGTTTCTCTCTCAACAAAACCAAACACTTACTCGTTGAAGCAGGCAGTTTACCTAACAAGCCAGCGCTGAAGCTTTCACTAGATAGTCCTTATAAGCGGTGGCAAGGAAGAGGTGGCAGGTGTGTCCAATCCCACAGGTGAGCTGATTGCCTGCAGAGCTAAGGGAAAGTTCAACAGGACGGGAGGTGCGAGCGCTGCAGTCCACTGGGCTTGTCCGGATAGGCTCAGTGGAAGGCCCGGACCATCTCTTTGTCATGAAAATGGGATTTAGGGATCCAGGACCTGTCTTCAGGGCCGTACCCCTCCCAGTGGACTACGTATTGTAACCCTCGGCCCCGGCAGCGAACGTCCAGAATCCTCCGAACGGTGTAGGTGGTCTGGCTGTCGAAAATCTGTGGGGGGGGGGGCTTCAGGTTGGGGGACAGACTGGACTGACGGAGAGGGGTTTAATCTGTGGAACGTCCGGTGGACACGGAGGACCCATGGTAGCTGGAGGTGGACCGTGGCGTCGTTGATGATCTCAGTGATGGGAAACGGCCCCAAGAAGCGGGGTGACAGCCTCCAGGGGTATCTCGTCCGCCGACAACCACACGCACTGCCCTAATCTTGTTCTCCGGAGCTGAGGTACGTTGCTGGTCCGCGTATTTGCAGTTGTGTTCAGTAGACCGAAGAAGGGCGCCCCGGGTGGTCCTCCAGAACCGACGGCAGCGGCGTGCGTGGGCCCCCATGGATGGCACCGTAACTTCCCTCTCCGTCATGGGCAACAGGGGTGGGGTGTAACCCATGGATGCTTCAAATGGAGTGAGCCCCGTAGCAGCGGAAACAGCGGAGTTATGAGCGTACTCTACCCAGGTCAGATTCATGCTCCAAGTAGTGGGGTTTTCGGCTGTTAGACATCTGAGGGCGGCCTCCAGGGATTGGTTGGTGCGTTCAGCCTGCCCGTTGCTCTGGGGGTGATAGCCGGATGTCAGACTCACAGAGGTTCCAAGGGATCGGCAGAATGATTTCCAAAGTTTAGAGGTGAACTGAGGACCCTGGTCAGACACAGTGTCCATGGGAACACTGTGAAGGCGGATTACATGGGTCGTGAGGAGATTGGCAGTTTCGGCAGTGGAGGGTAGTTTGAGGAGGGAGACCAGGTGGATGGACTTGGAAAATCGGTCAACAATGGTGAGGATAACAGTTTTGCCATGGGGTGGGGGAAGTCCATTGACGAAATCTAGGGCGATATGGGACCAAGGTCGACCGGGAACGGGTAGAGGGTGGAGCAGACCAGAAGGAGGTGGTGAACTGGACTTATTCCGGGCACAAGTCTGACATGCTTTCACAAACTCCTGTATGTCCCTCCGCAGGGTGGGCCACCAGAACACTCGCTGGACCAGATAAATCGTCCAAATCACTCCCAGGTGACAGGTGAAGTGGTTGGAGTGACCCCATTGGGTGACATCACTGCGGAGGGTGGCAGGAACAAACAAACAGTCCTTGGGGCACCCCACTGGTTCGCGCTCCTGGGACTGGGCCTGTCGAACCTTCTGCTCGATTTCCCATGTAAGAGTTCCTAAAATACATGAAGGTGGAACAATCCGCTGGGAGAGGGACCGGGGGGGGGGGGGCAGACTGATCAGCACGGAGTTGCCTGGAGAGAGCGTGCAGTTTGATGTTACGCAACCCAGGCCTATAGATGATGGTAAAGTTAAATCTGGGGAAAAATAGGGCCCAGCAGGCCATCCTGGTGTTAAGTCGGCGGGCCGACCTGAGATATTCTAAATTCTTGTGGTCAGTCCACACGACTCACACAACTCACACTTTTCAGCCTTCACAAAAAGTTGGTTTTCCAGGAGCCGTTTTAAGATGGCCCTGACATGGACCTTGTGCTCCTCCGGCGAGCAAGAAAAAATGAGGATATCGTCAAGATACACGAAGACAAATTGGTTCACCATATCTCAGAGGACGTCATTAATAAGACGCTGGAAGACGGCGGGGGCATTGGTTAGCCCAAAGGGCATGACCAGATATTCAAACTGCCCCAGGTGTGTTTTAAATGCCGTCTTCCATTCATCGCCCTCACGGATACAGATCAGATGATAAGCATTACGCAAATTGAGCTTGGTAAACACCTACATGCGCTGAAGGAGCTCGAATGCGGAATTTATTAGGGGCAAAGCATATTTATCTTTAATGGTAATAGCGTTGAGCTCCCAGTAATCAATGCACGGACGCAAAGTTCGTGCATTGATTACTGTTGATTGATTGATTACAGTTCCATCCTTCTTACCAATAAAAAAAACCCTGCCCCAAGCGGAGCCGATGAAGGCCGGTGTTCAAGGAATCTTTAATGTATCAAGGAATCTTTAATGTATCTCTCCTTTGCGTCCCTCTCCGGGCCAGAAATGCTGTAAAGCCAGCTGGACAGTAGCCACGCACCCGGGAGGAGGTCTATAGCACAGTCATATGAGCGATGAGGTGGTAAAGAAAGCTCTCTCGACTTGCTAAACACCTCCCTTAGGTCATGATAGACCTCGGGTACGAGGGAGAGGTCCGGCGGTTCTACTGGAGGGGAGGAGATGGACAGAGATGGTGAACACTCGGCGGAACTTAAGCAGAAAGCCAAACAGTATGGGCTCCAGGAGGTGATGGAATTATGTGCCCAAATGATTATAGGGTTATGCCTCCGGAGCCACGGGTACCCCAACACCACCGGGGAGGAGGAATTTGGAAAAACAAGGAATGATATTTCCTTCCGGTGGTTCCTGGAAAGGAGGACGGAAATGGGCGCCGTACTTTCTGAGACCGATGCCACACTGTGGCCAGAAAGAGTGGTGATGTTGAGCGTGATGGACAATTTAGTAGTGGGAATTCTCATCTCCCGCACAAGTTGGCAGGAGATGAAATTCCGCTCAGCTCCTGAGTCAATTAGTGCCGTAACCCTCCTCTCAACTCCTGGTAATTGAATGAGGGCCGAAATTGAAAGATTACCGTGGGGATGAGAATGATTCCCCCCCGTCAGACCCCCCACGGCTACTGACGGGCCGCGTCTTTTTGGCTTCAGGTGGCACTTGTCTAGTCTGTGCTTAAATGAACCACAGTACAAGCACGTGCTGGCTCTCCTCCGCCACTGGCACTCTTCCGGAGTCAACCGAGACCGGCCGAGCATCATCGGTTTGGAGGAGTAGTCGGCTCCACCTGCGTCAGCACACACGAAGGGCAAGCGAGGGAGGATTTGCGCTCCTTCGTACGCTCGTGGTACCGATTATCCAAGCTGACTGCTTGATCAGTTAGATCGTTCAGTGGGGGACAGCATGGACTGCTAGGTCATTGTGGAGGTTGGAGTTTAAACCCTGGAGGAAGGCACTTCACAATGAAACGTCATTCCACCCAGAGTCTGCCGCTTCGACCCGAAACTCCACCAAGTAGTCACTACAGACTGACTACCTTGGCGGAGAGATAAGAGGCGGCTCATATTGTTGCCCTTGCTTTCTGTACGGTCAAAAGTCCTTGTGAATTCTGTGACGAAACGATCAAAAATGTGTAGTGCTGGCCCTCTGGGCTGTCAGGAAGTGACCAAGCCCAACTCAGAGCCCGGTCACGCAGCAGGAGGGTCGAGAAATGAATTTTAGCTATGTCATCCGGGTACCCCCCTTCCCATCTGGCCCAAAGAAAGCCGCACTTGACAAAGAAAATCTCTACATTTCCCCACCTCCCCCACATACGGGGCAGGCGAGGGAACAGAGGTTGTGCGGCGTACAGTGGAAGAAACGGGGGCAGCAGGTGGAGCGGGAGAACCCAAGCAAGATAAATGGGTCAAATGTTCTGCGACCGTGCTCAGCTGCTGCGTAATAGTTTCCAGCTGCTGCGTGAGCACGGCCACCTGCCTCTCTGTAACATCTAAACGATGCAGAGCAGAGTGTTCTGCTGATGTGGCTCCCACTGAGCTTGTGCTGTGGCTGGCTCGTTCTGTCATAATGATAGAAGGAATAGCTCACGTGCAAGGAGAAACACTAGAGAAAACACTCAAAACACAAAGAAGCAAGTTTATACGATTTATTGATTAATTTCAAAAGAGAAGCTCTTGTAGAGAAAACGCCACTCGCCCGAGGAAAGCACGGCCTGTGGGGAGGACAAGAGTGGTTAATGAGAGCAGGGGTATGGTGATGTGGAAAACCAAATTGGCAACTTACATGAACCAAACAGGGAACCCGACAGAGCACCAACAGTAATAGACGAACCAGCGGGATGAAGCTGGTCGGGGTTGATTGAGTGTGGTCTGACCGGGTGGAGTGAGGAAGCTGAGGCAGGATGAGGATGATGGAGTAGGTGAGCGTACAACAATCCCCAGAAGCACACCACACATATGGTAGCACCTTGAAAAAAAGAAGAGAGGAGAGGAAACGTGAGTGGAAGTTTCTCTCTCAACAAAACCAAACACTTACTCGTTGAAGCAGGCAGTTTACCCAAGGAGCCAGCGCTGAAGCTTTCACTAGATGGTCTTTATAAGTGCTGGCAAGGAAGAGGCGGCAGGTGTGTCCAATCCCGCAGGTGAGCTGATTGCAGGGATGGCAATTTTCTGCCGATCCGCGGATTTCCGCCGATTTATTTTCAAATTGATCATTTCTGTGAATCGTCTAAATCCATTGAGAAAATTTTAGGGGGGGTAAGGTACCTTATTGTTACCGATTTTAGCGAAAATCAACACGATTACATAAGCGCTCGGCACTTCCCCGGGTCAAGTCTCCCGCGATAACCCGGATGTTTTGTACTCAAGCTACTGCGTATTGTAAACAGCCCTGTGATTGGATAGTTGCAAACGATTGGACCAATCAAATGGCTCGTTGTATGCTTTGTCAAAAATTCATGGCGGCGTGTTCTCAGGTATGATTTTTCCGCTAATTCGCTGAATTCCGCTTTTTTTAATCTTCCAGGAAGATAAAGTATGTTAAGTACGTTAGCGGCTTGTGGTCCATGAACGCAGTGAAGGTGCGCCCTTTCAGCCAGAACTGGAAGTGGCGTACGGCCAGGTGGAGAGCCAGTAACTCTCTGTCGAACACGCTGTATTTACGCTCACTGTCGTGCAAAGACCTGCTACAAAAGGTGAGCGGCTGCCAAGAACCGGCAATGCATTGCTCCACGACGGCCGCTGTGCCCACGTCCGAGGCGTCGGTAGCGCTATCCGAGCCACCGGGTCTGTGTGCGCCAGTAGTGCAGTGTTTGCCAGAGCTGTTTTGACCTCAGAACGCCTGCTCCCACTTAGGAGTCCAGTCGACTCTGTCCTCCGGTTTCTGTTTCTTGAGTGCGGCGTACAATGGCTGTATGAGCTGGGCTGCGCGGGGGAGGAAACGGTTATAAAAGTTAACCATCCCCAAAAACTCCCGCAGCGCCCTGACATTGATGTTGAGGAGAAAAAAATAGTAAAACAATTTAGTTAGATTACTTTTATGATTCCAAACAGTTTGAAATTGACAATGCACAGTGGATATTGACTCATAACTTTTGAATATTTCCAAGACTTGGCTACATCAGTGATTGTGCAAAATGAACTGCTCAAGACTCAATGGAGATTGAAACTGGTGATCTGAAATGAATGCTGAAATTATAAAAAGTAATGGTATGAATGAATTTTATTTCTATGATGGAATAGATAAAATTAACTGATTTTGATTTGATCAAGTGTTAAAGCATGTGATGGATAATGCTTGTTGGGATATTTTAGGAATGCTATCTTCTTGGAACATAAGTCAATATTATACAGTAATAAGTGGCATTCAGCTGTTTGTTTTATGTCATTTAAGCACAGTTCTGGTACTTAAAAATCATAAAAACCCAGGACTTCCGGTCTGGACGCCATGGCGATTGCAGCTTAACGCTGAAGCTCTCAGACCCAATCCAAGGAAATACCTTGAAAATCAAACTTAACAGATTTTTGGAGGAGTGAAAATCAAAAGACAAAATCATCATGTCTAAAGGAAAACAGAAGAAACTGAAATTTTCCAGGCCAGGACACGTATCGGCCGGAGAATCTGAACTGGAAGATTTCCATTCAGAAGACGAGGAATTGGTTGTAGCTAACAAAAAGGTTAGCTTGA
Organism: Pholidichthys leucotaenia; assembly: GCA_020510985.1. Taxonomy (NCBI): domain Eukaryota; kingdom Metazoa; phylum Chordata; class Actinopteri; order Cichliformes; family Pholidichthyidae; genus Pholidichthys; species Pholidichthys leucotaenia. The sequence continues at coordinate 138,383,089 of CM035849.1, read as the reverse complement.
AAACGCTATTTGAAGAACTACGACGATTTCGCCGAGAGGTTTCGTCCGAATTTCGTGAATTCAGAGACGAATTAAAAAGGACAAACAGCAGAGTAGACCAGGCCGAGAACCGAATCTTGGAAGCAGAGGAACGAATAAAAGTGCTCGAAGATTCTGTGCTGGACCTACGCAAAAGACAAGCATCTATAGAGGCTAAGCTAACCGACCAAGAAGGAAGACAGAGAAGAGACAATATAAGAATTCATGGTCTGATAGAAGGAGCCGAAGATGGTCTTAACTCAATGGCAGAATGCGTGGAATCTTTACTAAGAGAGAAATTGGATATTCCACAAACCACCGACTTGAAGATAGAAAAGGCACATCGTTCATTAGCCGCTAAGCCAGCGGCGGAAGCGCCCCCACGTTCGGTGTTGGTAAGATTTTCCAATTTCAAAATAAAACAAGAGGTTGTAAGACTGGCTTGGCAGAAAAAAGGATTTATGCACCAGGAGAGAAAAGTCTTCGTGGAACACGATTACGCCCCGGAGGTCCTTAAAAAGCGCTGGAATACAATGACGCCAAAAAGGTACTACGCGAGAAGAAACTGCCACTTCCTGCGAAGTTAAGGGTCTTCTACGGCGAAGAAACATGTCTCTATAATTCGGCGGAAGAAGCAACAGCTGACATGGCGAGAAGAGGGCTCCCGGTAACGGTATTTAAACCCGCAGCAGACCCGAGTGAGAAGATCAAAGCTCAAATATGGACCACACAGAAACCTTCAAAATCCACGGGCCAGCAGCGGGAAACCCAGCGCCAGAGCGTCGCGGATAAACTGGCCGTTTTCAGGTTGGAATAGTGACCGGTTTTTTTTGAGTCAATCTGCACATCCAACCCCCCTCATACAAGGTAACAAACATTAAAGGAGATGCATATTCAGCATGTGGTAAAACATTTCATGGGACAGTCATAATATTTGAAACAAATAAGTCTTTTTTTTTTTTCCACAATATCTTTATTGAACCTTTTTTTTTTTTTTAACAAACATGATACAAACAATCAAACACTAACACTAAAGTACTACAAAAAAAAAAAAAATGCACTAAAAAACACCAACAACCACCAACAAAATCAAATCTTCAACAATGCTCCTCTGTTTAGTCTAGACAATCCAATACATAAGTATACATATTATGTTCACCAGTTTGGAATTTACAAGGTCCACACACATCATTCACCTTCTTCTTCAAAAGTTATGTTTAAATTTTTTACATAATCAATAAAAGGTCTCCATATATTCTCAAACACAATTTCCTTTGATTTCAGTATATATGTTATTCTTTCTAATGGAAGGTTTGTTAACATCTGTCTTAACCACTGAGTCACATCTGGTCTATGAGTCTTTTTCCATAATAGTGCAATACATTTTTTGGCATTAAGCAAACTGAGGTCTATGAATGTTCTTTCACTTTTATTAAAATTATGCTTTTCTGGGTACAGACCCAACAAAAACAATTTAGGATTCAATATGATTTGTTTTGAGATTATTTTTTCAATTGTTACCTTCACCTCTTCCCAAAACATTCTTATTAATCTACATTCCCATACACAATGAAATAGAGTTCCTTTACTTTCCATGCATTTTGTGCATGTATCTGGTATATTTTTGTTATATTTATTTAACTCCTCCGGTGTAACATACATCCGCATTAACCATTTGAAATGTATCAATTTAAGGCGTACATTTATTGATTTGGTTTGAGCTTCTGTACAAGCCAATTCCCATTGTTCCTCTGAAATTTCAGTTTGCAGATCTTCTTTCCAGTAGTTTAATCTTTTCAGTGAATTTTCACTTGAAGATAGTGTCAATGAGTTATAAAACTCTGAAATAATACCCTTTCTTTTACTATCTTTCATCATCATTTTTTCCAAGGATGAATAAATAGGTCGAGTGAGAGCTTTATTTTGATTTGATCGAATAAAGTTTCTAAGTTGAAGATATTTAAAAAAATGTGTTCTATTGAGATTAAATTTGATCCTCAGCTCTTCAAAAGACATTATGTTTTCTGCACATGGCAAATATAAATCCTGAATCTTTTGTATCCCTTTTAAATTCCATACTTTAAATACAGCGTCCGCTCTCCCTGGTTTAAAATATTGATTACCCCATATTGGACTAAATTGTGACAGTAACTGTGGTTCTTTTAAATAGTTTTTAGCTTCACACCATATTTTGATCATATGCTTTACAAATGGATTTTTAACTTGTTTTTGTAATTTTTTTGCCGAATCTGAGTATATGAATATGGGAAGAGGTAAAGGTAAATTGTATGATTCCATTTCAGTCCAGTGAGGGAGATCATTTGATGAAAAATAATATGTCATAGACCTCAGTTGTGCCGACCAATAATACAACATAAAATTTGGACATTTCAGACCTCCACGATCAAATGGTAAATATAATAAAGACAGACGTAATCTAGCCCTCCTGTTGTTCCATATAAATTCCACTAACTTTTTTTTTATTCTTGAGAATAGATCTAAAGGTGGTGATAAGGGAATGTATTGAAATAAATAAAGTATTTTAGGTAAAATATTACTTTTAAGTATATTGATTCTCCCGATCATCGACATTGGTAGTGACATCCATCTCTGAGTTAACTCATTGATATCTGTCATTAAGGCTTCATAGTTGACACTGGCGACTGATTCTAGCTTAGGCACAATTTGGATTCCTAAATATTTAAACTGATTTACAACATTGAATTGATTTACCTCAGGGGCTGGGTAATTTCTCTGGGTCTCATTTAGCATTAATATTGAAGATTTAGTTTTATTTATTTTATATCCTGATATTTCCCCAAAATTCTTTATTAAATTCAACAAGGTTGGAATTGATTTTTTTAGATTCGACATAAACAAAATTATGTCATCGGCGTACAGGGAGATTTTATGTTCTGTTGGTCCAACTTTAATTCCATATATTTGTGAATGTAAACGTATCGCTATCGCTAAAGGTTCAATTGCCATAGTAAACAGTAAAGGTGAAAGTGGACAGCCTTGTCGACATCCTCTATTGATTTTTATTGGTTTTGAAATATTGTTATTTGTTAGGATTTCTGCTGTAGCATTATTGTATATTATTTGAACCCATTTTATGAAATTATTTCCAAGTCCAAACCTTTGTAGGACTTCAAAAAGAAAGGGCCATTCAACTCTATCAAAGGCCTTTTCGGCGTCCAGTGATAGGAGAGCTGTATCCGGTGCTTCTTTATTAAAATAAATAATATTAAATAGTCTTCTTACATTATGGAAGCCTTGTCTTCCTTTTATAAAGCCATTCTGATCTCGATTAATAATATTTGGTAAAATTTCTTGTATTCGTCTTGCTAAAATTTTACAGATTATCTTAAGGTCGGCGTTTAAAATAAGTCTTTTTAATAAAAAAAAAAAAAAAAACTTGTTAAAATAGAAATGTGACAATAATCCACATGTTCTCCCCACACTAACAGATACTGTTTTTGCATGAATGTTTGCTGTGATGGGGGTGGGAGGGTGCACACAGTTTCACAGGGTATAGGCATAAAGGGAAAAAAAAAATCATTACAAGTTCGGATTGGGTTCTGAAACTCACGTTAAAAGCATGGGTCAACTTACAGGGGTAAGAGAGGGCCCTCAACACGTAACAGAGTTTGAGGAATTTCCCTCAGAGCCTACACTCCATCAAGGCTCTTCCAGGGTCTTTAAAAAGACCTCAGCTCAGGAAGTTCTTTTGACAGTTTTTTGTTTTAAAGTTTTATACACTATGTTCTTAATGTTTTCCTTGTTCTTAATGTTCTTTCAGTTTCTGAGTAGCATAAAAGAGGGCCACCACACAGTTATACTAAACAAAACAACACAATGGAGAAACAGGGTGTAACCAAAATAATTTCATATAATGTAAAAGGAATCCTGAATCCAGTTAAAAGATCCATGATTCTAGGCAAAATGAAAAAAGACAAAGCAGGAATAATATTTTTACAAGAAACCCACCTAACAGACGTGGAGCACACTAAACTCAGTAGACAAGGGTTTAAAATGATCTCTTCATCTTCATATAAGTCAGGGAGGAGGAGGGGAGTAGCGACATTGATATCTACCAAAATTACATTTGAAAAAAAATCAGAACACAAAGATAAAGAAGGGAGATACAATTTGGTAACTGGGCGGCTAGAGGGAGAAGATATCACCCTGCTGAATGTATATGCACCCCCAGGGGCTAACTGGAAATTTTATAAAAATGTATTTGACCTAATGATAACTAAAGCCCAAGGTTTAGTGATATGTGGTGGGGACTTCAATCTAAGACTGAATCCATACTGGGATGCTTCTGGTAATTCTCCACATCAAAATAACACCCAAAGCAGGAAGACTCGGATGCTACTAAAAGAAATGGGAATCTGTGATGTGTGGAGGGAACTCAACCCCAGTGTAAAAGACTATACATTTTACTCAACGCCACATTCATCTTACTCAAGGATTGACTATTTTTTTTATGTTTAATAGAGACATTGGAAGAGTAAAAACATGTAAAATAGGACTGATGGATCTCTCTGACCACAGTCCGATCTACATGGACTTAAATATCCAAAAATACACAAATAATACATTTTCTTGGAGGTTAAATTCAAATGTCCTGAAAGGACCACTGAAAGATGAATTGGAATCAGATATTCTCAGATATTTGGAAGAAAACAATAATGGAGAAGTATCCCCTTTAATACTGTGGGATGCATGCAAAGCTGTAATAAGGGGAAAGATTATTGCAAAACTGGCAACCCAAAAGAAACTAAGACAAGAAAAACTATCCACATTAGAGTCAGAACTTAAGAACCTAGAAAAAGAACACAAAGGCAACACTCATTCTACTGACTCGCTCAAGATTAAGGAAATTAAAGAACAAATAAATGAGATCTACACAATAGAAATCCAGAAGAAACTTACATTTGAAACAAAAATACTATGAAGCAGGCAGTAAATCGGCAAAATTGCTAGCCTATAAATTGAGGAAACAACAAACAGAAAGAGCAATCTACAAAATCAGAGACCCAGTATCAAAGGAAATAAAATTCAGAATTCAGGATATTCTTAAAAGCTTCGAGAATTACTATAAGAACTTATACTCCCACAAAAAGCATAAAAACGCATCCGAGGCATTCCTAAACACATTAAACCTTCCCCAACTTACGGAGTCACAAAATAAAACACCACTGTCAGAAATACAACCTAAAGAATTGGAAAAAGCAATTATGAAACTTAAAGCTAACAAATCCCCAGGAGCAGATGGCTATACAGCAGAGTGGTACAAAACCTTTAAACAGCAACTATCTCCTCTCCTCCTGAAAACATTTAACTATGTCCTCCACACAGGGGAAATCCCCCCCTCCTGGAGAGAAGGGGTCATTGCAGTTATACCTAAACCTGAAAAGGATAAACTAGAGTGCTCCAACTACAGACCAATCAGTGTATTAAATCAGGACTATAAGCTTTTTACCATTATACTTGCCAAAAGGTTAGAAAATATACTGACAGACCTAATTCATTTAGACCAAATAGGTTTTATAAGACAAAGACAGACACAAGACAACATTAGACGCACTTTACACATAATTCATCATATAAAAAAATATAACTTAAATGCAGTCATATTGGGATTAGATGCTGAAAAAGCATTCGATTCGGTTGACTGGTCTTTTCTGTATACAATCTTATCCAGTTTCAATTTTCATAACAACTTCATTAGAACTATACAGGCATTATATAAAAAACCAACAGCTAAAATAAGGATTAATGGTAAATTATCATCATCTTTTGAGCTGGAAAGAGGATGTCGTCAGGGCTGCCCCCTGTCTCCACTGCTCTTTGCAATCTTCATAGAACCTCTGAGCCAATGGATAAGACAAAATCAAAAAATTCAAGGTATTACACTTGGTCAGAAGGAACATAAAATAGCACTCTTTGCTGATGACATTTTAATATACCTAGGGCAGCCGGACACTTCTTTACCAGAACTAACCTCAGTTTTTTCAGACTATGGAGATTTATTGGGGTACAAATTAAACATGCATAAAACCCAAGTTTTAACATTCAACTATAACCCAAATCATTATTCACTAAGCAAACTCAAAACTAACTGGGAGTTGGAATCTATGAAATATCTGGGGGTCAATATCGCGAAACAACTCAACAAAATTATACCACTAAACTATGATCCACTGGTGACAAAAATAAAATCTGACCTAGCAAGATGGAATATGATACCATTCTTGGGTACTGCACAAAGAATTGAAGCAGTCAAAATGAATATACTTCCACGTCTTCTATACCTTTTCCAAACAATACCGGTAGAACCTCCCAAAAAAACATGGCAGGAACTGGACAGAAGGATCTCAAGATTCATATGGCAGGGCAAGAGACCTAGAATCAGATATAGAACCTTACAGCTAAACAAAGACAAAGGTGGGCTCACGCTGCCAAATATCAGGGACTACTTTAAAGCCGCACAAATTAAAACTTTAGTAGAGATATGTAACCCAGTCTACACTGCACAATGGAAGGAGATGGAATGCCAAATAACAAGTGACATCCCCCTACAGGCGATAATAGGGAACAATGCCTTACCTAAACTTTTGAATAACACTAACCCGTGGATAGAGACCCCGCTAAAAATTTGGTTTAAGATAGTCAGAGAGAATCAAACTAAAGAGCCCTATCGACTTCTGCAATGGATTGCCTATGATCAAGACTTTACTCCTAATAAAACAGACACCAGATTTAAAAAGTGGAAGGAGAAAGGGCTGATAAAATATTACGATTATTTTAAAGGGCAAATTTTAAGAAGTTTTGAAGATTTGAAAAAACAAGGTCTAATAAATCAAGATCTTTACAGGTTCTTCCAGCTTAGACACCACATAAACAATATACTTAAAAAGGAGGATTTGGAAAGGGCCCAGTCAGGTGTTCTGAAGGTCTTCTTAATGGCATATAAAGGGATCCCAGGGATCAGATACATTTCTAAAATATACCAAGGTCTTCAAGACTTAAAAGGAGACAACACATCATATATAAAAGAGAGATGGGAAAAACAGGGGAATTTCACTTTACAACTAGAAATATGGGAAAAGCTAAATAAACAGCAATGGAAAAGTACCTCATCCCTGCAGTGGAGAGAATTTGGATGGAAAAACTTGGTAAGATTTTTCAGAACACCTGCACAAAACAAATTTACCCATAAGGGGTTGAACTGTTGGCGCTTGTGTGGTGAAAAGACTGCAAATCATTTTCATGTGTTTTGGTCATGCCCAGTTATCCACCAATATTGGACCAATGTACAGACAATATTGGGGAAAATATTTAAAATAACAGTTCCCTTTTCTTTTGTAACTTTGTATTTGGGCCTACTACCGGACTCACTGGAAAGACGAGGAGAAAAATACTTATTCAATGTTTTAATATTGGCAAGTAAAAAAGCTCTAACTAAAAAATGGATGTTGAAGGACTGTCCTACACCTGAAGATTGGATTAACGTGATCCAAGACATTTACTCGATGGAAAAGTTGACATTCGCACTGAGACAGGACATGGATGGGTTCATGAACTTTTGGCAACCCTGGATCGCATATGTGTCTTCCATTAGATCTAATCTTTGACAAATACCATTTCAATAATGGTTCCGCTCTTTGTTCCAACGCTACTCAGATGCTCTTTTACCTTTATTTACTTATTTTTCTTTTTGTTTGTTTTTTGCTGTTTTGTTTGTTTGTTTTTTTATTTTATTCTCTTTAATTTCACTTTTTCTTTCACTTTAAAAAAAAGGGGGGTGTTGTAATAATTATTCTTCCAATGTTGTCAGATATCAGAAAATAAGGGAACGTGATGAAAATGTAAACAATGCATTGCTGTAACGACCTGTATACCCTTTACAAAAACTTAAATTAAAAAAAAAAAAAAATCATAAAAACCCAGGGAAAACTTCGGGGGACTGCGTCCCCCAGACTCCCTGCTAAATTTTCAGATAATTTCCCCAACCCCAAATCACATCCCTGGTTCGTGTTGGAATTCTGAGCTTTCGGTATCGTTTTCAGCAGAATTATGAGATTTTTATCGAAGGATCAGGAGTCATCAGTGCTAGAAATAGACAAAAGTGTCAAAAATAAATTCCGATGGAATTGGCTTGAGAGAAAAGTGACGGTAAAGGTGAAAATTGGCTCAAAGTTCGACGAGGTAACAGAAACACTCGAACAGTTTCTGAAGAAACCAGAAAAGGAGATGAAGTTCAAAGTTCAGAGACTGACACAGCTTGCTGCCAAAAGGAAGAAAGTTTCACATTAGAAGTGACTTGGTGACCAGTGTAAATAGTGTAATAAACTCTTATAGAACTGTTAAATATGTTGGACTAAAGACAGTGAGACAACATTGAAGAAAAAGTAAGTTAACTTTTCATTAAATTTAGTGATTTATCTAAGTCTAGTATTTCATTTTTTTTAATCATTTTTTTCAGTCTAAATTACTTCTGTTTTACTGAAAACCTCTGAGCTTCAGGGGGGCTGCACCCCCCCCCCCCCCATAAGTCAATCGACCAAATTAGATTTCAGCTGAAATCAGAATTTCCTGTTGCCATCCCTGTGATTGCCTGCGGAGCTAGGGGAAAGTTCAACAGGACGGGAGGAGCGAGCGCTCACCTGCATATGACAGAAAAGGGAAATGCACAAAGCCAGATTATTACAGAAAACTACAGTTTAATTCAATTCACAAAAACGGACAGCTGCTCTGTGGCTGTGATCTAGTTTGTGACGTGGTAACACTTTTTTACCGCTAGTTGCATACGTGAGCTGTTTTGAGCATAACGTGCAGAAACAAACTCCTGGTGCTCTTAATTTTTATTTACACCAGCTACCAGAAGGCTTGCCGTCTCTGCCCATTTCGTCGATCCATGCCCAGTGCCATCTGTTTGTAAGTCCTTTGTCAATTAGGACATAATCCCCAGGTTTCAAAAACTTACTCTCCCTCCTACAGAATGTATGAAAGGTTTTGTGTTTGTTGAAGGATGAAACACTCACGTTTCCAGTCACTCACTCTTGCTGTCACTATCCGATTAGGAACACGCCACTGATCTCTATAGAAAAACTGGATGGCTCATTGGCTGCCACAGGTGAAGCAGCCTGGCCGCCATATTGGCACTGAGTGTTTTGGATGTACTAATATGGTGGCCAGGTTGCTTCACTCAGCTCTGTACTCGCTAATGGGGTGTGAGCCATCCAGGTTTTCTATAGAGATCAGTCGGCAACTCCACTTGGACAAAGTGTTTCTGCGTACAGAAATATGAAATAAATTTTCCCACAGCCTAAAACAAAACAAAAAAAGGCACATGCTGGAAAACTTTAAGCCCTGGAGATATGAAAAACAGATGAATATCTATTAAAAATATTCTCGGCAGCCAGTAAAAAGGTTACACCTAGGAGGTGGCTGAGCAATGATGTCCCAACAATTACAGACTGATTGGAAATCATTCAAGAGATGGAAAGCATGGGAAGAATGACATTTTCTTTGAGAAACACAACAGAAAAATATGTAACATACTGGGAAAAATTGATAATTATTCAAAAGATACTGGAGCTATGCTTACATAACCCTCTTTCTGTTTAGCATGAAAGATTTATTGGAACGATTGAACACCTCTGTACACAGTGGAACACCAAGATTAAAAGAGGAACTGGTCTAGACTATGGACAAAAAGAACTTCAATAGTACTATGCACCCATGATGTGCCATTAAGTGTTTGTTTCAACTGTCTGTATTGTTTTATATGGATAAAAAACAATAAAAGCAAAATTTAAAAAAAAAGAAATTCATTCGACTGATTTCCATTTGTGTGTTTTTGTAATTTTTTTTGCACCTGTGTATGTTTTTGAAGATGAGCTTTGCATGATTGATTGGTCAACCTGCTGCTGCCATTGTCAAATGTCTGAACTCAGCTGCCTTTGCTTCTCAGTCTTTGAGCAAACTTCTGATTGTCTGCAGTTCACATATCGCAGAAGTCCTGGGCCTTCAGCATGCATGCTGGGCTCTGCATGGGCACATTGGAGTTGTCAGTGTAGCGTTGTCACTAAGGAAAGCTGTTTTATGCTTGTGTCCTTGTGCAGGCGGATCCGTGCTGGCACAGAGCTGACCTGGGATTACAATTATGAGGTGGGCAGCGTGGAGGGCAAAGTGCTGCTCTGCTGCTGTGGGGCCACTGAATGCAGAGGAAGACTTCTGTGATGTTTAACACTGTACTTGTTTCATTTTACCTATTTTTTCTTTTTTAACTTCCATAATAGTAGTTTTTCTTGAATTTAGTGTACACTAGGAAGCAACCAGTTTTTCGTTTTGAACCAAGGAATTTCTTTACATTAAACCCTGTTTTGTTACTTGTGTTAAATATCTGGAGGTATATTATTCTATAATAAAACCCCCAGTTTCCCAAATGTTCTCTTTTTCAAATAAAATAAAATACATTTAAATGATTGTGGCTTCTGCTTTTTACAGACTAGAGCCCCTTTCACACTACCCTGGCAATCCAGGCAAACCCAGTACGATCGGGGCTCCCTCCTTTTTCTGAATAGGGTTACCCGCACTACTTGACACAGGCTAAATTCAAGATTCAAAGATTTTTTATTTGTCACTACTTCTATATGTACAGGACATACAGGAGAATTCAAATGGTGTTTTTCTCTTTCTTAGTGGTGTGGTCAATATATAAGAAAAGAAGGAATAAGGATGAAAAACAACAACAGCAGTCTATGTACAGTAATGCTACCCATAGTGCAAATGAAGATAAAAGATAAAACCCAGCAATCCCATAGTGCAAGTAAAGATGACCGATAAGACCCAGTAGATATCTACTGGCCTGGCATAGTTATTACAGTGCCTTTTTTTCCTAGCTGCAGTGACAGTAAAGGTGAGTTGTATGTGGGAAATTTTGCCAGACCATAAACTGAAGAGGTTTTTAAACTTTTTGCTCGTGATTTGTACCTCTTATTTACAAGCAGGCTGAGGACGAGTGTTGTGCTAGAAATAACTAATAAAAACTTACAAGAAGTCCTTTTCCCCAAATATATTGCAGACTGTGGTCATTCAAATAGTAATGGACATTTTTTTTTCTCATGTAAGACAAATTAGTGATGGTGAAACTGAGGTCTTATGAAACAATGAACAACTTTGAGACAATTGCTTCATGATCGACGGTGTTATGAAACATTTAATAAAGAATGCCATCTGCTGACAGAGTGTCTGAACTGCATCTGAGTGGAAGACTTGAAAAAATCTCAATACATTTTTTTTTTTTTTTTTTTTAAGCATTTGGTCATCTGAGATCTATTCAAAATTGGATAGCAGGAACAAACAATACAAAGCAAACAAAAAAAACTTTCCAATAGAACACTCAAGCTTCCCGTGAGCCCTCAAGTCACGTGATGTGACCAACATAATGAGACCTTGCTTGCTACGGTCACATGACCATGGGTGTACTGAAACCGCTCAATGTACTGCGCATGACACTGCTGTTCGAATCAGTGTCAAGTGGGAGGTGTCGAGCGTAACATCACTAAGACAAATACAATGGGTTTTAATTATTTTCTCTCCCTGTCTTCTTCAATTTTTTTTAAATTTGTTGTATATTTTACACAGATTGTCACCTTGAAATATTTTAAGCTTCCCATTATCATATTCAGTCCTGTAATTTTTATGTGCTAGTCTGTGTAACCCAAGCTACATTCCGATCCACAGTGTATTTCAAACTCTATTCCCTACTTCCTGCTCCATTCTCAGGGAATATCAGTAAGTTAACTGCCCTTCACAGAATTTCTCCATTTGAAACACCCTATAACCGTCAGCTCTTCCTTGTGAGTTACCACAGTAACCATGGACACGTACTGATACTATGGTGGATAATTTATATTTCATCTTCTTCCGCTTAATCCATTTCGGGTCGCGGGGGGGCTGGAGCCTATCCCAGCATCTTTGGGCGAGAGGCAGGGTACACCCTGGACAGATCGCCAGTCCATCGCAGGGCCAATATTAAATAAAATAATACAAATATATTTTTATTACCATCAGTTGATATAAATAACCAACATCAGTTTAGCTTGTTAGTAATGTTAGCAACAATAGTTTGTTTTACTTGTATTTGAGGCGCAGTGGCTTATGGGTAATCATCAACTTACGGTGAAGTGATGTACCGTTGTTCACTTCTTCCCTGCACGGTTCTCAGTTCCCTTTGAACTGAAGACTGTTCGCTCCCTTCGATTTGGAATCTCAGTTAATATGGCGGATACCCTGTGCAGTCCACTTGGTAGTAGTGGAAGGGTGTGCAGGGTGAAGGTGTTGAAGAGAACTGTGAAAGGGTGTACAAAAAGGGTCAGCTGTAGAAGAGCTGGAAATAACGAGGCGGTTTTGTATCACAAAAGCAGAGTCTTTAATGAACAAACTCTTCTATCTTGTGTCATCTGGTGCAGAGCTTGGCAGAAGGCAAAGAGGGAGAATTCTGCCCAGCTCGCTGGTTAAATACAAGCACACATCAAAGACATGCAAAACACAAGCTGAAATCCCCATTATCTAAATCCCCCCTTAGTCCTGTTAACTCCTCCCTTCGCCTTGGGAGGTGATGGGAAAACCTCTCCTCCCTCAGGGGTGAAGGTGTCAAGTCTGTTGCCGCCACGTCCTGTGACGTCATGGGTCTTCACACGGCGGTGAGATTCCTTTGTTCTTTCAGAGGTGTGAAGTTCCTTTGTATATTCTGTCCCAAACATTTCCACATGCTCTAACAAATGTAGGTATGGAATATATGAGTGAATATATACCACACAGCAACATTTGCATTGTTTAAGGAAACTTGCACACTTCCACATTGACGGAACCATAATGACAATGTTTTATCGGGCTTTTATTGAATCTGTTTTATCCTTTAGTGTCATAGTTTGGCCAGATAAAACTGAAACACAGGAAATCCTTGGATCAGGTAGTTAGATGGTCCAGTCATCTGTTTGGTGAGTCACAGCTGAGCCTGACATCCCTGTGCACCAGACAGGTACAGAGGATTGCTACTGTAGAAGAGCTTGGAAGAACGAGGCGGTATGATATATAAACCAAAGTTTATTATCAGCTCTTCTAACAAGTCTCTTCTAAGTGCAGAAGCAGCAGAAGGAAAAAGAGACCGAATACCTCCGGCTCTCTGACTTTATACTTGCACATAACAAAAGACATGCATATCAAAGGCTGACATCCCTCATTATCTTAATCCCCCCATTGTCTTGGTACTTCCTCTCTTCGCCCTGGGGGGGGGGTGAGGGTAGCTCCTCCGGTCTCCACCGCAGTGTCTGGGAACGTCTTTGTTCTTCACTGGCGGTTGAGAGTCTCTGTCCTTTCTGAGGTGTGAAGTCGCTTTACATATGTAATCACCAAACATTCTCACATGCTTCAACATATGTAGGTTATGGAATATATGATTAATATAGCCCACAGCCCCCCCCAAACGACTAAGAAAGGACAATAGAAAAATTCACAGTTTAAGATAATTACTATGACATTCTGTTACACCTCTTGCCACAGAAGAAACTTTCCAGCAGCCATGCTCCTAAGAGAGTTCAGTGGTAATCATAACAGCATAGTGAAATCATAAGTCAGTCCTAAACTGTTACAGCACAATTAGTGAACAACTGTGGAGTAGTTTGCATCAGTCCCTGTGCTGTCTGGGTTTTAATCTTCTCCCAAAACTGCTGTGGGTTCGTTTAGGCGTCCTCCTGGGACCTTCTTGTAAGGAATCTGCAGCGTGGGAAGGAGAGTGGTTAATTGTTCCCTGCAGGGGGGCTGAGTCTTTTCTCTTGGGGGGTCTACCCCGCCGAGGTGCTCTCGCCAACTGTGCAGGCTCGTCTTTCAACAAGAAGGCAGGTTTAAGTCTGTCAATGCTGACTGTTTCTTTTCTATCCCCAAAATCAAGCACAAAGTGTTTATCACCAGGTTCCAGCACTCTGAATGGCCCATCATATGCTGGGCGGAAAGTTGGTTTTAAAGCTTCATGTCTAACAAAAACGAATTCAGCGTTCTTTAAAGCTTGAGGGACAAAAACCCGTGGAAAGGAGTGATGAGCTGGACCGGGGAGAGAGTCCGGTCCGTTGCTGCCTAAAAACCTTGGGACTGGAAGATGCCCTGGCTCTGGGTTCTCTGGTAAAAATTCACCTGGGAGCCTGAGAGGTTGTGCAAAAACTAATTCTGCCGGAGAGGCGTCTAGATCCTCTTTAGGCGCAGCACGCAACCCCAATAAAACCCAGGGAAGTTTATTTACCCAATTTGTATCCGTTAGTGAGGCTCTGAGGGCGGCTTTTAAAGACCTGTGAAAACGCTCGCATAACCCATTAGCCTGAGGGTGATAAGCGGTGGTGCGATGAATTGTTGCCCCTAAGCTGCTGGACATGGCTGACCAAAGCTCCGAGACAAATTGAGGTCCTCTATCGGACGTGATGTCCGATGGGACGCCGAAACGTGCCACCCAGTTTGTCAAAAAAACGCGAGCGACTTCCTCTGCTGTAGTTGACGCTAGAGGGACTGCCTCTGGCCAGCGTGTGGTGCGGTCTATCATTGTTAACAGGTGTGTGAAACCTTGGGAGGAAGGTAGTGGCCCCACGAGGTCGACATGAACGTGGTCGAACCTTCTAGCCGGGATCGGAAAAGGCTCCAGAGGGGCTTTTGTGTGTTTGTGTATTTTGGCGCGCTGACAAGAAATGCAAGTTTTTGCCCATTCTTTTACGTTTTTGCGCAGGCCTGGCCACACAAACTTTTCGGCGACCATTTTAACCAAGGCGCGCACACCTGGGTGCGCGAGGGAGTGAATTGAGTCGAAAATACGGCGGCGCCATGTGGCTGGGACTAACGGGCGAGGTTGGCCGGTTGAAATATCTCATATTAGGGGGGGCACGCCGTCGCGTAAACCCTTTTCCTCCAGCCTTAACCTTGCTGGTCCAGACAGGAGTGCGCGCACGTCCGCGTCACTGCTTTGTTCCTCTGCCATGGCTGCATAATCTATCCCTGCATGGATAGGTGCTGCGTATGTGTCCGCGTTAGTGAAAAGTTCTGCGGCTGAGGCAGTATAATCTGTCTCCTCGCGCTCTGGTGATGTTACAGCGCGAGAGAGGCAGTCTGCTACCACGTTAAGTTTGCCTGCCACATGTCGAATGTCTGGGGTGAACTCTGAAATCGCAGCCAGCTGTCTTTGTTGCCTGCCTGACCATGGTTCTGAAATTTTAGCCATAGCAAAGGTGAGCGGTTTGTGGTCTACAAAAGCCGTGAAACTCCGCCCTTCTAACCAGAACTGGAAGTGGTGGATGGATAAATGAAGCGCTAGCAGCTCCCTGTCAAAAGTGCTGTACTTACGCTCAGTTTGGTTTAGCGATTTGCTGAAGAATGCTAAAGGTTGCCACATCCCGCTGACATGTTGTTCTACAACTGCCCCTATAGCTAGGTCCGAAGCGTCTGTGGTTAGTGCAATGCGGGCCGAGGGATCGGGATGAACTAACAATGTGGCATTAGCTCGAGCGCTCTTTACTTCCGCGAAGGCGCGTTCGCGCTCCGGGGTCCATTCGACCGCGTTGGAAGCTTTCTTTTTTCTGAGTGCGTCATATAGGGGCTGCATGAGCTGAGCTGCGTGGGGGAGGAAACGGTTGTAAAAATTAACCATTCCTAAAAATTCTTGCAGCGATTTGACCGTTTGTGGCCGTGGGAAACTTTTTATCGCGTGAACTTTGTCTGGAAGTGGAACTGCCCCTTTCGGAGAGACTTTGTGTCCTAAAAAATCAATTTGTGACACACCGAATTTGCATTTGGCTGGATTGATTATTAACCCGTGCTCTTCTAGTCTCTGAAAAACCGTAGTGAGGTGCTGCTCGTGTTCTTCCTCAGACGAGCTGGCTACCAGCATGTCGTCGAGGTAGACAAAAACAAAAGGAAGGTCGCGTAATACCGCGTCCATCATCCGCTGAAAAGTTTGAGCAGCGCCTTTGAGGCCGAAAGGCATTCGCAGAAATTCAAAAAGGCCAAAAGGGGTTATTACAGCTGTTTTAGGAATGTCCTCTGCCCGAACTGGGACTTGATGATAACCGCGGACCAGGTCTATTTTTGAAAAAATGCGCGCACCCGCCAGATGCAGTGAAAAATCCTGAATGTGAGGAATTGGGTAGCGGTCATGCGCTGTCGCATTGTTTAATCTGCGGTAATCCCCGCACGGTCTCCAAGAACCGTCGGGTTTTGGAACCATGTGAAGTGGTGAGGCCCAAGGGCTCTTCGAGCGTCTAACAATGCCTAATTTTTCAAGGGTAGTAAACTCGTCCCGAGCTATGGTGAGCTTGGCCGCGTCTAAGCGGCGAGCTTTGGCAAATACGGGTGGGCCCGTTGTGGGAATAAAGTGTTCAACCCCGTGTTTAGCCACAGTGGCTGAGAATTTGGGAATTGTGAGTGCTGGAAATTGGGTGAGGAGTTGCTCAAACTTACCTCCTGCCGTGGTGACGCTAGCCTGCACAGGTGGTGGAGAAACTCGGGCTGAGCAGGGAATAGAAGCAAAGGACAGTGCATTAACCAAGCGTCTATTCGCTAGATCCACTAATAACCCATGTGCACACAAAAAATCTGTGCCCAACAAGTTAAAACTCACCGCCGCTACAACAAATGTCCATCTGTAGTTGCGGCCGTGGATGTGGAGGTGCAGGCTCTTTTCGCCGAAAGTGTCAATGCTGGAGCCGTTGGCTGCCACCGCTCCGTTGCCCCGGGTGCCCATGGCTCGATCTGCTTGGGAGGGCATGACAAAACTCAGTTGAGCTCCTGTGTCAATGAGGAACTGCTTGCCAGTGTGTCCATCCGTCACATATAACAGCTTACTCTTCTCGCCGAGAACCGCTGCCGTTAACGGCTCTCGGCTTTTGGTGTTTCCCGAAATCGTAAATTTGCAGGGGGGAACGCATTTGCGGGCCTTCTCGGCGAAGCGGTGGTGATAATAACAGACGTCGCTCCGTCTGTTACTTTTTGGCCGTGTCGCTGTCACCGTGGGCTGGATCTGCTCAGTGGGTTGCGGCTCTTCGTGGTTCTGGGCATCAGCATTGAGGTCTGCGGATGCTGCTGTGGGTGTCTGCTCCTTGCAGGCGTTGACGAGCCGTTGAGCTTTGTTGGCGAGCACGCGGAAGTCTTGCTGGGTGCTGCATCTCTTGTTGGCAAGTGTCCCTCTCATGTGTGGCGGCAGCGTGCTGAGGAATATGAATTGGAAGAGGAAGTTGTCATTGTCCTCTTCCTTAAGCTGCAGCAAGTCCTCCATGAGGGCTTTAGGTTTGCACCCTCTGTGGCCGTAGACCGCCAGGATCTTCTCGGCTCTCTCTTCAGCTGAGGGGACGTAATTTGCCACGATGGTTGCTTTCAGTGTTTCATATTTGTCTTGGGCCGGCGGCCGCCGGATCATGCTCCGCACACACCTCGAAGTGGCGGCGTCGAGTTTGGAGACGATGTGATAGAATTTCGTTTCGTCAGCCGTGATGCCCGCCAGTGTAAACTGGGCTTCAGCTTGTTGAAACCACGAGGCGGGGTCTTCCTGCCAGAAGTCCAGCAGCTTGACAGTGACGGCATTCGTGTAGACCGTCACTGATGTGTCCGCAGGGCGAGAGTGCCTTGCTTCGGCTCTCTCAGCGGCGCTGGTGCTCGGTTGAGCCCTCTCAATCCCTTCTGCCGGGGGGGAAAGTCGTCCATCTGTTCCCCTGTCTGCGTGTGCGCTGGCGTCTGCCTGGGTCGCCACAGATGAGTCGATCGCGGGGGAACGCCTCAGGTCCATACTCGCGTCAGGGGTCACCAGTGTAGAAGAGCTTGGAAGAACGAGGTGGTATGATATATAAACCAAAGTTTATTATCAGCTCTTCTAACAAGTCTCATCTAAGTGCAGAAGCAGCAGAAGGAAAAAGAGACCGAATACCTCCGGCTCTCTGACTTTATACTTGCACATAACAAAAGACATGCATATCAAAGGCTGACATCCCTCATTATCTTAATCCCCCCATTGTCTTGGTACTTCCTCTCTTCGCCCTGGGGTGGGGGTGAGGGTAGCTCCTCCGGTCTCCACCGCAGTGTCTGGGAACGTCTTTGTTCTTCACTGGCGGTTGAGAGTCTCTGTCCTTTCTGAGGTGTGAAGTCGCTTTACATATGTAATCACCAAACATTCTCACATGCTTCAACATATGTAGGTTATGGAATATATGATTAATATAGCCCACAGCTACCTCCATTTTAAATGATGACTCCCACCCTTTGCACTGCAGCTTTCATCTTCTTCCCTCCAGTTGGAGGTTTGTTGTCCCAAAATGTAAAACCCAGCGCTACAAAAACAGCTTTGTTCCTGCTGCTGTCAGTTGAACAACTAGCAATATATTGCACATAATTCAGTTATCTATTAATTTTTATTTTATATTTACATATTTTTGTAGGTTTGCTTTTTTTATTTGGGTTCTAAATCTTTTATTGGGTTTTAGACTTTTTTGAATTTTTAATCTCTTTGACTAGTTTTTAACTTTATAATATGACCCTTCTCTCTTATCTCTTTGTCTTTTCTCTTATCTCTTTGTCTTATGTCCTGATTGGTGGAGCCTTGAGTACTTTTATCGTGTTTATGGTCAGCTTCATGTATGCCTGTGTTTGTGTTCATTCATTCATTCATCTTCTTCCGCTTAATCCTCTTTTGGGTTGCGGGGGGGTTGGAGCCTATCCCAGCATCTTTGGGCGAGAGGCAGGGTACACCCTGGACAGATTGCCAGTCCATCACAGGGCCAACACACAGAGACAGACAACCTTTCACTCACAATCACAGCCTAAGGACAATTTAGAATCCCCAGTTTTGATGCCAATTAACCTGTTGAATGTAATTGTGGTTTGTAAATATGGATGACACCTGACTGCAAAACAAATCTACCTATGGGTACAAAGTAACCTGAACCTGAACTATTGGGTGATCAGAATGCAGCTCCAGTGTTAGTTTTTTTTTTTTTTTTTTTTTTTTTTTTTTTTTTTAAGCGTGTCAGTAGTACACTGCCACTTTATATGTTGCCATAGCAACCGTTTTATGGCTGTCTTACGACAGTCACCTGTGGAAAGATTGGCGGGGTTTAGTCTATGTGCAGCTGCGCGTTAGTTACCTCAGTGTCTGCCTTTGCTTGCCATAAATCACCCGCTGCTTGTGATACTCTCCTGCTAAGTGAGAACTTGTGTTCCTCGATATTTATGTTCTGTTTTTTCTTAAGGTGATATATCATGGGTTGTTTAAGGACAGAGTCATCATTCTAAAGTTAAATGCTAATTGCGATTAAGCTAACAATAGTGCTAAATGCTAATCAGCATGCTGCTAAGGGGACTTCAGTTAGGAGTCAGCCTGTCACTGTGTGAAGAATAAACCCACATGGTTTTCTACTGTTCATTGATAAATATCAGAGGGATGTATTTTCTGAAAAGCTTATTTATACACCCTACTGGGAACTGTGGGTTATCTAGTCAGTGTAAAATGTGATACATTTTGTTTTGTGTAATTCATAGCAGTGAATTTTAAGTAATTGCGTTTAGTCTATGTGCAGCTGCGGCTGCAAACACACGTTGGTTACCTCTCAGTGTCAGCCTTCGTTTGGCGTAAATCACCCGCTGTTTGTGATACTCGACTGCTAGTGGTGATTTGGACTTTGTGGAAGACGGACGGTCCTGCCAGTGTGGAGGAGCTGACTACCACCACAACTGCCATCGACTCCCGAGACCACTTGAGTATTTGGATCACAATACTCCCAACTATTTTCTTTATATATAGAGCTCTATATATGCTAAACCCAGGGATGGCAATTTTCCGCCAATCCGTGGATTTCCGCCGATTTATTTTCAAATTGATCATTTCTGCCTTCGTGCCTAAAACCTTGAAGAACGCGCAGTTCGTGTTCGTCAGACACGACGCCCACCGCCCCCCATTGTGCCCACCCTATGATGGACCGTTCAGAGTGTTGGAAACAGGGGATAAGCATTTTGTACTCGACTTGGGGGGGTAGACGGGAGAAAATTGGCATAGACAGACTCAAACCTGCCTTTGTAGTGGCGGATGAGCAAGTGCTGTTGGCTGGGGCCCCTCGGCGTGGAAGACCCCCACGGAGAACTCCCCAGGGAAACGATTCACCAGAGCAGCCACACGGGCAGAACGAAGTCCCCCCACCACCACCACGGGTCACCCGCAGTCAGACACGCTCCCAGCAGCCCCCCACAGAGGCGGTAAACCCCAGTTACAGCAGATATGGGAGGAGACTGAAGCCAAAAGAGAGTGTGGACTAATGTCTGTCTTAGATCCTGGGGGGGGGGGACCTTGGGGAAGTCAGGTTATTTACCACCTCAGACAGACACAGGGAATAAGCTTGGGAGAACAATGCCCAGGAAGGACAGAGGGGGTTGAATGCAGTGTAGTGTAAATATCATGCTGTGTGAGGTGAAGTGCCAGGAAACTTGTGAAGTGTGACTTGGGATATACAGTAGAGAGGAGAGCTTGCTGTAACCATTCAGTCCATTCTATGCTTGTGAGATGTGAGTGTGTAATAAATCGTCTGTCATGAATCTGCCTCTTCATTTACACACTCCACACTGGTGGAGGCACGAAGGCCAAAAGAGACTATTACAGTAAAGAACTGGAGAAAAACAGAGACAATATTAAAAATACATGGACAATACTTAACAATATTCTTGGAAATAAAAACAGAAATACAAGCTACCCAACCAATTTTTCAAAAAATAAAACAGAGTGTGAATGCAGCTTCACCTGCAGATGAATTTAATAACTTTTTTGTTAACATTGGTCCTAATATGGCTCGAGAAATACCCATTACGGCACCCACAGGTGATACAATAAGCAAAAACACTGCTATAAAAGACTCCATTTTCATAAAGAACACAGATGAGAGAGAGGTCGTTGAAATTGTTAAATCGTTTAAAAGTAAAACATCTACGGACTGTGATGGTATTGACATGCTCTTAGTCAAAACTATTATTGAATGCTTAGTGAAACCACTGACGTATATCTGTAACCTGTCTCTCCAAACAAGTATATTTCCCATCCATCCATCTTCTACCGCTTTTCCGGAGGTCCGGGTCGCGGAGGCAGCAGTTCAAGCAGAGAAGCCCAGACTTCCCTCTCCCCAGCCACCTGCTCCAGCTCTTCAGAGGGGATACCAAGGCGTTCCCAGACCAGCTGGGAGACATAGTCTCTCCACCGAGTCCTGGGTCTGCCCCGGGGTCTCCTCCCAGTGGGACGTACCTGAAACACCTCAAGTGGGAGGCGTCCAGGAGGCATCCTAATCAGATGCCCATACCACCTCAACTGACTCCTTTCAATGTGTCCTTTCAATCGTCACCTTATCGTGGTGGGGGGGTTTGCGTGCCCCAGTGATCCCAGGAGCTATGTTGTCCAGGGGGCAATTTGCCTCTGATAGGGTCTCCCAAGACAAACTGGTCCTGGGTGAAGGGCCAGACTAAGAACGATCCAACAGACTCTCATGATAAATTGTATATCAAGGATTCAGTGTACCCCGCCCGGTATGGGGTTACCGGGGCCCCATCCTGGAGCCAGGCCTGGGGGAGGGGCTCGAAGGCTAGCGTCTGGTGGCCGGGTTTCCACCCATGGGACCCGGCCGGGCTCAGCCCGAAGGAGTTACATGGGTCCGCCCTCCAGTGGGTTCACCACCTGCAGGAGGGATCATGGGGGTCCGGTGTTATGTGGATTAGGTGGCGGTCAAAGGCGGAGACCTTGGCGGTATATTTCCCAATGCAATGAAAATAGCTAAAGTAATTCCGATATACAAGACGGGTGACAGAGGGGAACTTTCAAACTATAGACCAATTTCACTATTGCCGCAATTTTCCAAGATACTTGAAAAAATATTCTATGAGAGAATTGACAACTTCATACTGAAGGCCAGGAGACGCGGAGCGGGCGACGTCCTCTGCTTTTACCATCGCCGTTTCGCCGAGAGGGCACACAAGTGCATTCCAGCGTGCCAGTTCAAGCGCTCGGGAAACGCCAAGACCGGGAGTCGGTAGCAGCTGCGGCTCTCGGCGAAAAGAACAAGCTGCTCTACCTGAGGGACGCGCGATCAGGGAGGCACTTCCTGGTGGACACAGGCTCCCAGCTGAGTTTCATCACACCTTCCTACGCTGACCGGCTGGCGCCTTCCAGTGGTCCTCTGGTGTCGGCAGCGAACGGCTCGGCGATTAAGACCTTCGGGGAGAAGACTCTGCTTCTGTCTCTACACGGCCGAACATTCGAGTGGACTTTCGTCATAGCGGTAGTCAATTTCAACATGTTAGGTGCTGATTTTTTATGCTCACATGGTTTATTGGTTGATCTTGCTAATAGACGTCTGGTTAATGCATTGTCTTTTCACTCTATTCCCTGCACAGCCCGAGTGGCCCCGCCGACTGCACAGGCCAACGTCACAGCTGCAGGTGGTAAGTTTCATGCACTGCTCACTCAGTTCCCAGCACTCACAGTCCCAACGTTTTCAGCGACAGTGGCTAAACATGGGGTGGAACATTTTATCACTACCACCGGGCCGCCCGTTTTTGCAAAAGCTCAGCATTTGGACTCAGCTAAACTGGCCATAGCGCGCGAGGAGTTCGCCAACTTGGAAAAACTGGGCATCATTAGACGTTCTAAAAGCCCCTGGGCTTCACCGCTACACATGGTCCCAAAGGCTGATGGTTCGTGGCGACCTTGCGGTGATTTCCGCAGGTTGAATAACGCCTCAGCGCACGACTGCTACCCGATTCCGCACATCCAAGATTTTTCGGTTCATTTGGCGGGGCGCGCATTTTTTCTAAAATAGACTTGGTGCGTGGATACCACCAGGTCCCAGTGCGCGCTCAGGATATACCCAAAACTGCGGTAATGACTCCTTTCGGGCTTTTTGAGTTTTTGCGCATGCCTTTTGGACTAAAGGGTGCCGCGCAGACGTTCCAGCGTATGATGGACGCGGTCCTACGCGACCTCCCTTTCATGTTCGTCTACTTGGACGACATTTTGGTAGCCAGCATGTCCGAAGACGAACACGAAAGCCACCTCACAGAGGTTTTTCGGAGGCTGGCAGAGCACGGGTTAATAATTAACCCAGCGAAGTGTCAGTTTGGAGTGGTGCAAATTGATTTTTTGGGGCATCGCATTTTGCCAGAAGGAGCTGTTCCTCTGCCCGATAAAGTATGCGCAATAACAGATTTTCCCCAACCTCAAATGGTTAAAGCGTTACAGGAGTTTTTGGGAATGGTTAATTTTTATAACCGTTTCCTCCCAAGCGCAGTGCAGCTCATGCAACCATTGTATGCTGCACTAAAGAAGCAAAAACCCACAAATAAAATTGAATGGTCTCCGGAGCGGGAGCGCGCATTCTCCCAAGTCAAATCAGCCCTGGCAAACGCGGTTTTGTTGGCACATCCAGTCCCAACGGCCCACATGGCGCTCACCACTGACACTTCTGATTTAGCGGTGGGGGCGGTCGTTGAACAGTTTGTAGCAGGGACCTGGCAGCCGCTCGCGTTTTTCAGCAAAACCTTGCACGATAGCGAGTGAAAATACAGCTCGTTCGACAGGGAGCTTTTGGCCCTACACTTGGCCATCCGCCATTTCCAGTTCTGGCTGGAAGGGCGCCGTTTCACCGCATTTGTGGACCACAAGCCGCTAACGTTTGCGATGGCCAAGATTTCGGAACCTTGGTCGGGCCGGCAGCAAAGACAGCTGGCCGCGATATCGGAGTTCACCACCGATATCCAGCATGTCGCAGGTAAACATAATGTAGTGGCAGACTGTCTCTCGCGTGCTGTGGCGGCGCCAGGCCCCGTGGGGGCAGACTCTGCAGCCGTGGCCGTGGGCCAGGGTAGCGGCGCAGCAGCGCGCGCAGCCCCGGTCAGCGTAGGTTTAGATTATGCAGCCATGGCCGCGGAGCAGGTTAGCGATGCGGATGTGTACGCGCTCCAGTCTGGACCAACAGGGTTAAGGCTGGAGGACAGGGTGCTGCAAATGGGTATGCCTCCCCTAATCTGCGATGTCTCCACGGGGCGGCCGCGTCCCGTGGTACCAGCTGCATGGCGCCGCCGCGTTTTTGACTCAGTCCATTCCCTGGTGCACCCCGGGGTGCGCGCATCGATCAAGATGGTGGGGGAGAAATTTGTTTGGCCGGGGTTGCGCAAACAGGTCAAGGAATGGGCGGCAGCCTGCGTAGCGTGTCAGCAAGCCAAAATACACAAGCACACTAGAGCTCCTTTGGAGCCTTTTCACATCCCGGCTAAGCGTTTTGATCATGTGCATGTCGACTTGGTGGGCCCCCTTCCGTTGTCACAGGGGTACACACACCTTTTGACGATGGTGGACCGCACCATGCGTTGGCCAGAAGCGGTTCCTCTGGCATCAACCACAGCGGAGGAAGTTGCACGCGCGTTTTTAACAGCTTGGGTTGCGCGTTTTGGAGTTCCATCGGACATAACGTCCGACAGGGGTCCTCAATTTGTTTCCGAACTCTGGTCATCGATGGCCCGCAGCCTAGGGGTGAAGATCCACCTCACTACCGCGTATAACCCCCAGGCTAACGGTTTATGCGAACGTTTTCATAGGTCATTGAAAGCAGCCCTCAGAGCGTCGCTTACAGATACTAATTGGGTTGACAAACTTCCATGGGTTTTATTAGGGTTGCGTTCTGCTCCTAAGGAGGATTTACAGGCCTCCCCAGCTGAGTTAGTTTTTACACAACCTCTCCGTTTACCTGGTGAATTTCTCCCCGACAACCCCATGCCAAATTGCCCCCCTGCTCAGCTGCTGCAGAGCGACACAGGATCAAACACGCTTCCTGGCCCGGTTCATCACAGTTTCCCACACGTTTTTGTGCCAAAGGCTTTAAAAAATGCAGACTTTGTTTTTGTTAGACATGATGCTCATCGCCCAAATTTGTGGCCACCTTATGATGGACCTTTCAGAGTGCTGGAAACAGGAGAGAAGCATTTTTTGCTAGATTTGGGAGACAGGAAGGAGTTGATTTGTATAAACAGACTCAAACCTACTTTTGTTTTGGCTGATGAACAAGTGCAGTTGGCGAGGGCCTCCCGTCGCGGCAGACCTCCGAGAAGGCATTCTCCAGAACCCCCACAGAGTTTGGCTAACAGTTCTAATCCACAGGTGCAGGAAGACGCTGCAGAAGCAGCAAGGCCGGCTTACAGCAGATACGGCAGGAGGTTTAGACCTAGGCAACTGGTAGATTGATATTTGATATGTGGTAATGTTTTTTTTTTATGTCATGCATCTCTGATTATGTCTGTCCCATATTAGACGTTTGGGGGGGGGTCATGTGGCACATATGTTGGGTACATATTTTCCACAAATGTATTGCTGAATGTTTATTGTGTGCTTCACGTCTCGAGGGACAAAAGGACTGAGTCTGCAGAAGATATCGAGAAGGTGTGAAATTTGGCCTTTGTCTCAGAGAGACACCCTGGAGGGATTCCCAGACCATCGAAGGCTAAGAGACAATGGTGGAAGATCAAAGGGTTACATTGTGGCTGGGATTAAGTACCATGTGACTGTATGTTTGCTTAGACACCATGTGACTTGAGTTTCGATGTTCTGGGGGTTAAAAGAGCGATGTGATTTTGATCTGTCTCTTTTCTTGCTTGGAGATTGTTAGAGAATGTGTTCTGTTAATAAAGCTGAACCTGAGAAATAAACTCAGCCTCATCCTTGAGCACATCCTCTACATGAGCAGCAATATGGGTTCAGACACAAGAGGACAACTGCATTTGCTCTAATGGAATTTATAGAAAAAATATCAACTGCCGTTGAAAATAAAGAGTATTCAGTTGGGGTATTCCTGGATCTTAAAAAAGCATTTGATACAGTGGATCATAATTTATTATTAAAGAAACTACAAAATTGTGGTATTAGGGGAGTAGCACTGTCCTGGTTATGTAGTTACTTAAAGAATAGATATCAGTATGTATGTGTTGGTAACAAAAACTCACAGTTACTGAAGGTTACTTGTGGAGTCCCACAGGGTTCAGTTTTGGGGCCATTGTTATTCAATATGTATATAAATGATATATGTAAAGTTTCAGAAAAAATGGATTTAATATTGTTTGCCGATGACACTAATTTATTATGCAGTGGAAGCAATTTGGAACAACTTTTGGATAAACTCGGAAAGGAATTAGGAAAGCTTAAACTGTGGTTTGATTCAAACAAATTAATGCTCAATTTAAGTAAGACAAAATTTATAGTTTTTAACAACCATCACAACAACTTAGTATCTAAACTCAGTGTAAATAGTGTAGAGATTGAAAGGGTATCCAAAACTAAATTTCTTGGAGTAATAATTGATAATAAACTGTGTTGGAACTCACATATTAATTATATTAAAGGTAAAATATCCAAATCAATTGCAATACTACATAGAGTGAAATATTTGCTGAATCAACCCACACTATATACCTTGTATCATTCATTAATACTCCCATACATGACATATTGCATATTGCATATTCTTCCCCTCTGCCATCAGACTGCTGAACACTAAGTGACTTATTAGACTCTCGTGCACTACGTACAGCAGCTCAACCGGACTCATGATAATTATCACTGTTGTCTTTTGCACTACTGACTGCACTATGTGGAACTCCACAATATCTGCTGCTTGTTAATATATTTAAAAATTGCATAGATTAGCATTACTCATTCATATTCTACATTTTATTGCATGCATAGTTTTTTATTTTTATCTTTAGTGCTACTCCATGTTTAATGTTGCAGCATTGCACCGAGAAAAATTCCTAGTCTGTGTACTACATGAACAATGGCAATAAATCTCATTCTCATTCTGATATTGTACTGAAATATGGGGAAATACATATAAAACAAACATATATCCAGTCTTTATGCTTCAGAAGAGAGCTATTAGAATAATAAACAAAGCTGCTTACAGGGAACCAACAAACCCACTTTTTCTTAAATTAAAAGCTCTCAAGTTGAAAGATCTGGTTGACTTTAAAACTGCAGTAATAATGTTTAAAGTGAAGAATCTATCACTGCCCGCAAATATCCAAAAGCTGTTCCAAATAAGGGAGAAACAATATCATTTCAGAGGAACATGTATATTTCAAAAACCTTCGGTGAGAACTACCACCAAGCAACACTGTGTTTCAGTGCAAGGAGTCAGATTATGGAACGATTTTGGACCTGAATTAAAATCATGTACAACGCTTGGACAATTTAAACAAAAACTAAAGGAAGAAATACTCCAAACATATATACAAGATGACATATAAAATCACATAAGGACTGTCATATCCAGTCTGCGTTGTGTTGTTGCTTAGTTTCTTTTTGTCACATTTTGTCTTAGCTTTGTTCTGAATTGTAATCGATCTTGTTTTGTTTTTCTTTTGAATTCTTGGATGGAATATGGGTGGGCAATATAAGCTGCAGCTTCAGCCATCACCCATTTCGGATAACTTATGTTGAACTGTATAATCTGTGAATCGTCTAAATCCGTTGAGAAAATTTTAGGGGGGGTAAGGTACCTTATTGTTACCGATTTTAGCGAAAATCAACACGATTACATAAGCGCTCGGCACTTCCCCGGGTCAAGTCTCCTGCAATAACCCGGATGTCTTTTACTCAAGCTACTGCTGTATTGTAAACGGCCCTGCGATTGGATAGTTGCAAACGATTGGACCAATCAAATGGCTTGTTGTATGCTTTGTCAAAAATTCATGGCGGCGTGTTCGTGTTGGAATTCTGAGCTTTCAATATCGTTTTCAGCGGAATTATGAGATTTTTATCGAAGGATCAGGAGTCATCAGTGCTAGAAATAGACAAAAGTGTCAAAAATAAGTTCCGATGGAATTGGCTTGAGAGAAAAGTGACGGTAAAGGTGAAAATTGGCTCAAAGTTCGACGAGGTAACAGAAACTCTCGGACAATTTCTGAAGAAACCAGACATGGCCGGAAAAGCTTTTTGTGTGTATTGTAAAGACTTGATTAACTATGGATCGCGTGGATGTGTGGCGCTGTCAGACCCCGCATCAAAAGTGAAGAAACATGCCGACTACCTTAGAAGTGACTTGGTGACCAGTGTAAATGGTGTAAATAGTGTAATAAATTCTTATAGAACTGTTAAATATGTTGGACTAAAGACAGTGAGACAACATTGAAGAAAAAGTAAGTTAACTTTTCATTAAATTTAATGATTTATCCAAGTCTAGTATTTCATTTTTTTTAATCATTTTTTTCAGTCTAAATTACTTCTGTTTTACTGAAAAGTTCTCAGCTTCAGGGGGGCTGTGCCCCCCTGGCCCCCCCATAAGTCAATCGACCAAATTAGATTTCAGCTGAAATCAGAATTTCCTGTTGCCATCCCTGTAAACCCTTTTTTGCTGGCCAGTTATATTTGTCCTCTTGAGATTTAAATATGAGCACACACATTACAGAGAAAAACTGTTAAAATCCATTATATCAACATAAAGACTGAGGTAAAAGACTCAACATTTTAAAGGATCAGTTCACAAATTCACTCAACTTGAAGTGTTATTGTTCAACTGTTTTTTGTTGGGTTTTTTTGACTATTTTGTTTGGGTTTATTTTATTTTGGGTTCACATGAGAAGGTGCAAAGACATTGATACTCCCTGTATGGACAGATGCGCTCCAGTCTAGCAATATATTAACTGGATACAGATAGTAAATGGCTGTCAGACCCTGAATTAAAAAAAAAAAAAAACTGTTGCTGACTACATTGTTTCAGTGTTTCTTTATTGGCTGACATATTGGTTACACTAGTCTTTGTATTGTAGACATCAATAAAATAACTGATTTGTGTTCTTGGTAAACTGGATTTAGTGGAAGTATTTTTTTTAATTAATCCATTTATCTGGATGGAAGTAAAATGCAAGTTTCAGTTAAAATGATCAGTTTTTACCAGAGGGAGAACAAGAGCTTTTTTTTTTTTTTTTAATCCCAAAGACTGCAGTGATATTAGGGGTCTTCATCAAAGGTAAGAAAGCTGTTTATCATCTGATGAGTTGTTGCACATACATGGGCTAATTATTACATTTAAAAAGAATAAAAAACGGTGATCTAT
The DNA here is from genome assembly GCA_020510985.1 of Pholidichthys leucotaenia. Lineage (NCBI taxonomy): Eukaryota > Metazoa > Chordata > Actinopteri > Cichliformes > Pholidichthyidae > Pholidichthys > Pholidichthys leucotaenia. Next base: position 138,353,900 of record CM035849.1, on the reverse strand, counting down.
TTTGCATAAATCACCACTGAGCGGTTACTTTCTGCTTAGCCTAAAAAGAGTTTAATTGAAGAGCTGAACTGATGTTAGCACACAGTCTGTGCAGTGATCTGTGGACACCAGACTTTATCAGAGGAAAAAAATCAGTAGGATCAGACTTGAGACCTTTTTATCTGATGAACCACCAGTCCCTCTGACTTTAAAAAAAACAAAACAAAACAATGCATTGTTAATCTAAAAGATCGTTGCACATGTTAGCATTGTGGCTAACGGCAGTTACACCATTTCAATACAGACATCAGTCAGCTGTTGAAGATGTCATAAAATAAAGCAGGGGATCTCTCCTCATTTTGACCATGTAAAATATACCACTACAGTCAGGGTAATATAATAATGACCGCCCTGACATCTGTTTTTAGTTTTGGCCTAATAATCATCCATTAACCTGGTGTTTGTAAAAACTCCACAGCAGCTCATGCAGACCTCTGAGCACTAATAGGGATAGGTGTATCGATACTTTTATACCAGCTGGTCAATACTTTGGAGTCACTACTTTTTTAAAAATATTGCGATCTCACCTTGTTAATACAAAACCTGCAATTTGTTTTCACTTCTGAGAGTTTTAGGCATTAAATTTATATGTGAAAAACCAGCCCAGGTGTGTTTTAGAGATGGTCTGCCGTGTCACATGATTAAACTTGAACCATCTTTATTGTCATTCAATCCATACAACCAATCATGTACAACAGAACAAAATTGTGTTTCTCCTATCTACAGTGTTAATCACACACATCCATATATAGAATCAGAGGGCCACCGCCATGCAAGGCGCCGCCACAGATTTCCCTCCTCCATTCCATTATTGCTGAGCACCAAGCTGGACGGCAGGAAGTTCTGCTTTTACAGTATATGGTCTTCGGCATGACCCGGCCAGGATTTGAACCCCTGCCTCCCGGGTGTGGGGCGGATGCTCTACCAACTGAGCCACCACTCCAGTGGTGCCCTTATGCCAGCCCATCAGATGCAAGACTCAAAGACGCACTGCGCAGCCTCAGTCAACCACTCACTGACTGCGGTGCAGAGCAGAGTGAGCTCAGCAGCATTACAGGTGGCAGAAGTATATGAGTAACGCTCTTTGAACCCATGTGTAACTTACTGAACAGGTTTCTAACTTACAGCTACCCTATAATGGCATATTTGCAGTGTTGGTGCACAGGAAAAACCGTACAGAGCTCAGCTGCTGCCTGCAGCGCATACACACACACACAGAGCTAAACACATGTACGTTTTTGTATAACGGGACCTGTCGGGGATGGGTCTGTTGTTGGGGACCACAATGGAAATAAGTGCGCACTTTTGTGTTATCCCATTGTTTTTAATATATGTTGTATTTTTTTTAAACAATGTTATTTTAAACGATGAATAAATCAACAACATCTGACGTTCCTGATGTGTCACATCAGCTGTTGACCGACCTGACAGATTTGACAGGTCGGCCAGGTCGGTCACGCCTCCCGCTGTGGTGTTTGGAGGGAGAATCATCCTGGCTGAACAAAGATGATCTCTCACACACCTAGGATTCATGGATCGGGAGGCAATGGCAGTTAATAAATAATAGAATAAAAATTAAAAAAAAACATTGCATTGTGAAAAAAAAATACACATGCACTACTCACAAAAAGTTAGGGATATTTGGCTTTCAGGTGAAATTTCAAGATGCACCTAAAATGCACTATAACCTTTACAGGTGAACTTAGGGCCTTCTCTAACCTTTTGAATGCACATGTCAAACTGTTCAATGTTTCAGTATTTTTTGCATAACTTGCAGTTCTCTAACATGGTGCTTAAAAGCCAAATTTACAACAGGTGTTTGATCCATGAATTGACCAATAAATTTTCTGGTTCAGTTAGAATTGGTATTTAAACAGTCCTCTTCATCATGCTGTTCACATTTTGACATCATGAGAACATGACGACACCTAAGAATTGATCAACAGTACCTTGCCATTGCCAGGCTTCAAACAGGATGTTCTCAGAAGGAAGTGACCACTGAGCTTAGTGTCACAGAGTGTAACCAGCAGGTTGCAACAGAGATACAGAGAGACTTGAAGAGTCAGAGAAAGGCATAGAAGTGGATGCCTTTTGGCCACATCCCACGCTGGTGACCGCTTTATTGTGAACCCTGCAGAACTACATGATGAATGCCACTGTGGTAGACTGCAAGTCTAATTTAAAACATTACTGGCACATGCCTCTAGGGGGAACTACCTGTATTGTTCAGCACTACTATTAAGGGGACACATTAGAACAAGAGTGTGAAAACCCTGCGCAGAATCCATGTTCAGTCATATTATGTGTGTTGCAGAATAAACGGCAGAGTTAGCCAAAGAAATAACTCAAGTGTGATCATTGCTACACGGTAGGATATCACACAATTGGCGACGAGGATTAAAAAAAAAAATTAGCGGCGAGAAACAGAGAACATTGCAAGTGTGGCGAACTCAAGTGACTCCAGTAGTTCGAGTGCAAGTTCAGAGGAGGAAAAACGAGGTTTCCCCACCACGACGAGCAATGGCGGCTGTAATCGGAACGGTAACCCCTTTTGATAACTCGACTCAGTCATGGGAAGAATATAGTGAAATGTTGGACTTTTTCTTCCAAGCTAATGACATTGAGGAGCCAGACAAAAGGAAGGCTGTACTGTTGAGTGGAGTTGGTGCAACTACTTACAGCTTGTTGAGAAATTTAATAAGCCCTGCATTACCGAAAGATAAAACGTACGACCAGCTTACTGCTGAGCTTCAGAAGCACTTCAGCCCCAAACCGAGTGAAATCGTGCAACGATTCAAATTTAATTCACGCATAAGGAGGAACACTGAGTCCATAGCAGAGTATGTGGCAGAATTGAAGAAATTAACACTGCACTGTGATTACAAAGACTCATTGGAAGAAATGTTAAGAGACAGACTTGTGTGTGGAGTGAATGATGACCGAATGCAACGGCGACTTTTATCTGAAACAAAACTCACTTTTGTGAAGGCTTTGGAATTATGCCAAGCGATGGAAACAGCATCTAAAGATGTGAGAGAGATGCAAGGGAAGCTAACAGAGGACACAGCAACGCATGTTCGTGTGCCTAAGACCCAAGTAGGTGTCCACAAAGTGTCGACTGACAAAACTCAGCACAAATTCCCCAGTTGTTATCGCTGCAAAGGCCAGCACAATGCCGCCGAGTGCAAATTTGCCACTGAGCTGTGTCATAATTGTGGCAAGCGAGGGCACATTAAGAAAGCATGTAGAATAAAGGTGGACAGCGCACAGGTGCTGAAAGCGACAGTTAATGGGCAAAAGTATGAAAACAAGGGCCCAGGAAAGGAACAGCGAGCGAATCAACTGAGAGGGGAGGGAGAAAGTGATACAGAAGACATGGGTTTTCACACAATTTACAACACGTCAGAGGAGCTGACCAAGGTAGCGCCCATCACGCGTACCATGAATGTTAATGGAATGAAAGTAACATTTGAAGTTGATACAGGCTGTGGAGTAACCATATTAAGTAAACAGCAATATACACAACTGTGGAAGAAAACAGACACAGCAGAATTAAATCCCTGTTCATTAAAATTAAAAACATACACAGGAGAGAAGCTAGACGTGCTAGGCATGGCACAAGTGAAGGTGCAGCACGAAAACAAAGAAAAGGACTTACCTGTAGTAGTAGTTGGGAGCGAAGGACCAAATCTACTAGGGCGAAGTTGGCTACAAGAACTGGCCATGATTGATCAGTTGGTGAATAAAGTGGAATCTCAGCCCAAATTGCAGCTGGAGGAGATCCTCGAAAGACACGCTGAGGTGTTCAAAGAAGGCTTAGGACAGCTAAAAGGTGTCACTGCAAAGATTAATGTGGACAAGGAGGCCCAACCACGATTCTGCAAACCCCGACCGGTACCCTATGCAGTCAAGCCACTGGTTGAAAGCGAGCTACAGAGGCTGCTGGATGACAAGATCATTGAGCCAGTGCAGGTTGCAGAATGGGCGGCGCCCATAGTCCCAGTGAGAAAGCCGGATGGCTCCATTAGAATATGTGGAGATTACAAACTCACTGTCAATCGAGCATCACGGGTGGATCAGTATCCAATTCCTAAAGTGGAGGACCTCTTCGCACAGCTGAATGGCGGCCGACACTTCACGAAATTAGACATGAGTCACGCCTACCAACAAGTAGTCCTGGAAGAAGAATCAAGAAAGTATGTAACCATCAATACACACAAAGGCTTATATACCTACACACGCTTACCATTTGGAGTAGCTTCCAGTCCTGCTATATTCCAGAGAACTATGGAGGGCATCCTAGGTGGAATTCCGAATGTTGCCGTTTATTTGGATGACATCCTTTGTACAGGACCAAATGAACAAGAACATCTGAAAACGCTGAAGGAAGTGCTTCAACGGTTGGAGAAAAGCGGTCTGAGGTTGAAAAGAAGCAAGTGTGAGTTCATGGGAAAAGAGGTGGTGTTCCTAGGCCACAAGATCAACGCCAGTGGTCTACACCCTCTAACAGACAAAGTGGAAGCCATTGCGGAGGCGCCTGAGCCACAAAATGTTACTGAGTTAAAAGCCTACCTGGGCTTGTTGAACTATTACCATAGGTTCCTCCCAAAGCTCTCCACGCTGCTGGCACCACTACATACCTTACTTAAGAAGGAAGAAAAATGGTCATGGGGGGTCAAGCAGCAGAAGGCGTTTGAAGAGTCCAAAGCGCTACTTCAGTCCTGTAGTGTGCTAGTGCACTATGATTCAAACAAACCACTCATCCTGGCGTGTGACGCATCACCCTACGGTGTGGGTGCTGTACTCTCTCATCGTATGGAGGATGGCTCAGAGAGACCCATAGGGTTCGTCTCAAGAACTCTTAGTGCAGCTGAGAAAAACTACTCCCAGCTAGACAAGGAGGGCCTTGCAGTAGTATTTGGTGTAAAAAAGTTCCACAAATACCTGTATGGGAGACAGTTCGCTATAGTGACTGACCACAAGCCACTAATTTCACTGTTCAGTGAAATGAGAGCCATACCCCAGATGACATCTCAGAGAATTCAGAGATGGGCCGTTACATTAGCAGCGTATGAGTACACCATCGTTTACAAAGCCGGACGGGACCATACGAATGCTGACGCGATGAGTAGGCTACCCTTGGATGGAGGAAGAGACAGCACGCCTGAGGAGGAGGAGAGAGTGCTATTGTTTGAAGATATCGGCGTGCCCCTGGTGAACGCACAACAAATAAAGAAGTGGACAGACAAAGACCCTGTTCTAGCAAGAGTGCGAGAATACATCTTGCGAGGATGGCCGAAGATGAACAGTCCTGAGTTCATTCCCTATGCCCGACGACAGGATGAGCTCAGCACCCAGGAAGGTTGTATCCTGTGGGGAGGACGCGTGGTTGTTCCACCACCTGGTAGGAATGCCTTACTGCAACAACTACACCAAGCACACCCTGGCATCACTCGCATGAAAGCGTTGGCGAGGAGTTACATGTGGTGGCCCAACATGGATGCAGAGGTGGAGGCGCTTGTGAAGTCATGTGCGGCATGCCAGGAGAACAGGAACAGTCCTCCAGCAGCCCCACTACATCCCTGGGAAGTTCCAGATAAACCATGGAGAAGAATTCACATTGACTACGCAGGTCCATGGATGGGAAGAAAGTTGAGGTCAACATTTGACTTAATACATCCAGACTTCAGAAACAAAGTGCATGACAAACAAGAGAAACAAAAAGGTTATCATGACATGCATGCTAGAGAGAGAATACTGAGAGAAGGAGACGTGGTCTACACCCGCAACTTTGGCTCAGGACCAGCCTGGGTACCAGGAGAAATAACAGAAAAGACAGGCCCTGTGTCATTCAAGGTGACATTAGGTCATGGACAAGTGGTGAGGCGACACATCGACCAAGTTCGTGGTAGGAGCTCCATTCCCCTGCCGATGGCACCAGAGGTGTTGTCTGACACCCATCCTGAGGAGAGCATCAACGAACCACCACGTCAGGTGAAACCTGAGGTAACCGTCTCTGCAGATTCTACGGGCAGCACTGCAGCAGCCGAAACAGTGGAGCAGTCTGAGTCTTCACCTGCAGTTGGCTCACCCGCCGTGAGAAGATCTCAGCGAGCTAGGAAAGCTCCAGACTACTTGAAGGACTATACTTAGTCAGTAGTGAGTTCCCCAGCCACAGGACAAGAATGCGTCCTGGAACCTCACTGGGATGCGGTAGTCAAACCAATTCCCCAGTTAGACTGTTATGTGTGTTATACATATAAAAAAAAGAGAAAGAAATTATGTGTATGGCACATGTGTTTAAGAAGTTAAAAGTAACTGTGATTGTTTAGGGTTAAATGGGAGTTCCAGGATGTCTAGCATAATTGGCTAGTGTAATTAAAAGTAGTTTAATCTAGAGGGGAGGGATGTGGTAGACTGCAAGTCTAATTTAAAACATTACTGGCACATGCCTCTAGGGGGAACTACCTGTATTGTTCAGCACTACTATTAAGGGGACACATTAGAACAAGAGTGTGAAAACCCCGCGCAGAATCCATGTTCAGTCATATTATGTGTGTTGCAGAATAAACGGCAGAGTTAGCCAAAGAAATAACTCAAGTGTGATCATTGCTACACGGTAGGATATCACAGCCACTCAACTCCAGGCACATTTAAGGGAGGTGAGGGTCACCCATGTGTCATGTCAAATCATTCAAAACCATTTACATCACTGTGGTCTGCAAGCTAGACAACCTGCAAGGGTACCTGACCACACCACCAGGCACAGGTGTCATCATCTTGCATGGGCAAGGGAGCATTTATGCTGGAGAAGGGACCAGTGGGCCTCAGTGCTGATGAAAGTCGATTCACGCTGAATAGAAATGATGGCCGCCAACAATGTTGGAGACGTCAAGGAGAGCGCTATGCATCAGTCACTGTTGTCACCAGATGAGCCTTTGGTGGTGGTGGTGGTGTTGCAGTCTGGGTAAGTGTGTCTAGTCAATACAAAACTGCCCTAAACCTTGTGAACAGTACAGTGACAAGCAGATACTACCTGAATAACATCATTAATCCAGTCATTTTGCTCCTGCATGAACAACACAGGCCTAATTTCATCTTCATGGACAACAATTGTGACACCCATTAATGTGTGGTCACAAGTGGGGTATTATAATTTCGTTTTTTCATTAATTAATTTAATTTTCTTATATTTTATTCTAATGCCCACATCTACTTGCAATGTAAGGAGACCCATTAACACAGTTAAATAAGCCATCTGTTTCCAGAACAGTAGGGGGCAGTATAAGGCAGTGACTTAGCAGAAGCGGTGCTTTGGTGTAACGGCCGTTTTACCTTCATTGTTATCAGAGCACTGAAGGAAAAAGCAAGTCATATCTCAGCCTCATTCTTGTTTCTGCTATTTTCCAGGTTTGTAAATGTGGTAGACTGCAAGTCTAAAATAGAACATTACTGGCACATGCCTCTAGGGGGAACTACCTGTATTGTTCAGCACTACTATGAAGGGGACACATTAGAATAAGAGTGTGAAAACCCCGCGCAGAATCCATGTTCAGTCTATTATGTGTGTTGCAGAATAAACGGCAGAGTTAGCCAAAGAAATAACTCAAGTGTGATCATTGCTACACGGTAGGATATCACACAATTGGCGACGAGGATTAAAAGAAAAAAATCAGCGGCGAGAAACAGAGAACATTGCAAGTGTGGCGAACTCAAGTGACTCCAGTAGTTCGAGTGCAAGGTCAGAGGAGGAAAAACGAGGTTTCCCCACCACGACGAGCAATGGCGGCTGTAATCGGAACGGTAACCCCTTTTGATAACTCGACTCAGTCATGGGAAGAATATAGTGAAATGTTGGACTTTTTCTTCCAAGCTAATGATATTGAGGAGCCAGACAAAAGGAAGGCTGTACTGTTGAGTGGAGTTGGTGCAACTACTTACAGCTTGTTGAGAAATTTAATAAGCCCTGCATTACCGAAAGATAAAACATACGACCAGCTTACTGCTGAGCTTCAGAAGCACTTCAGCCCCAAACCGAGTGAAATCGTGCAACGATTCAAATTTAATTCACGCATAAGGAGGAACACTGAGTCCATAGCAGAGTATGTGGCAGAATTGAGGAAATTAGCACTGCACTGTGATTACAAAGACTCATTGGAAGAAATGTTAAGAGACAGACTTGTGTGTGGAGTGAATGATGACCGAATGCAACGGCGACTTTTATCTGAAACAAAACTCACTTTTGCGAAGGCTTTGGAATTATGCCAAGCAATGGAAACAGCAGCTAAAGATGTGAGAGAGATGCAAGGGAAGCTAACAGAGGACACAGCAACGCATGTTCGTGTGCCTAAGACCCAAGTAGGTGTCCACAAAGTGTCGACTGACAAAACTCAGCACAAATTCCCCAGTTGTTATCGCTGCAAAGGCCAGCACAATGCCGCCGAGTGCAAATTTGCCACTGAGCTGTGTCATAATTGTGGCAAGCGAGGGCACATTAAGAAAGCATGTAGAATAAAGGTGGACAGCGCACAGGTGCTGAAAGCGACAGTTAATGGGCAAAAGTATGAAAACAAGGGCCCAGGAAAGGAACAGCAAGCGAATCAACTGAGAGGGGAGGGAGAAAGTGATACAGAAGACATGGATTTTCACACAATTTACAACACGTCAGAGGAGCTGACCAAGGTAGCGCCCATCACGCGTACCATGAATGTTAATGGAATGAAAGTAACATTTGAAGTTGATACAGGCTGTGGAGTAACCATATTAAGTAAACAGCAATATACACAACTGTGGAAGAAAACAGACACAGCAGAATTAAATCCCTGTTCATTAAAATTAAAAACATACACAGGAGAGAAGCTAGACGTGCTAGGCATGGCACAAGTGAAGGTGCAGCACGAAAACAAAGAAAAGGACTTACCTGTAGTAGTAGTTGGGAGCGAAGGACCAAATCTACTAGGGCGAAGTTGGCTACAAGAACTGGCCATGATTGATCAGTTGGTGAATAAAGTGGAATCTCAGCCCAAATTGCAGCTGGAGGAGATCCTCGAAAGACACGCTGAGGTGTTCAAAGAAGGCGTAGGACAGCTAAAAGGTGTCACTGCAAAGATTAATGTGGACAAGGAGGCCCAACCACGATTCTGCAAACCCCGACCGGTACCCTATGCAGTCAAGCCACTGGTCGAAAGCGAGCTACAGAGGCTGCTGGATGACAAGATCATTGAGCCAGTGCAGGTTGCAGAATGGGCGGCGCCCATAGTCCCAGTGAGAAAGCCGGATGGCTCCATTAGAATATGTGGAGATTACAAACTCACTGTAAATCGAGCATCACGGGTGGATCAGTATCCAATTCCTAAAGTGGAGGACCTCTTCGCACAGCTGAATGGCGGCCGACACTTCACGAAATTAGACATGAGTCACGCCTACCAACAAGTAGTCCTGGAAGAAGAATCAAGAAAGTATGTAACCATCAATACACACAAAGGCTTATATACCTACACACGCTTACCATTTGGAGTAGCTTCCAGTCCTGCTATATTCCAGAGAACTATGGAGGGCATCCTAGGTGGAATTCCGAATGTTGCCGTTTATTTGGATGACATCCTTTGTACAGGACCAAATGAACAAGAACATCTGAAAACGCTGAAGGAAGTGCTTCAACGGTTGGAGAAAAGCGGTCTGAGGTTGAAAAGAAGCAAGTGTGAGTTCATGGGAAAAGAGGTGGTGTTCCTAGGCCACAAGATCAACGCCAGTGGTCTACACCCTCTAACAGACAAAGTGGAAGCCATTGCGGAGGCGCCTGAGCCACAAAATGTTACTGAGTTAAAAGCCTACCTGGGCTTGTTGAACTATTACCATAGGTTCCTCCCAAAGCTCTCCACGCTGCTGGCACCACTACATACCTTACTTAAGAAGGAAGAAAAATGGTCATGGGGGGTCAAGCAGCAGAAGGCGTTTGAAGAGTCCAAAGCGCTACTTCAGTCCTGTAGTGTGTTAGTGCATTATGATTCAAACAAACCACTCATCCTGGCGTGTGACGCATCACCCTACGGTGTGGGTGCTGTACTCTCTCATCGTATGGAGGATGGCTCAGAGAGACCCATAGGGTTCGTCTCAAGAACTCTTAGTGCAGCTGAGAAAAACTACTCCCAGCTAGACAAGGAGGGCCTTGCAGTAGTATTTGGTGTAAAAAAATTCCACAAATACCTGTACGGGAGACAGTTCGCTATAGTGACTGACCACAAGCCGCTAATTTCACTGTTCAGTGAAATGAGAGCCATACCCCAGATGACATCTCAGAGAATTCAGAGATGGGCCGTTACATTAGCAGCGTATGAGTACACCATCGTTTACAAAGCCGGACGGGACCATACGAATGCTGACGCGATGAGTAGGCTACCCTTGGATGGAGGAAGAGACAGCACGCCTGAGGAGGAGGAGAGAGTGCTATTGTTTGAAGATATCGGCGTGCCCCTGGTGAACGCACAACAAATAAAGAAGTGGACAGACAAAGACCCTGTTCTAGCAAGAGTGCGAGAATACATCTTGAGAGGATGGCCGAAGATGAACAGTCCTGAGTTCATTCCCTATGCCCGACGACAGGATGAGCTCAGCACCCAGGAAGGTTGTATCCTGTGGGGAGGACGCGTGGTTGTTCCACCACCTGGTAGGAATGCCTTACTGCAACAACTACACCAAGCACACCCTGGCATCACTCGCATGAAAGCGTTGGCGAGGAGCTACATGTGGTGGCCCAACATGGATGCAGAGGTGGAGGCGCTTGTGAAGTCATGTGCGGCATGCCAGGAGAACAGGAACAGTCCTCCAGCAGCCCCACTACATCCCTGGGAAGTTCCAGATAAACCATGGAGAAGAATTCACATTGACTACGCAGGTCCATGGATGGGAAGAATGTTCCTGATCATAGTTGACGCATACTCAAAGTGGATCGATGCATATTCTGTGAGTAGCTCTACTTCTACTGTTACCATTGAATGTCTTAGAAAGAGTTTCAGCCAACATGGGCTACCTGAAATCATAGTATCAGATAACGGTACATGTTTTATGAGTGAACAGTTCCAAGAGTTTTCTGAAAAGAATGGCATACGTCACATCACGACTGCGCCATACCATCCTTCTTCTAACAGCTTAGCCGAGAGGGCCGTGCAGACATTCAAGTCACTCATGAAAAAGATGACAGGAGACTCTATTGAAACCCGAATGTCGAGAGCTCTGTTCAGCTATCGAATAACACCCCAATCTACAACTGGCAAGTCACCAGCTGAGCTGTTGTGTGGAAGGAAGTTGAGGTCAACATTTGACTTAATACATCCAGACTTCAGAAACAAAGTGCATGATAAACAAGAGAAACAAAAAGGTTATCATGACATGCATGCTAGAGAGAGAATACTGAGAGAAGGAGACGTGGTCTACACCCGCAACTTTGGCTCAGGACCAGCCTGGGTACCAGGAGAAATAACAGAAAAGACAGGCCCTGTGTCATTCAAGGTGACATTAGGTCATGGACAAGTGGTGAGGCGACACATCGACCAAGTTCATGGTAGGAGCTCCATTCCCCTGCCGATGGCACCAGAGGTGTTGTCTGACACCCATCCTGAGGAGAGCATCAACGAACCACCACTTCAGGTGAAACCTGAGGTAACCGTCTCTGCAGATTCTACGGGCAGCACTGCAGCAGCCGAAACAGTGGAGCAGTCTGAGTCTTCACCTGCAGTTGGCTCACCCGCCGTGAGAAGATCTCAGCGAGCTAGGAGAGCTCCAGACTACTTGAAGGACTATACTTAGTCAGTAGTGAGTTCCCCAGCCACAGGACAAGAATGCGTCCTGGAACCTCACTGGGATGCGGTAGTCAAACCAATTCCCCAGTTAGACTGTTATGTGTGTTATACATGTGAAAAAAAAAAAAAAAAAAAAAAGAAAGAAAGAAATTATGTGTATGACACATGTGTTTAAGAAATTAAAAAGTAACTGTGATAGTTCAGGGTTAAATGGGAGTTCCAGGATGTCTAGTAATTGGCTAGTGTAAGTAAGAGTAGTTTAATCTAGAGGGGAGGGATGTGGTAGACTGCAAGTCTAAAATAGAACATTACTGGCACATGCCTCTAGGGGGAACTACCTGTATTGTTCAGCACTACTATGAAGGGGACACATTAGAATAAGAGTGTGAAAACCCCGCGCAGAATCCATGTTCAGTCTATTATGTGTGTTGCAGAATAAACGGCAGAGTTAGCCAAAGAAATAACTCAAGTGTGATCATTGCTACACGGTAGGATATCACAGTAAAGTGTAAAAGCGCTTCCAGTCACATTAGTCCATACGCTGACAAAATGTGTGGGGTTTTGAGCAAGTAGATTATGTTGTAAAGTTGGAAACCACCGTGTAAATTGAAAGAGTACTCTACGTTCGGAGCGGTTGTAATGGCCGCGATGCTAACAAGCTAACTGTGGCTACATGATTGCTTTGGGACGTGCCTTTGGTTTGTATGGTTTAGCTAGGTCCACTTGGCTTCAGAATGAAGTTTACACTTTTGGGGTATAGTATGGTTTTAAGTTGTCTTAATGGAAGATGCACTTTACTTTAGTTATTAAGTGACTTTACATATTTTATTTGGTTAAGTCCATCCATCCATCCATCTTCTTCTGCTTAATCCTTTTCGGGTCGCGGGGGGGGGGGAGTGACTTTACATATTTCCTGGTGCATTTCAACACACACTATAGTGCCAACTTCATTTGTTGTTCAGTTCATGTTTATTTCTTTCTCTAGTGCCTATTATAAACTAACCAGCAGGGTTTTGATAAGAGAATGTTTTCTAACAAGAAATGCTTATTGGTCACAGTTTAAAGTGATATTGTGTAGTTAAAACTGGTGACACCAAGAGTTCATTGTAAGTTACCCAAATCAGAAGCCGTGGATGAACAGAGAAGTGCGACTTCTGCTAAAAGCACGCAACTATGCCTTTAGATCTGGTGATGCACAGGCCTACAGTTCATCAAGGGCAGATCTGAAGAGGGGCATCAAGTAGGCCAAGCACAGCTACAAGCTGAAGGTGGAGGAACATTTTGGGGACTCTGACCCCCGACGTATGTGGCAGGGCATTCAAGCTATCTCTGATTATAAGCCCAGCAACTCCATACCTTTAGCCATGACTGTGCCCTTTCTCAATGAGCTAAATAACTTCTATGCTCGTTTTGACAAGGACAACAACGAAAAGAACATCAATTTCCCACCCTCTGATGACCTCCACCACCTCACACTCACCCACACCGACGTCCGTAATGCACTGAGTCATGTCAACGTACGTAAGGCTGCTGGCCCTGATGGCATTCCTGGGCGTGTGCTGAGGGCATGCACTGAGCAGCTGGCAGGGGTCTTCACAGACATCTTCAATCTGTCCCTGGCCCAGGCCGTGGTACCAGCGTGCTTCAAGACCACTTCAATAGTACCAGTGCCGAAACATTCAACACCATCATGCCTAAATGACTATCGCCCTGTGGCACTGACGCCCATAGTCATGAAGTGCTTTGAGCGACTGGTCTTGGCACAGCTCAAAAAAAGCCTGCCCCCTACACTGGACCCTCATCAGTTTGCCTACCGGAGCAACAGGAGTACAGAGGATGCGGTTTCTACAGCGCTGCACTATGTACTTTCACACCTGGATGACAAGAACACCTATACAAGAATGCTGTTTATTGACTTCAGCTCAGCATTCAACACAGTTATCCCCTCCAAGTTGCTCACTAAACTTGGGGACCTGGGAATCAGTACCTCCACCTGCAAATGGATCATGGATTTTCTGACCAACAGACCCCAGCATGTTAGGTCAGGCCCCAACCGTTCTTTCGTCATCACACTCAACACTGGTGTACCACAGGGCTGTGTGCTCAGCCCATTCCTCTACTCCCTCTTCACCCATGACTGCAGGCCTATGTATGGATCCAATTCCATCATAAAGTTCGCAGATGACACCACGGTGATTGGACTCATCAGGGACAACGACGAGTCAGATTACAGGGCAGAGGTTGAGCACTTGGCTACTTGGTGCACTGACAATAACCTGCTCCTTAACACCAGCAAAACCAAGGAGCTCATAGTGGACTACAGGAAGGAGAGGGAAGAGACACATGACCCCATCCATATCAATGGCATAGCTGTTGAACGTGTCCCCAGCTTCAAATTCCTGGGGACCCACATCTCGGAGGACCTGTCCTGGTCAGTTAACATCACCAGCCTGATCAAGAAGGCCCATCAGCGCCTCTTCTTCTTGAGGACATTGAAGAAGAACCATCTGTCAACTGACATCCTGGGCAACTTCTACCGCTGCGTGATAGAGAGCACCCTGACCAACTGTATCACAGTCTGGTATGGGAGCTGCTCTGTAGCTGACCGCAAGGCGCTGCAGCGGGTGGTGAAAACCGCCCAACGCATCACAGGGACTCCACTTCCAGCTATAGAGGACGTCTACAGGAAAAGATGTCTGCGCCAGGCACGCAGCATTCTTAGGGACTCCAACCATCCTGCTCATGGACTGTTCCAGCTTCTCCCCTCCAGAAGACGTTTCAGAAGCCTTCGGACTAGAACCAGCAGGTTTAGGAACAGTTTCTTTCCAACAGCTGTCACGTTATTGAACTTAGTTCCCCGCTGACTTTCTTACAATCATCTTTTACCATCCTCACCTGTACATAACTGCATAACTACATAACTACATCTAACTTATTGCACATTATTTGCACATAACAGTACTCTTAACTTTCTGCACTGCTGCATATATTTGCATATATTTGCTTAAATTGCACATACTGTTAATTACCGTATATACTGCACTGCTGTCCTTTGCACTTCTGATTGGATGCTAAACTGTGTTTCGTTACCTTGTATTCATACATGTGTAATGACAATAAAGTTGAATCTAAATCTAAATCTAAATCTAAGTGAGAAGTGGATTGACATAGTAATTCATGTGAATGTGTTGAGAAAATTGTTTCTGTCTTCATGTCAAATAGACATTCATCATATAGCATAATAATGCAAATAGATAACAGGTCATTTAGGAGGAATATGTTTAATAAAGAATTGTTATTAGAGCACTGAAGGAAAATGCAAGTCACGTCTCTGCCTCATTCTTGTTTGTGCTATTTTCCAGTTTCCAGGGTCAGAGATGATAGTCAAATATAACTGTTTACATGGTCGCATGTAACATGTAACAGTTTCATGGGGGCTTGTCCGGGATTGATGCCATCAGTGCATCATGGGTCGTCAGTCCAGTGATCACTGAACCTGTGGACCATGTGCAAAGATGTCAGATCAGAGGGGCTGAGTGTGCAAAGTAGCCCCACGTCCGTCAGCCTTCAGAGAGAGGGATCCAGTGCGTCCAGTGGTCCAGAACATCTGTTTACAGTTGGAGAGAGGGGCTGAGAGCGCCAAGCAGTTCCATGTCTGTCAGCAGTCAGAGTGCAGGGATGGCAATTTTCCGCCGATCCGCGGATTTCCGCCGATTTTATCATCATCTATGTCATAATTTTGTACCTTTACCTTGTTCTCAATAAAGTTTGGAAAAAAAAAAACATACGCGCTCGGCGCTTCCCCGAAGTCTCGCGATAACCCGGATGTACTCAAGCTACTGCTGTATTGTAAACAGCCCTGCGATTGGATAGTTGCAAACGATTGGACCAATCAAATGGCTCGTATGCTTTGCCAAAAATTCATTTCGGCTTGTTCTCAGGGATGTGATTTTTCCGGTAATTCACCGAATTCCGCTTTATTTCTATATTATATGTACGTTAAGTACGTTAGCGGCTCATGGTCCACGAACGCAGTGAAAGTGTGCCCTTTCAGCCAGAACCGGAAGTGGCGTATGCCAGGTAGAGAGCCATTAACTCTCTGTCGAACACGCTGTATTTACGCTCACTGTCGTGCAAAGACCTGCTTAAAAAAAAGGTGAGCGGCTGCCAAGAACCGGCAACGCATTGCTCCACGACGGCCGCTATGCCCATATCCGAGACGTGGGTAATGAGCGCTGTTTTAACCTCAGAACGCCTGCTCCCGTTCAGGAGTCCAGTCGACTCTGTCCGCCGGTTTCCGTTTGAGTGCAGCGTACAAGGCTGTATGAGCTGGGCTGCGCGGGGGAGGAAAATGAGCTGCTCAAGACTCAATGGAGATTGAAACTGGTGATCTGAAATGAATGCTGAAATTATAAAAAGTAATGGTATGTTGGAATTTTATTTCTATTATGGAATAGATAAAATTAACTGATTTTGATTTGATCAAGTGTTAAAGCATGTGATGGATAATGCTTGTTGGAATATTTACCTCCGCCAAGGAGGTTATGTTTTCATCGGCGTTGGCTTGTCTGTCTGTCTGTTTGTTAGCAAGGAAAAGTGATGGACGGATTTTCATGAAATTTTCAGGAAAGGTGTGCAATGGCACGGGGAACAGATGATTAGATTTTGGTGATCTGAGAGTGCATACCTCCACCAAGGGCTTTTTTGTATTTGTGCAGCAAGATTACACAAAAACTACTGGATGGATTTGGATAAAATTTTCACCAGAGGTGGTTTTTGGGCTAGAGAGGAACCCATTATATTTTGGTGATGATCTGAGAATGCATACCTCAGCCAAGGCGCTTATCTTCTCACATTGTGTTAGCAACAATACTCCAAAACAGATGGACAGACTTTAATACAATTTTCACCACAAGTGGCTATAGGCCTACACACAAACCCATTACATTTTGGAGTTGATCCGTGACAAACGGAAGGAGCCTTGGCGGAGGGATGCGCTCTGAGTGCTTTTCTAGTTTAGGAATGCTATCTTCTTGGAACATAAGTCAATATTATACAGTAATAAGTGGCATTCAGCTGTTTGTTTTATGTCATGTAAGCACAGTTCTGGTACTTAAAAATCATAAAAACCCAGGAGCTTCGGGGAGCGAAGTGACAGTAAAGGTGAAAATTGGCTCAAAGTTCAATGAGGTAACAGAAACACTCGGACAGTTTCTGAAGAAACCAGAAAAGGAGATGAAGTTCAAAGTTCAGAGACTGACACAGCTTGCTGCCAAAAGGAAGAAAGTTTCACATTAGAAGTGACTTGGTGACCAGTGTAAATAGTGTAAAAAACTCTAATAGAACTGTTAAATATGTTGGACTAAAGACAGTGAGACAACATTGAAGAAAAGGTAAGTTAACTTTTCATTAAATTTAATGATTTATCTAAGTCTAGTATTTCATTTTTTTAATCATTTTTTTCAGTCTAAATTACTTCTATTTTACTGAAAACCTCCCAGCTTCAGGGGGGCTGCGCCCCCCCGGCCCCCCCGTAAGTCAATCGACCAAATTAGATTTCAGCTGAAATCAGAATTTCCTGTTGCCATCCCTGAGAGTGAGGGACCCAGTGTGTTCAGTGGTCCAACATCTGCTTATAGTCCAAGCAGGGTGGTCATCGTCAGCAGAACACCTGACAGGTGGCAACCATGACAACCAACGCCAGAAGAGAATTGGTCTGGTTGATAAAGAAGGGGCCGTTGCGTCTTTCTGCGGACTAGATCTTTGAGGTTGCAAGAGCCATCTCAGTGTCATCTCAAGGGGGACCACCTAAAGGCACTTTTCCACAAGTATCACCTTAGCTTTACTTACTTCTACTTTATTCACTTTTTCGCTCTTTCCACAGTACCCTACCCCCTTTAACCGATACGATTTTCGTGCCAGTTTAAGGGCAGGGTATAACCGAGCGAAAAAGCGAGGTGTGATTTGACGTCAATCGACTGCTAGCCGCTGATTGGTCAGGGCGTAACGTCACAAACGCATCCGTTTTCTGTTTTCTGTTGAAGCTACACGACCGCCATTTGTAATTTCAGCGAGTAACCACGGTGAGCGGCTTCACAATTGTGTTAACGATGTCCAAAAGAAAAAAAATGAAGAGCGATTATCGGGCCATAAAGGACCATAACGGACGCAGTGGTGCGAGTAGATAGGAGTGGAAATGGTACGAGCAGATGGACGCCATATCGGCCTGCTAGCAATGGCAGAGACAATGTGCTCGACACGGCCAGGGATGGCAATTTTCCGCCGATCCGCGGATTTCCACCGATTTTATCATCTATGTCATAATTTTGTACCTTTACTTTGTTCTCAATAAAGTTTGGAAAAAAAAAAACATACGCGCTCGGTGCTTCCCCGAAGTCTCGCGATAACCCGGATGTACTCAAGCTACTGCTGTATTGTAAACAGCCCTGCAATTGGATAGTTGCAAACAATTGGACCAATCAAATGGCTCGTATGCTTTGTCAAATGATTGCTTTGATATGATTTATCTAAGTCTAGTATTTCATTTTTTTAATCATTTTTTTTCAGTCTAAATTACTTCTATTTTACTGAAAACCTCCCAGCTTCAGGGGGGTTGCGCCCCCCCGGCACCCCCGTAAGTCAATCGACCAAATTAGATTTCAGCTGAAATCAGAATTTCCTGTTGCCATCCCTGCACGGCCACGCAATTGGAAAACGTTGACGGTGAGTGTTTAATATTGTCTGTCTTTTCACCAATTGGTCCTTTCGGTCAAAAGCTCACTTCTTTTAAGCAATAAAGAAATTTTTTCGATTGTGGGCAATGGTTAGTGATGATGGTCAGCCAGCTAATATCCGGCTACCTCCGTGGCTTGCTGTGAGGTAGCAGCTTCACGCTTTTATTTCAGTATTTGTGGTTTATATTAATCATATATCCCATAACCTACATATGTATAAGCATGTGAGAATGTTTGGTGATTACATATGTACAACGACTTCACACCTCAGAACAGGACAAGAGGTCTCAACCGCCAGCGAAGATCAAAGAGCATCTGAGGCGCTGCGGTGGAGACCAGATCGATCGCCCTGACCACCCAGGGTCAGGTGGAGGAGTACGAAGACAAAGGAGGGGGGATTAAGCTAATGCGGGATGTCAGCTTTGATATGCATGTCTTTTGTTATGTGTAGGTATAAGTATGTAGAGCTGAATGTGTTCGCTCTCTTATTCTACTTCTGCTTCTGCACTGAGATGAGACTTGTTAGAGGAGCGAAGCTGATAATAAACTTTGGTTTATAAGTCACATCGCCTCGTTATTCCAAGCTCTTCTACACTGGTGACCCCGACGCGAGGATGGACCAGAGGCGTTCTCCCGCGATTGACTCATCAGAGGCGACCCAGGCAGACGCCGGCGCCCATGCAGACAGGGGAACAGATGGACGACGTTCCCCCACGGCAGAAGCTACAGAGAGGGCTCAACCGAGCACCAGCTCCGCCACGAGAGCCAAAGGAAGGCACTCTCACCCTGCGGACACATCAGGGACGGCCCACACAAGCGCCGTCACCGTCAAGCTGCCGGACTTCTGGCAGGAAGACCCGAGCTTGTGGTTTCAGCAAGCTGAGGCTCAGTTTGCACTGGCGGGCATAACGGCTGACGACACAAAATTTTATCACATCGTCGCCAAACTCGACGCTGCCACTTCGAGATGTGCGCGGAGCATAATCCAGCGGCCGCCGGCCCAGGACAAATATAGAGAACTGAAGGCGACCATCGTGGAGAATTTCGTCCCCTCTGCCGAGGAGAGAGCAGAGAGGATCCTGGCGATCTACGGCCACAGAGGATGCAGACCCAAGGCCCTCATGGAGGACATGCTGCAGCTCAAGGAAGAGGACAATGACAACTTCCTCTTCCAATATATCTTCCTCAGTACTCTGCCGCCACACATGAGAGGGACGCTTGTCAACATGCGATGCAGCACCCAGCAAGACTTCTGTGCGCTGGCTCGCGAAGCGCAGCGACTCGTCAACGCCTGCAGCGAACAGACGGCCACAGCAGCATCCGCAGATCTCAGCGCTGATGTCCAGAGCAACGGGGAGCCACAAACCACTGAGCAGAGCCCGCCCACCATGACGGCGACACGGCCAAGACGCAACAGACGGAGCGACGTCTGTTATTACCACCACCGTTTCGCCGAGAAGGCTTACAAATGCGTTCCCCCCCTGCAAGTTCAAGAGTTCGGGAAACGCCAAAGCCGAGAACCGTTAACGGCTGCGGTTCTCGGCGAAAAAAACAAGCTTCTCTATGTAACTGATGGACACACCGGCAAACAGTTCCTAATTGACACTGGAGCTCAACTGAGTTTTATCATGCCCTCCCACGCAGACCGGGCCATGGGCCCCCAGGGCAATGGAGCGATGGCAGCCAACGGCTCCATCATCGACACTTATGGTGAAAGGAACCTGCCCCTCTGCATTCATGGCCGCAACTACAGATGGACATTTATTGTAGCAGCGGTGAGTTTTAACTTGTTGGGCGCGGATTTTTTGTGTGCACCTGGACTATTAGTTGATCTAGCAAATAGACGCTTGGTTAATGCATTGTCATTTGCTTCTATTCCCTGCTCAGCTCGAGTTTCTCCACCACCCGTGCAGGCCAACGTCACTACAGCAGGAGGTAAGTTTGATCAACTCCTCACCCAATTTCCAGCACTCACAATTCCCAAATTCTCAGCTACAGTGGCTAAGCACGGGGGTGAACACTTTATTCCCACAACGGGCCCACCCGTATTCGCCAAAGCTCGGCGCTTAGACGCGACCAAGCTCGCCATAGCTCGGGACGAGTTTACCACCCTTGAAAAACTAGGCATTATCAGACGCTCAAAAAGCCCCTGGGCATCGCCACTACACATGGTCCCGAAATCCGATGGGTCTTGGAGACCGAGCGGCGATTACCGCAGATTAAACAATGCGACAGCGCATGACCGCTACCCAATTCCTCACATCCAAGATTTTTCACTACATCTGGCGGGTGCGTGCATTTTTTCTAAAATAGACCTGGTCCGTGGCTATCACCAAGTCCCCGTTCGAGCGGAAGACATTCCTAAAACAGCTGTAATAACCCCCTTCGGTCTTTTCGAATTTTTGCGGATGCCTTTTGGCCTCAAAGGCACTGCTCAAACCTTTCAGCGGATGATGGATGCGGTATTACGCGATCTCCCTTTCGTGTTCGTCTACCTCGACGATATGCTGGTAGCCAGCTCGTCGGAGGAAGAACACGAACAACATCTCACTATGGTTTTTCAGAGACTAGAAGAGCACTGGTTAATAATCAATCCAGCCAAATGCAAATTCGGCGTGTCACAAATTGATTTTTTGGGACACAGAGTTTCACCGAAGGGGGCAGTCCTACTGCCAGACAAAGTTCGCGCAGTAAAAAATTTTCCACGGCCACAAACGGTCAAATCGCTGCAAGAATTTTTGGGAATGGTTAATTTTTACAACCGTTTCCTCCCCCGTGCAGCTCAACTCATGCAGCCCCTATATGATGCGCTCAGAAAACAAAAGCCTTCCAACACGGTCGAATGGACCCCGGAGCGCGAACGCGCCTTCGCGCAAGTAAAAAGTGCCCTAGCTAACGCCACATTGTTGGTTCACCCTGATCCCTCGGCCCGCATTGCGCTAACCACAGACGCTTCAGACCTGGCCATAGGGGCAGTTGTAGAACAACACGTTGGCGGAACCTGGCAACCTTTGGCATTTTTCAGCAAATCATTAAACCAAACTGAGCGTAAATACAGCACTTTTGACAGGGAGCTGCTAGCGCTTCATTTATCCATCCGCCACTTCCAGTTCTGGTTAGAGGGGCGGCGTTTCACGGCTTTTGTAGACCACAAACCGCTCACCTTTGCGATGGCTAAAATTTCAGAACCATGGTCAGGCAGGCAACAAAGACAGCTAGCTGCAATTTCAGAGTTCACCACAGACATTCGACATGTGGCAGGCAAACTTAACGTGGTAGCAGACTGCCTCTCTCGCGCTGTGACATCGCCAGAGCGCGAGGAGACAGATTATACTACCTCAGCCGCAGAACTCTTCGCCAACGCGGACACATACGCGGCCCCAATCCAAGTAGGGATAGATTACGCAGCCATGGCGGAGGAGCAAAGTAGTGACGCAGACGTGCGCGCACTCCTGTCTGGACCAACAGGGTTAAGGCTGGAGGAAAGGGGTTTACGCGACGGTGTACCCCCCCTAATATGCGACATCTCAACAGGTCGACCTCGCCCGGTAGTCCCAGCTGCATGGCGCCGCCGTATTTTCGACTCAGTTCACTCACTCGCGCATGACTGGCGCCTAGCGCCCCGGCCTTAGATGCGCTCTGCAGAGCGTGCCCAAATGCCAAGTCACGTTTCGTTACCTTGTATTCATGCATGTGTAATGACAATAAAGTTGAATCTCATCTCATCTCATCTCACCCGGGTGTGCGCGCCTCGGTTAAAATGGTCGCCGAAAAGTTTGTGTGGCCCGGCCTGCGCAAAAACGTAAAAGAATGGGCAAAAACTTGCATGTCTTGTCAGCGCGCCAAAATACACAAACACACAAAAGCCCCTCTAGAGCCTTTTCGAATCCCAGCTAGAAGGTTCGACCACGTTCATGTCGACCTCGTGGGACCACTACCTTCCTCTCAAGGTTTCACACACCTGTTAACAATGATAGACCGTACTATGTGCTGGCCTGAAGCGGTCCCTCTGGCGTCAACCACAGAGGAGGAAGTCGCTCGCGTTTTTTTTGACAAACTGGGTGGCATGTTTCGGCGTCCCATCGGACATCACGTCCGATAGGGGGCCTCAATTTGTCTCGGAGCTTTGGTCAGCCATGGCCAGCAGCTTAGGGGCGACAATTCACCGCACCACCGCTTATCACCCTCAGGCTAATGGGTTATGCAAGCGCTTTCACAGATCTTTAAAGGCCGCCCTCAGAGCCTCACTAACGGATACAAATTGGGTGAATAAACTTCCCTGGGTTTTATTGGGGTTGTGTGCTGCGCCTAAAGAGGATCTAGACGCCTCCCCAGCAGAATTAGTTTTTGCACAACCTCTCAGACTCCCAGGTGAATTTTTACCAGAGAACCCAGAGCCGGGGCAACTTCCAGCCCTGAGGCTTTTAGGCAGCAACGGACCTGACACTCTCCCCGGACCGGCACATCACTCTTTTCCACGGGTTTTTGTCCCCCAGGCTTTAAAAAACGCCAAATTCGTTTTTGTTAGGCATGAAGCTTTAAAACCAACCCTCCGTCCACCATACGATGGACCATTCAGAGTGCTGGAACCTGGTGATAAGCATTTTGTGCTTGATTTAGGGGACAGAAAAGAAACAGTCAGCATTGACAGACTTAAACCTGCCTTCTTGTTGAGAGACGAACCTGCACGGTTGGCGAGAGCACCTCAGCGGGGTAGACCCCCCAAGAGAAAAGACTCAGCCCCCCTGCAGGGAACAAATAATCACTCTCCTCCCCAAGCTGCAGATTCCTTACAGGAAGGTCCCACCAGGACGCCCAAGCGGACCCACAGCAGATTCGGGAGAAGATTAAAACCCAGACGGCACAGGGACTGATGCAAACTACTCAAAAGTTGTTCACTAACTGTGCTGTGACAGTTTAAGACTGACTTGTGATATTACTACGCTGTTATGATTACCACTGAATTCTCTACAGGAGCATAGCTGCTGGAAAGTTTCTTCCTTGTCAAGAGGTTTAGCAGTTAGTATGTCATAGTAATTATCTTAAACTGTGAATTTTTTTATTATTGTCCTTTTCTTAGTCGTTTGGGGGGGGGCTGTGGTTTATATTAATCATATATCCCATAACCTACATATGTATAAGCATGTGAGAATGTTTGGTGATTACATATGTACAACGACTTCACACCTCAGAACAGGACAAGAGGTCTCAACCGCCAGCGAAGATCAAAGAGCATCCGAGGCGCTGCGGTGGAGACCAGATCGATCGCCCTGACCACCCAGGGTCAGGTGGAGGAGTACGAAGACAAAGGAGGGGGGATTAAGCTAATGCGGGATGTCAGCTTTGATATGCATGTCTTTTGTTATGTGTAGGTATAAGTATGTAGAGCTGAATGTGTTCGCTCTCTTATTCTACTTCTGCTTCTGCACTGAGATGAAACTTGTTAGAGGAGCGAAGCTGATGATAAACTTTGGTTTATAAGTCACATCGCCTCGTTATTCCAAGCTCTTCTACAGTATTCACTTAAACCAAACGCTGAAAGAAGCTTATTATTGTATTCTGGTTAAAAAGTTTGGTGTTTTCTGTACATGTTGCACTTTGTTGGTGAGCTGTATTGTGTGCATTTTCCTTCTAGAATCACTCCAGCATCTGTCTGGGGGCCAGAATCGGTGTCGAGACCATTGTCCGCAATATCGGCAGCTTCATCAGTAACCGTCATGTCGCGGGCAAGTTCTGGTAAGGCACAACTGAAAATGACCACCCATTTTTTTTAATGTGATTATTGTTATTTTCTTTAGACACATAATAAGGAATTTAAAATGTCTTTGTACGTTTAAAAAAAAACACTAGATGCAGGGGTGTTTTCATAACAACCTGAGATGCTGGCCCCTGACAGGATGCTCGAACAGCATCAACAGCTCCACGAACGGCTCCACGAACAGCGCGAAAGACACCATCAGGAGCTACGAATGCTTGCAGCAAACCTGCAGTCAGCCCAGGAGAAGGAAGAAGCATTCAGAAGGGATGAGCTGACCAAGACGGCTTCTTTCAACAGAGTTTTCCTAAACCATTTTGGCAGTCTGGTCGAAGTACTGAAAAATTCCCGTTTTTAAACATGTTTTGGGAATATTTCTAATGTTATTAAATTGTTACTTTTTTGGATAAAAGTGTGGTTTGTCTGTTATAACTAAATGAGAAAGGCGAATAATTACATACACATTCCATTGCCTCATATTAGCCAAATGCCGGTGTTCATCCATAAAGGTGTCACGATTTTTAAAGGTAATGTAAATGTTATTGTTAAAGTTAATAAAAATTATCACGGCTGTATACATTTCTCTAAATTGTGTACAGTATTCAAGTTAAATTGTAAGCAGAGGCACAGGTGTACTTTACATTCAGCAGTAGACACTGATGAAGGTAAAAGTCGAAGTAGGTAAAAGGTAAGTACATGTAAATTGAATGTTCTATCGTCATTCCAAATTCAGAGAATTTCAATACATTATAAGGAGTCTAGTATAATATAAAGGGAAAATACCCATACATGTAAACCCAAATATAACAGTTTTGTAGTTGTAAACGTTGATATGAATATGATAAACCTATGATTTTCTGATTCAATACATCCAAAGTGTCATAGGTTTGAAAAATAAAATTATAATTTGGTGTTGGCCAGTCTGACAATGTCACAGTATTTAATAGGAATAACAAAAGTTTCATCAGAAAATTTAGTGGTCCATTGACAATTCCATCAAACCCAAAGTGAGTTGTCTAGGTGCTGTTTTTTTTTTTTTTTTTGCAGTGATTTTCTAAGGTGTTTTAATGTGTAATTACCCATCCCTGAACACATATCCCTTATAAATATCAATAGATTGGAAAATGGTACTCAAATGACACTCGACATAAAAAATGGTGCTACAGTTTGATTGACTTTCTTTAACATTTTTAAATTTCTTTTGTAAGACAAAATGGGCTAGGATTGTCACGCCGCGCCATTCATCAGCGGCGCCACCTGCTCACACACCTGCTACTCGTCAGCGGCGAGGGATAAAAGCCGCCTCGCCCTGAGCTTCGGCCTGAAGCCGTTAGACTTCATCGCCTTCCATGCGAAGCATCAACTCTCTCTTCAGCATCACGCTAAACGGTAAGAAGATTCCTTACCTTACCTTTCCCAGTCTGCTCCCCTGTGCACAGGTGGATTCCTCGGCGGCGGACAACTCCGTCCCTCGTCCTTCCTCGCTGCTGCACCGAGTCCTGCAGGTGACTGTCTCCCGGGGTTCCGTCCTTGAAGTGCCTGCCATCAGTCTAACACAAGTAAGCTTCTCTCCCTCGCCTATTCTCCTCCTGTATTGGTGTGTGCCCGTCACCCTGTGTCTGTTCTTTCCCATAGGGTTGCCGGCTGAACGGTCTCCTGCCTCTGTGCCCGAAGCAGACGCCACCACCAATACATTTACATTCCGCTGACACACACCCATACACCCCTGCTGTTAATAAACAGTTTGAACTACTCTGAGCCTGTGTGTGTGCGTCTCCTGAGCCGAACGGTATGTCAGTACGGCTTCAGCAGAGCGGCTCGGCAGATGGCGGGCTCACGCACCGGCTTACCACTCTCGAGGTTCGGGTGGATCAAATTGCTTATCAGCAGCAGGTGATTCTAAACCAACTCATTAACATCACTAACCGATTGGACCGCCTGGACCCCCAACAGCCGTTCCCCCCGGCTCACCAGGGTGGCGCAGCTCCTGCTGTTCCAGCGGCCGTCCAGCCGGCTCCAGTGGCACCGGCTCGGCTCACGCCGATTCCAACCCCCGCCCGCTTTAGCGGAAAGCTCGGCGGAGCGCGGGGGTTCATTATGCAGTGTGAGTCCGTGTTCCACCGTGTGCCCGGAGACTTCCCCTCGGATCACAGCCGAATTGGCTACATAGGGAATCTCCTGGAGGGGCGCGTGTTAACTTGGACCTACGCCATAATGGCGAAGCCCAGTTACGCCACCCTCACCTATGACCAGTTCGTGGCACGCTTCCTAGAGGTCTTTGACCATTCCCGAACCGAGACGGTCCAAGTCGATCGGCTTCTCGCTCTCCAGCAGGGAAGCCGGTCGGCAGCGGACTATGCGGTCGACTACCGGGTAGCGGTGGAGGAATTGGGCTGGGACGAACGCTCCCTCTGTGGCCTGTTTCTCCGCAGCCTGAATGATGATCTGAGGGATGAACTGGCTGGTCGGGATATCCCTGGGACGCTAGCTGAGCTAACTTCACTCGCCATCAGCTTGGATAACAGGCTGCGTGAGCGCTCCTCTGGACGGAAGTCGTCTTCTTCTCGCCCTCGGGGAGCCTCGTTGCGCCTGCCCCAAGCTCGCCCCCTGGCGACGCCGCCGCCATCGCGCCCCGAGGAGTCGGAGCCGATGGTGACGGGCTGGACAAAGCTCTCCCCAGCAGAGAGACAACGCTGCCGTGAGTTGAATCTCTGCATGTATTGCGGAGATAATCAACACACGGTGGAGCTTTGTCCACAAAAGCCAAACGGCGGGGTCCGCGAGTCACTGTAGGGGGCCTTGCGGACGTCAATCGGTTAAGTCCCCTTACCCAATTGAAGCTGCCCATCCGTTTTTGCCACAATCCCACTGGGCATCTCACCCACGCACTGGTGGATTCGGGTGCAGAAGGCAGCTTTATTTCACAAAGCCTGGCAACCCGTTTGGGCATTCGCTGTCAGGCACTGAAGAATCCCATCTCCCTTGTTAACCTCTCCCGTGCCTCCCTTGGGAGAGTATCACACCAAACCATCCCCGTTCTGGTCATCATCTCGGGAAATCACCGGGAGGAGATGACCTTCTACGTCCTTCCCAACTCTGTGTCGCCCGTCATCCTGGGGTATCCCTGGCTTCGCCTTCACAACCCGGTCCTGGATTGGAAATCAGCTGGGATATCGGCATGGAGTACATTCTGCATGGGCACCTGCCTTCAGTCGGCTGCCTGCTCTCCGTCCGCTCCTCCCCCTGCGACGGACGCTGCACCCCCGGACTTGTCTCTGGTGCCTCCGGAATTTCACGACCTGGGTATGGTGTTCAGCAAAGCGAAAGCTATGTCTCTCCCCCCTCATCGGCCCTATGACTGTGCCATCAACCTCCGCCAGGGGGCTCCCTTACCTTCTGGTCGCCTTTACAGCCTGTCTGCGCCGGAGAAGGAGACGATGAACGCCTACCTGAAGGAGTCATTAAGTGCTGGGATAATCCGCCCGTCATCGTCACCCGTGGGGGCAGGGTTCTTCTTCGTGGGAAAGAAGGATGGGTCCCTCCGCCCTTGTATCGACTACCGGGCCCTCAACGATATCACGGAGAAGGACCGTTACACCCTGCCTCTCATGGACACTGCTTTCCACTCCCTCCAGGGGGCGACCTGGTTCACCAAGCTGGATCTACGCAGCGCTTACCACCTCGTCTGGATCCGGGAGGGAGATGAGTGGAAAACGGCCTTCCGTACCCCGAACGGCCACTTTGAATACCTGGTGATGCCGTTCGGGTTGACCAACGCTCCTGCAGTCTTCCAGCGCCTCATTAATGACGTCCTCCGGGACTTCATTGGCCTTTTCGTATTCGTCTACCTGGACGATATTCTCATCTTCTCCAAGTCCAGGGACGAGCACCAAGTCCACGTGAGGCGGGTCCTCCAAAGGCTGCTGGAGAATCGTCTGTACGTAAAGGCAGAAAAGTGTGAATTTTACGCCAGGAGTACGTCCTTCCTGGGGTTCATCATCGCCCACGATAAGGTGCTCCCTGACCCAGAGAAGGTAAAGGCGGTGGTGGAATGGCCTACACCTGCATCCCGGAAGCAGGTGCAGCAATTTGTTGGCTTCGCCAATTTCTACCGCCGCTTTGTCCCCAACTTCAGTACCATCGTTGGACCACTGACCCGCCTCACGTCCCCGAAGGTCCCGTTCCAGTGGACCGAAGAGGTCGCTGCCGCCTTTGAGGCGCTGAAGGCGGAATTCTCCTCCTCCCGGGTCCTTCGCCAGGTCGACCCCGCGCTGCAGTGCATCGTAGAGGTAGACGCTTCGGACACGGGAGTGGGAGCAGTGCTGTCCCAGCGGTCGCCGGACGATGGCGCCAAACGACCCTGCGCCTTCTTCTCCCGGCGCTTGTCCCCGGCGGAGAGAAATTACGATGTGGGGGACAGAGAGCTCCTGGCCATCAAACTCGCCCTGCAGGAATGGCGTCACTGGCTGGAGGGGGCGAACCTGCCGTTTGTGGTCCTTACGGACCACAAGAACTTAGAATATCTACGATCTGCCAAGCGCCTGAACGCCCGCCAGGCGCGTTGGTCTTTGTTCTTCGCCAGGTTCCAATTTTCTATCACCTTCAGGCCCGGCTCTAAGAACGGCCTGCCTGACGCCCTCTCCAGGCAGTTCACTCCCGTGGAGTCGGAGGAGGCGCCCCACTCCATCCTGCCCAGGTCGTGCGTCGTGGGAGCCATCTCGTGGGACATCAAGAGCAAGATCCGGAAGGCACAGGGGGTGGAACCTGACCCTGGCGGCGGACCGGAGGGGAGGCTGTTCGTGCCATCCGCGGTCCGAGGAGAGGTCATCCACTGGCTCCACACCTCCAAGCTCACCTGTCACCCTGGCACCTCCCGGATGATAGATCTCCTCCAACGGTCCTTTTGGTGGCCAGGCCTGCGGAGGGATGCAGCCCGCTACGCCCGGGCTTGCCCAATCTGTGCCACCTGCAAGTCGGGAAATGCCCCTCCAGCGGGTCTGCTCCAGCCCCTGCCCGTCCCTGGCAGGCCCTGGTCGCACATTGCGTTGGATTTCGTCACCGGACTCCCTGTCTCCAACTCCTATGACACCATCCTGACCATCGTGGACCGCTTCTCCAAGGCCGTGCACTTCGTCCCCCTGCGAGGCCTCCCTACTGCCCTGGAGACGGCGGACCTCCTCGTCCAACACGTGGTCAGGCTGCATGGGATTCCGGTGGACGTGGTCTTGGACCGGGGCCCCCAGTTTTCATCTGAGGTTTGGAGGTCTTTCTGCAACGCCATCGGAGCCAAGGTGAGCCTCTCCTCCGGCCATCACCCCCAATCCAACGGGCAGTGTGAGAGGACCAACCAGGAGCTGGAGGCTGCGCTCCGCTGTGTGTCCAGATCCAAACCCACGTCCTGGAGCAACCATCTTACCTGGGTTGAATATGCCCACAACACTGCTCGCTCTTCTGCTACAGGGATGTCCCCCTTCAAAGCGTCCCTGGGTTACGACCCCCCGCTGTTTCCGGAGCAGGAGAGTGAGGTAACTGTCCCGTCAGTTAGGGCCCATCTCAGGCAGTTCCGCTCCACCTGGACTGCCGTGCGCAATGCGCTATTACGCACAGCGGAGCACAACAGGACAGTGGCGGACCGGCGTAGAAGACCTGCCCCGGCGTACAGAGTTGGGCAACTTGTTTACGTTTCCACCCAGGACGTCACTTTAAAAGGCGAGAGGAGAAAGCTGGCACAGCGCTTCATGGGTCCCTATCCCATCACCCGGATCATCAACCCGGTGGCTGTGCGCGTGGCTATTCCCCCCTCCCTCCGCATTCATCCCACTTTCCACGTGTCGAAGGTGAAGCTGGCAGTCACTGACCCCCTTTGCCCTCCTCCTGCAGCGCAACCCGCGCCCCGGATGATTGGTGGCCATCCGGCCTGGTCCGCCTCCTCCATCCTGGACTCCCGGCGCCGGGGTCGTGGGTTGCAATACTTGGTGGACTGGGAGGGCTATGGGCCCGAGCATCGACAGTGGGTGCCCCCGTCGTTTGTGTTGGACCCATCGCTCATCGCGGACTTCCACCGAGCGCACCCGGATAAGCCATCGCCAGGAGGCGCTGCTAGAGGGGGGAGTACTGTCACGCCGCGCCATTCATCAGCGGCGCCACCTGCTCACACACCTGCTACTCGTCAGCGGCGAGGGATAAAAGCCGCCTCGCCCTGAGCTTCGGCCTGAAGCCGTTAGACTTCATCGCCTTCCATGCGAAGCATCAACTCTCTCTTCAGCATCACGCTAAGCGGTAAGAAGATTCCTTACCTTACCTTTCCCAGTCTGCTCCCCTGTGCACAGGTGGATTCCTCGGCAGCGGACAACTCCGTCCCTCGTCCTTCCTCGCTGCTGCACCGAGTCCTGCAGGTGACTGTCTCCCGGGGTTCCGTCCTTGAAGTGCCTGCCATCAGTCTAACACAAGTAAGCTTCTCTCCCTCGTCTATTCTCCTCCTGTATTGGTGTGTGCCCGTCACCCTGTGTCTGTTCTTTCCCATCGGGTTGCCGGCTGAACGGTCTCCTGCCTCTGTGCCCGAAGCAGACGCCACCACCAATACATTTACATTCCGCTGACACACACCCATACACCCCTGCTGTTAATAAACAGTTTGAACTACTCTGAGCCTGTGTGTGTGTGCGTCTCCTGAGCCGAACGTTATGTCAAGGATTAACTGGAAATAACAATTTTCCACATATAATTCCAAGGTCAATTTGCAATTCCATCAAACCAAAAGTGAGTTGTCTAGCTGCTGCCTTTTTTGTAGTAGTCATTTTTCTAAGGTGTTTTAACGTGTAATTACCCATCCCTGAACACATATCCCTTATAAATATCAATAGATGGGAAAATGATACTCAAATGACACTCAACATGCAAAATGGTGCTACAGTTGGATTGCCTTTCTTTAAAATTTTTAAAATTATTTTGTAAGTAAAAGTGGGCTAGGATTAACTGGAAATATAACAAGTGTCCACATATAATTCCAAGGTCAATTGGCAATTCAATCAAACCAAAAGGGAGTTGTTCAGCTGCTGCATTTTTCTGCAGTCATTTTCTACGGTGTTTTAGCGTGTAATTTCCCATCCCTGAACACATATCCCTTAAAAATAACTATCAATGGGAAAATGATACACAAAAACAAGAACTTTACTACAGTTGAATTGGCTTTTTTTTTTAAGTAATTTAAATTATTTTGTAAGTAAAATAGGGCTATGATTAATTGGAAATATAACGAGTATCCACATATAATTCCAAGGTCAATTACAAGGTTTTAGCATTTAATTAGTTGTCCCTTAACAGTTAACCGTTATGAACAACAGAGGAGACATAGACGAAAAGTGCACCAAATTTTATTTAAAAAACAAACGTTTGACATATGTATGCACATGAATGAGGCTCCATGCATGGACGCAATTTGTGGCATAAGTAGGTGAAAGTGTCCTCGGACGTCCGGAAGTTCTGCAACCACTGTGTGCTTGAGAAGCTGGGGACAACATTCTCCCACCACTGCGAGCTACGGTTTACTGCCCAGGTCTATGGTCTGCAGCATTGATTTTGCAACAACGCAGCCAACTAGAACACACACACAGCATACATATTAATACTGATAACCTGGCGACATCAAAATGCTGTACACAACAATGACATGATGATAAAATGACAATAGAAAGCATTAAATTACCAAAAACCGTTTCCTCGTGTGCTTGATGTGCCTGATGTGCTGGGTAATTAAGCTCTCTGCTTCATATTCCGCTTCATATTCCGCTGCTTGATATTCCCCAATGGCAACAACGAGTCTCTGGTACTGCCCCAACGTGTGTTCTCTCAATGCACGTTGTCTTCTCCTGTAAAACTCTCTTCTCCGGTTAAAAACATTCATTTATTGTGTTCAAAAGCCAGAGAAGAAGCAACGTGGAAATCCTCCGCTCCTAATCCGCCATTTTCTTTGTTGTGAAGCA
This sequence comes from Pholidichthys leucotaenia, assembly GCA_020510985.1. Taxonomy (NCBI): domain Eukaryota; kingdom Metazoa; phylum Chordata; class Actinopteri; order Cichliformes; family Pholidichthyidae; genus Pholidichthys; species Pholidichthys leucotaenia. The sequence continues at coordinate 138,321,592 of CM035849.1, read as the reverse complement.
TTCGGTCGCGTGCTTGACGTCAGCAGAGTGTGGCGCCGCCTCAATCCCGCCCACTACCGAGTTTACGCGGCTTTACAGGGTTGTAATGGATCAACAACCCAGGGAGAAGTAGTGGAGAATCGAAACAAGTAAAAAAGAACTGTGACTATGGAAAAGAGCCTTAAGTGGGATAAGTGTGATGAAGATGAATGTTTTGACTATGTTTGCTCATACATGTCCTCCCCATCTCTACTCCAGTTAGAGGATGAGGGGATGTCCCAGTTATGCAATTTGAATGATGTCATTGATGAGATAATGAGAGGACACTCTGACAGAGTTGAAACGGTAGAGGAAGGGGAAGGTGCTATGACTCACTCACAACCAAATTTAACAATGAAAACCACAAGTGCTACTGACACACAGGCTGACATGTGCACATTTACCTATGAGGTGGCTTCCAAGGATGCAGTTCCTGAACGACACCTTAATAATGGCCATAGTATCTTACCCCCTTCGCCTGCCAGTGACCATGTTGATTATAACCAATCCAGTAGCAGACACATCACTCAGCCAGTCCGTTCAGCTGCTGAACAGTCACCTTCTCGGAGGGCTGAGAGTTTAGTGACTCTCAGAGATTTACCCTTGCTTCAGAGAAAAGAGTTTAAAGTGCACGGGGGTCAGATTGGTGACAACTCAGTAGACATTAGCTATGGTAACATCTGCAAACAGATAGATGGGAAATTAAGAGAACAACACACAGAGAGTGAAATCATTTGAGCAGTGATGCAGGTTACAAAGCCAGGTCACTTCAAAGACATGTTGATCAGCAAAGATGAGATGATGGTAACTGAGCTGAAGAGTTTCCTACAGTCTCATATGGGGGAGAAGGGCACAACAGAGCTTTTTCAAGAATTGATGGCAGCCAGACAATCAGAAACCGAAACGCCACAGCAGTTCCTATATAGGATGGTGGGGCTTAAGCAGAGGGTCATTTTCGCATCAAGGCAAACCGATGCAGAAATTAAGTACGAGGCACATACAGTACAGAATTTATTTTTCACACAATCTACCAGGGGCTAAGTGACAAACATGATGACATTAGGAGGAGTTAAAACCTCTTCTCTCTAACCCATTAGTCACCGATGAAGCTCTACTGAGAGAAGTCATCAAAACCACCAGCAAAGAGAGTGAAAGAAGACATCGCATGGGTCGCAACGCAAGCACCAAAGCCATTTATGCCCAAAATGGTGAGGTGAGCTCAGAAAAGACAGGTGTCAGTAAAGAGGACTCTTCCCATCAAGATAAAGATGAGGAAATGCAAAAGCTGACCACACAAGTACAGGCACTGACACGAATGGTGGAATAATTAAAACAGTTAAAGCTGCAGCCTGATACACAAGCCCAGAATTCTCCTCAACAGTCATGTCACTGTGCCAGTACACACACAAAACAGCCACCACAGAGAAAGGGGAAACCATATGGCTGTCCTTCCTGCATTGAACAAATTTTGCGGCGCCACACGAGTTGGCAGCCTTTTGCAACTGCCTTTTTTTTTAATCTTCCTTCTTCTTTCTACAACTTTCACTCTATATATATATCACGGACACACAGATCACCCCAAAGGTCTCCCGAGTCGGCGGACGGAGCCACTGTTTACAGCAGGAGACGATACAGCAGGGAAGAGCTAACTAGCACTCAACCGCCATCCGGTGCTAACGGAGAAACTCGACATACCGGGGAACTGTAGCAAAAACGACGCGGGTGCTGGGATGGAGTTTAGGCGGCGTGCAAGAAATATAAGACAGAATAATAAAGAGCGATGGCAAGAACCAAGCAGACTGCCCGTAAATCTACTGGAGGAAAAAGCCCCCCAGGAAACAGCTAGCCACCAAGGCTGCTCAGAAAAGCGCTCCGGCCACCGGCGGAGTGAAGAAGCCTCACCGTTACAGGCCTGGTACCGTGGCTCTGAGAGAGCTCCGTCGCTACCAGAAATCCACGGAGCTGCTCACCCGTAAGCTGCCCTTCCAGCGCCTGGTGAGGGAGATCGCTCAGGACTTCAAGACCGACCTGCGCTTCCAGAGCTCCGCCGTCATGGCTCTGCAGGAGGCCAGTGAGGCCTACCTGGTGGGTCTCTTCGAGGACACCAACCTGTGCACCATCCATGCCGAGAGGGTCACCATCATGCCCAAAGACATCGAGCTGGCCCGCCGCATCCGCGGAGAGAGAGCTTAGACTTTCTGCTGCACATTCACCAACCACAATGCTCCGCACTGTGTGTATATATATATATATATACGTATATATATATAGTAATATGTACATATGTATACTAGCTGTTCTTGTTTTTTCTTGCCTTCTGATTGTTGCTCTGAGTGTTGCTATCCCTGTGCTGTTGCAATCCTGGAATTTCCCCATTGTGGGACTAATAAAGGCTTATCTTATCTTATCTTATCTTATCTTAAATGGCCAAACTGCCATCATTGTTTTGCATGCTGTGGAGAGGGACAAGAGGGACACTGTGCAGTGGGGTGTCTAAGAAGACGCAAGCCGGCGGGAAACCAGCAGCGGTCACAAATGAGGGGCAACCTGTGACTGGCACCCACACCCAGTCCCAGCCAAATGTTAGCCACACAGAGCAAATGCCACACAGTCACCTTACCATTCCCTCTGACACACCAGCCATTAACAAACCCACATCTGAGAGAGTGGCACAGTTAATTTGGAAAAAGTGTTTACTAAAATGTAATATGAATGGTTATGCCGTTACTGCTCTGTTGGATACAGGTGCCCAGGTCAGCCTGATTGATCGAGCCTGGTGGCAGAAATACTTACCCCATCAAAAGATCCATTCATTGAATGAGCTGATAGGCGATTATGATCTCAATGTCATAGCAGCCAGTGGCGATGCAATCCCCTATGATGGATGGATGGAAGTGACTGTCAGCCTGCCTGGTAACGATAACCCAAAGTACTCCATCAAAGACCCATTCCTTGTGAGTCAAGTCGACCTCCTGAGACCACTGCTGAGTTTTAATGTCATCCAGGAAATCATCCTGAGTCAAGGAGATGAAACCGAAGGCCTGCCTGTCATATGCAACCTTCTTAAAGGGACCATGCAGGTTGAAACTGACAAAGTTGAGGCAATAGTCAGCTTCATCCAGACCGAGAAAAAGACTGATAAGTGTGAGCAAGCGGCAGTGAAAGTAGGCCATCGTGATGTTGTAGTCCACCCAGGTCAAATTGTCCACCTAAAGTTCCCAGTCCCTGCCAGTTTCACCCATTCCCTTGCTGCCCTCTTTGAAACCTGCCCTGATGATGCACAGCTTGAGCAGCTGGATATGGGTGATGGTGTAGTTAGAAGTGCACCACACCGAGAAACCATATGCTGAAGTTCCTGTGGGCAATGCAACCAAGCATGATGTATTTCTAGCCAGCTGCACAGCCCTGAGCAGCATCCAACCGATTGACAGAATAATTGAAACAGACCAAGTAAACAGTATTCAAGTGAATGAAGTTGGCACACCCTCCCTCAACCAAGCAGCATTGTGGCATCCACCACTCAACATTGCCCACTTGCATGAGGAAGAACAGGTGGTAGTAAAGCAGTTGCTCTATGAAGAGTCCAATGCATTCGCTTGTGATAATGATGATATCGGCTGTATCCCAAACCTTCAAATGACCATCACCATGAAAGATGACATTCTGGTGCAATGTTCATATGCAGCCATACCGAAGCCACTCTATAAAGAAGTTAAGGAATACATTCAAGACCTGCTGGATAAAAAGTGGATTGTGAAATCAAAGTCACCTTATGCTGCGCCAGTGGTGTGTGTGCGCAAAAAGGACGGAATGTTGAGGCTCTGCGTTGATTACCACCTCCTCAATTGCAAGACAGTTCCCGACAGACACCCACTCCCATGGATCCAAGACTTGATGAACACAGTGGGGGGGGGGGGGGGATATTGCTGGTTCTCTATCTTGGACCAGGGAAAAGCATATCACCAGGAGTACATCGCGGAGGGATCCAGACACCTGACAGCGTTCATCACCCCCTGGGGCCTCTATGAGTGGGTCTGCATCCCCTTCGGCCTCTCAAATGCCCCAGCTGCCTTCCAGAGGTGTATGGAGGAGGTGTTGGACTCCATACGGGATGAATGCTGCATCCCTTACCTGGATGATATACTCTGTTATGCCAAATCCTTTGAGGACCATGTGGAGGGATTGAGGCGGGTCCTGAGGGCTCTCCAACAGCATGGGATCAAACTCCGGCCCACCAACTGTGAGTTATTCAAGAGTGAGGGGCGGTATGTTGAGAGACTCGTCTCAGCCGACGGGGTGAGAATTGACCCCAAAGACCTAGCAGCCATCCAAACATTGAGAGAGAGAACCCCAAGCACTGCGGGCGATGTCAGGAAGCTGATTTGCTTCTTAAGTTACTACAGGGCCTTTGTGCAGGACTTTGCCAGAATAGCAAAGCCGTTGTATGACCTCTTACAAATGAAGGCAAGCCAGGCCACACAACTGCCACTCAAGATCAGAAAGGGGAAGGGGGGGCCACCTGTCCTCAAGAGCTCCCATACAGTGGACACCAGAACATCAAGGGGTCCTTGAGCATCTGATAAATATCTTGTCCAACCCACCTGTGTTAGCCTATCCCAGCTTTGACCTGCCGTTCGGGTTACACACAGATGCATCAGCGAAAAGCCTGGGTGCAGTGCTCTACCAGCGTCAAGAGGAGAAATTGCCTACAGGTCAAGAACATTGTCTGCTGCAGTGAAGAACTACCACATGCACTCAGGGAAGCTTGAATTTCTTGCACTAAAGTGGGCAGTGTGTGAGAAATTTCGAGACTACCTCTTCTATGCTCCTCATTTTACTGTGTACACGGACAACAATCCTCTGACATATGAGCACCACCAAACTAAATGCCGTAGGCCACAGATGGGTTGGGGAGCTGTCTGACTTCCATTTTGAGATCCGGCACAGGCCAGGGAAAGTCAACATTGATGCCGACACCCTCTCCAGACTGCCACTAGACATGGCCGAATATATTACGGACTGCACAGAAGAACTGTCAGAGGAGACAGTCCAGGCAACATGGGATGGTAGTCATGCAGCCAAGGAAAAGGATATAGCTTATGTTGCAGTGTTGAACTTGTCCCAGAGAAGCTCAGAGTCGCACACACTTAGCCCCCAGTCAACCATCAGTCATGAAGATCTCATGAAGGCACAGAGAGAGGACACAGTAATCAATGAAGTCATCAGACTAAGGGAAAAACACACCAACCTGACAAGCCAACTCAGGAAGGGTGTCAGTGGCCCAGTAAAGAGGCTCCTCCATGAATGGGAGAGGCTTCAGCTTGAGAATGGACTGCTATACCGAAAGACACTACAGAGAAGGCAACTGGTCTTACCAGAAAAGTACAGAGCCACTGCCCTGAAACATCTCCATGATGACATGGGACACATAGGGACAGAGAGAGTCATTAACCTTGCCAGAGACAGATTTTACTGGCCCTACATGAAGAAAGAAATTGAAACGTATGTGTCCATGCATTAAGCAGAAGCCTGTGTCTCATGTCAGGGCTCCTATGGGGTCCATTACCACCACAGCACCACTTGAACTAGTATCTATTGATTATTTGCACCTAGAGCTGAGTGCTGGAGGGTTTGAGTACATCTTGGTTGTTGTTGACCACTTTACTTGGTTTGCCCAAGCCTATCCTACCCGGAATAAGTCATGAAAGACCGCAGCAGAAAAGCTGTTCGATGACTTTATTCCATGCTTTGGATACCCAAAACAACTCCATCATGACCAGGGTCACGAATTTGAAAATAATTTATTCAAGACCTTGCAGCCGCTCTCAGGAGTTGGGCAGTCTAGCACTACACCTTACCATCCTCAGTGTAACCCGTCAGAGAGGTTCAATAGGACCCTTCTACAACTACTTTGAAAACTGAAAGACAAGGAAAAACACAGATGGAACGAGCACTTGCCACAGATGGTCCATGCCTACAATTGTATGAGACACGAAACCACAGGGTACTCACGCTTCTACTTACTGTATGGTCACCATCCTCGTCTGCCTGTAGACCTCCTATTTGGACTGGGAATGGAGGAAGAAGGCACATCCCCAAGGGGATATGCAGAAAAGTGGGCAGCAAGAATGAAAGAAGCCTATAAAATTGCATCTGAAAACAGCCATCAGTCAAGTGCTAGGGGGAAACAATACTATGATCGGCATATGAAAGGAGTGACTCTGTTGCCAGGTCACCGTGTACTGGTCCGCAATCTGGGTGGGAGAGGGGGCCTGGGAAAATTGAGATCTTACTGGAAAGACACTGTGTACATAGTTAATAAAAGCAAATGAACAATGGCCCTGTGTACAGAGTGTGTCCAGAAAGAGGAGATGGTAGGACTTGTACCTTGCACCACAACCTGTTACACCTAGTAAATAACTTACCTGTTGATCTACCTTCACTGTCTGTATCTGCAAAGGAAAGAAACTTATCTGAACAATCTTCATCACCACCCAAAGAGGGACAAAGGAGAAAGAGGCAGATAAACCACAGACATCAGAATTAACTGGCTACAAACAGTGACGTAGCACTGTTAAGTCACTCTGCCGCCATCAGTGTGTGAATGTGTGTGTGAATGGGTGGATTGCAGGATCTGTAAAGCGCTTTGGTCATCCTAGATGAAAAGAAAAGCGCTATATAAGTGAACGCCATTTACCGTTTACTTATCAGAATCGGATGAAGAAGATAACCCCAGATACTGGCTTCGGATACCCATAAGGAGAGATCTCCTCAATGAACCACCAAGACTCATGCAAGGGCCAGAGAGAGATCCGGCACACTCCCTCCCTAAAGAGACATTACTTGATGGGCCAGATAATACAGCATTTAGCCCTGCGCTAGCAGATGAGGGGGAAGAGTTGGGTGGTGTGGGGTGACAAGAACAGTACAGTCTTATGCCACCACAGCTGCCTGGTAATCAGCCAGGGCAGATGCCTAGTACAGCAGCCTCACAGAAAGACTGTATCTCACCAGGTCATCACACACATGTACCACAGCCAAGCCAACCAGCTGCACAGTCATCTCAGCCAGCTGATCACATTAATGCAGCCCGGAAATCCACGCACAAGAGAAAGCCTGCTCAGACGCTACGTTATGAGTCTCTAGGTGAACCTTCTTACCAGCCCAGAGGCAGCGTTAACCTTATAAGTGCCAATGGAGTGCCACAAATGTCCACATGGGAAATACAGTCGCACCACATCCCATATCAAACACCCTACCTCAATATACCATACCAGTAGTTGCCTTATACTCTGTTTGTGTCTTTTGTTATTGTAGGAATATATAGGTATTGTATTGTATAGGTATTGTATTGTATACACACACACACACACACACAAGCATATATATATATATATATAAAATTATGGCGGTGCCCTAGGCTGGAGAAGGGTGACACCCCACCTTTGGGAGGTGGCGTCACCTGGGGTATATAAGCCAGCTGCGGGAGACATCTTGTCTCTTTGCTGTGGCACCTGGGCTCAAGTTAGTCCCTTGTGTTCCTGAGTTCATGTTCAATAAAACTACAAAACGTCACCTCGACTCCTTCCTGATTTGAGACACAACAAGTACCACTACCCAGGTTTACTGAAGAGTCGAAAGGTATTTTGTATACAAATGAGTTTTATTTGCAATGCCAGGAGTCATCTTTTCTCTGTTGGGGAGTGTGTGACACCCACTAATGTGTGGTCACAAGTGGGGTATTATAATTTTTTTTAATTAATTAATTTAATTTTCTTATGTTTTATTCTAAGGCCCACATCTACTTGCAATGTAAGGAGACCCAAGATTCTTGTTTCTGCTATTTTCCAGTTTCCAGGGGTCAGAGATGATAGTCAAATATAACTGTTTACATGGTCGTAGCCTTGGGACCTGTAACACAATGCTCCAGCTCATCAAAGTCGCATCATTAGGGGACAGCTTCTGGAGGCTGGGATACCTCAAATGGAGTGGCCTGCACTTTCTGCAGACCTGTATCCCATAGAAAACCTATGGGATCAGCTGAGTCACCATGCAGAGGCTCGTAATCCTGCACCCCACAACGTGACCGACCTGAGGGCCGCCCTTCAAGAAGAGTGGAATCCCATGCCTCAGCAGACAATAAGTCAACTTGTGAACAGCATGAGACATTGTCAAGCTGTAATTTATGCTCAAGGGCACATGGCAGGTTGTGGTATACCCACAACAGCCTGACCTGACAGCCAATGCCTGTCAGGTCTGGCATTGGCTTTCTTGCTACCGGATAACCATGATAACCAGTACTACCTGTCTCATGGGTCGAGCCGTCGGCGACTCAACTGGCATCCCCGCCCTTCCGAGGGTGTGGAGGGTGAAACGGGGCATCCTGGCAGAACTAAAAACAATATCTGCCACAGGTCTGTGGTGGACCACTACCAGTTACACAGGATGAGATTGGGCATCCTGGCAGATAAACAACACATCTATCGCATGGTCTGTGGTGGACTGTGTCAGTCGATGCATTGTGACATGCACTACACAAAGAGCAGAGATAAACCAACCTATCATCTGGTCAGTTGCTGCAACAGATACTGGAGTCAGTTTGTCTTGGCCTGTCCTTGCCACTGATAATACCTCTATCTGCCAAGAATGTGCTGCTATTCCAGCGAAAGCTAGCAGTACTCAAATACTTTGCAAGCAGTTTCATGAAATGGTCAGTCAGAAAGCAACACATACCGGCTTAGACGTTGCCTGGGTTAACAAGGTCCGCATTGATCTGTTCACACTCCGACAGGTAGCGAAAAGTAAATTAGGAGCAGGAAGAGAAAAGAAGAGGAAAACTGCAGCTTTGTGTGTAGCAGAATGGAATGTACACACTCTGTTGGACAGATCAACATCACAGCGCCCAGAAAGACAGACCACGTTTGTGGCCTTGGAAATGAACAGGTACAATGTAGACATAGCTGCACTTAGTGAAACAAGATTGCCTGGATATGACAACTTGGAAGACCATGGGTACATCTTCTTTTGGAGTGCGAAATCAGCTCAAGAAAGGACAGAAGCAGGAGTAGGCTTTGCAGTTAGAAAGGAGATAGCAGCAATTCTTGATGAGGAACCGGTGCCAATCAATGACAGGATAATGACTATGAGACTCCCACTACAGCGGAAGATGTATGCCACACTCATCAGTGTGTATGCCCCAACAATGACCAACACAGAAGAGGCGAAGGAAGAGTTCTACAGTAATTTACGTGAGATTATCAAGCGTGAACCCACTGATAACAGGCTGATACTCGTTGGAGATTTTTTTTTTTTTTTTGTAACTTAGATTTTTATTCATTTTTCATCATATATAATGCATTCAGATCACATTCTACATTTAAAAAACAAAGGGGTTAGGGTAGGGAAAAATATAAAAAAAAATAAACAAAATAAAAATAAAAAATAAAAAAAAATAAAAAATAAAAGGGGGGGGGGGACAAATGTTGGAGCATCAAGTTTTTAGTTTCCATCTCTTAATTCTTCTGGTTTTTTCAGTGTCTTTGGTTATTCTTTCAATTTCTGCCTCGTTGTTGCACTTTGTAGTGTGTCCATTTCCGCCATTTTTTCTCCCATATTCCTTCTTGCATTCTTCGTCGATATGTTAGTTTTTCCATCATACGTATGTCCTCAACAATGTCAGTCCATTGTTCTTGGTCAGGAAGAACTTCTGATCGCCATTTTTTTGTGATAGTTTTTTTACATGCAATCAACAAGATTTTAACTAGATATCTGTCCTCAGCCTGTATAACACTGTCTTTTTTAAGATCACATAAGTACATCAGGTTACAGTTCATTGGTATATTATATCCTAATATCCTCTGTATTGTCACATGCATAGATTTCCAAAATGATGATATTTTGTAGCATTTCCAAAACATATGTGAGTGGTCTGCATTTTGAGCCCCACATCCCCTCCAGCATAAAGATTGGGTATTTGTATATTTTCCTTGAATCTGTGGTGTAATGAAAAAGCGAATCAGGTTTTTCCATCCAAATTCCCTCCATGCCCTTGAATTTGTTGATGTGTGTTGTGTTTTCCATATTTCCTGCCAGCTTTCTTCTGTTATGTTTAAATTGAGCTCTTTCTCCCATTTCTCCTTTATATAGTTACTTGTATGATTGTTTGTCATAAGTTTCTGATATAGTTTTGAAATAATTCTTATTTTATTTCCTGCATATGAGCTTAAAATAAGTTGTATAATCTCGTTCACATCTGTTTGGAGGTTATGCCTAATCTTCTTCATATAGTAATCTCTCATCTGCAGATATCTGAAAAATTCCGATCTTTCTAATTTAAATTTTCTCCTGATATTTACAAAGCTCCCGAGATCTTTTTTTCCGATATTGCCCCATGCTGTGATTCCCTTGTTCACCAGATTTTTGTATCCCCTATCTTGTTTTGCCGGTTCAAACTGACTGTCAAATGCTACCCATTTCAATAGTTTTATGTCTTCCCTTATATTATATTTTTGTACTATTTTATACCACAGTTCTAAAGTAAATTTAGTGATTGGGTCTATTTGTTTGATTTGCTTATATGCATCTTTATCCCCTATTATGCTTTGTACTGGGAGTCCCTCAATTTCCTTTTCCATTTCTTTCCATTTTGCCTCATATCCCTCGTCGCACCAACATATGATATATCTTATTTGTGCTGAGTAGTAATATTCCTTTAGACTCGGTAGGCCCATGCCTCCTTTCTCTTTTGGTAATTGGAGGGTTTTATATTTCACTCTTACAAACTACACACAAACAAATTTCCCCTTCCCACACTTGTGGCAAACCCCCCAAAATCAAAAGAAAAATTCTGTCTCCCGATATAGCCATCGACCGTTCCACACCCACGGGGAACAGCCTAAGCCACTCCTTCTTCATCCTCCCAATCACCCTAACTCTACTGCTTTTAATGACGTAACATTAACTCTCCTCTGTAGTTTTCCAACTTAACTCCAAAATTTTTAACAACTTTGTACATCATAGTTTTTTTTTTGTGTTTGTTTTGTTTTTGTTTTGTTTTTTTAATATATAATACAATCTATATTTTGTAAACTTACTATTTACTTCAAGTCAGTCAGATGCCTGTGCAAATGCTTAATTATTCTACCTTATATTTTGTTCATGCTTAGCTCCCACCAGTCTCTTCTTCTTCTTTGATCTTCTTGATGAACTCCTGCGCCTCCTCTGGGGTCTTGAAGATGTGGGTTCTGCCCTCATACGTGGTCAGCAGTCTCGCAGGATAGATTACACCATGACGAATCCCAAGGTTGCGCAGCTCCTTACGTACGGGATCAAACTGCTTCCTCAATTGCTGGATTCCTGTGGCCAAATCTGGGTAGAACCGCACCTGCTGGTCCTGGTGTTTAATCTCTCCTTTAGCACGTGCAGCGTTGAAGATCTTCATCCTGTCTCTGTTGCTAAGAAACTTCATAATTAAGGTCCTCGGCGGTCCCTTATCTCTCCGTGGGCCAATACGATGTGCTTTTTCCAGAACCACTGCTGATTGCAACTCCTCGCTGCCCAGCACCTCCGGAATCCACTTTTCCAGAAAGGAACATACGTCCCGACCTTCTGATTCCTCTGGAAGACCCACCAGCCTCAAATTATTCTGTCTCGACCGAGATTCCAAATCCAAAATATTATCTTCCAGAGATTTATTTTTTTTTTCCAAAGTGCGCACCTTTAATTGAAGACGGGTGACGTCATCTTCAGCACTAGCGAGACGGAGCTCCATCTGCGCCGTTCGTTCTACACAGTCACCCAATTCCTTTCTTATTCCTTCCAACGCTGTCATAATCCCATCAAATCTAGAGGAAAAGTCCGCTCTCATTGAACTCATGGCAGCCATCAGCGCATCTGCGCCATTCCCCGCAGAAATCGTACCGCCGCCAGCCTCCTCCGCCATATATGGAGCCTTGTTTGCTGCGTCACAGACCTGAAAGTCCGTTAATTTGGACTGTTTCGGCGGCTCGCTTTTTCCTTTTCCTGGTTTTCCAGCCTTAGGCTTCGCCGACATATCCTCGCCCAAATGCTGGGATACGTTCTGTCCCAAATGAGAGAGTTATTTGCCGATTTTTTTTCTCCAGGAGCAGAGCAGAGCGAGACACGTCCGTCCTACGTGGCAGCCATAACCGGAAGTCATATTTCACTCTTGGTTTTTTACCTCCCCAAACAAATCTTGATATCATCCTGTCCCACTTTGAGAATTGGGCATCTGGAATCTCTGTTGGTATAGCCTGGAAGAGGTAAAGTAATCTAGGTTGTATGCTGATTTTGACTGTCTCAATTTTTGAATTCAGATCCATATTTAAGATTGACCATCTATCAATATCTTTTTTTATTTCTTGTTCCAACCTATCATAGTTTGCTTTATATATTTTGCTTAGGTCTTTAGGTATGTTCACTCCAAGGTATTGTATTTCTTTTTGCTTCCAGTTTAGTTTGATCTTATCAGTTATCTGGTTTAGAGGGTTATAGTGGAATGTCAGTACTTGTGTTTTTGTTATGTTTATCTTGTATCCTGATAATTTTCCAAAATTTTCTATCAAGTTCATCATTTCCATTATTGATTTATCTGGTTGTTCAAGGTAAACTATAATATCGTCTGCAAATAGCCCAATCTTGTGTTCCGCCCCCTTTATTGTTACACCTTTTAATTTCTTATTTTGTCGTATCGCTTGAGCCAATGGTTCTATGAACAGAGCAAACAAGGTGGGCGATAAGCAGCATCCCTGCCTAGTTGATCTTTGTATATTTACTTTGTCTGTTAAGCTACCGTTTATCTTGATTCTTGCCACAGGTTCTTGATATAGCGTCCTTATGCATTGTACTGATTTTTCGTTAAATCCAAAGCGCTCCAGTACACTATATAGGAATTTCCAGTTAACCCTGTCAAATGCTTTTTCTGCGTCTAAACTCATTATTACTGCGCTTTTCTTTTCTTTATGTATTTGGTTAATTATATGTATTGTTCTCCTGATATTGTCATGTGTTTGGCGTCCCTCTATGAATCCAGTTTGATCATCTTCTATCAATTCCGTCAAGAATGTCTTTATTCGTTTACATATAATTGTTGTGTATATTTTATAATCTACATTTAATAAAGAGATTGGTCTATAGTTTCCGCATTGTTCTTTATCTTTCCCTGGTTTTAAAATAACTGAAATGATTGCTTCGTTCCATGTTGGAGGTATTTTGTTGTTGTTCAGCGTCCAATTAAATGACTTTAGGAGTTGTGGCATGAGTTCTTCTATAAACAGTTTATAAAACTCAGATGGGTATCCATCACTACCTGGTGATTTACCATTTTTAAGTGACTTAATCACATCTCTGATCTCTTGTGTTGTTATTTCTGCTGTTAGTTTTTCATTTTGTTGATTTCCTATTGATGGCAAGTCCAATGTGTCTAGAAATTTTTTGATATCTTTAGTATTTGTTTCTTCAGGTTGCGAGTATAGTTCTTGGTAGAAATTATGGAAAATTTCTTCGATGTTTTCTGGGTTAACTGTGGTTTTATTTGTGGTGGGGTCTTTAATCTTGTATACATTATTCATTGTTTGTTGTTTTCTTAACCGTTTTGCCAGCAGTTTTGTGGCTTTTGGCCCCGTTTCATAATATTTTTGCTTTAGATATCTATTTTTCCTTTCAATTTCATCCATTTGTGTTTCTTTTATCTTTGTTTTTTCTTCTTTAATTTCTTGATATATTTTTGGATCATTTGTGCTTTGATGTTTACGTTCTAATTCCCTTAGTCTCTCACATCTTTGTTCATATGCTTCCAGCTTAGTCTTATTTGCTTTTCCTGTTTCAACAATTAATTTACCCCTTAACACGGCTTTTAGTGCGTCCCATAGTATTGTTGGGTCCACTTCTTCATTGTCATTCTCTTGGATATATTCGTTTATGTTTATTTTTATTCTTTCTTTCATTTTCTCATCATTTAACAGTCCTATGTTAAGTTTCCATGTTGTTTGTCGTTTTCTATTGTTTAAATATATTTCCATGTATATAGGATTATGATCTGATATTTCTGCCCCTCCAATCCAACAATTTCTCACCCTGTGTCTGTCACCTTCATTCATAAGGAAGTAATCTATTCTAGAGTGTACTTTATGGGCTGCTGAATAATGTGTATAGTCTTTTTCGAGTGGGTGTAGGTCCCTCCATATGTCTACCATACTCATTTCTGCCAGTGAGGTTCTTATGAACTTTGTTACATGTTTTTTTGTCTTCTTAACACTTGTTGTGTCAACTTCATGATCCATGACAGCATTTAAGTCTCCTCCACAAATTAGGACTCCTTCACTGTGTGTTGCTATGAGATCAAACAGATGTTGAAAAAAACCCTTGTCACTTTCTGGTGGGGCATAGATGTTCACTAATGTGATCTGCATACCATCTATTCTTCCCTTTATTATTACATACCTGCCTTCTTTATCCTGGATTTCCTGTTCACTTTCAAATTGTATTTTGTTTGAGATTAGTATCATAACCCCCCTTTTTGCTCCTCCCTTAAATGAACTGTAGTAGGAGTTCTTATAGCCAAATCTCTTTAGTTTCACATGTTCTGCCTTGCTCAAATGTGTCTCTTGCATAAATATAATTTCAGCTTTTTCCTTCTTGAATTTTCTTATTATTCTTTCCCTTTTAACAGGTGAGTTCAGACCATTCACGTTTAGTGTCATTATCTTAAGATTTTTACCCATATTCATGTTTTTCCATTTTTTTAACTTGTGCTCCTAGCCCCTTTAACAACAAAAATAACACATATTTATATAAAAACACATTAAAAAAACGCGACCTCCATACTTTGGGCCTTTCTTCTGCCCACTGGTCCCTGTTGGTGGGTGGGGGGTTTGTCTTCACAGAGTGAAGGGCCCTCCCTAGACTTCTAATTACTATCAAAGTAATAGTCATAAGTCTAGAAATGTCCAACAAATATCACTTAAACCTCTCCTAGCCGTCTGTTTCTCTTTTACCTTGTCTTCTTGGCCTTCATTTCTTCTGTGCCTTTCTTAATCTTTGTTATGATCTAGGCTTTCAGTTGAAAGCCTTGTAGCTTGTCCTGGGCCCGCTGCTCTACGTCTCTCCCCCTTCTTCCGCCGTTCACTCGTCTCCACTCCGTCTGTCGTGGTGCGTTCAGGGCCGCCGCTGCTCCAGCCGTCTCCTTCGGCACGCTCACCTCAAGGCCCCGCTCCATCATATCCCGCGCTGCCTCTTCGGCCGTGTTGTAGGTTCTTGTGCCTTCCTCCCAATGAATCCTCATTTTCGTTAGCGGCGTTTGGAATCTAATTTTTTTCTCTTTCAGCGTTTTTTTAATATTGGCATATTTCTTCCGCTGCTGCACGATTTCTGTCGGGTAGTCATGGTCAAAAAATACCTGTTTGTCGCCGATTCGTATCTTTTTTTTCCATGCTTGCGTCAGGATTCTTTCCTTTATGTCATATTTCACAAAGTTTACCACAACTGACCTGGGTGGAGAGTTTGTTTTCGGGTTCTGTGCCGGTGTTCTGTGCGCCCGTTGAATCTGCAGATCCGTTTCTCCGGGTATTTCCAGTTCTTTTTTTAAGAACTGATCCATGAATTTTGTCATCGAGTTGCCTTCAATGCCCTCCGGAATTCCAAAGATGCGCATATTGCTTCGTCGGGATCTGCTCTCCAAGTCGTTTATTTTCTCCTGCATCCTCTGCGTTTGCGTCGTCAGGGTCTGTAGTTGTTCGTTTGCCTCGCTTTTCCAATCTTCTAGTTCCGAAATTCGGGTCTGCGCTTCTGTCATACACGCCCGCTGGGAGCGCAGCTCCTCCATGTTTTCCGTTAATTTACGCTCCATTTCTCTTCGGAGGTCCATGATTTCCTCCTTAATTTCTTTTTTCAGTTCCTCCTTAAGAGCCGCTAAATCCTGTTGTAGCTGTCGCTTGAATTCTCTCAACTCTTCACCCAAACTGGCGATGCCAGCGTTCATGTTGTCGAGTCTGGCGTCCTCCATTTTCACTGCTGTGGACATCTCGTTTTTTTGGGCTTTGCGTACAGCGGTTTTTCCTGCGTTGTTGGAGAGGAATTCTTCAATTTTACCCTGTTTTTGTCCTTGTGCCCGGTTCCTTCGTGTTTTCATCCCTTAGTTTATTGATTCGTTTATGTCGAGTTGGCCATTTACCGATGATTTTTAATCCGGCTAGGGAGAGCTCTTTGTTTAAGTGTTATGTCTCTCCGCCATCTTCCCGGAAGTCTCGTTGGAGATTTTAATGTTAGAGTTGGTTCGGACACTGAGAAATGGAAAGGTGTGCTAGGCAGTCATGGAGTAGGCAAGTGCAATGCTAATGGAGAACTTCTACTTGCACTATGTTCAGAGTACAACCTTGTGATAACCAACACCCTATTTAAGCACAAGGTCACACACAAGAAGACATGGATGCACCCAAGATCCAAGCACTGGCACTTGTTAGACTATATCATAGTAAGGCAGCGAGCCATAAGGGATGTATTGGATACCAGAGCAATGAGAGGTGCAGACTGTGGCACTGATCATGTTATGCTGAGATCTAGATTAAGGATTTGCAGATGAAAACAGCACTGCAGGACGGGTATGAAACCACCACGGAAGCTAAACACCAGTGCACTGAAAGTCCAAAAGAAGCAGGAAGAACTTACACAGGAAATGGATGAAAACTTGAAAGACTGGGACAGCAACAACTCAGAGAATGACATAGAACAGAAATGGGCAACACTGAAAGATATGGTGTATCAGACTGCAAGTGATGTTTTAGGCCACCCTGAGAGGAAACATCAAGATTGGTTTGATGAGAACCACTGTTGTTGGCTTTTGTTTCAATAAAATTGTTTGAGATGAGGAAATCACCATTGCATGCTTCTACTTAAGTGCCCTACTTTCATGATACAATATCACTGTAGCGTGAACTTTTTACACTTCCATAAATTTCACCCGAAAGCCAAATATCCCTAATTTTTTGTGAGTAGTGTATATGCTGCTTGATATTACTATGGGGGACCCATGCTGTGGTATTCATCTCAGACTGGAAGGAAGGAAGAGGCAGTAAATTCCTCTGCCAGAAGAGCATGGGGATTAAGCGGCTGGGGGGACAATAGGAATTGTGATGCGAGAATGAATTGTGATGCAAGACCTCAGGCAGCAGGGGGTGTGAGGTTGTAATATAAAGGAGAGGCCCTGCAACATGAGGTCAATGTTTTCTGATTCTGAGAGATGTCAGAGAGTGAATAAAGTTTGTCTGCTGTGAATGCTTGGCCTGATTATTCCTCTCTCCACATTACCATAGAATTTGGATGAATGGTGAAACATTTCAGAAGTAAAAAATACTTGAATCCATTTGACTTGACTGAGCTTTCATACAGCATACTTACCTGCCTGGATGACTAAGAATCTTCACCAAATTAAGAAATTGAATTAATTTTGCATTCATTTTAAGTCTTAATTATTTTTTATTGTAATTGAATTATATTTCATTGTATTTTTATTTGCTTTGCTCATTGTTCTATTTTATTATCATTTTATAAGCGTTTCTTTCAAGTATTTATGTTCATGAGTTTTATTCAGATTTCATATTGTCCTTGCAATAAAGTTGTTAATGCAATAATGTGATGTTGCCTTTACGAGGCAAAATGTATCGGTATCAAAGAAAAAGTCCCATAATTGAATGGTATTGTATTGAAAGGAAAAATGCTGGTATCGCCCATCCCTAAGCACTAACCCAGTGCCGTACTAACCAACCTAGTGATATCATGGAAGTAGTCCATCATGTGCTGTAAAAAAAAAAGTTGCATTGCTGTCTCTAGTGGAGCGGCATAGTTATTACAATACCTTTTTTCGCAGCTGCATTGACAGAACTGGTGAGCTAAATTTGTGTTTATTTTGAAAACAAAGCCTTATCTCGCAATTCTGGCAAATTAAAAGTTGAGAAAATATGGCGATGCAATGATACAAGCCTTTATCCAGCTGAATCAGAAGGGGCCATGCGGGAGCCACTTGTTATATTTATTGAATGACCCTTGTAAGCTGGTGACTCGGCTAATCAATAGCGGACAGCTTCCAGGCTGACGTGAGCGTCCATGTGACATCTGCGATGTGAGAACATGAAACCTGATACACTGTAGAAATGCACTGTTATCTGCATTAGGTCAGACTCGTGTCTCAAAGTTTGGAAAAAGTAAGGTAAATTGTTAATAAGATAACTTGAGTAATTCCACAGGGAGAAATTCAGTTACCACCAGTCCAAAATCAAACATTCACAACACATTCATAACAACATAACACTTAAAGACAGAAACAAATACATAAAATAATATAACAATGAGATGCGATACCCCCCCCCCCTTACAAATACTCATTATAAAATCTAAATGCTCCAGGAACAAAGGACCTCCTCAGTCTTTCTGTGGAGCACCGAGGCATCAGCAGTCTCTCACCACAAGAACTGCGACATTCATTAAAAACTTGATAAAAAGGATGACTTTCAAGTTGCAACACAGTCTTCATTTTGGACCTCATTCTTTTCTCCATTATAACTTCAAGAGAGTCCAGAGTAAGGCCAATCATGACATAACGTTCGGCTCAGGAGACGCACACACACAGGCTCAGAGTAGTTCAAACTGTTTATTAACAACAGGGATGTTTGGGTGCGTGTCTGCGGAATGTTAATGTGTTGGTGGTGGCGTCTGCTTCGGACCCAGAGGCAGGAGACCGTTCAGCCGGCAACCCTATGGGAGAAATCAGACACAGGGTGATGAGCACACACCAACACGGGAGGAGAATAGGCGAGGGAGAGAAGCTTACTTGTTTGGGCAGATGACTGGCGCTTCAAGGATGGAAGCCCGGGAGACAGCCACCTGCAGGGCTCGGTGCAGCAGCGAGGAGAGACGAGGGACGGGATTGTCCGCCGCCGAGGAATCCACCTGTGCACAGGGGAGCAGACTGGAGAGATGAGGTAAGTGAACTTCTTACCGGAGATGAGGATGCTGAAGAGAATGTGGTAGAAGTCCATACAAGGAAATGAAGTCTACGGCTTCAGGCCGACGCTCAGGGCGAGGCGGCTTTTATCCTTCGCCGCTGACGAGTAGCAGGTGCGTGAGCAGGTGGCGCCGCTGATGAATGGCGCGGCGTGACAAATCACAGAGCCGGCCTTCTTTATCAACTTCCATCCATCCATCTTCTTCCACTTAATCCTTTTCGGGTCGTTGGGGGCTGGAGCCTATCCCAGCATCTTTGGGCGAGAGGCAGGGTACACCCTGGACAGATCACAAGTCCATCGCAGGGCCAACACAGAGAGACAGACAACCATTCACTCTCTAAGTCATACCCAAGGACAATTTAGAATCCCCAGTTTGATGCCAATTAACCCAACTTGCATGTTTTTGGCATGTGGGATCAAACCGGAGAAATCCTGGAGTAAGCCCACGCAGACACGGGGAGAACATGCAAACTCCACACAGATCACTGTTGGTCGGGGGCTGGGATCAAACCCAGGATCCCCCAGCCAAGGGTGAGTTGCTGTGCTGCTGCAGTGCTAACCACTCCGCCACCGCGCTGCCCTCTTTATCAACTTGTTGATCCTATTTTTATCCTCCACCCCAATACTCCCCTCCCCCAACAGCGCACAGCAATAAAACAAAACACTTACTATGATTCCCTGGTAGAAGACGTTGAGAAACTTCTTACTAATATTAAATGAGCTTAACTTTTTCATAAAAAAGTCTAGTCTGTGCCTTTTTAAAAACAGCTTCACTGTTTTGTTTTGTTTTTTTTTCCGTTTAGTCTATTGTCCAAATGAACACCAAGATATTTATAAGACTGGTCTATTTCAATCATCTGTCCCTTAATGATTACCAGAGAGATTTCTTCTCTTATTTTCCTAAAATCAGTTACAAGCTGTTTAGTTTTTGTGACATTTAATCTTAAAAAATTTCTGTCACACCAGCTAACGAAACCCTCAATCTCACTTTTATATTTGGAGTCATCACCTTTATTTAGGAAACCCGCCAAGGCAGTATCGTCAGAAAATTTCTGCACCAAAAGGGAATCCTGGCTACACCTATAATCAGCAGTGTACAGTGTAAAAAGAAAAGGAGACAGCACTATGCCTTGAGGGGCTCCTGTGTTCGTTAAAATAGTGTCAGACACTCTACTGCCAACCATGACAAACTGGGGCCGTAACAACAGATAATTTAGAATCCAGTCAACAGTTATATTATGCAAGTTAAAATTAAGTAATTTAGTGGCTAAAATGTGTGGTTGAATTGTATTAAAAGCACTTGAAAAGTCAAAAAACATAATTCTAACAGAACTAGCAGATATTTCAAGGTGACTGTGTGTGGTAGACTGCCAGTCTAAATTAAAACATTACTGGCACAGGCCTCTAGGGGGAACTACCTGTATTGTTCAGCACTACTACTAAGGGGACACATTAGAACAAGAGTGTAAAAACCCCGCGCTGAATCCATGTTCAGTCATTGTTGTGTGTGTTGCAGAATAAATGGCCAGAGTTAGCCAAAGAAATAACTCAAGTGTGATCATTGCTACATGGTAGGATATCACACAATTGGCGACGAGGATTTAAAAGTTATCAACGAGAAACAGAGAACATTGCAAGTGTGGCGAACTCAAGTGAATCCAGCAGTTCGAGTGCAAGTTCAGAGGAGGAAAACGAGGTTTCCCCACCACGACGAGCAATGGCGGCTGTAATCGGAACGGTAACCCCTTTTGATAACTCGACTCAGTCATGGGAAGAATATAGTGAAATGTTGGACTTTTTCTTCGAAGCTAATGATATTGAGGAGCCAGACAAACGGAAGGCTGTACTGTTGAGTGGAGTTGGTGCAACTACTTACAGCTTGTTGAGAAATTTAATAAGCCCTGCATTACCGAAAGATAAAACGTACGACCAGCTTACTGCTGAGCTTCAGAAGCACTTCAGCCCCAAACCGAGTGAAATCGTGCAACGATTCAAATTTAATTCACGCATAAGGAGGAACACTGAGTCCATAGCAGAGTATGTGGCAGAATTGAGGAAATTAGCACTGCACTGTGATTACAAAGACTCATTGGAAGAAATGTTAAGAGACAGACTTGTGTGTGGAGTGAATGATGACCGTATGCAACGGCGACTTTTATCTGAAACAAAACTCACTTTTGCAAAGGCTTTGGAATTATGCCAAGCGATGGAAACAGCATCTAAAGATGTGAGAGAAATGCAAGGGAAGCTAACAGAGGACACAGCAACGCATGTTCGTGTGCCTAAGACCCAAGTAGGTGTCCACAAAGTGTCGACTGACAAAACTCAGCGCAAATTCCCCAGTTGTTATCGCTGCAAAGGCCAGCACAATGCCGCCGAGTGCAAATTTGCCACTGAGCTGTGTCATAATTGTGGCAAGCGAGGGCACATTAAGAAAGCATGTAGAACAAAGGTGGGCAATGCACAGGTGCAGAAGGCAACAGTTAAAGGGCAAAAGAATGAAAACAAGGGCCCAGGAAAGGAACAGCGAGCGAATCAACTTAGAGGGGAGGGAGAAAGTGATACAGAAGACATGGGTTTTCACACAATTTACAACATGTCAGAGGAGCTGACCAAGGTAGCGCCCATCACGCGTACCATGAATGTTAATGGAATGAAAGTAACATTTGAAGTTGATACAGGCTGTGGAGTAACCATATTAAGTAAACAGCAATATACACAACTGTGGAAGAAAACAGACACAGCAGAATTAAATCCCTGTTCATTAAAATTAAAAACATACACAGGAGAGAAGCTAGACGTGCTAGGCATGGCACAAGTGAAGGTGCAACACAAAAACAAAGAAAAGGACTTACCTGTAGTAGTAGTTGGGAGCGAAGGACCAAATCTACTAGGGCGAAGTTGGCTACAAGAACTGGCCATGATTGATCAGTTGGTGAATAAGGTGGAATCTCAGCCCAAACTGCAGCTGGAGGAGATCCTCGAAAGACACGCTGAGGTGTTCAAAGAAGGCTTAGGACAGCTAAAAGGTGTCACTGCAAAGATTAATGTGGACAAGGAGGCCCAACCACGATTCTGCAAACCCCGACCGGTGCCCTATGCAGTCAAGCCACTGGTCGAAAGCGAGCTACAGAGGCTGCAGGATGACAAGATCATTGAGCCAGTGCAGGTTGCAGAATGGGCGGCGCCCATAGTCCCAGTGAGAAAGCCGGATGGCTCCATTAGAATATGTGGAGATTACAAACTCACTGTCAATCGAGCATCACGGGTGGATCAGTATCCAATTCCTAAAGTGGAGGACCTCTTCGCACAGCTGAATGGCGGCCGACACTTCACGAAATTAGACATGAGTCACGCTTACCAACAGGTAGTCCTGGAAGAAGAATCAAGAAAGTATGTAACCATCAATACACACAAAGGCTTATATACCTACACACGCTTACCATTTGGAGTAGCTTCCAGTCCTGCTATATTCCAGAGAACTATGGAGGGCATCCTAGGAGGAATTCCGAATGTTGCCATTTATTTGGATGACATCCTTTGTACAGGACCAAATGAACAAGAACATCTGAAAACGCTGGAGGAAGTGCTTCAACGGTTGGAGAAAAGCGGTCTGAGGTTGAAAAGAAGCAAGTGTGAGTTCATGGGAAAAGAGGTGGTGTTCCTAGGCCACAAGATTAACGCCAGTGGTCTACACCCTCTAACAGACAAAGTGGAAGCCATTGCGGAGGCGCCTGAGCCACAAAATGTTACTGAGTTAAAAGCCTACCTGGGCTTGTTGAACTATTACCATAGGTTCCTCCCAAAGCTCTCCACGCTGCTGGCACCACTACATACCTTACTTAAGAAGGAAGAAAAATGGTCATGGGGGGTCAAGCAGCAGAAGGCGTTTGAAGAGTCCAAAGCGCTACTTCAGTCCTGTAGTGTGTTAGTGCACTATGATTCAAACAAACCACTCATCCTGGCGTGTGACGCATCACCCTACGGTGTGGGAGCTGTACTCTCTCATCGTATGGAGGATGGCTCAGAGAGACCCATAGGGTTCGTCTCAAGAACTCTTAGTGCAGCTGAGAAAAACTACTCCCAGCTAGACAAGGAGGGCCTTGCAGTAGTATTTGGTGTAAAAAAGTTCCACAAATTTTGAAAAGTTTGATCGTCACTTCCTTGTGGTAATGTATCGTCACTTCCTGTTTTGCTGTCTGCCTGTGTGGTTTGCTCTCCAGCTCTCGAGCCACTAGCTATGGCTACTAGCTCTCTTTCCTCTCCTCTGGTGTGCTCTCTCTGTCAGATGTTTAGCTACACCTCTGCCTCTTTTAGTGATAACGGTAAATGTAATAAATGTTGTCTTTTTGAGGCGCTCGAGGCGAGGTTGTCTGATTTGGAATCCCGGCTCCGCTGCATTGAAACACCGTCTGCGCCAGTTAATCTCGACGGACGCCCATTAGCTGCAGCGGAGCTAGCTAGCTTAGGTCCCCCTGTCACCGGTTCCCCGGCTCTCCTCAGCAGCGAGGAGACTGGGTGGGTGACGGTGAGAAGGAAGCCTAGTCGCAAAGCCCCGGTTCACCACCAACCTGTTCACGTTTCTAATCGTTTTTCCCCGCTCAGCGACACACCCGCTGAGGAAAAAACTCTGATCATTGGCGACTCTGTAGTCAGAAACGTGAACCTAGAGACTCCAGCGGCCATAGTCACATGCATTCCTGGGGCCAGAGCAGGCGACATCGAGTCAAATTTGAAAATGCTGGCTAAAAGTAACTGTAAATATTCCACAATTGTTATTCACGCCGGCATTAATGACATCCGTCTCCGGCAGTCGGAAGTCACGAAACTTAATATAGAATCGGTGTGTGAGTTTGCAAAAACGATGTCAGCCACTGTAGTATTCTCTGGGCCCCTCCCCAATCTGACCAGTGATGACATGTTTAGTCGCTCGTCATCCTTGAACCGCTGGCTGTCTGTGTGGTGTCCTAAAAATGACGTGGGCTACATTGACAATTGGAGCTCTTTTTGGGGAAAACCTGGTCTTATGAGACGAGACAGCATTCATCCCACTTTGGATGGTGCTTCTCATTTATCTAACAATCTGGCATCTTTTTTATCCAAATTTCCAAAACCATGACTACTCAGAGTTGGGACCAGGAAGCAGAGTCACAGTCTTACACGCCTCTCTGCAGCTCCTCTTCATCCGCCACCCCTCAGCTTAGCCCCTGTCTTCCCCATCAGAGAATCGTTGTCTGCTCCCTCCAAAGTGAATAAAAATATAATGTATAAGCATCCCAAAGTGATAAAGCAAAATACTGGTAAAACTCAAATTAAACATAAAGCCTCTAAATTGAATGATTTGGCCTCTGTTCCTCCTCATAATTTAAAAATTAAATGTGGTTTATTAAATATTAGGTCTCTAACTCCCAAGTCTCTGTTAGTCCATGATCTGTTAATTGATCATGAGATTGATTTAATTTCCCTTACAGAGACTTGGTTAGGGCAAGAGGATTATGTTGGTTTAAATGAATCAACTCCCTCTGGTTATTTAAACTGTCAAAATCCCAGAAGTTCTGGTCGTGGAGGAGGAGTAGCATCAATTTACCATTCCAAATTACTAGTTAATGTAAAACAAAAAACATGTTATAATTCCTTTGAGGGCCTGGTCCTCAGTGTTGGGCACTTCAGCAATTCCAGGTTAAACCCAATTTTATTTGCCATAGTTTATCGTCCCCCATCAACCTATTCAGAATTTTTATCCGAATTTCCTGATTTCTTAGCTGATTTAGTGCTGAAATCTGATAGAATAATTATAGTAGGGGACTTTAATATACATGTGGATGTAGATAGTGACTGCCTTAATGTGGCTTTTAATTCAATATTAGACTCGATTGGGTTTTCTCAGAAAGTAGGAAATTCTACTCATTACCTCCACCATACATTGGACCTTGTTCTGACATATGGCATAGAAATAGAAAATCTTGTAGTGTCTCCTCATAACCCTGTACTGTCAGACCATTGTCTGTTAACCTTTGATTTGACTATTTCTGACTATTTGGCTCCTAAAGAAAAATATTATCACAGTAGATGCCTCTCAGATGATGCTGTTTCCAAATTTATGCAGATTGTTTCCTCTATGCCATGTGTCAACACAACGGAAATAAGCTATAGACAGCTTGCTCCTTCTGTAATTGATAATATGGTGGATAGTGTTTCAGCTTCTCTGCATCAGGCTCTAGACTTGGTGGCCCCCTTAAAAAAGAAAGTCTAATCAGAGATTTTTAACTCCTTGGTTCAACACAGAAACTCGTAGCTTAAAACAGAAGACTCGTCAATTAGAAAGAAAATGGCGCTCTACTAATTTAGATGAAATCTATTTAGCTTGGAGAAATCATCTTTTAATTTATAAAAAATCTCTTAGAAAAGCTAGAACGAGTTATTACTCTGCATTAATAGAAGAGAACAAGAATAATCCCAGGTTTCTTTTCAGTACTGTAGCCAGGTTGACAAAGAGTCAGGACTCTGTCAATCCTAGCATCCCCTTAGAGCTTACTAGTCAGGACTTTATGAACTTTTTCAATAATAAAATTTCATCCATCAGAGATAAAATCAATCAGATTCTTCCCACAGTTAACTTAAATACTGTAACTACTACAACTCCTTCTATTGATGTCTGTCTTGATGAGTTTACTCCAATCGACCTTTGTGAGTTAGACAAAATAGTTTCCTCATCCAAACCTTCAACTTGTCTTTTAGACCCTATTCCTACCAGGTTATTTAAAGAAGTCTTCCCACTTATTGGTAGCTTTATTCTTCATATAATCAATTCTTCATTAACTTTAGGCCATGTACCGCAGGCTTTTAAAACGGCTGTAATTAAACCCTTACTCAAAAAGCCAACGCTAGATCCAGGAGCTTTAGCTAACTATAGACCAATCTCTAATCTCCCTTTCATTTCAAAAATCTTAGAAAGAGTTGTTGCTTCGCAATTATTTGACCACCTGCAGGGAAATGGTTTATTTGAGGAGTTTCAATCTGGGTTTAGAATCCATCATAGCACTGAAACAGCCTTAGCGAAGGTCACTAACGACCTCCTCATTGCATCTGATAATGGACTAGTTTCTGTACTTGTCCTTTTAGATCTTAGTGCAGCTTTTGATACTATTGATCATAATATTCTACTTGATAGATTAGAACACTATGTTGGACTTAATGGAACTTCGTTGCAGTGGTTTAGATCTTATTTATCTGATAGGTTCCAGTTTGTTCATGTAAATGATGAGTTTTCTCTCAGCTCAAAGCTTAGTCATGGAGTTCCACAGGGATCTGTGCTTGGCCCTACTCTTTTTAGTTTATATATGCTTCCGTTAGGCAACATTATTAGAAAGCACTGTATACATTTTCACTGTTATGCAGATGACACACAATTATACCTGTCAATGAAGCCAGATGATACTAATCAATTAGCCAAGTTAGAAGCCTGTCTTAAGGAAATCAAAGTTTGGATGACTTGTAATTTCCTGCTATTAAATTCAGATAAGACTGAAGTCATTCTTGTTGGTCCAAAAAACCTTAGAAATTCCTTTCCAAATCAAACTTTCAGTTTGGATGCAGTTACTCTTTCTCTTAATAGCTCTGTGAGGAACCTTGGAGTTATTTTTGATCAGGATTTGTCCTTCAATTCACATATTAAATTTGTTTCTAAGACTGCCTTCTATCATTTGCGTAATATTGCCAAGATTAGGAGCATCTTGTCTCAGAGTGATGCTGAGAAGCTGATCCACGCTTTTGTTAGCTCGAGATTAGATTATTGTAATTCTTTATTATCAGGCTGTCCTAAAACATCTTTAAAAAGTCTTCAGCTGATCCAAAATGCTGCAGCAAGAGTTTTAACAGGTACTAGAAAGAGAGATCATATCTCTCCGGTTCTGGCCTCCCTTCATTGGCTTCCCATAGAGTTTAGAATTAAGTTTAAAATCCTTCTTCTTACTTACAAAGCTCTAAACAATCAGGCTCCTTTTTATTTAAAAGATCTGATACTACCGTATCATCCTAACAGAGCACTACGCTCCCAAAATGCAGGTTTACTTGTAATACCTAGAATCTCCAAAAGTACAATGGGAGGCAGAGCCTTCAGTTATCAAGCTCCTCTCCTGTGGAATCAGCTGCCAATCTGGATTCGGGAGTCAGACTCGATCTCTGTTTTTAAGAATAGGGCTAAAACCTACCTTTTTGATATAGCCTACAATTAGGGAGGGATCATGTGTTTCTGAACCCTCCCTTAGTTATGCTGCTAATAGGTTTAGTCAGCCGGGGGACCTCCAGTAATGCACTGGGCCTCACTCCTTTCCTCACTCTCTATGAAATATTTTTTTTTTGCTGGTCATTAACATTTGTTTGTTCTCTCTCATAGATTGAGTCCCCATCGTGCTGTTTGCTCTCTACATGTCTGTTCTTTTCTTCTTCTCTGTCCCCTCACCCCCCAGCCAGTCGCAGCAGATGACTGCCCCTCCCTGAGCCTGGTTCTGCTGGAGGTTTCTTCCTGTTAAAAGGGAGTTTTTCCTCTCCACCGTCGCCAAGTGCTTGCTCACAGGGGATCGCCTGATTGCTGGGGTCTTTCTTTTCTAGTGCTATGAGATGACTGTTGTTGTGAAATGGCGCTATATAAATAAAGTTGAATTGAATTGAATTGAATTGAAATACCTGTACGGGAGACAGTTCGCTATAGTGACTGACCACAAGCCACTAATTTCACTGTTCAGTGAAATGAGAGCCATACCCCAGATGACATCTCAGAGAATTCAGAGATGGGCCGTTACATTAGCAGCGTATGAGTACACCATCGTTTACAAAGCCGGACGGGACCATACGAATGCTGACGCGATGAGTAGGCTACCCTTGGATGGAGGAAGAGACAGCACGCCTGAGGAGGAGGAGAGAGTGCTATTGTTTGAAGATATCGGCGTGCCCCTGGTGAACGCACAACAAATAAAGAAGTGGACAGACAAAGACCCTGTTCTAGCAAGAGTGCGAGAATACATCTTGTGAGGATGGCCGAAGATGAACAGTCCTGAGTTCATTCCCTATGCCCGACGACAGGATGAGCTCAGCACCCAGGAAGGTTGTATCCTGTGGGGAGGACGCGTGGTTGTTCCACCACCTGGTCGGAATGCCTTACTGCAACAACTACACCAAGCACACCCTGGCATCACTCGCATGAAAGCGTTGGCGAGGAGTTACATGTGGTGGCCCAACATGGATGCAGAGGTGGAGGCGCTTGTGAAGTCATGTGCGGCATGCCAGGAGAACAGGAACAGTCCTCCAGCAGCCCCACTACATCCCTGGGAAGTTCCAGATAAACCATGGAGAAGAATTCACATTGACTACGCAGGTCCATGGATGGGAAGAATGTTCCTGATCATAGTTGACGCATACTCAAAGTGGATCGATGCATATTCTGTGAGTAGCTCTACTTCTACTGTTACCATTGAATGTCTTAGAAAGAGTTTCAGCCAACATGGCATACCTGAAATCATAGTATCAGATAACGGTACATGTTTTACGAGTGAACAGTTCCAAGAGTTTTCTGAAAAGAATGGCATACGTCACATCACGACTGCGCCATACCATCCTTCTTCTAATGGCTTAGCCGAGAGGGCCGTGCAGACGTTCAAGTCACTCATGAAAAAGATGGCAGGAGACTCTATTGAAACCCGAATGTCGCGAGCTCTGTTCAGCTATTGAATAACACCCCAATCTACAACTGGCAAGTCACCAGCTGAGCTGTTGTGTGGAAGGAAGTTGAGGTCAACATTTGACTTAATACATCCAGACTTCAGAAACAAAGTGCATGATAAACAAGAGAGACAAAAAGGTTATCATGACATGCATGCTAGAGAGAGAATACTGAGAGAAGGAGACGTGGTCTACACCCGCAACTTTGGCTCAGGACCAGCCTGGGTGCCAGGAGAAATAACAGAAAAGACAGGCCCTGTGTCATTCAAGGTGACATTAGGCCATGGACAAGTGGTGAGGCGACACATCGACCAAGTTCGTGGTAGGAGCTCCATTCCCCTGCCGATGGCACCAGAGGTGTTGTCTGACAACCATTCTGAGGAGAGCATCAACGAACCACCACTTCAGGTGATACCTGAGGTACCCGTCTCTGCAGATTCTACGGGCAGCACTGCAGCAGCCGAAACAGTGGAGCAGTCTGAGTCTTCACCTGCAGTTGGCTCACCCGCCGTGAGAAGATCTCAGCGAGCTAGGAAAGCTCCAGACTACTTGAAGGACTATACTTAGTCAGTAGTGAGTTCCCCAGCCACAGGACAAGAATGCGTCCTGGAACCTCACTGGGATGCGGTAGTCAAACCAATTCCCCAGTTAGACTGTTATGTGTGTTATACATGTGAAAAAAAAAAAGAGAAAGAAATTATGTGTATGGCACATGTGTTTAAGAAGTTAAAAAGTAACTGTGATAGTTTAGGGTTAAATGGGAGTTCCAGGATGTCTAGTAAAATTGGCTAGTGTAATTAAAAGTAGTTTAATCTAGAGGGGAGGGATGTGGTAGACTGCAAGTCTAAATTAAAACATTACTGGCACAGGCCTCTAGGGGGAACTACCTGTATTGTTCAGCACTACTACTAAGGGGACACATTAGAACAAGAGTGTAAAAACCCCGCACTGAATCCATGTTCAGTCATTGTTGTGTGTGTTGCAGAATAAATGGCCAGAGTTAGCCAAAGAAATAACTCAAGTGTGATCATTGCTACATGGTAGGATATCACACTGTGTATCATGTGAAGCATAAAAAGCAAAGCATCATCCACTCCCACCCCTTTTCTATATGCAAATTGTAAAGAGTTCTGAAAATTTTTAACTTGCTGACTCAAGTGACCCAAAACAACCTTTTCAAAACATTTCATGAAATGAGAAGTCAGAGCTATGGGTCTCAGATCTCTCAAGGTACAGTTTGCCTTATTTGTTTTGGGAATGGGGACAAGACAATATGTTTTCCATAATACTGGAATTCTAGCTAAGGAAAGCGATAAAGAAAAAAGGACATGAAGGACGGAGCACAGTTGGTCAGCACAAACTTTCAAAGTACGGAGGAGAACCCATCAGGACCAGCAGCTTTTCTGATGTTAAGATGTTCTAACTGCTGCCTGACCTCCTCCACACTGATGACAATGGGGGGTCTACAGTCAATAGAACTTGGTTGAGCAAGGATAGCACTTATGCTTTTCTGATCAATAGAGAAATCTACTTCATCAAACCTGGCAAAGAATTTATTCATTTCATTAATATTTAATGAAGAGCTAAGGGTATTTGAATTATTTACAGTCATGTGAAAAAATTAGGATACCCCATTAAATATTAATTTCCTTATTAAGAAATGTTCACATATCTGTGTCTACCTTGATTTTGTTTTTATTTGCATTTTTTTACAATTTATTTTAGCCATTTTAAGTGGGAATGAATTTGGGGGTGTCCTAATTTATTCCTTACTATTTGTTTAGAATTATATTTTACAGAAAATTTGAAAAAGTCTTTAATTCATTTTTAATTGTTTAGTTGTATTACATGAATCTCCCAGTATTTTAAACACTGATATTAAATATCCATATGTCCAAATATGTTAAAAAACACACAGGCTTATACAGGGTATCCTAATTTTTTCACATGACTGTATACCATAGCCAGTCATAGATTTCATGCCATTCCAAAGGCCCCTTGTGTTACTTCTGGACATCTGTTGCGCCACTCTTTTCTTATATTTATGCTTGGCCTTCTTTATTACATTTTTCAACTCTTTCTGAGCCATTTTAATTTGCTCCCTGTCACTGCCAAAAAAAAAAAAGCTGCTTTTTTCCGATTTATTGCAGCTTTAAGTTCACCTGCCACCCATGACTTATTATTTGGAAATATTTTTATCTTTTTATACGGAATGACAGACTCAACACAAAAATTAATATAACAAGTCATTTTGTTATTAATTGTTTTGAAGTTATTAGTTATTAATTATTTTGAAGTGTTCATTTATGAAACCTATGACTGCAGTTTGCCAGTTGTAGTTTGAAAGTGGCTTTGGTATAAGAAATTGGTCATGCTGTTGTAATAGTAGATTTTTTTGTTTTTTATCCCCCGCCAGTCAACAGGGGGTTGGACAGGGCAAAGTGGGGATTGCTTGTTGCGGCCTTATGTCCCACCTGGAACGAAGAGGATAAGTAAGGAGTAAGTAAGTCAACAGGGGCGGACTTACAGTCATGTGAAAAAATTAGGACACCCTGTATAAGTCTGTGTTTTTTTTTTAAACATATTTGGAGATATGGATATTTAATATCAATGTTAAAAATGCTGGGAGATTCATGTAATACAACTAAAGAATTAAAAATGAATTAAAGACTTTTTTTCAAATTTTCTGTAAAATGTAATTCTAAACAAATAGTGAGGAATAAATTAGGACACCCCCATCTTTTTTAGGACACTGCCACATTCATTCCCACTTAAAATGGCTAAAATGCGACTTCTGGTTATGGCGGCCACGTAGGAAGACGTGTTTCACACTGCTCTGCTTGTCAAACTAAAAATTTAACTAAAACTCTCTCAATTGGAACAAAAACCCATCCCAGCGTTTTGGCGTGGATATGGTAAATACCAAGGTTGGAAAATCAGGTAGAGGAAAAGGCGACTCGTCAAAACAATCCAAGCTAACGGACTTCCACGCTCAAGGCGAGACAGGGAAAACTCCAGAGATAATGGCGGAGTATGGAGCCAGCGGCGGAGCGGGTACTGCTGGGGAGGGGACAAGCGTAGTGCTTGCTGCCATCACTTCCATGAGAACAGAGTTTTCGTCTAAATTTGATGGGATTATAGCAGCGATAGAAGGAATGAGGAAAGAAATAAATGACTGTATGGAGCGAATGTCGCAGGCGGAGCTCCAAATATCAAGCGCTGAGGATGACATCACCAGCCTGCAAATTAAGCTGCAAACACTGGAATTAAAATGGAAACGTCTGGAAGATAACGTCCTAGACTTGGAATCCCGCTCACGACGGAATAATTTGAGGCTGGTGGGCCTCCCGGAGGGAGCGGAGGGACGGGACTCATGTTCCTTTTTGGAAAAGTGGATTCCAGAAGCGCTGAACAACGCGGACCTGCAGTCATCGGTCGTTTTAGAGAGCGCCCACCGAATCGGCCCACCGAGAGATAATAAGACACCACGAGGACGCTGATTATGAAGTTCCTCAACTACAGAGACAAGATGACAGTCACCAATGCTGCACGAGCTAAAGGGGAAATTAAATACCAGGATCAACAGGTGCGGTTCTATCCGGATTTGGCTGCAGGAATTCAACAATTAAGGAGGCAGTTCGACCCCGCCCGCAAAGAGCTGCGCAACCTTGGGATTCGTCATGGAGTGATTCATCCGGCAAGACTGCTGGTCACATATAAGGGGAGAACCCACACCTTCAAGGCTCCTCAAGAGGCGCAGGAGCTCATCAAGCAAATCCAAAAGGAGACTGGTGGGAGCTAAGCATGAACATGACAAAGGTAGAACATTTAAGTGTATGTACAGACATCTGATTGATCTGAAACATATAATAAGTCTACAAAATACAGACTTTATTTAAAAAAAAAAGCTATGATGTACAAAGTTGCTATAAAACTTTTAAGTTATGCTGAAAAAACTTACAGAAGAGAGTTAATGTTATAAGAATAGTAGTAGAGTCAGGGTGATTGACAGGAGAAAGAGAGAGTGGTTTGACTGATCCTTGCAGGTGTGGAACAGTCACTAGCTATAACGGAAGACAGAATTTTTTTGATTTTGGGGGGGGATTACCACGAATGTGGGGAAAGGGAATTTGCTTTTGTTTAGTTCGTAGAACGAATGTTCTATCATCCATGTTTTTGCTTCTCTGTATGAGCATGTTCATATTGCAAGGTAATCTCAAACTCCTTATTGATCATAGATCAAAGCGTTAATCTTAATTTAACTTCATGGAATTGCAGAGGTCTACAAAATCTAAAAAAACTTAAACAAGTTATGAATAAAATAAAAGACATAGATTCAAAAATTTTATTTTTACAAGAAACTCATCTAATAGAGGAGGATGTAAAAAGAATTAGGAGAAGATGGCAAGGTAACGTGTTCACCTCATCATTTTCATCCTGAGCCAGGGGAGTTATGACTCTCATACACAAAACAGTCCCATTTCAAGTGAAAAATGTAATTGGAGACAAATTTGGAAGATATCTAATCATCCAAGGATCTTTGTTATTAGAAAATATAAATCTGGTGAACTTATACGGCCCCAATATTGATGATCAAAACTTCTTTGTTAATTTATTCCTTACTTTATCATCACTTACAGGGCAACATATAATAGCAGGAAATTTTAATTGTACATTGAATCCCAGTATAGACAGATCAACAGGACTGGACTGTACGCACAATGGATGTAGGATGACTATTAATCATTTTATGAAAGAATTGAGATTGCTAGATATATGGAGAGAAATGAAACCACAAGTCAAAGCTTATTCTTGTTATTCTAATACCTATAAGACATTCCCATGTATTGACTATTTTTTGATCTCTACAGAATTAAGGTCCAAGATTCAAAACTGTTTCTATGATAACATTGTGATCTCTGATCATGCACCCTGCTGTCTAATATATGTAGATAAGAAATTGACAAAGGATCCAGGTAGGTGGCATTTTTAGCATAAATGGCTTCAGGATGAGGAATTTGTTAAGTACATAGAAAAACAGATAGATGAGTTCTTTGATATTAATACTACACAAACAACAGCATGTATAAAGTGGGAGGCTTTCAAAGCTTTTATTAGGGGGCATGTTATTAGTTATACAGGTTCAAAATCTAAGAAGACTCGAGAGGAGAGAGTCCAATTGGAACGTAAAATAAAAATTCTTCAAGAAAAGGTGTATGCAGGAAGTAACCCACAGTTAGAGAACGAATTACTGATTCTGAGAGCTGAATATGATAAAAAAAAAATCAGCGAATAGAGCTGCCTCGAGTCTTCTAAGATTGAAGCAAACTTTTTATGAACAAGGTGAAAAATCAGGAAAATTATTGGCATGGCAGATTAAACAATTAGAATTTAAAACACCAATTACCAGTATTATAAGTAACGGACAGGTAGTTATAGATCCTTTAGAAATTAATAGGGCCTTTAGAGATTATTATGAAAAACTATATGATACAAAAAATGAAACTGACTTAACAAAACTAAATGGGTTTTTGGGTGGATTATCTATACCGTGTATTCCAAATGAAAACAGGGAGAAACTGGAGTCTAAAATTAGTCAAGAAGTTGGGCAAGCCATTAATAATATGAAATCAGGAAAAAGAGCAGGACCAGATGGTCTTCCAGTTGACCTCTATAAAAAATTTAAGAATGAATTAATAAAACCCTTTTGGAAATGGTTTTAGAAGCATTTCAAAATGGTAATTTACCACCATACATGAATAATGCCTTAAATATACTGTTGCCAAAACCAGGTAAACCCCCTAATAAATGTGAAAACATGAGACCAATAAACCTATTAAATGCTGATCTTAAGATAATCTGTAAAATTTTAGCAAAACGACTACAAGAAATATTACCAAATATTATTAACCGAGATCAGATATGGCTTTATAATGGGAAGACAAGGCTTCCATAATGTAAGAAGACTATTTAATATTATTTATTCCAATAAAGAAGCACCGGATATAGCTCTCCTATCATTGGACGCCGAAAAGGCCTTTGATAGGGTCGAATGGCCCTATCTTTTTGAAGTCCTACAAAGGTTTGGACTTGGAAATAATTTCATAAAATGGGTCCAGATAATATACAATAATGCTACAGCAGAAATCCTAACAAACAGCAATATCTCAAAATCAATAAAAATCAATAGAGGATGTCGACAAGGCTGTCCACTTTCACCTTTACTGTTTACTATGGCAATTGAACCTTTAGCGATGGCAGTACGTTTACATCCACAAATATATGGAATTAAAGTAGGACCAACAGAACATAAAATCTCCCTGTATGCCGATGACATAATTTTGTTTATGTCGAATTTTAAAAAATCAATTCCGACCTTGTTAAATTTAATAAAGAACTTTGGGGAAATGTCAGGATATAAAATAAATAAAACAAAATCTTCAATATTAATGCTAAATGAGACCCAGAGAAATCACCCAGCTCCTGAGGTAAATCAATTCAATGTTGTAAATCAGTATTTAGGAAATAAATACTGATAGGGGAAATATTTAGGAATTAAAATTTTGCCTAAGCTAGAATCAGTCGCCAGTGCCAACTATGAAGCCTTAATGACAGATATTAATGAGTTACTTCAGAGATGGATGTCACTACCAATGTCAATGATCGAGAGAATTAATATACTTAAAAGTAATATGTTACCAAAAATACTTTATTTATTTCAATACATTCCTTTACCACCACCTTCAGATCTATTCTCAAGAATTAAAAAAAAGTTAGTGGAATTTATATGGAACAATAGGAAGGCTAGATTACGTTTGTCTTTACTATATTTACCATTTGATCATGGAGGTCTGAAATGTCCAAACTTTATGTTGTATTACTGGTCAGCACAACTGAGGTCTATGACGTATTATTTTTCATCAAATGATCTCCCTCACTGGACTGAAATGGAATCATACAATTTACCTTTACCTCTTCCCTTATTCATATACTCAGACTCGGCTAAAAAATTACAGAAACAAGTTAAATATCCAATTATAAAGCACATGATCAAAATATGGTGTGAAACCAAAAAATATTTAAAAGAACCACACTTACTGGTCTTCCGGTCTGGACACCATGGTGATTGCAGCTTAACGATGAAGCTCCCAGACCCAATCCAGTAAAATACCTTGAAAATCAGATTTAACGGATTTTTGGAAGAGTGAAAATCAAAGGACAAAGTCATCATGCCTAAAGGAAACAGAAGAAATCGACATTTACCAGGCCAGGACACGCATCGGCTGAAGAATCTGATCCGGAGGATTTCCATTCAGAAGACGAGGAGCTGAATGAAGCTAACAAAAAGGTTAGTTTGAAAATGGTATTTAATGAATTAAGACGATTTCGCCGAGAGTGTTGGGCCGAATTTCGTGAATTCAAAGAAGAATTAAACAGGACAAACAGCAGAGTGGACCAGGCCGAGAACCGAATCTTGGAAGCAGAGGAAAGAATAAAAGCGCTGGAAGATTCCGTGCTGGATCTACACAAAAGGCAGTCAAGACTAGAGGCTAAGCTAACCGACCAAGAAGGAAGACTGAGAAGAGACAACATAAGAATTCACAGTCGGAAAGAAGGAGTCGAGGATGGTTTCACCACAATAGCGGCATGCGTGGAATCCTTACTGAGAGAGAAGTTGGATATTCCCCAATCCACCGACTTGAAGATAGAAAGGGCGCACCGTACATTAGCCCCTAGGCCGGCGGCGGAAGCGCCTCCACGTTTGGTGGTGGTGAAGTTTTCCAACTCCAAAATAAAAGAAGAGGTTGTAAGACTGGCTTGGCAGAAAAAAGGATTTATGCACCAAGAGAGAAAAGTTTTCGTGGAACACCATTACGCCCCGGAGGTCCTTAAAAAGCGTCGGGAATACAACGACGCTAAAAAGGTACTACGAGAGAAAAAATTGCGCTTCCAGACGCCATTTCTGGCGAAGTTGAGGGTTTTCTACGGGGAAGAGACATGTCTCTATAACTTGGCGGAAGAAGCAACCGAAGATATGGCGAGAAGAGGACTCCCGGTAACGGTGTTTAAACCCGCAGCAGACCCGATTGAAAGAATCAAGGCTCAAACGTGGTCCACACAGAGACCCTCAAAACCCACGGGCCAGCAGCGGGAAACCCAGCGTCAGAGCTACAAGGAAAAACTGGCCGTTTACAGGAGGGAATAACGTTTTTTTTTTAGTCAGTCTGCACATCCAACCCCCCTCCTACAAGGTAACAAACATTAAAGGAGATGCAGAATCAGCATGTGGTAAAACATTTCATGGAACAGTCATAATATCAGAAACAAATAAGTCTTAAAAAAAAACAACTTGTTAAAATAGAAATGTGACAATGATCCACATGTTCTCCCCACACTAACAAATACTGTATTAACGTGAATGTTAGCTGTGATGGTGGTGGGAGGGTGCACACAATTTCATAAGGTATAGGCATAAAAAAAAAAATCATTACAAGTTCGGATTGGGATCTGAAATTCACGTTAAAAACATGGGACAACTTACAGGGGTAAGAGAGGGCCCTCAACATGTAACAGAGTTTGAGGAATTTCCCTCAGAGCCTACACTCCATCAAGGCTCTTCTAAGGTCACTAAAAAGACCTCAGCTCAGGAAGTTCTTTTGTCAGTTTTTTGTTTTAAAGTTTTTTACACTATGTTCTTAATGTTTTTTATGTTCTTAATGTTCTTTCAGTTTCTGAGTAGCATAAAAAAGGGCCACCACACTGTTATACTAAATAAGACAACACAATGGAGAAACAGGGTGTAACCAAAATAATCTCATATAATGTAAAAGGGATCCTGAATCCAGTTAAAAGATCCAAGATTCTAGGCAAAATGAAAAAAGACAAAGCAGGAATAATATTTTTACAAGAAACCCACCTAACAGACGTGGAGCACACTAAACTCAATAGACAAGGGTTTAATATGATCTCTTCATCTTCATATAAGTCAGGGAGGAGGAGGGGAGTAGCGACATTGATCTCAACCAAAATTACATATGAAAAAAAGCCAGAACACAAAGATAAAGAAGGGAGATACAGTTTGGTAATTGGGCGGCTAGAGGGAGAAGATATCACCCTGCTGAATGTATATGCACCTCCAGGGGCTAACTGGAAATTTTATAAAAATGTATTTGACCTAATGATAACTAAAGCCCAAGGTTTAGTGATATGTGGTGGAGACTTCAATCTAAGACTGAATCCATACTGGGATGCATCAGGTAATTCTCCACATCAAAATAACACTCAAAGTAGAAAAACTCGGATGCTACTAAAAGAAATGGGAATCTGTGATGTGTGGAGGGAATTCAACCCCACTGTAAAAGATTACTCAGCGCCACATTCATCATACTCAAGGACTGACTATTTTTTTATGGTTAATAGAGACACTGGAAGAGTAAAAACATGTAAAATAGGACTGATGGATCTTTCCGACCACAATCCGATCTATATGGACTTAAGTACCCAAAAATTCACAAATAATACATTTTCTTGGAGGTTAAATTCAAATGTCCTGAAAGGACCACTGAAAGATGAATTGGAATCAGATATTCTCAGATATTTGGAAGAAAATGATAATGGAGAAGTATCCCCTTTAATACTGTGGGATGCATGCAAAGCTGTAATAAGGGGAAAGATTATCGCAAAACTGGCAATCCAAAAGAAAATGAGACAAGAAAAACTAACCACATTAGAGTCAGAACTTAAGAACCTAGAAAAAGAGCACAAAGACAACACTCATTCTAATGACTCGCTCAAAATTAAGGAAATTAAAAAACAAATAAATGAGATCTACACAATAGAAATCCAGAAGAAACTTACATTTCTGAAACAAAAATACTATGAAGCAGGCAGCAAATCGGCAAAATTACTAGCCTATAAATTGAGGAAACAACAAACGGAAAGAGCAATCTACAAAATCAGAGACCCAGTATCAAAGGAAATAAAATTCAGAATTCAGGATATTCTTAAAAGCTTCGAGAACTACTATAAGAACTTGTACTCCCTCAAAAAACATAAAAACTCATCCGAAGCATTCCTAAACACGTTAAACCTTCCCCAACTTACTGAGTCTCAAAATAAAACACTACTATCAGAAATACAACCTAAAGAATTAGAAAAAGCAATTATGAAACTTAAAGCTAACAAATCCCCAGGAGCAGATGGCTATACAGCAGAGTGGTACAAAACCTTTAAACAGCAACTATCTCCTCTCCTCCTGAAAACATTTAACTATGTCCTCCACACAGGGGAAATCCCCCCCTCCTGGAGAGAAGGGGTCATTGCAGTCATACCTAAACCTGAAAGGGATAAACTAGACTGCTCCAACTACAGACCAATCAGTGTGTTAAATCAGGACTATAAGCTTTTTACCACTATCCTTGCCAAAAGGTTGGAAAATATACTGACAGACTTAATTCATTTAGACCAAACAGGTTTTATAAGACAAAGACAGACACAAGACAACATTAGACGCACTTTACACATAATTCATCATATAACTAACTAACTAACTAACCTGCACTTATATAGCGCTTTTCTAGTCACAAAGACCACTCAAAGCGCTTTCATTAATACTAACCCTCTATTCTAAGGGCCTATAGGAAACAAATATCTAGGGACAATTTAGAACAGCCAATTAACCTAACATGCATGTTTTTGGCATGTGGGAGGAAACCGGAGAAATCCCGGAGTAAACCCACGCAACACGGGGAGAACATGCAAACTCCGCACAGATCACTGTTGGTCGGGGGCTGGGATCGAACCCACGATCCCACGATCCCCACAATCCTCCGGCCAAGGGTAAACTGTGCTGCCGCAGTGCTAACCACTGCGCCACCGTGCAGCATTAAAAAAATATAACTTAAATGCAGTCATATTGGGATTAGATGCTAAAAAAGCATTCGATTCGGTTGACTGGTCTTTCTTATATAGAATCTTATCCAGTTTCAATTTTCATAACAACTTCATTAGAACTATCCAGGCATTATATAAAAAACCAACAGCTAAAATAAGGATTAACGGTAATTTATCATCATCTTTTGAGCTGGAAAGAGGATGTCGTCAGGGCTGCTCCTTGTCTCCACTGCTCTTTGCAATCTTCATAGAACCTCTGAGCCAATGGATAAGACAGAATCAAAAAATTCAAGGTATTACACTTGGTCAGAAGGAACATAAAATAGCACTCTTTGCTGATGACATTTTAATATACCTGGGGCAGCCGGACACCTCTTTTCCAGAACTAATCTCAGTTTTTTCAGAGTACGGAGATTTATCGGGGTACGAACTAAACATGCATAAAACCCAAGTTTTAACATTCAACTATGACCCAAATCAACATTTACTAAGCAAACTCAAAACTAACTGGGAGATGGAAACTATGAAATATCTGGGGGTCAATATCCCAAAACAACTCAACAAAATTATAACACTAAACTATGATCCACTGATGGCAAAAATAAAATCTGATCTAGCAAGATGGAATATGATACCATTCTTGGGTACTGCACAAAGAATTGAAGCAGTCAAAATGAATATACTTCCACGTCTTCTATACCTTTTCCAAACAATACCGGTAGAACCTCCCAAAAAAACATGGCAGGAACTGGACAGAAGGATCTCAAGATTCATATGGCAGGGCAAGAGACCTAGAATCAGATATAGAACCCTACAGCTAAACAAAGACAAAGGTGGGCTTGTGCTGCCAAATATCAGGGACTATTTTAAAGCCGCACAAATTAAAACTTTAGTAGAGATATGTAACCCAGTCTACACTGCACAATGGAAGGAGATGGAATGCCAAATAACAAGTGACATCCCCCTACAGGCAATAATAGGGAACAATGCCTTACCAAAACTTTTGAATAACACTAACCCGTGGATAGAGACCCCGCTAAAAATTTGGTTTAAGATAGTCAGAGAGAATCAAACTAAAGAGCCCTATCGATTTCTGCAATGGATTGCCTATGATCAAGACTTTACTCCTAATAAAACAGACACTAGATTTAAAAAGTGGAAAGAGAACAGACTGATAAAATATTACGATTTTTTTAATGGGCAAATTTTAAGAAGTTTTGAAGATTTGAAAAAACAAGGTCTAATAAAGCAAGACCTTTACAGGTTCTTTCAGCTTAGACACCACATAAACAATATACTTAAAAAGGAGGATTTGGAAAGGGCCCAGTCAGGTGTTCTGAAGGTCTTCTTAATGACATATAAAGGGATCCCAGGGATCAGATACATCTCTAAAATATACCAAGGTCTTCAAGACTTAAAAGGAGACAACACATCATATATAAGATAAGATAAGATAAGATAAGATAAGCCTTTATTAGTCCCACAACGGGGAAATTCCAGGATTGCAACAGCACAGGGATAGCAACACTCAGAGCAACAATCAGAAGGCAAGAAAAAAAAACAAGCAAGCAAGAGCAGCTAATATACATATGTACATATTACTATAAAATATATATATACACACACACACACACACACAGACACACAGTGCAGAGCATTGTAGCTGGATGGAATAAATATATGAATATATGAACACACAGTGCAGAGCATTGTAGCTAGATGGAATAAATATGTAAATATATAAACACCCACAGTACGGAGCATTGCAGCTAGGTGGAATAAATAGATATCAGATATATATATATATAAAAGAGATATCAGATATATATATATATATATATATATATATACTGTATATATATATATATATATATATATAAAAGAGAGATGGGAAAAAGAGGGGAATTTCACTTTACAATTGGAAATATGGGAAAAGCTAAATAAATAGCAATGGAAAAGTACCTCTTCCCTGCAGTGGAGAGAATTTGGATGGAAAAATTTGGTAAGATTTTTCAGAACACCTGCACAAAACAAATTTACTCATAAGGGGTTGAATTGTTGGCGCTTGTGTGGTGAAGAGACTGCAAATCATTTTCATGTGTTTTGGTCATGCCCAGTTATCCACTAATATTGGACCAATGTACAGACAATATTGGGGAAAATATTCAAAATAACAGTTTCCTTTTCTTTTGTAACTTTGTATTTGGGTTTACTACCGGATTCACTGGAAAGACGAGGAGAAAAATACTTATTCACTGTTTTAATATTGGCAAGTAAAAAAGCCCTAACTAAAAAATGGATGTTGAAGGACTGTCTTACACCTGAAGATTGGATTAACGTGATTCAGGACATTTACTTGATGGAAAAGTTGACATTCGCATTGAGACAGGACATGGATGGGTTCTTGAACTTTTGGCAACCCTGGATCGCATATGTGTCTTCCATTAGATCTAATCTTTGACAAATACTATTTCAATAATGGCACCGCTCTTTGTTCTAATGCTACTCAGATGCTCTTTTATTTTTATTTATTTATTTATTTGTTTGTCTGTTTTTTTCTGTTCTCTTTAATTTCACTTTTTCTTTCACTTAAAAAAAAAGGGGTGTTGTAATAATTATTCTTCCAATGTTGTCAAATAACAAAAAATAAGGGAACATGTGATGAAAATGTAAACAATGCAATGCTGTAATGATGTGTATACCCTTTACAAAAACTTAAATAAAAAAAAAAAGAACCACACTTACTGTCACAATTTAGCCCAATATGGGGTAATCAATATTTTACACCAGGGAGAGCGGATGCTGTATTTAAAGTATGGAATTTAAAAGGAATTCAAAAGATTTAAGACTTATATTTGTCACGTTCAGATAACATAATGTCTTTTGAAGAACTGAGGATTAAATTCAATCTTAATAGAACACATTTTTTTAAATATCTTCAGCTTAGAAATTTTATTCGATCAAATCAAAATAAAGCTCTCACCCGACCTACTTATTCATCCTTGGAAAAAATTTTGACAAAA
The DNA here is from genome assembly GCA_020510985.1 of Pholidichthys leucotaenia. Taxonomy (NCBI): domain Eukaryota; kingdom Metazoa; phylum Chordata; class Actinopteri; order Cichliformes; family Pholidichthyidae; genus Pholidichthys; species Pholidichthys leucotaenia. Next base: position 138,278,925 of record CM035849.1, on the reverse strand, counting down.
GATAGTAAGAGAAAGGGTATTATTTCAGAGTTTTATAACTCATTGACACTATTCTCAAGTGAAAACTCGCAGAAAAGACTGTATTATTGGAAAGAAGACCTGCAAATTGAAATTTCAGAGGAACAATGGGAAATGGCTTGTGCAGAAGCTCAAACCAAATCAATAAATGTACGTCTTAAACTGATACATTTTAAATGGTTAATACGGATGTATGTTACACCAGTGGAGTTAAATAGATATAACAAAAACATACCAGATACATGCACAAAATGTATGGAAAGTAAAGGAACCCTATTTCACTGTTTATCGGAATGTAGTAAAATCAGAATGTTTTGGGAAGAGGTGAGGGTAACAATTGAAAAAATAATTTCAAAACAATTCACATTGAACCCTAAACTGTTTTTGTTGGGTCTGTATCCAGAAAAACACAACTTTAATAAGAGTGAAAGAGCATTCATAGACCTCGGTTTGCTTAATGCCAAAAAATGTATTGCACTACTGTGGAAAAAGACTCATAGACCAGATGTGACTCAGTGGTTAAGACAGATGTTAACAAACCTTCCACTAGAAAGAATAACATATATACTGAAATTAAAGGAAAATGTGTTTGAGAATATATGGAGACCTTTCATTGATTATGTAAAGAAATTAAACATAACTTCTGAAGAAGAAGGTGAATGATATGTGTGGACCTTGCAAATTCCAAACTGGTGAATGTATATTATGTATACTTATGTAATAGATTACCTAGACTAAACAGAAGAGCATTGTTGTTGACTTGCTTGTGTTAATGGTTGTTGTTGTTGTTTTTAGTACATTTTTGTTGTTGTTGTTAGTGTTTTTTTTTAAATTTTTAAATTACTTTAGTGTTAGTGTTTGACTGTTTGTGCCATGTTTGTAAAAAAAGGTTCAATAAAAAATATTGTGGAAAAAAAATGGCTAAAATAAATGTGAAAAAAATACAAATAAAAAACCAAAACAAGGTTAGACATAGATATGTGAATATTTCTTAATAAAGAACTGTGTGGAAGAAGAAAGCAGACGAGGCAGCGAGCTGAACAACACATGAACTTTATTCTTCTTCCATCATCAAGTACAGGAAACACTCTGACTGGGTCTCTCTGCGCCTCCTTTTTTATAAACTTTATCCCTGCAGCATGAGACCCAGGGAGTCCAAACACAACACTTTCAGCACAAAGACATGCGTGGCTCATTAACATAATAACCACCTCTCTTCCTCTCTCAACTCCTGTGTCTCCCTACTCCCTGGGGGGCAGATAGTCCTTTCCAATGCACCTGAGACCCCCAGAGCCACTTCTTCCTTCAGTCCTTTTGTTCCATCTTCCCCCGGCTCCGGACTCTGGGTGGAGAATCACCACACAATGCCACCACACAGCCTCCCCCAAACACCCAGAAAGGGCACTAACCTCCTCATACTTTGGGCTTGAGCCTGCGCCTATAGTTGCTGTAGCGGGGAGTCGCTGGTCTGGTCGAAACACCCTGCTGAGGAGGTGTGCAGGTGGGCACATTAGCCCGTGGAGGGAAAAAGGGTGGGGGAAAAAACATGTCAGTTTCGCGAGCACAGTTCTCTACCACAGGAACACCAACTTGCGGAGCCACCAAAGGTGGGCATCTGTGCCGGGGAGCTTGGGCCAATGCCACCTGCTCATCTGCCAACACAAAAGTGGGCTTCAGCCTGTCGATGCAGACGGTCTTCCTAAGCCCCCCCCCCCCCCCCCCAAGTCTAGCACAAAATGCTTTGCCCCAGTCTCCAGCATCCTGAACGGTCCATTGTATGGTGGGTGCAGCCGGGTCCAGTGTGCATCGTGCCTGACAAAAAAAAAAACTGGCGTTCTGTAAGCTTTTCAGGATGAAGGTCCGGGGAAAACAATGATGGGATGGGCCCAGCACATTATCATCCTCCGTACTGTGCAAAAATTGCGCAGGCGAATCAGCCCCAGGAGCGGGGTTTTCCAGTAAAAATTCCCTAGGGATCCGCAGTGGCTGAGAAAAAACGAGTTCTGCCGGGTAAGCTGCCAAATCCTCCTTAGGCGCGGAGCACAACCCTAAAAGAACCCAGGGCAGGCAGTCGACCCAATTTGCATCCATGAGCGAAGCGCTGTGTGCCGCCTTAAGCGACCTATGAAAACGTTAGCATAACCCGTAAGCCTGGGGGTTGTACACGGTAGTGCAGTGGATTTTGACCCCCAGGCTCTGGGCCATTGCGGACCAGAGTTCTGACACGAACTGCGAACCCCTGTCGGAAGTGATTTCCGATGGAGATCCGAACCGTGCAACTCAAGCCGACAAAAAAGTGCAAGCCACTTCCGCGGATGTGGTGGAAGCCAGCGGGACCACTTCAGGCCAATGCGTGATGCGGTCCACGATTATCAAAAGGTGCGTGAAACCTTGTGATGGCGGGAGGGGTCCAACCAAATCCACATGGATGTGGTCGAACCTCCTGGCCGGGATTTGGAACAGCTCAAGGGGGGCTCTGGTGTGCTTGTGCACTTTGGCCCACTGGCACGCGACACACGCTGCAGCCCACTCTTTCACATCCTTTTGCAAGCGCAGCCAGACAAATTTCGCTTCCACCAGTTTAACCGAGGCGTGCACGCTGGGATGCAAAAGGGAGTGGACTGACTCAAAAATGCGGCAGTGCCAAGAGCTCGGAACAACCGGGCGCGGGCGACTGGTGGAGATGTTGCAGAGCAAGGGAGGGCACCCTTCCTGCACCACCCTGCTCTCCAGTTTTAACCCAGTGAGCGCAGACTGGAGCGCGCAAATGTCCATGTCCCCGGTTTGTTGTGCAGCCATAGCAAGGAAATCTATTCCCATGTAGACCGGGGAGACTAATGCGTGTGACAGGCAATCGGCCACAACGTTGAGCTTACCAGCAACGTGTTAAATGTCGGTCGTGAACTCCGAGATCACGGCCAAATGCTGTTGCTGCTGGGCTGACCATGGTTCCGAGACCTTGGACATCGTGCACGTTAGCAGTTTATGATCCATGAACGCAGTCAACTCGAGCCCTTCTAGCCAAAACTGGAAATGGTGCATCGCCAGGTGGAGGGCCAACAATTCTCTGTCGAATGTACTGTATTTGTGTTCGTTGTCACGCATAGTACGACTGAAAAATGTGAGCGGCTACCATGAACTGGAGACGTACTGCTCCACCACTGCCCCTATGGCAACGTCAGATCCGTCCGTGGTGACGAAAGATATTGACTATTTATATACTGATGATGCACTGCAGGACTGCTTCGAGATGACAGAATGGAGCGTACTCTGTGAGCCACATGGAGTGGACATAGACAATATGACCAAATGCATCACAGAATACATTAGATTCTGTGAAGACAAGACCATGCCAGCTCAGACTGTACACTCCTTCTCCAACAACAGACCATGGGTCACCAGTGACCTGAAAGCACTTCTGAACAAAAAGAAGAGAGCTTTTAGGGCTGGAGACAAGGAGAAGCTGAGGGGAGTGCAGCATGAGCTGAGAGAGATGCTGAGGAGGTACAAAGACAATTATAGGAGGAAGTTGGAAGAGAAACTCAGGCAAAATAACACTAAAGATGTGTGGGAGGGAATGAAACAAATACTAACTGGGTACAAGGGGAGAGTCAGGCAGCCATCTGGGAGCCAGGAGAGAGCTGAGGAACTGAATCTGTTTTTTAATAGGTTCAACTCACAGTCTGTCACCCGAGCAACACAACCAGACCCCCCCACACCCCTCCCTACCCACGCTCCCGTGCAGAACCTCTCTCCATCTCCCTCCTCCTCCTCCTCAGGGGGCACCAGGACCCCCCCTCACTTCACGGTGACTACAGATCAGGTGGAGAAACAGCTGAAGAGACTCCGTCAGTGGAAGGCTTCGGGCCCGGATGGCATCTCCGCTAGGATCCTGAGGACCTGTGCCAACCAACTAGCTCCAGTACTGACACACCTGTACAACCTGAGCCTGAGTCTGGAGAGAGTACCGGTGCTGTGGAAGACATTCTGCCTGGTTCCTGTCCCCAAGAAGTCATCTCCATCGGATCTGAATGACTATCGACCAGTTGCCCTCACATCTCATGTGATGAAGGTCCTGGAGAGACTGGTCTTAGCCCACCTGAGGCCGCAGGTGGAGACATGGCTGGACCCTCTGCAGTTTGCATATCAGCCCCATTTAGGAGTTGAAGATGCTGTCATCTACCTGCTGCAACGAGCCCATCAGCACCTGGATGGTGGAGGAGATATTGTGAGAATCACTTTTTTTGATTTCTCCAGTGCCTTTAACACCATCCAGCCACTGCTGCTGGGTGAGAAGCTGCGGGGGATAGGGGTTGACAGCTCTGTGATCTCCTGGATTACCGACTACCTGACAGGCAGACCACAGTTTGTCAGGCTGGGCAGTGTCTTGTCTGGAGTGGTGGCTAGTGATACGGGAGCGCCACAGGGGACTGTGCTCTCTCCTTTTCTTTTTACCTTATACACCATGGACTTTCAGTATAACACTGAGTCATGTCACCTGCAAAAATTCTCTGATGACTCAGCTGTTGTGGGGTGTATAAGAGGAGGAGAGGAGGGGGAGTACAGGGCACTGCTAGACAGATTTGTGGAGTGGACGGAGCAGAATCACCTGAGGTTGAATGTCAGCAAGACCAGGGAGATGGTGATTGACTTCAGGAAGAGGATGGCTCCTTCTCAGCCACTGCAGATTAGGGGGGAGGATGTGGGAGTTGTTGAAGACTACAAATATCTGGGTGTCAGGATCAGTAGCGGGTTGGACTGGAGATCCAACGCCGATGCTGCGCACAAGAAGGGGATGAGCAGACTCTATTTCCTGAGAAAACTGAGATCCTTCAACGTGTGCAGCAGGATGCTGGAGCTTTTCTACCAGACTGTTGTCGCCAGCGCCATCTTTTTTGCTGCTGTCTGTTGGGGTAGCAGTATCAGGGCCAGAGATACCAACAGACTTGACAAGATTATCAAGAGGGCTGGCTCTGTAATTGGTCTCAGACCGGAGACCTTTGAGACAGTGGTGGAGAGGAGAACACTAAATAAACTGCGATCCATCATGAACAATCCTGATCACCCCCTCCACCACACACTAGGTAGGCAGCGAAGCACTTTCTCCAGTAGACTACTACAGCTTCATTGTCGAACGGCCAGGTACAGGAAATCTTTCCTGCCGCATGCAATTTCACTGTACAATAACTCACTATGATGTTGTATTCTGGTCATAGCTATGCTGCCACACTGCACCTTACAGACTAAGTGGTACCTCACATTTCACTCTGCTCCTGATAGTCCTTCTTTGTGCAATGGGATGATTCATGTGTTTATACGGGTCATCATCATATATTAAGCTATGATGTATATACTGTAGGTTCTATAGTCGTATTAGTTTCTTTTTTACTTTCCATGGGTAATCCCTTTGTCTGTCATGTGTGTTTCTGTTGTTTGGCTGTCAACTGTCATGCTGCTGTTACACTGTAATTTCCCAGTAAATTAATAAAGTACATCAATAAAGTACATCTATCTATCTATCTATCTATCTATCTATCTATCTATCTATCTATCTATCTATCTATCTATCTATCTATCTATCTATTTGCACTGACGGGGCAGGGTGGGCTAGCAAAGTGGCATCAGTGAGCGCTGGTTTGGCATTTACGAAAGCCTGGACTCGCTCGGGGGTCCAGTCAATGTTTTCCGCGGGCTTCTTTTTCTTAAGCGCAGTGTACAACTGCTGCAGCAGCTGGGATGCCCGGGGGAGGAAACAGTTATAAAAGTTGACCATTCCCAAAAATTCCTGTAGGGCCCTCACCGTCTGCAGACGCGGAAAATCCGACACAGTGCACAACTTATCAGGTAATGAGATCACGCCTTCCGGCGAAATACAGTGACCCCAAAAATCAATCACAGGCACACCAAACTGGCACTTTGCCAGGTTAACTATAAGTCAGTGTGCTTCCAACCTCTGGAAAACCATTTTGAGATGGGCGAGGTGCTCCTCCTTGGACATGCTAGCCACTAGAATGCCGTATAAGTAGACAAAAATGAAAGATAGGTCATGGCACACCGCATTCATCATTCTCTGAAAGGTTTGCACAGCACCCTTTAACCCAAATGGCATGCATAAAAACTCGAAAAGGCCAAAAGGAGTTATTACCGCTGTTTTGGGAACATCCTCAGCGTGCACCGGGACCTGGTGATAACCGTGGACCAGATCCACTTTTGAAAAAATACGCGTCCCGGCCAGGTGCAAGGAAAAATCCTGGATGTGCGGGATGGGATACGATCATGTTCCATGGCGTTGTTCAAGCCCCAGAAATCGCCGCACGGTCACCATGACCCGTCAGCCTTAGGCACCATGTGTAGCGGGTATGCCCACAGGCCCACCTGACGATGCCCAACTGCTCCAAGTTGGCAAACTCCTCGCATGCGCTGGCCAGTTTAGCCGCGTCCAGGTGCTGAGGTCGCGCGAACACCGATGGGCCTTTTATAGTTATAAAATGTTCGACCCCATGTTTGGTTACTGTAGCCAAAAAACTGGGAACTGTGCAAGTAAATGCTAGTACTTACCCCCTGGAGCTATGTTAGCCAGTGTTGTTGACCCAGCTCCCCAAGCTATGCAGGGCAGGGAGGTGAAAGAGACAGTGTCTACTAAATGTCTGTTGGCAACATCGACTAATAACAAATAAACACATAAAAAAACTGCACCTAAAATGGGGGCAGAACATGCAGCTACCACAAAGTCCCACTGGAAATTGCATCCGTGCAAGCATATTGTCAGCTTCTGTTCGCCAAACATCCTGATGGTGGATCCGTTGGCAGCTGTGAGCTCGGGACCGCTGCCTCTTACCAACCTGTCTGCACTGACCGGCAGGATGAGGCTCTTCTGGGAGCCGCAGTCCACCAAAAACCGTCTCCCCGAACGTGTCCATGATATAAAGCAGCTTGTTCCTGTCGCCAGCGGTTGCAGCTGCTATTGACAGCTGGCCATACCATTTTCCTGACTTCTTGAATTGGCATGGCTGCAGGCAATGTTGGGTATTCAAGCCGAAACAGCGATGATAGAAACACATCGCCCCATTCCTGCGTCTCTTGGTGTCCATCCCAGCTACCACCAACAGCTCCTTGACCTCGCTGGAGTCCCTCATGGATGACGGTGCTGCTGCCTGCCCGCTGAGAGGTCTGGTTGCCAAAATGATGCAGTCCGCTTCCTGAGCCAGGGTGTGGTAGTGTTTGGTAACCAGCCGTGGCAAGTTGGCCAGGATTGCCCTCGCTGTAGCAGGTAGGTTCCTGAGGAACAAGTGGGCGAAAAGGAAAGATTTGTCGTTCTTCCCCCTCAGCACCAACATGCTCTCCATGAGCTCCACAGATGATCTGTCACCTAACTCTGAATGCATTAGGAGTCTCTCTGCCCTCTCACTGTCAGATAGGGTATAGCGCTAGAGGAGCATCTGCTTGAGCGCCTCATATTTCCCTTTGGCCGGCGACTCCTGGAGCAGGCTCATCACCTGTTGCATGGTGCATGCATCCAGCACAGCGATCACATAGTAATATTTTGTGTCGTCCATTGCAAACGGAGTGCGAACTGGGCTTCTGTATGCAAGAACCACGTGGTTGGGTTGTGAAGCCAGAAGTCTGGGAGCTTGAGTCTCCGGGGCGGTGCACAGCTTACTCTCCCTGGCACGTCTTGGGGTCACCAATGTGGAAGAAGAAAGCAGACGAAGCAGCGAGTTGGACAACACATGAACTTTATTCTTCTGCCAACATCAAGTATAGGAAATACTCTGACTGGGTCTCTCTGTGCCTCCTAACCTTTATTCCTGCAGCATGAGACCCAGGGAGTCCAAACACAATACTTTCAGCACAAAGACATGCATGGCACATTAACATACTAACCACCTCTCTTCCTCTCTTGACTCATGAGTCTCCCTACTCCCCGGGGGGCGGACAGTCCTTTCCAATGCATCTAGACCCCCCGGACCCACTTCCTCCTTCAGTCCTTTTGTTCCATATTCCCCCGGCTCCCGACTCTGGGTGGAGAACCCCTACACAGTGCCACCACAACTGAATATTTAATGGGGTGTCTTAATTTTTTCACATGACTGTAGGCCATTTGGGGCCCAAGGCAAAGTAAAAAAAATGGGGCTCTTGTGGAAATGTGAAAATGACGAGGCAGAGTTTATCTCACAAGTCAGGTTTATTCACATCTTCCAACATCAGCAAAGCAGAAAGAGGAAAAACACAGAAGCATTCGTCCTTTATATACCAGGACTCTCCCAGTTCACAGTCACATTGCATTTCAATCACAAGTAACAATGCATCTACTCTTTGATCCTATAACCTCCTTTTCAAAGTCTTCGGCCACCCGGAAATCCCCCAAGGCCATCTCTTGCATACCAAAGGCTAAACTTTCACATCCTCCTGTTATCTCCAAGGAGACTCAGTTCTTTGTTCTAATCTGAGATGTGAGGCCTAAAGCGATACATATGTGTCCCACATGACCCCCCCCAAACATCTAAGATGGAACAACAGAATAACAATCTGCATGTCATGATAAAATCATTACACATCAACCCACGTGCTGCTTGGGCCTCAGCCTCCTCCCGTATCTGCTGTAAGTGGGCTTCACCACTTCTGCGGTGCCATCATGCTGAGGGGCTGCTGTCTGGGGGTGAAAACTGTTTGTCAGTCCCTGTAGGTGATCTGGGGAATTTCCCCGAGGGGGTCTGCCGCGCCGAGGAGCCCTGGCCAACAGCACATCCTCGTCCGCCACAACAAAGGCGGGTTTGAGCCTGTTAATGCCAATCTTTTCCTTCCTGCCCCCCAAATCTAGCAAAAAATGCTTGTCCCCTGTTTCCAGCACTCTAAACGGTCCATCATAAGGTGGCCGCAGCGGTGGGCGATGAGCATCGTGTCTGACAAAAACAAACTCCGCGTTTTTCAAATTCTTAGGTACAAAAACGCACGGAAAACTGTGGTGAACGGGGCCAGGCAGCGTGCCCGATTCCATGCCACGCTGCAACAGTTGAGACGGGGAGCTATCTGGCGCAGGATTATCTGGGAGAAACTCCCCGGGCAGCCGAAGTGGCTGTGCAAAAACTAGCTCAGCCGGGGAGGCTTCTAAGTCCTCTTTAGGTGCAAAACGCAACCCCAATAAAACCCATGGTAGCTTGTCTACCCAATTTGCATCCGTAAGTGACGCCCTGAGGGCCGCTTTCAATGACCTATGAAAACGCTCGCATAACCCATTGTGCGGTGAATTGTGACACCCAGGCTGCGGGCCATTGTTGACCAAAGTTCGGAAACAAATTGGGGGCCTCTGTCGGACGTAATGTCCGACGGGACTCCAAAACGCGCCACCCACGCAGTTAAAAATGTGCGCGCCACCACTTCGGCTGTGGTTGACGCCAGTGGAACCACTTCCGGCCAGCGCGTGGTGCGGTCCACCATTGTCAGAAGGTATGCGCACCACTGTAATGGCGGGAGGGGGCCTACGAGGTCCACGTGAACATGATCGAACCTCTTAGCCGGGATGTGAAACGGCTTCAAGGGAGCTCTCGTGTGTTTGTGTACCTTGGCTCGTTGACACGCCACGCAGGCTGCTGCCCACTCCTTAACTTGTTTGCGCAGGCTCAGCCATACAAATTTCTCTCCTACCATTTTGACCGACGTGCGCACTCCTGGGTGAGCCAGAGAATGAATCGAGTCAAAAACGCGGCGGCGCCACGCGGCCGGTACCACAGGACGCGGTCGTCCAGTGGAGACGTCGCAGATTAGGGGGGGCATACCGTCTTGCAGCACCCTGTTCTCCAGCCTTAACCCTGTTGGTCCAGACTGGAGCGAGTGCACTTCCGCGTCGCTAGCCTGATCCGCGGCCATGGCTGCATAATCTATCCCTATGCGGACTGGGGCTGCCACGGCGCGATAGAGGCAGTCTGCCACTACATTAAGTTTACCCGCCACATGCTGAATATCGGTAGTAAACTCTGAGATCGCGGCCAGCTGTCTCTGCTGCCGGCCTGACCACGGTTCTGAAACCTTGGCCATCGTGAAAGTCAGCGGCTTGTGGTCAACGAACGCGGTGAAACGGCGTCCTTCCAGCCAGAACTGCAAGTGGCGAATGGCCAAATGGAGAGCTAATAACTCCCTGTCAAACGCGCTGTATTTACGTTCACTATCGCACAAAGTCCTGCTGAAAAAGGCGAGCAGCTGCCAAGCCCTGGCTACATGCTGCTCCACGACCACCCCTATAGCCACATCTGACGCGTCAGTAGTGAGTACTATGCAGGCCGTTGGGTCCGGATGTGACAACAACGCAGCATTGGCCAGGGCTGCCTTGACTTCCGAGAACGCTCGCTCTCGCTCCGGGGACCATTCGATTTTATTCGCAGGTTTTTGTTTTTTGAGTGCGGCGTACAGTGGTTGCATGAGCTGCGCTGCGCGGGGGAGGAAACGATTATAAAAATTCACCATTCCCAAAAACTTCTGTAATGCCCTGACCGTTTGTGGCTGGGGAAAATTTGTTACCGCGCGCACTTTGTCAGGTAGTGGAACCGCTCCTTCTGGAGAGACGTGATGCCCCAAAAAATCAATCTGCGCCACCCTGAACTGACACTTTGCTGGGTTGATTATTAAACCGTGCTCTCCCAACCTCTGGAAAACTGCCGTGAGGTGGTTTTCGTGTTCGTCTTCGGACGCGCTGGCTACTAAGATGTCGTCCAGGTAGACGAATACAAAAGGGAGATCGCGCAGCACCGCGTCCATCATGCATTGGAACGTCTGCGCAGCGACTTTAAGCCCAAATGGCATGCGCAAAAACTCGAATAGACCAAACAGAGTTATTACCGCTGTTTTGGGTATGTCCTCAGCGCGCACTGGGACTTGGTGGTAACCGCGGACCAAGTCTATCTTAGAAAAAATGCGCGCCCCCGCCAAATGAACGGAAAAATCTTGGATATGGGGGATTGGGTAGCGGTCGTGCGCTGTGGCGTTGTTCAACCTGCGGAAATCTCCGCAAGGTCGCCACGAGCCGTCAGCTTTCGGGACCATGTGAAGCGGGGAAGCCCATGGGCTGTTAGAACGCCGGATGATGCCCAACCTTTCCAAGTTGGCGAACTCCTCGCGCACTATGGTCAGTTTAGCTGCATCCAAACGTCGAGCTTTTGCAAAAACGGGCGGGCTGGTGGTAGTAATAAAATGTTCCACCCCATGTTTAGCGACAGCTGCTGAAAATGTGGGAACCGTGAGTGCTGGGAACTGAGTGAGCAGTGTGTGGAACTTACCGCTTGCAGCTGTGACGTTAGCTTGTGCTGTTGGCGGGGCCACTCGGGCTGTACAGGGAATAGAATCGAAAGAAAGTGCATTAACCAGGCGCCTGTTAGCGAGATCAACCAACAAACCATGTGAGCACAGAAAATCAGCCCCAACATATTGAAATTCACTGCTGCTATGACAAAAGTCCACTCGAATGTACGGCCGTGTAAAGACAGAAGCAGAGTCCTCTCACTAAAGGTCTTAATCTCCGAGCCGTTCGCTGCTGCCACCCTGGGACCTCTGGAAACTGCCAGCCGGTCAGCGGAGGAAGGTGTGATGAATCTCAACTGGGAGCCTGTGTCCACGAGGAAATGCCTCCCCGAGCGTGCATCCTTCAAGTAGAGCAGCTTGTTCTCCTCCCCGAGGGTCGCAGCTGTTACCGACCCCCAGTCTTGGCGTTTCCCGAGCGCTTGAATTGGCACGGTGGTATACATTTGCATGCCTTCTCTACAAAGCGGCGATGGTAGAAACAGAGGGTGTCTCCTCCGCGATCCTTGGCCCCCGTCGCCGCCGCCGTCGTTGGTGATTCTGCTACCGCCATCTCTGGCCCCCCGCCATCTCCGGCCGCCGCGCCGAACTCCATCGTTACTGCGGTGGCCGCGCGCTGTTTGCTGGCGTTGAGAATCCGATGTGCCTCCTGGGCCAGCGCGCGGAAGTCCCACTGGGCCAACAACGGCGAACTGGCCAGGGCCGCTCTCGTGGCCGACGGTAGGGTCCTGAGGAAAATGTGGGTGAAGATGAAGTCGTCGTCGTCTGAGCTCCTCAACCTCAGCATGTTCTCCATCAGGTCAATGGGCGCGCCATCTCCCAAGTCGTTCAGAGCCAGGAGCCTCTCCGCTCTCTCCTCGACTGAGAGAGTGAAGCGCTGGATAAGTGCAGCCTTCAATCCGCCGTATTTGTCATTGGCCGGTGGCCGCTCCAATAAGCTCTCCACATGCAGAGCCGTGCGGTTGTCGAGCTTTGCAATCACATGGTAGAACTTCGTGTCATCTATCGCTATCCCCCGGAGGGCGAACTGTGCTTCGACCAAGTGGAACCAGGAGCGCAGGTTGTCCTGCCAAAAGTCCGGTAACTGGACCGTAGCGGCATACACTTGGCTGGGAGCTCCTGACTCGGCTGGCCCGGGGGAATTTCTTTCGTCCATGATACGTCTTAGGGTCACCAGTGTGGAAATGTGAAAATGACGAGGCAGAGTTTATCTCACGAGTCAGGTTTATTCACATCTTCCAACATCAGCAAAGCAGAAAGAGGAAAAACACAGAAGCATTCGTCCTTTATATACCAGGACTCTCCCAGTTCACAGTCACATTGCATTACAATCACAAGTAACAATGCATCTACTCTTTAATCCTATAACCTCCTTTTCATAGTCTTCGGCCACCCGGAAATCCCCCAAGGCCATCTCTTGCATACCAAAGGCTAAACTTTCACATCCTCCTGTTATCTCCAAGGAGACTCAGTTCTTTGTTCTAATCTGAGATGTGAGGCCTAAAGCGATACATATGTGTCCCACACTCTACATTTTCCTTTGTTCTACACTTTCTTTTCAGGCCTTACTGAAATCCTACCTGAAACTTATTGTCCTCAGAAGTTTTCAAATGATGATATCATTCAGGCATCAGGAACTACAGCTGTAGAAAAACAAAAAAGTTTAACAAACTGAATGTAGACTCGTCTGTTATAAAAACAAAAAAACAATTCACGTGGAAGGTCTGTTGTTTGTTCACACTTACAGTCCTTACAGGATTTTGCGATATTGCGATTGCACTAATTCACGTGAAATCCGGCCATCACTGTATCTTTTGAGTGACCTTGCAACTTTGTCCAATCACCACAACTTTCCTGCAATTTTGGCCAATCCTCGCCAACTTCCACCAATTTCGTCAATCAAATTTGTCCCCAAGCAGCGCTCAAACACTCAGTTTCACCAGTCAAATCCGTTGCTGCACCGCGCTCACTTCTGTGTTTACAGTGAGTATTAACAGAACACATCAGCAAAAAACAGAGTGCGATTTATTTTTAAAAAACTCACCCGCTAGTTTTCCCACACCATCTAATCCCCTGTCTTCCCCGGCCCGCCAGTGGATGTCTCCCCATGTCACTGTCTTGACTGTGTGTATGAAGTGCCGGTTTTGTGTTGGAAAAAAAAAGTCCACTTGCCTGAAAAGTTGCGTTATTGTTCGTCCGTCATTCTCGATGATGACCAAGGACATCACAGAGAAGAGGACTAGGTGCGGTGTGTCCGGCTGTGGCTGATCAGTCCGATGTGGGCACAGATGGCTCTGTCGCAGGTCGGGCACAGGTGGTCTGTGTGGGCAGAAGATACAGGGGTGGCTCTGGACTTGCGAAGCTCACGTTTTCTCTGGACCTTAGCAATCCTGTTCAGCTCAAAGGAGGCAGCATCTTTGCTGGTACGACTACGCCAGTCTGGTCGGTCTAGCGCTAGAGTCTCCCAGGTGTCAGGACTGATGTCAAAGCTCTTCAGGGAGGCCTAAAGAGTGTCTTTGTTGCGCTTCTTCTGACCACCTTGTGAGCGCTTGTCCTCTGCCAGTTCGCTGTAGAACAGTCTCTTTGGTAGGTGTGAGTCAGGCATATGAACAAGGTGGCCAGCCCACCTAATCTGAGCTCTCTTGAGCAGGGTATGGATGCTAGGCAGCTCAGCTTGGGAGAGGACATCTGTGTCAGAGATTTTGTCCTGTCAGGTAATGTTCAGGAGCTTTCTGAAGCAGTTTAGGTGGAAACGGTTTAGCTTTCTGGCATGGTGCTCGTAGACTGTCCAGGTCTCGCAGGTGTACAGTAGGGAAGGCAGGACAACTGCCTTGTACACCTTCAGTTTTGTGGTCAGCCTGATGCCTCTCCTTTCCCACACTGATGCACGTACAGTAGCTGTCTGAATGCTGAGCTTGCCTTGGCAATGTGCGAATCAACCTTGTCAATGATGTTGACGGACCTGGAGAGTGTTCTGCCGAGGTACGTGAACTTGTTGACAGCCTTGAGGGTCTCTTCGTTGACAGTGATGGCTGGTTCCACATAAGTTTTCTGCGGTGCGGGTTGGTGCAGGACCTCGGTTTTCTTTGTACTGATTGTGAGCCTAAAGTTGTCGCAAGTAGTGAAGAAGCAGTTCATGTTCTGCTGCATCTGGGCCTCTGTAGCGGTGTTGAGTGCGCAGTTGTCTGCGAACAAGAAGTTACGCACTTAGCCCTCTTCTACCTTGGTTTTGGCTTGGAGCCTCTGCAGGTTGAAGAGCCTGCCATCCATCGTGTACCTGATCTTGATGGCGCTTTCTTCATCGTTACAGAAGGCATCAGACAGCATGGCTGTGAACATCATGCTGAAAAGTGTGGGCGCGAGTACACAGCCCTGCTTGACCCCGTTGGTGACTGGGAAGGCTTTGGAGGAGTCTCCATCATCCAGTAGTCGAGCAAGCATACTGTCGTGTAACTGACACACCATGCTGATGAACTTGTCCGGGCAGCTGAACTTCATCATGATCTTTCACAGCCCCTCACGGCTGACGGTATCAAAAGCCTTGGTCAGATCTACAGATGTTGTGTAGAGGTACCTGTTCTTGTCTTGACACTTCTCTTGAATTTGGCGTGCGGCCAAGATCATGTCAGCAGTTCCACGACCCTCTCTGAAGCCACACTGGCTCTCTGGTAGGTGACCGCCTTCCATGTGCTGAATGAGGCGGTTGAGAAGGACTCTTGTGAAGATCTTGCCGGCGATGGCGAGGAGAGAGATCCCACAGTGGTTGTCGCAGGACTGCCTGTTTCTTTTTCTCTTGTACAGATAGACAATGGAGGCATCCTTGAGCTCCTGGGGGTAACTTCCTGCTGCCACATGGTCTGAAAGAGCTCGGTGAGTTTCTATATTAGAACTGGTCCTCCTGCCTTGTAGATTTAAGCTGGGATGGAGTCAGACCCTGGTGCTTTGCCATTTGAAAGGAGTTTGATCGCTTTTTGGACTTCTGATTCCATTGGAGGTTCTGCCAGAGACGTGTTCACCTCTACTTGGGGCATGCAAGTGATGACTTCTGCGCTGATAGATGAAGGTCTGTTCAGGACGCTGCTGAAATGTTCTGCCCATCTTTCCAGGATTGCATTCTTGTCGGTGAGGAGAGTGGACCCGTCAGCACTGAACAGTGGTGATGTTCCAGAAGACTGAGGCCCATAGATGGTCTTAATGGCATTATAGAAGCGTTTGGAGTTGTTGCTGTCAGCGTACTGCTGTATTTCATCTGCCTTTTTGCTGAGCCAGAAGTCATGCATCTCTCTGAGCTTTGCCTGCATCTTTCCTTTGATGGAGTTGAAGGTTGCCTTCTTAGAGGCAGATCTGCTGTCTTGCTGGTACACTCTGTGGGCTTCACACTTCTTGTCAAGCAGCTTTTGGATGTCCTCATCATTTTCATCGGACCAGTCTTGGTGTTTGTGCGTGTTCTGACCCAGATGAGTGAGTGAGATGTCGTACACCATGTCTCTGAAAGCTGCCCAGTTTTCTTCATGCTCCATACGCCCCGAGGTCGAGCTGACTAAGCTTATTGTCCAGGTCCTCACTGAGGTTCTGTTGCACAGAGTGCTGTTCCATCTTGCTGACATTGAGTTGCTTGTTTGCCTTTTTCCCCTGTGGACGCTGTTTGGGCTGGATGTGCATGTTGAGCTTTGAGAGAATAAGTCTGTGATCCGTCCAGCAGTCTGCGCCACAAATCACCTTTGTCACTCTAACATTCTGCCTGTCTCTCCTTCTCACAATGATGTAATTGATCAGATGCCAATGCTTGCTGCGTGGATGCATCCAGGAGGTCTTGTTGCGATTTGGCAAGCGGTAGATGGTATTAGTGATCAGAAGGCGCATGTCTTCAACAGGAGAAGACCGATGCTGTTGCGCTTTCCAACTCCATTTCTCCCAAGGACTCCCTCCCATGTCTGGTAGTCTGTACCAACTCTGGCGTTAAAGTCTCCAAGAACAATGAGTTTGTCCTCCTTCGGTACACCTTCAGTGAGAGTCTCTAACTCCTCGTAAAACTTGTCTTTGATCTCATCTGGGTTCGTCATATCCACTGATGAATATGGCATGGCATTTTTCTCGGAGGGGGAGCCGCAGGGTCATGGGGTGGTCGTTGGTTCCTTTGGGGAGGCTGGAAAGCTTGCTGATCAGATTGGATCTGATTGCGAAACCCACTCCTGCTTCATGGCGTTCTTCGCTGCCTCGGCTGCTCCAGAAAAAGGTGTAGCCGGCTTTAACTTCTGTCAGTTGACCTTTGTCTGCAAACCTAGTCTTGCTCAGAGCTGTGATATGGATGTTGTGCCTGCCAAGTTCTCTTGCGACAGGTGCTGTCCGTCTCTCAGGTCTGTCCGCTTTGGAGCTATCCATGAGCGTTCGCACATTCCAAGTGCCAATGAGTGATGTCACCTTAATTGATTTCTTCTGAGAATTTTGACCACGAGGGTGGGATTCCCACCAGCCGTGGCTTGCTAGCCAGGATGTAGTGAAGCAGGCTATGTTTAGGACACCTTTTCTAGCCCCTTCCTCAGGCCATGGAGATGAGCAGAGGGAATCCTAAGGAGGGCTGCTCAGACATCCAGGGGGCTGCCGAACTCCACTGCTGCTTTGGTCCAGTAGAGAGCGACCCTATGCCCTGGGCCGCCTGTGTGTGGGATTGTGGCTACAGCTTCTAGTGTATCCGCACCTACTGCTTCGTCACTTGCCCATCGCCACAGGACTTGGGGGGAGGGTGAGAAGGAAATTGGGGGGTGATGTCTTGACTTGAGCATGAATTTGATTTAAGTGAGAGAGAGTTGCACAGGGTTGTCAGCCTCACTCTCTCGTCCCAGCCTATCTGGATCCAGTGGCAAGACATAGTCAAGACAGCTGGAGATAGGTTAGGATGCAGTGGATGGCCAGCAGTGTCCTACGTGTCTCACTGTGCCCTAGTTACCATCCACAATGCTTTGCTGGGTCTGCCTTCCTGCCCGTTGAGCCAATCTGGTGGTTTCCTCTGCACAGTCCACCGGGTCCAGCCTATGCATGCGTAGGTAGACAAGCCCTACTTCACCGAGGATTTCAAACCCGTTGGTGAGGTAGGGCGAAACCCGTAAGGCAAAACCCGGGTGACAGGTTTCGCCCGGTGAGGGTTTTGAAGCGGTTTACTGGGGTGTGGCTGCTGTTTCATGCAAACAGCTACTTGGAGCCACAGGTGAGAGTTGAGTGCCAAGTGGGAACCAAAGCGGAGGTGCAACTGTTGCCCCGTCAGAGGTACTATTCCTCTCTGACACTCCATACACCCAAAGTATATGCCTGAAAAGAACCCCGTTGCAGGAACGCACATGAGGAGAGATGCTGTAAAACCACAAACAAATGAGCAAATCTAACACTACAGCCACTGCTGTAACATTTTATAAATCTTTAGAGGTAAAATAATTGCTACATCTTGTCAATAAGCTTTAAAGCTGTGAATCTCCGGTCTGGACATGGACCAACGTGCGCCCCCGGCAAACTCCACCAACATCCCCCCACTCCAAGCACACAGCCCCCCAACCTGACCCTCACTAAGACCCAGGTGAGGACGGAACTGAGGAAGATCAAGGCGAGGAAGGCCTCGGGACCGGACAGCATCAGCACAAAGCTCCTCAAGTCCTGTGCAGACCAGCTGTGTGGGATTGTGGAGTACATCTTCAACCTGAGCCTGAAGCTGGGGAGGGTACCACAGTTGTGGAAAACATCTTGTGTGGTACCTGTACCAAAGACTTCCCACCCCAAAGATCTGAACAGCTATAGACCAGTGGCCCTGACGTCTCACATGATGAAGACCCTGGAGAGACTGCTCCTCGCTCACCTCCGCCCCCTGGTGGGACCAG
The DNA here is from genome assembly GCA_020510985.1 of Pholidichthys leucotaenia. NCBI lineage: Eukaryota > Metazoa > Chordata > Actinopteri > Cichliformes > Pholidichthyidae > Pholidichthys > Pholidichthys leucotaenia. Next base: position 138,260,752 of record CM035849.1, on the reverse strand, counting down.
CGATGGATCCACTCCAGTTCGCCTACCAGCATGGCATTGGGGTGGAGGATGCAGTGATCTTCCTCCTTCACCATTCTCTGTCCCACCTGGAGAAGCCCGGGAATGCGGTGAGGATCATGTTCTTTGACTTCTCCAGTGCTTTCAACACCATTCAACCGATGATCCTGAAGGACAAGCTGCTGTACGCAGGGGTGGACCAGCACCTGTCATCATGGATCCTGGACTACCTCACTAACCAGCCACAGTTTGTGAGAATCCGAGATTGTGTGTCCGACCCGATCATCGGTAGCACGGGGGCCCCCCAGGGGACGGTTTTGGCTCTCTTCCTGTTCACCCTTTATACTGTGGACTTCTCACACAACACAACACACTGCCATCTACAGAAGTTCTCTGACGACTCTCCAACGGAGATGAAGCTGAGTACAGAGGACTTATCCAGGACTTCGTGGACTGGTGCCATCGGAACTGCCTCCAGATCAACGCGAGGAAAACTAAGGAGCTGGTGGTGGGCTGCCGCAGGCAAGGACAACCCCTCACAGCACCAGTAAACATACAGGGAACAGACATTGAGATGGTGACATCCTACAAGTACCTTGATGTTCATCTGAACAATAAACTAGACTGGTCACACAATACTGACGCACTCTACAAGAAGGGACAGCGCAGGTTGTTCCTACTGAGGAGACTCAGGTCTTTTGGTGTACAAGGGGCGCTGCTGAAGACATTCTACGACATGGTGGTGGCATCAGCCATCACTTTTGGAGTGGTCTGCTGGGGCAACGGCATTACAGCAGCCAATAGGAAGAGACTGAACAAACTGATCAAGAAAGATAGATTTGTCCTGGGGCAACGCCTTGACCCAGTGGAGGAGATAGGAGAGAGAAGGATGGTGGCTAAACTGTCATCTCTGCTGGAGTCCGAGTCCCACCCTATGCAGGACATATTGAACGCACTGAGGAGCTCATTTAGCAGTAGACTACATCATCCTAGGTGCGCAACTGAGAGGTTTTGCAGGTCCTTCCTACCAACGGCTGTCAGACTGTATAACCTAAGCAGGGCTGCTCGCAGAGATAGCAAAAAAACGTGACAACCTAATAGTATTGAATGCAAAAGATGCAACAGACTTACACAATGGTCCCCTCTAGTATACAACTAGGACAATATCATTTGCTACGGAGGGTGACAATATGTATGGGTACATATTCATACTATGTAGGATAACTAAGTAGACGGTTATGCTGTTTATTCCATCTTGCTACAATGCTCCGCACTTTGTATATACACTCACCGGCCACTTTATTAGGTACACCATGCTAGTAACGGGTTGGACCCCCTTTTGCCTTCAGAACTGCCTCAATTCTTCGTGGCATAGATTCAACAAGGTGCTGGAAGCATTCCTCAGACAGTTTGGTCCATATTGACATGATGGCATCACACAGTTGGCGCAGATTTGTCGGCTGCACATCCATGATGCGAATCTCCCGTTCCACCACATCCCAAAGATGCTCTATTGGATTGAGATCTGGTGACTGTGGAGGCCATTTGAGTACAGTGAACTCATTGTCATGTTCAAGAAACCAGTCTGAGATGATTCCAGCTTTATGACATGGCGCATTATCCTGCTGAAAGTAGCCATCAGAAGTTGGGTACATTGTGGTCATAAAGGGATGGACATGGTCAGCAACAATACTCAGGTAGGCTGTAGCGTTGCAACGATGCTCAATTGGTACCAAGGGGCCCAAAGAGTGCCAAGAAAATATTCCCCACACCATTACACCACCACCACCAGCCTGAACCATTGATACAAGGCAGGATGGATCCATGCTTTCATGTTGTTGACGCCAAATTCTGACCCTACCATCCGAATGTCGCAGCAGAAATCGAGACTCATCAGACCAGGCAACGTTTTTCCAATCTTCTATTGTCCAATTTCGATGAGCTTGTGCAAATTGTAGCCTCAGTTTCCTGTTCTTAGCTGAAAGGAGTGGCACCCGGCGTGGTCTTCTGCTGCTGTAGCCCATCTGCCTCAAAGTTCGACGTACTGTGCATTCAGAGATGCTCTTCTGCCTACCTTGGTTGTAACGGGTGGTTATTTGAGTCACTGTTGCCTTTCTATCAGCTCGAACCAGTCTGGCCATTCTCCTCTGACCTCTGGCATCAACAAGGCATTTCCGCCCACAGAACTGCCGCTCACTGGATATTTTTTCTTTTTCGGACCATTCTCTGTAAACCCTAGAGATGGTTGTGCGTGAAAATCCCAGTAGATCAGCAGTTTCTGAAATACTCAGACCAGCCCTTCTGGCACCAACAACCATGCCACGTTCAAAGTCACTCAGATCACCTTTCTTCCCCATACTGATGCTCGGTTTGAACTGCAGGAGATTGTCTTGACCATGTCTACATGCCTAAATGCACTGAGTTGCCGCCATGTGATTGGCTGATTAGAAATTAAGTGTTAACGAGCAGTTGGACATGTGTACCTAATAAAGTGGCCGGTGAGTGTATATTTATATATTTATGTGTACGTATGTATATCCACTGCTCTTATTTATATTTTTCGTATCTTCTTAATTATTGCTCTGAGTGTTGCTATCCCTGTGCTGTTGCAATCCTGGAATTTCCCCATTGTGGGACTAATAAACTAATAAACAGTGCCGAAACATTCAACACCATCGTGCCTAAATGACTATCGCCCTGTGGCACTGACGCCCATAGTCATGAAGTGCTTTGAGCGACTGGTCTTGGCACAGCTCAAAAAATGCCTGCCCCCTACACTGGACCCTCACCAGTTTGCCTACCGGAGCAACAGGAGTACAGAGGATGCGGTTTCTACAGCGCTGCACTATGTACTCTCACACCTGGATGACAAGAACACCTACGCAAGAATGCTGTTTGTTGACTTCAGCTCAGCATTCAACACAGTTATCCCCTCCAAGTTGATCACTAAACTTGGGGACCTGGGAATCAGTACCTCCACCTGCAACTGGATCATGGATTTTCTGACCAACAGACCCCAGCATGTTAGGTCAGGCCCCAACCGTTCTTCCGTCATCACACTCAACACTGGTGTACCACAGGGCTGTGTGCTCAGCCCATTCCTCTACTCCCTCTTCATCCATGACTGCAGGCCTATGTATGGATCCAATTCCATCATAAAGTTCGCAGATGACACCACAGTGATTGGACTCATCAGGGACAACGATGAGTCAGATTACAGGGCAGAGGTTGAGCACTTGGCTACTTGGTGCACTGACAATAACCTGCTCCTTAACACCAGCAAAACCAAGGAGCTCATAGTGGACTACAGGAAGGAGAGGGGAGAGACACATGACCCCATCCATGTCAATGGCATAGCTGTTGAACGTGTCCCCAGCTTCAAATTCCTGGGGACCCACATCTCGGAGGACCTGTCCTGGTCAGTTAACACCACCAGCCTGATCAAGAAGGCCCATCAGCGCCTCTTCTTCTTGAGGACACTGAAGAAGAACCATCTGTCAACTGACATCCTGGACAACTTCTACCGCTGCGTGATAGAGAGTACCCTGACCAACTGTGTCACAGTCTGGTATAGGAGCTGCTCTGTCGCTGACCGTAAGGCGCTGCAGCGGGTGGTGAAAACTGCCCAACGCATCACAGGGACTCCACTTCCAGTTATAGAGGACGTCTACAGGAAAAGATGTCTGCGCCGGGCACGCAGCATTCTTAGGGACTCCAACCATCCTGCTCATGGACTGTTCCAGCTTCTCCCCTCCAAAAGGCGTTTCAGAAGCCTTCGGACTAGAACCAGCAGGTTTAGGAACAGTTTCTTTCCAACAGCTGTCATGTTATTGAACTTAGTTCCCCGCTGACTCTCTTACCATCATCTCTTACCATCCTCACCTGTACATAACTGCCCATCTAACTTATTGTACATTATTTGCACATAACAGTACTCTTAACTTTCTACACTGCTGCATATATTTGCATATATTTGCTTAAATTGCACATACTGTTAATTACTGTATATACTGCACTGCTGTCCTTTGCACTTCTGATTGGATGCTAAACTGTGTTTCGTTACCTTGTATTCATACATGTGTAATGACAATAAAGTTGAATCTAATCTAATCTAATCTAATAAAGGTTTATCTTATCTTATCTCATCTTAATAGGAAATTTTTGACTATCCCGTGCTTTTCTTGTGGTGTTATATAGACTATCATTGCAGTAAACTATGGAAAAAAAAAGCATTTCCTTGAAAATTTGTAATTCTTCCCACAACTTTTAGCGCAAAAAAAAAAAAAAACCCTCTCAAAACATCACTGTCATAGAGATGAGCGTAGTGATACATCTCAAACAGAGAAGATCTGCGGCATACTGGAAGAGCTCATAGACGGGGTAGTGAGGCATCTTAAATAGAGAAGAGCTATGGCAGGAGAGCCACCAGCGAGCAGTTAGAGAAGTCTTGTGTTATCCCTATGTTGTTCTTAATAAAGTGACTACACAGAAGTAAGTGCATTATTCCTCACTTGACATGGTGTCAGAAGTGGTCCGATTAGAGAGGAGAACTGTGCTGATCTAAAATGCAGAACTTCAAACTGCCAGACAGCTTCAGCTTCAACAAACCGGGAGAGTGGCCCGCGTGGAGGCAGAGGTTTCTCCTGCACAGCCACAGAGCTCAATGAGGAGGACGGAGAGGTCCAAGTAAGCACTTTGATATATGCAATGGGATATGAGGCTGAAAATATAATCAAGTCTTTCACGTTCCCCACGAGAGACAATGAAAGGGACTTTGATTTCATTTTGAACAAATTTGATGAGTATTTTGTTCCACAAAAGAACGTCATACATGAGAGGTCGCAGTTTCACCAGCGGATGCAGAGGCCAGATGAGAAAGTAGAGAACGTCATTCAAGCATTATATGAACTATCTGAAAACTGAGTTTGGGCAAAGTAGGAGTGAGAATATAAGAGACCGGCTAGTAGTTGGCATAAGAGACAAAGACCTGTCAAAGAAGCTACAGCTCACCAAAAACCCGACGTTAGAAGAAGCCATTCAAATGGCGAGACAAGCAGAGGACGTAGAGCAGCAAATGAGCCAGTAGGGGGCGCATCTACACAGTATACAAGCTGTTGCTCAGTACAAAAAGACATCTTGGAAGGAAAGACAACCAAAAGCAAACTATGACAGAAAAGAGAGTAAACCACAACAAAGCACTAATAAAAGGACAGAAACGGACACAGTTCCAGTAATGGGGAAAGATGCACAAGGTGTGGAAAAACACAACATGCTGATAAATTGGGGGCCCAGCACAAAGCTCCATCTGCAGAAGGTGCAATAAAAGGGGACACTGGGAACGGATGTGTTGCTCAAGAGCAGTCATGGAAGTCAGAGGAGAACCCAGTGAACTTGAATCATTTTATCTGGGTGCCATTGATTCAGAGAGTGATCCCAGTAAATGGACAGTGACCCTAGAAATAGATCAGACATCAGTCCAGCTAAAGACTGACATGGGAGCGGATGCCACAGTAATAAACTACAACACATTCAAAACCCTGAGGCAGAGGCAGTCCCTATATGAAGCGGCTGCCCCTATGATTAGCCCTGGGGGACCCCTAAACTGTTCAGGCTACTTCCATACAGTTTTCAACTACAAGCAAAAGCACCACAAAGCAAAGGTTTATGTAGTCACGGGTTCAACTGTTAATAATCTGCTGAGGAGAGAAGCAGCCATTGCTTTAGGCTTAGTGAAAAGAGTTGAGGAAGCCAGCAAAGCCTTTGGGGAACACAGCACTTTAAAGACTGCGCCTGTAAAAATACATCTTAAAGAGGGAGCACATCCTTATGTGGTGTCAACAGCTCGCAGAGTACCTCTACCCATACTACCTAAAATTGAAGAGGAACTTAGGAGGATGGAAGCTATGGGGGTGATCGCCAGAGTCACCCAGCCAACTGACTGGTGCAGTCCAATGGTCCCAGTGGTGGTTTTCCAAGGGAACGGTATGAATATGCGTCAACATGAAGAAGGTAAATTAGCAGGTGAAAAGGGAGAGATACATACTGCTGACTATAGAGGAAGTAATGGCTAAACTGGCAGGAGCCAAAGTTTTCACCTCCCTAGATGCAGCCAGTGGATTCTGGCAAGTTCTACTGCACAGTGAGAGTAGCCCACTAACGACATTTATTTCCCCATTTGGACGGTACTGCTTTAAGTGTTTGCCCTTCGGCATCAGCATAGCGCCAGAAATATTTCAAAGAAAAATGCATGAGAGACTGGCTGGCTTGGAAGGGGTTGAGGTCTACATGGATGATGTTATAATCTATAGCCCCAGCATGCAGGGGCACGATGAATGTTTGGAAAAAGTTCTGCAAAGAATGGAGAGAGTGGGACTGAAATTAAACAGAGAGAAATGCCGCTTCAGACAAAAACAGCTGCATTTCCTGGGTCATCTGGTGGATGAAAAAGAAGTCCAGCCAGATCCTGGAAAAGTAAAGGCAATAGCTGAACTACCTGCACCAACAAACATCAAAGAACTGAAAAGACCACTTGGAATGATAAATTACATGGGGAAATACATACCTCACCTGGCCACTGCTGGAGCCCCACTTTATGACCTTCTCAAAACCAGCCTAGTGTGGACGTGGGATGAACAACAAGAGAGAGCATTTCAGAGCCTGAAACAAGCATTAATGAGCACACCTGTGCTGGCATATTATGATCCAAAGAAATCAACAGCGGTATCTGCCGATGCTAGCAGCTACGGGTTAGGATGTGTGCTCCAGCAACATGGAGACAGCTGGAAACCTGTCACTTAGGGCTCAAGAAAACTAACAAGTACAGAGACTCGCTATGCTCAGATAGAAAAGGAGTGTCTTGCAGCAATCTGGGCATGCTAACACTTCAGTAAATATCTGAGTGGCATGGACCAATTTAAACTAATAACTGACCCCAAGCCCTCGGTCCCATTGATTAACACCAAAGATCTGGATACGGTGCCACTCGGGTGTCAGAGGCTGCTCCTCAGACTAATGAGATTCAACGGCAAAGCAGAATATGCACCTGGTAAGACACTTGTGGTAGCAGATACCCTGTCCCACGGCCCAGCGGACAGTACCACAATCGGCAACACAGAGGCAGATGTTGGATGCTATGTCGACTCTATCATAACCATGCTACCGGTGAGCACTGGGAAGCTAAATGAGATAAAAGCAGCTACTCTCTCTGACAGTCAACTGAAACTAGTCACAACACTGATACAAAATGGATGGCCTGATCATGTGACATAGTGCATCCCATAGTAAGAGACTATTACCACTACAGAGGTGAACTCTCTGAGTGTGATGGCCTAATCATCAGAGGGAGCCACATTGTAATACCACAAGTCATGAGAAAGGAAATATTAAACAAAATCCATGAGGGACACCAGGGACTTTCTAAATGCAGAGAAAGGGCACGCAGTTCAGTATGGTGGCCTGGACTGTCAGCAGATCTGAAACAGAGACTGGACAAATGTGAGTTCTGTTGTGAACATAGGAGAGCACAGAGAAAAGAGCCACTTAATCCAACCCCCTTACCAGACAGGCCTTGGCAGAAGGTGGGAATGGACTTATGTGAGCACAGAAGAAAAAACTACCCGGTAGTTTCAGACTACTTTTCTCGATACCTTGAAATACTAGAATTACCTGCCACTACCACAGAACAGGTGGTCATGAAGTTGAAAGCAACCTTTGCCCGGTTTGGGATTCCAGACATAGTGTGCTCAGATAATGGACCCTAGTTCTCTTGTGAAACTTTTTTTTTTTGTAACTTAGGTTTTTATTCATTTTTCATCATATATAATGCATTCAGATCACATTCTACATTTAAAAACAAAGGGGTTAGGGTAGGGAAAAAGGAAAAAAAAAGAAAAAGAAAAAAAAAAGGGGGGGGGGGACAAATGTTGGAGCATCAAGTTTTTAGTTTCCATCTCTTAATTCTTCTGGTTTTTTCAGTTTCTTTGGTTACTCTTTCAATTTCTGCCTCGTTGTTGCACTTTGTAGTGTGTCCATTTCCGCCATTTTTTTTCCCATAGTCCTTCTTGCATTCTTTGTCGATATGTTAGTTTTTCCATCATACGTATGTCCTCAACAATGTCAGTCCATTGTTCTTGGTCAGGAAGAACTTCTGATCGCCATTTTTTTGTGATAGTTTTTTTTACATGCAATCAACAAGATTTTAACTAGATATCTGTCCTCAGCCTGTATAACATTGTCTCTTTTAAGATCACATAAGTACATCAGGTTACAGTTCATTGGTATATTATATCCTAATATCCTCTGTATTGTCACATGTATAGATTTCCAGAATGATGATATTTTGTAGCATTTCCAAAACATATGTGAGTGGTCTGCATTTTGAGCCCCACATCCCCTCCAGCATAAAGATTGGGTATTTGTATATTTTCCTTGAATCTGTGGTGTAATGAAAAAGTGAATCACGTTTTTCCATCCAAATTCCCTCCATGTCCTTGAATTTGTTGATGTGTGTTGTGTTTTCCATATTTCCTGCCAGCTTTCTTCTGTTATGTTTAAATTGAGCTCTTTCTCCCATTTCTCCTTTATATAGTTACTTGTATGATTGTTTGTCATAAGTTTCTGATATAGCTTTGAAATAATTCTTATTTTATTTCCTGTATATGAGCTTAAAATAAGTTGTATAATCTCGTTCACATCTGTTTGGAGGTTATGCCTAATCTTCTTCATATAATAATCTCTCATCTGCAGATATCTGAAAAATTCCGATCTTTCTAGTTTAAATTTTCTCCTGATGTTTACAAAGCTCCCGAGATCTTTTTTTCCGATATTGCCCCATGCTGTGATTCCCTTGTTCACCAGATTTTTGTATCCCCTATCTTGTTTTGCCGGTTCAAACTGACTGTCAAATGCTACCCATTTCAATAGTTTTATGTCTTCCCTTATATTATATTTTTGTACTATTTTATACCACAGTTCTAAAGTAAATTTAGTGATTGGGTCTATTTGTTTGATTTGCTTATATGCATCTTTATCTCCTATTATGCTTTGTACTGGGAGTCCCTCAATTTCCTTTTCCATTTCTTTCCATTTTGCCTCATATCCCTCGTCGCACCAACATATGAATTTGTGCTGAGTAGTAATATTCCTTTAGACTCGGTAGGCCCATGCCTCCTTTCTCTTTTGGTAATTGGAGGTTTTATATTTCACTCTTGGTTTTTTACCTCCCCAAACAAATCTCGATATCATCCTGTCCCACTTTGAGAATTGGGCATCTGGAATCTCTGTTGGTAGAGCCTGGAAGAGGTAAAGTAATCTAGGTTGTATGCTGATTTTGACTGTCTCAATTTTTGAATTCAGATCCATATTTAAGATTGACCATCTATCAATATCTTTTTTTATTTCTTGTTCCAACCTATCATAGTTTGCTTTATATATTTTGCTTAGGTCTTTAGGTATGTTCACTCCAAGGTATTTTATTTCTTTTTGGTTCCAGTTTAGTTTGATCTTATCAGTTATCTGGTTTAGAGGGTTATAGTGGAATGTCAGTATTTGTGTTTTTGTTATGTTTATCTTGTATCCTGATAATTTTCCAAAATTTTCTATCAAGTTCATCATTTCCATTATTGATTTATCTGGTTGTTCGAGGTAAACTATAATATCGTCTGCAAATAGCCCAATCTTGTGTTCCGTCCCCTTTATTGTTACACCTTTTAATTTCTTATTTTGTCGTATCGCTTGAGCCAATGGCTCTATGAACAGAGCAAACAAGGTGGGCGATAAGCAGCATCCCTGCCTAGTTGATCTTTGTATATTTACTTTGTCTGTTAAGCTACCGTTTATCTTGATTCTTGCCACAGGTTCTTGATATAGCGTCCTTATGCATTGTACTGATTTTTCGTTAAATCCAAAGCGCTCCAGTACACTATATAGGAATTTCCAGTTAACCCTGTCAAATGCTTTTTCTGCGTCTAAACTCATTATTACTGCGCTTTTCTTTTCTTTATGTATTTGGTTAATTATATGTATTGTTCTCCTGATATTGTCATGTGTTTGGCGTCCCTCTATGAAACCAGTTTGATCATCTTCTATCAATTCCGTCAAGAATGTCTTTATTCGTTTACATATAATTGTTGTATATATTTTATAATCCACATTTAATAAAGAGATTGGTCTATAGTTTCCGCATTGTTCTTTATCTTTCCCTGGCTTTAAAATAACTGAAATGATAGCTTCGTTCCATGATGGAGGTATTTTGTTGTTGTTCAACGTCCAATTAAATGACTTTAGGAGCTGTGGCGTGAGTTCTTCTATAAACAGTTTATAAAACTCAGATGGGTATCCATCACTACCTGGTGATTTACCGTTTTTAAGTGACTTAATCACATCTCTGATCTCTTGTGTTGTTATTTCTGCTGTTAGCTTTTCATTTTGTTGATTTCCTATTGATGGCAAGTCCAATGTGCCTAGAAATTTTTTAATATCTTTAGTATTTGTTTCTTCAGGTTGCGAGTATAGTTCTTGGTAGAAATTATGGAATATTTCTTCGATGTTTTCTGGGTTAACTGTGGTTTTATTTGTGGTGGGGTCTTTAATCTTGTATACATTATTCATTGTTTGTTGTTTTCTTAACCGTTTTGCCAGCAGTTTTGTGGCTTTTGGCCCCGTTTCATAATATTTTTGCTTTAGATATCTATTTTTCCTTTCAATTTCATCCATTTGTGTTTCTTTTATCTTTGTTTTTTCTTCTTTAATTTCTTGATATATTTTTGGATCATTTGTGCTTTGATGTTTACGTTCTAATTCCCTCAGTCTCTCACATCTTTGTTCATATGCTTCCAGTTTAGTCTTATTTGCTTTTCCTGTTTCAACAATTAATTTTCCTCTTAACACGGCTTTTAGTGCATCCCATAGTATTGTTGGGTCCACTTCTTCATTGTCATTCTCTTGGATATATTCGTTTATGTTTATTTTTATTCTTTCTTTCATTTTCTCATCATTTAACAGTCCTACGTTAAGTTTCCATGTTGTTTGTCGTTTTCTATTGTTTAAATATATTTCCATGTATATAGGATTATGATCTGATATTTCTGCCCCTCCAATCCAACAATTTCTCACCCTGTGTCTGTCACCTTCATTCATAAGGAAGTAATCTATTCTAGAGTGTACTTTGTGGACTGCTGAATAATGTGTATAGTCTTTTTCGAGTGGGTGTAGGTCCCTCCATATGTCTACCATACCCATTTCTGTCAGTGAGGCTCTTATGAACTTTGTTACATGTTTTTTTGTCTTCTTAACACTTGTTGTATCAACTTCATGATCCATGACAGCATTTAAGTCTCCTCCACAAATTAGGACTCCTTCACTGTGTGTTGCTATGAGATCAAACAGATGTTGAAAAAAACCCTTGTCACTTTCTGGTGGGGCATAGATGTTCACTAATGTAATCTGCATACCATCTATTCTTCCCTTTATTATTACATACCTGCCTTCTTTATCCTGGATTTACTGTTCACTTTCAAATTGTATTTTGTTTGAGATTAGTATCATAACCCCCCTTTTAGCTCCTCCCTTAAATGAACTGTAGTAGGAGTTCTTATAGCCAAATCTCTTTAGTTTCACATGTTCTGTCTTGCTCAAATGTGTCTCTTGCATAAATATAATTTCAGCTTTTTCCTTCTTGAATTTTCTTATTATTCTTTCCCTTTTAACAGGTGAGTTCAGACCATTCACGTTTAGTGTCATTATCTTAAGATTTTTACCCATATTCATGTTTTTCCATTTTTTTAACTTGTGCTCCTAGCCCCTTTAACAACAAAAATAACATATATTTATATAAAAACACATTAAAAAATCTCGACCTCCGTACTTTGGGCCTTTCTTCTGCCCACTGGTCCCTGTTGGTGGGTGGGGGGTTTGTCTTCACAGAGTGAAGGGCCCTCCCTAGACTAATTACTATCAAAGTAATAGTCATTAGTCTAGAAATGTCCAACAAATATCACTTAAACCTCTCCTAGCCGTCTGTTTCTCTTTTACCTTGTCTTCTTGGCCTTCATTTCTTCTGTGCCTTTCTTAATCTTTGTTATGATCTAGGCTTTCAGTTGAAAGCCTTGTAGCTTGTCCTGGGCCCGCTGCGCCACGTCTCTCCCCCTTCTTCCGCCGTTCACTCGTCTCCACTCCGGCTGTCGTGATGCGTTCAGGGCCGTCGCTGCTCCAGCCGTTTCCTCCGGCACGCTCACCTCAAGGCCCCGCTCCATCATATCCCGCGCTGCCTCTTCGGCCGTGTTGTAGGTTCTTGTGCCGTCCTCCCAGTGAATCCTCATTTTCGTTAGCGGCGTTTGGAATCTAATTTTTTTCTCTTTCAGCGTTTTTTTAATGTTGGCATATTTCTTCCGTTGCTGCACAATTTCTGTCGGGTAGTCATGGTCAAAGAACACCTGTTTGTCGCCGATTCGTATCTTTTTTTTCCATGCTTGCGTCAGGATTCTTTCCTTTATGTCATATTTCACAAAGTTTACCACAACTGACCTGGGTGTAGCGTTTGTTTTCGGGTTCTGTGCCGGGGTTCTGTGCGCTCGTTGAATCTGCAGATCCGTTTCTCCGGGCAGTTCCAGCTCTTTTTTCAAGAACTGATCCATGAATTTCGTCATCGAGTTGCCTTCAATGCCCTCCGGAATTCCAAAGATGCGCATATTGCTTCGTCTGGATCTGCTCTCCAAGTCGTTTATTTTCTCCTGCATCCTCTGCGTTTGCGTCGTCAGGGTCTGTAGTTGTTCGTTTGCCTCGCTTTTCCAATCTTCTAGCTCCGATATTCGGGCCTGCGCTTCTGTCATACACGCCCGCTGGGAGCGCAGCTCCTCCATGTTTTCTGTTAGCTTACGCTCCATTTCTCTTCGGAGGTCCATAATTTCCTCCTTAATCTCTTTTTTCAGCTCCTCCTTAAGAGCCGCTAAATCCTGCTGCAGCTGCCGCTTGAATTCTCTTAACTCTTCACCCAAACTGGCGATGCCAGTGTTCATGTTTTCGAGTCTGGCGTCCTCCATTTTCTCTGCTGTAGACACCTCGTTTTTTTGGGCTTCGCGTTCAGCGGTTTTTCCTGCGTTGTTGGAGAGGAATTCTTCAATTTTACCCTGCTTTTGTCCTTGTGCCCGGTTCCTTCGTGTTTTCATCCCTTAGTTTATTGATCCGCTTATGTCGAGTTGGCCATTTACCGATGATTTTTAATCCGGCTAGGGAGAGCTCTCTGTTTAAGCGTTATGTCTCTCCGCCATCTTCCTGGAAGTCGACTCTTGTGAAACTTTTAAACAATTAAGACTATGACTTTGTGCCCATCACATCCAGCCCACATCACCCTTCAGGGAATGGCCAGGCAGAAAGAGCTGTGCAGACAGCTAAAAGAATCCTACAACAGAAAGATCCATTGCTAGCACTGTTAAGCTACCGTGCTACACCCACAATATCGACAGGAGTGAGCCCTGCGGAGCTACTGATGGGCAGAAGGATTCGCACTATGTTGCCTGTGCTGGACTGCAATTTCAAACCTAAATGGCCAGACCTCTCTCTCATCAGGCAGAAGGACAGAGAGAAAAAGGAGAGGCAAGCATTTTACTTCAACCGACGTTGTGGAGCATGACCTCTACCGATTTTCCATCCGGGAGACAGGGTCCTGGTAAAACTAGCCTCCGAGAAGCAGTGGAATACTCCATCTCTGGTGCAGCAGAGCACCTCTCAGCGTTAATACATCATCAACTCTCCAGGTGGAGGGGAAAAGCGGAGGAACCGTCAACACCTTCAGGTTATCCCCCAAGAGTCTGAAATGGGTAACACAGAAAAAGCAGCCACTTAGCTGAGGATGGCTTCACCAGGGGAGCAAGGACTGAGTGCAACACAGAAACCTCAACAGACTCCTGAAGGACTTATAGTCACGAGGTCGGGACGGGTCTGTAAACCTGTTGAAAGGTTGAATTTGTAAAAGTTAAAGTTGCATTTGTACACTATTAGGAAGTAAGAGAAGAAAAGTAGCAGTAATGTTAAGTTTGGGGATTAAAATATAAGTTCTGTTGCTGCACAAAGAAGAAAAAAAATAAAGGAGAAAATAAGGGATTGGTAAATTGAGTTTAATTAGTACCAGTTCTATGATGGGGAAGCTGTTGGTGATACTTTTGTCAATAATGCATTTCTTTACAGGTGATAAAGATGCTGCATATGCAAGGACTGATAAAATGTTTGGAATTTTTTTGTAAAGGGGTGAGGTGTCATAGAGATGAGCGTAGTGATACATCTCAAACAGAGAAGATCTGCAGCACACTGTAAGAGCTCATAGAAGGGGTAGTGAGGCATCTTAAATAGAGAAGAGCTATGGCAGGAGAGCCATGAGCAAGCAGTTAGAGAAGTCATGTGTTTTCCCTATGTTCTTAATAAAGTGACTAAACAGAAGTAAGTGCATTATTCTTCACTTGACAATCACAACTTTAATTGCAACTTTTTAAAAAAGCTCCCACAAATTCAGGCTTGTTGGGCCGCAACAACCATAAAAACATCCCGTGAAATCCTGGAGAGACTGACTTACCCACATCTGCCAGCAAGGTCCTGTTCATGGTCTGCTGACTGGCCCATTTTGCAGAGGCATCTATTGTGCTCCGTCCTTTGTGTAGACACAAGGCAAAATATGAAGAGTTTGTTTGCAAAAACCGATAAACACCACTTCCAAGAAAATTTCCCTCTTTACATCAAACAACTGTTAACATTACCTACTTATAGAAGTTCAAATTGTTTTTTCTCAAAATCTGATATGTCCTATGTTATAGACATTACAAATTCATGGTTTTTTTTTTCAAACGCTGATAAACGCCGGGACCTTTTTTTTTTTTTTTAACAAAAGCAGATAACGCCACACGGCAAATCAGCGCTTGGTATTTGGGTCACGTGACTGATCTTAGCTCCCTTCCCGGTGTGCTCGCTCTGACTGATTTCCTTGGCTGTGTTCAGAATGTTCACTCACTCCTTCCCTCCCTACTCGCTACATGGTGAATTTAGATATAGTGGCCTATACAGTAAACTCAATATAACAATAAAATTAACCGCTTTCGGACACTACTGGGCTTGTTTTCCCGTCACGGTTAAAGATGTCATCACGTGAGACGGTAAAACGTAACAGACTAATGGTGGTAAAAAAAAATGAATACCTGCATGTAATTTGTAGTAAATATGTATTTAACCAAATCGTTTTTGTTGAATTATTAAATATAAATACCTTAAGGTAGTTTATGTTGTGATGTGAAGCTCTTCTCTCACTGCTCCGTTGGCTGCGCATTCACTATATAGTACACTGTATGGGGAAGCAGTGAGCATTTCGAACACAGCACCTGCTTGTTGTGAGTGATTTCCCTGCCAGTTTTTTTTTTTTTTTTTACAATTTTGTTGCATTTTATGTCAAATATGGATAATTTTGATGAAGCAGATGAACCAGTTCACCAGTAGGGCACAAACGAGGTGGAAACAGCGAACAATATCCAGAATTCTTGCTACTAATATCTTCTGTTATCAGAATTCTTGCTACTTTGCTGCTGTATGTCTCTGCACATTAACATTAACGCAACCATTTGCACAAATGCCATATCTGCTGCCGTCTGTCTGTCACTGCAATACTGATCACGTGCAGTCCTATCTGTTACTATCTGCACCTACACTACCACACTGAACTGCAACTACAGGTATTACATCTCTAGTTGTCTGTATATAGGATTGCTGGGTTTTATCATCGTTAATCATTTATCTCAATTTTGCACTATGGGAGGTCTGTGTGGGGAGACTTGAATAACGAAACCGAATTGCCTTTAATTCCAGTTTATTTCAAGTAACCATTCCACTGTCTGCTCTCATTCCTGAGCAGCGAACAAAGAGGGTGAACACACCAAAGTTCTCCCTTTTAAACATTCTCACATCAAACCATTTCCCTCGCAGGGGAAATCACACATCTGTATCAAAATCTCTTTATTCACATTCATTAACCTTTTATTTACATAACTCCCCCTTCTCTCCTCTCGAGCCTCAGCGGTCAGGAAGTCTTCTGTCCCCTGTCCTCCGCAGGGGGTCCAGGCTCTGTGGCTCCGCACCGCAGGGGGCTGGCTCTCCTTCATCGTGAGGTTAAATCACATATGCAGTGTCCAACATATACATGTCTAACAACACAGCCATATAACCCCCCCCCAAACGATGAAGAACAGACTAATTCCTAAAATTTAATAGCACCTTACTCACTACTGAATAATCAACACCAACATTCAGTCTGTGCGCCGCTTGGGCTTCAGCCGTCTGCCGAATCTGCTGTGAGTTGGCCCCGCCTTGCCTGCGGCGCTTTTCTGCTTCGGCTCTGTTGACTGAGGAAGAGAGTGATTATTTGCCCTTTGCGGGGGCCTGCCTCGTCGAGGCGCCACTGCGACCGGTACAGACACGTCCTTCATGACAAAAGCAGGGTTTAGTCTGTCAATACTGACTGTCTCTTTTCTGTCTCCAAAATCTAGCACAAATTGCTTATCACCTGCCTCCAGCACTCGAAATGGCCCTTTGTAAGGTGGTTTGAGCGTTGCTTTTAGGGCTTCGCGCCTGACAAAAACGAAGTCGGCATTTTTCAAAGCCTTGGGGACGAAAACTCGTGGAAAAGCGTGATGAACCGGACCCGGGAGCGTGTCTGCTCCCGTGCCGACTAACGGTCCCAGAGCAGAGAGAGGTGGGGGCTCTGGGTGCTCTGGTAAAAACTCGCCCGGCAGCCTCAGAGTTTGTGCGAATACCAGCTCCGCTGGGGAGGCGTCTAAGTCCTCTTTAGGCGCAGAACGCAACCCTAATAAAACCCATGGCAGTTTATTTACCCAATCTGCATCCGTGAGCGATGCTCTGAGTGCTGCCTTCAAAGACCTATGAAAACGCTCGCATAAACCATTGGCCTGAGGGTGGTAAGCTGTAGTGCGGTGAATTTTGGCTCCTAAGCCGTTGGCCATCGCTGACCACAGCTCAGAGATGAATTGCGGTCCTCTATCGGACGTAATGTCCGACGGAACCCCGAAGCGCGCCACCCAAGCCGTTAAAAAAACGCGAGCCACCTCCGCGGCTGTGGTCGTCGCAAGTGGGACCACTTCCGGCCAACGTGTGGTGCGGTCCACCATTGTCAAAAGATACGTGAACCCCTGTGATGCCGGTAGGGGGCCCACAAAGTCGACGTGCACATGGTCGAACCTTCTGGCCGGAATGCGGAACGGTTCTAACGGGGCTCTTGTGTGCTTGTGAATTTTGGCCCGTTGACAGGAAATGCAGGTTTTTGCCCATTCCTTCACGTGCTTGCGCAGGCACGGCCAAACAAACTTTTCCGCCACTAGTTTCACCGACGCGTGCACCCCCGGGTGCGCCAGGGAGTGGACCGAGTCAAAAACACGGCGGCGCCACGTGGCCGGAGCCACCGGACGCGGGCGCCCCGTCGACATGTCGCAGATCAGGGGGGGCATACCGGTTTGTAAACACTTGCTCTCCAGCCTCAACCCTGTTGGTCCAGACTGGAGCGCGCGCACGTCTGCGTCCGCCCCCTGGTCCGCTGCCATGGCTGCGTAATCTATACCCACGTGCACCGGGGCTGCGCGCGCCACCATGCCGCTCTCCTGCGGCGCGGTCACGGTGGCCCGTTCTGCCTCTGTGCGTGTTGGAGTCGTGAACGCGCGCGAGAGACAATCTGCTACTACATTGAATTTGCCTGCGACGTGCCTAATGTCAGTGGTAAATTCCGAGATTGCGGCCAGCTGCCTCTGCTGCCTGCCGGACCACGGATCTGAAATTTTGGCCATGGCGTATGTGAGCGGCTTGTGGTCCACATAAGCGGTGAAGCACCGTCCTTCCAGTCAGAACTGGAAATGATGAATAGCCAAATGCAGCGCCAACAGTTCTCTGTCGAACGCGCTGTATTTTCGTTCAGCCGCGCTTAAAGATTTGCTAAAGAAAGCCAAAGGCTGCCAAACTCTGGCTACCTGTTGCTCAATAACGGCCCCTATGGCTAAATCTGAAGCGTCTGTCGTCAGCGCGATACGTGCTGCAGGGTCTGGGTGGGCCAGGAGCGCAGCGTCAGCCAAGGCTTTTTTAACCTCTGTGAACGCGCGCTCCCGCTCCGGGGACCATTCGACCGCCTGGGTCGGTTTTTGTTTTTTGAGCGCAGCATATAACGGTTGCATGATTTGAGCTGCGTGGGGCAGGAATCGGTTATAAAAATTCACCATCCCCAAGAATTCCTGTAGTGATTTGACCGTTTGTGGACGGGGAAAATCCGCTACCGCGCGTACTTTATCTGGTAACGGAACCGCTCCCTCCGGGGAGACGCGGTGACCCAAAAAATCGATCCGCTCGACGCCGAACTGGCACTTGGCTGGGTTAACTATTAAGCCGTGCTCTCCCAGCCTCCTAAAAACTGCTGTGAGGTACGTTTCGTGTTCGTCCTCTTAAGTACTCATGACCAAAATGTCGTCGAGGTACACAAACACGAAAGGGAGATCGCGTAACACGGCATCCATCATCCGCTGAAATGTTTGCGCCGCCCCTTTGAGACCAAACGGCATGCGTAAAAATTCGAAAAGTCCGAACGGGGTTATTACCGCTGTTTTAGGAATGTCCTCCGGTTGGACTGGGACTTGGTGATAGCCGCGAACTAGATCAATCTTTGAAAAAATGCGCGCCCCCGCCAGGTGCACCGAAAAATCCTGAATGTGCGGGATGGGATAACGATCGTGCGCCGTAGCGTTGTTTAGCCTGCGGTAATCCCCGCACGGTCTCCAGGAGCCATCGGCTTTCGGTACCATGTGTAGCGGCGAAGCCCACGGGCTCTTCGACCTACGAACGATGCCCAGCCTCTCCAGGCTGGCGAACTCCTCGCGCGCAATGGCGAGCTTAACTGCATCCAAGCGCCGAGCTTTTGCAAACACGGGAGGACCAGATGTGGGGATAAAGTGTTTCACCCCGTGCTTTGCGACGGTCGCCGAAAAAGTGGGCACAGTGAGCACTGGAAATTGGGTGAGGAGTGTGTGAAACTTACCACCTGCTGTAGCGACGTGGGTCTGTACTGGTGGCGGGGACACTCGAGCTGCACAGGGGAGAGAGTAAAAAGAGAGTGCATTTACCAGCCGTCTATTAGCAAGATCAACTAACAGATTGTGTGAACACAAAAAATCCGCGCCCAACATGTTGAAACTCACCGCCGCTATTACAAAAGTCCATTCATATGTGCAGCCATGTAAGCACAAAGGCAAGGTCCTTCTCCCGTAGGTGTTGATGTTCGAGCCATTTGCCGCTGTAGCTCCGCTACCGTGGGGTCCAGCCACCCGGTCCGCGTATGTTGGGGTGATGAAGCTCACTTGTGTTCCGGTGTCGATGAGGAACTCTTGTCCGGAGCGCGCATCCGTGATGTAGAGCAGCTTGCTGCGTTCTCCGAGGGTCGAAGCTGCTAGCGACCCCCGGTCTTGCCGTTTCCCGAACTCCTGAAGATGCAGGGCGGCACACACCTGCGTGCCTTCTCTGCGAACCTCCGATGGTAAAAGCAGAGATCTTCTCCTCCGCTGTGTCGTGTCCGCGCCTCTGCCGCCGGGCTATTGGCTCCACCTCGTCGCGGCCGTGCTGCCGCCGTCGTCGGCCAGTCTGGGTCTGCCGCCTCTGGGTCCCCGCTGTCTCGGGTCGCTGCTGTGGTTGCTTGCCCGCTGCAGGCGTCCAGGATCCCATCTGCTTCCTGGGCCAGCTCCCGGAACTCCTCCAGGGTGTGACACTTTTTGCCGGCCAGCGTGCTTCTCGCATGCGCCGGGAGATTGGAGAGGAAGATGAACTGAAAAATGAAATCATCGTTGTCCAACCCTCTCAGCTGTATCATCTCCTCCATCAGGGCGCTCGGCCTGTGTCCACCTTGGTCTAGCAAAGACAGGATCCTCCTCGCCCTCACTTCAGCTGAGGGGGTGAAAAACTTGATGAGGGTGGATTTCAGCTTGCCGTACCTGTCGGTCGCGGGTGGCTGCTCCACCAAGCTCTGCACGCACCGAGCTGTGCTGTTGTCCAGTTTAGCGATGACATGGTGGAACTTAGTGTCATCCACCGTTACTCCTGCGAGTGCGAACTGCGACTCTGCTTGCAGAAACCACGACCGTGGATTATCCTGCCAGAAATCAGGCAGCTTAACGGCCACTGCGCTCGCCAGCTCTGAGCGCTGTGAGTCCGGGACCCTGAGAACTTCTTCGTTCATTCTCAACGTCGTCAGTCACCAATGTGGGGAGACTTGAATAACGAAACCGAATTGCCTTTAATTCCAGTTTATTTCAAGTAACCATTCCACTGTCTGCTCTCATTCCTGAGCATTGAACAAAGAGGGTGAACACACCAAAGTTCTCCCTTTTAAACATTCTCACATCAAACCATTTCCCTCGCAGGGGAAATCACACATCTATATCAAAATCTCTTTATTCACATTCATTAACCTTTTATTTACATAACTCCCCCTTCTCTCCTCTCGAGCCTCAGCGGTCAGGAAGTCTTCTGTCCCCTGTCCTCCGCAGGGGGTCCAGGCTCTGTGGCTCCGCACCGCAGGGGGCTGGCTCTCCTTCATCGTGAGGTTAAATCACATATGCAGTGTCCAACATATACATGTCTAACAACACAGCCATAGTCTGGGTCTTTCTTGTCGCCAATTGCGCCACGGGTTGCATTACTGTACATATTGTATATTAGACTGCTGTTGTTGTTGTTTTCTTTTTTCCAGCCTTATTCCTTTTCTTTTTAAACTGTGCACACCAATGAAGAGAGAGAGAAACACCATTTCAATTCTCCTGTATGTCCTGTACGTATAGTAGTATTGACAATAAAATCTTTGAATCTTGAATTATAGCTTTATTATAGCTATATTATACCATTTTGCTGAGTGGATATGCCTAAATCAGTGTGTCAGTCATACTACATTGATGCTTATAGACATTCAAGTATGTTCCAGACAAACTAACATGTTTTTCAGGACATGTCTGTTTTTGCAAAAGAATGACTTGTGGACTTATCTGTTTTTGCAGAAAAAAAAGTACTAATAAATTGCCAAAAAGTAACTATGAGTTGATGTTCGATTTTTTGCTTTATTATGTCTGAGATACTCATATTTCAAGTGACCATGTCTTAGAAGCTTAATTGGAAATACTAACACCTATAAACCAACAGATGAAAATGTTGTTTTTCTCAGTATTAAACCAATTGGACTTATCTGTTTTTGCAAAAGAACTCTTCATATATATGTTAGACCCCAGGAAGAATAGCCAATGCTTTATACAAGTGCTAATGGGGGTCTTAATAAAACAAACAAACTATATTTAATCTCATGTAATGTCATCTGCTGAGGCTGCAGATATCCTGTGGATGCCTGGATATGACAGTTGGTCATATTTAAATTTAACCTTGTGAGTTTCTTGTGTAGCCTTGTGTAACCTTGGCCTCTGCAAATCTTGCAATTAGAAAAAATAGTAAAAAAAATTGTTGTTTACCTGTACTGTCAGCAACCGGGTCACCGCTGCCTCCACATTAACAACAGGTGCTCATCATTAGCATCATGTGTGCTTGTACAAGCAGTGTTGCTCTCTATCTGCTCCTCCAGAGGTAAGTCTCCTGATTGGTTGAAGTGAAAAAGGTTGTTTTGATAAAAAAATTTCTGTGCTCTTCCCTTTTTCTCCATTTCTCTGCACCGCTTGGATAACTTTGTTTCATTTTGCCGCTATTCTACACGCTGTATGGTTTGTTTACAATGTAGCCAATGATATGCGCATGCTGATGTCTCAGAGACAACATGGAAGAGTCCAACAGTCTGAGGAGAAGGGGGAGGATGTTATGTTTGTGATTTGATTTGCCGTTTATACTGGTGTTTCTTTATTTTATTGGACATCATGTTAAATATTGTAACGTAGGGGCTGTAATAAGGGGCGGGGGATTCTCCAGCCATGCTTTGTGGTACGGGGGATTCAAAGACTGTTATTATTTGTGTGTTCTAAGCGTTATTGTTGTACCATTATAATTGTGTTATAAGTCCAGTTGTGATAGTGTTGTTTTCCTTGTGTGTGATAGATTATATGTCTGTGTCACCTTGAGCGAGATGATTGTCTGTGTGAATGACCTCCCCTCTGTTCTGTATAATTAGTCAGTGAAGAATAAATGCCTAAATGCCTCACAAATCCTCTCTCATTATTGTGTGAACCCTTAAAATGTTACACTTGTGTCAGAAGTGGGATTCTTGAGAGATGGAAGCAAGGATCAAGGCAGAGATTCGACAGCTTGAGCAGCTCATTGCCCAGATGGAGATGGACAGCAAAGCAGACAGGCCAGCTCCCAGAGCTGCTCGCTGTGACAGATGGGGAAGTGGACCAGACGAAGCAAGCGTGCCCCATTTTCTGCCTTTTTCAAGGCAGGACGGGGAACGCCAACAGGGGAACTACAAGCCAGCAATTCCACTGCGACTGAGGGCAGTGATCGACAGGGAGGCAACCATCCCATCGACCTGCCAACTGGCCAAGCTTCCCCGCTTTGGTGGCGAAACCCCGCTGGACGGCTGTCTGGTCCAGGTTGAACTGGCAACTGCGCTGAATGGCTGGACACGTGAAGAGACAGCTGTGCAGATCGCGCTGGCTCTGGAGGGCGGAGCTCTTTGCACGCTGTCTGATCTCCGGCCTGAGGAACGTCACAGCTGGCCAACGCTACAAGGAGCGCTTCGGAGGCAGGTTGAGAGGGCGACCCACACTGATCACGCCTGGGAACAGCTGGTCAGCTGCTGGCAAGGCAACCGAGAGAGCCTGGAAGCCTATGCAGTGGATGTATGGCTGCTAACACAACGTGGCTACCTGAATTTCGAGCCGGAGGCGGCGAAGAAGCTCGCTCTTCAGAACTTCATCCGAGGGCTCCGTTCGGCCTGGCTCCAAGAATACGTTCGGATTCATGACGTAAGCAGCTGGGACACGGCCGTGACAGAAGCGGAGCGGGTGGGGCTGGATTATGCTGGATTATGCAGCTGACGTGTCATCACCAAGGCACAGAGCTTTCCAGGCCACAGCTGAGAGCGAAGACAAGGAGGAACTGCACCAGACCACAGCGGCGCAGCCAGCGAGAGTACAACAGTGGCGTGAGAAGGGATGCTTCTGCTGTGGGGAACCAGGACACATCACGCGTTACTGCCCTGCACCCACACTGTGACAACCCGCCCCCTCGCCAGTGATAAACTAGAGCGAGATGGCACCGACGGGGACCTGCCCCCTCTCACAGACATTTTCCCCAAAGAACCATCACCACGCCTGAGCCGACCTGGACACTCACCAGGGCTGTACATGCAGTGCAGCCTGGACAGCATACCAATCCGGGCTCTGACCAATACTGGTTCTACCATCTCCCTGGTCTGACCCGGGGCACTGCCCAGGACAGATGAACTCGGACCACAAGGGTGGGAACCCACCAGGTGCTGCTTCACCACAGCCACCGGTGAGTGCGCCAGACTGGGAGGGTGACTAGTCCTTGTGGTGGGAGTGGCTGGTCAGAACACAAACAACCCATTCTGGCTGGCTGACATCCAAGACCCCTGCATCATTGGACTAGATCTGCTCGCAGCATGGGGCGCAAAGATCGACACCTCCAGCTTGTCTCTCCTTCTGGGAGCTCAGACCATCACTCTCTGCGGCAAGAGCCAAACAAGGAACCAGGGGGCCCGTGCGATCAGGGGGCCGTCAGCACAGACTGAGCTGAGGGGGTCACCGCCAGGGCTGACCACAGCAGCACCACCAGCACGAGCAGAGGGATCGTCATCACCGCCAGAGACAGCAGGGGAGGGACTGCAAGCAGAGCGGATTGCTACATCATCGGAAACCCAGCAGGCGGTCGAGGAGCTGTTCCAGCGGAGCTGCAGAGGGTTAGAATTGGGACAGAGACACCAGCTGTAGGAACTGTTGGACTGCTATGTCGATGTCTTCACTGCCAGCGAGGAAGAGTGCACCCGAACCAGTTTGATGCAGCACCAGATCAACACTGCTGAGACCAGGTTGATTTGGCTGCTCCTCCGCCGTCTGCCTTTTTCAAGGCGGGCGGTGGCAGAAAAAAAGATTCAGGAAATGCTGGAGGCAGATGTCATTGAACCCTCCAGCAGCCCCTGGGTGGCACTGGTGGTTCTGGTCAAGAAGAAGGATGGTTCATGGCGGTTCTGTGTGAATTACCGGCGCCTGAATGATGTCACATGTAAGGACTCCTGCCTCCTGTCCTGCATCGATGACGCGCTGGATTACATCACTGGCTCAAGCTGGTTCAGCTCGCTCGACCTCCACACCAGCTACTGGCAGGTAGAACTGTCACCAGAGGCCCGCGAGAAAACAGCCTCCTCCATCGGACAGGGACTGTGGCAGTTCAAGGTGATGCCATTTGGACTTTGCAATGCCCCGGCCACCTTTGAACACCTGATGGAGCGAGTACTGGTTCACGTCCCCCAGAGCCGCTGCATCGTTTATCTCGATGACCTGCTGGTTCATGCAGCCGATTTTGATGGCACCCTGTCCAACTTCCGGGAGGTGTTGGAGGCCGTCCGCCGGGCCGGGCTGCGGCTGCACCCGTTGAAATGCCACTTGTTTCGGTGAGAAACCACCGTTCTGGGCCACATCGTCAGCGCTGCGGAAGTCACCACCGATCCAGAGAAGGTGGCAGCAGTGAGAAACTGGCTGGTTCTGCAGGATGTAGAAGAACTGCTGAGCTTTCTCGGACTAACCTCCTATTATAGGAGGTTTGTGAAAGATTTTGCTACCATCGTCAGCCCGCTGCATCAGCTGACACAGAAGGGCCACACGTTCGAGTGGAGTGAGGACTGTGCTGCTGCTTTTTCCCGGCTCCATTCGGTGCTCATCAGAGACCCCGTGCTGCAGTATTCCGACCCAGACTGCCCCTTCATTGTGGACAAGGACACCAGCAACCAGGGCATCGGGGCAGTGTTATCCCAGGAGGGAGAACACGGAGAGCAGGCAGTTGCTTTTTCAGCCGCACTCTCAGCAGAGCTGAGAGGAATTATTGTGTCACCTGCTGAGAGCTGCTGGCAGTCATCCAAGGTCATCGCCATTTTCGTCTGTACATTTTACGGGGGGAAGTTTTAGCTCAGGATGGACCACGCCTTCCTGACCTGGCTACGGAACTTTAAAGAGCTAGCCGGACAGTTAGTGAGATGGCTGGAGGCACTGCAGGATTATGATTTTCAGATTGTGCATCGAGCAGGCTACCTCCATGCCAACGCTTATGCCCTGTCCTGGCGTCCTTGTGCTGTGGAGGCCTGTCAACACTGCCAGCAGGCAGAGGATCGTGACCCAGCAGTCTCACAGGCTGCTGCTCTTCAGCTCGCTGTGGGCGGGGATAGCACAGCAGTGCACAGCTACTCCTCAGATAATCAGCCAGCTCTCCCCAGTGATGACGTCACAGAGGCCCTCGGCGCACAGCAGCTTCGGAGCAAACAGGATGGAGATCCTGTTGTCTCCCGGGTCCGGCAGTGGCTGGACGCAGGCCAACGGCCTGCCTGGGAGGCTGTATCTGTGCTGAACCCAGAGACCAAGGCCCTGCATTTCCAGTGGTCCAACCTCTGCTGTCATTAAAGTGTTATCGGCGGTGGTATTCTCCAGCTGGGCAGTGTCACGTCTGGCAGCTGCTGGTTCCCCAACGGCTCCGTCCCAAGGTGCTCCAGTTGGTCCACAGGTCATGGGGTGGGCCACTTCGGGGTGACGAAGACCCTGTAGCATCTTCAGGCCTGGTTCTATTGGCCGGGGTGTCGTCAGGACATAGGGCTCCATGTACACTGCTGTGACACCTGCACGGCTCAGAAAGGACTGACTCAGCAGTCCCACACCCCCTTGAAACATCACAATAAGATAAACTTTTTTTTTCTGAATGTATGGGGCTCCTAGTAGATCAGGGCCCTTAGCAGATTAGGGCCTAAGGCAGTTACCTTCCTTTGCCTAATGGTAAGTCCGCCTCTGCCGGTCAAAGACAAAGGGGGGTTATGGGGCAGTCCGCATGTCCATCCATCCCACTTTTGTGAAATCATCAACTCCTACAGTTTTGTTGAGATTGTTTTGAAACTTGGTACCAGGGTTTGATATAAACTGATGATGCACATATTGCTATTTGAATCTGATCAGATGACCTTGAGGTCAAGGTCAGAGGTCAGTTTTTCCGTAAATCTTGTAAACGCAATAAGTACTGAAAGAAATGATGTAGGCTTTTCAAATCGATACAGTGGTATCTAAGATACATCTTGGATGACTCGCACCCTGACCTGACTATGGATTTGGGGCCAAAAGGTCAGAGGTCAAGGTTAACATTCCCTTTGCACTATTACTAATGAATGAGTAAAGCTAGGGTCACCAAACTTGGTACACAGGTTCACCCTGTGACCCTGAAGTGCGATTATGGTTTTGGGATCATAAGGGCAAAGGTCAACATCAAAATGGTTTATAAACTATATCTCAACAGCAAAGAAAGCTAGTGTCACCAAACTTGCTACATGACTTCACTTTGGGATCATGAACTCTGACTATGGGTCTGAGTCAAAAAGTCAGAGGTCAAGGTTAGTATTCTTTATACCCTCTTACTATAGAACACGTAAAGCTCTCTAGGGTCACCAAACTTGCTACACAGGTTTCCCTTGGGATCCTGCCCTACAACTATGGGTTGTATACAACTATTTTTGTTGTATATTCATGGCTTATAATTTGGTTCTGTCACAATAATTATATGGACAATTTGAAAACTGCTCTCCTTCAGTAACATTGGGATCTTCAACAAAAAAGGAGGCTATTGGGATATTGCACTCCTCAAAGTGCGCTTGTTTTATTTTTTTCTCCACAGACAGCTTCTCCACATTTTCTTACTCTGAGGTGATTACTTGAGGATAAATACCCAGCATGTTCAAGTTACGGATCTTAATAATTAATATCTAAAGTCTTAGAGGTTACTTGTAACCCTTCCAGTTTTATGCAAATTAACAATTCTTGATGTCTTGGGAGATCTTTTTTTTTTGCAGGCATGGTTCACATCAGCAGATGCTTCTTATGAATAGCAAACTTCTCAAAATTCTGTAAGGAAGAATTGTCCACAATTCCTCCTGATTATTGTACAGGTCTGATCAGCAGCTACCAGAAGTGCTTGCTGGAGGCTATTGCTGTCAAAGGACGTTCAACCAGTTATTAAATCCAAGGGTTCACTTAATTTTTCCATCAACACTGTGAATGTTTAAATAATGTGTCCAATAAATGCATGAAATATAATTGTGTGGTGTTAGGTTAACCACATTGTGTTTGTCTATACTCAGGACTATATAAGATCACATTTTATAACCAATTAATGCAGAAAACCAGGGTTCACATACTTTTTCTTGCAACTGTATATACTATAGATCTGTGGTTCAAGATTTAGAATGTACACCTTTTCCCCTAAATTGACCTTTACTATACTGTGAAGGTGAAGACTGCATAAAGGTTAAATGTTTCCCGGCTCTTCAGTAATTTGATTATCCGGTGAGTAAAAATTGTCACTATTTTATTGTTTCCTGTTTAATCCTCAATGCCAGTTCACTGTAGTTACTAAAGACATTACTACTCAACAATATCCACTTCTGATGTTAAGATGCATCAAAGTTTGAAAGCTTCTCACAGCAGAATTGACCAATTAGCTCCTCACAAACAAGCCTTCATCTTGACTGACCCAGACATACAAATCCAGCACTGATCTAAACCAGCTGCTTTAACTTCTCTGCTTTTAATGGTATTTAACAGTTTTTTTGATACAGCTGTTGAAATGTTTTACTACCCCGACATTTTAAAGCATCACATAGGATGTTTTTCAACCATCTGGTGAATGAAAACCTTAAACTTCAGTGAATCTACTCCTTAGCTAATTGTTACATTGTGGGACACATGTGTATCACTTTAAGCTTCACATCTCAGAGAGAACAAAGAACTGGGTCTCCTTGGAGATAACAGGAGGATGTGAAAATTTAGTCTTTGGTGTGCAAGAGACGGCCTTGGGGGATTTCCTGGTCTGCCAGAGACTATGAGGAGGATGTTATAAGATTTAAGAGAAGATGCATTGTTACTTGTGATTAAAGGCAATGTGACTGTGAGCTTTGAAGGTCCTGGATATATAAAGGACGAATGTCTGTGTTTTTCCTTTTTCTGCTTTGCTGATGTTGGAAGATGTGAATAAACCTGACTCGTGAGATAAACCCTGCCTCGTCATTTTCACATTTCCACACTGGTGACCCTAAGACGTATCATAGATGAAAGAAATTCCCCCGGGTCAGCCGAGTCAGGAGCTCCCAGCCAAGCGTATGCCGCTACCGTCCAGCTACCGGACTTTTGGCAAGACAACCCGTGCTCCTGGTTCCACTTGGTCGAAGCACAGTTCGCCCTCCGGGGGATAACAGTAGATGACACGAAGTTCTACCATGTGATTGCAAAGCTCGACAACCGCACGGCTCGGCATATGCAGAGCCTATTGGAGCGGCCACCGGCCAACGACAAATACGGCAGGTTGAAGGCTGCGCTTATCCAGCGCTTCACTCTCTCAGTCGAGGAGAGAGCGGAGAGGCTCCTGGCTCTGAACGACTTGGGAGATGGCACACCCACTGACCTGATGGAGAACATGCTGAGGTTGAGGGGCTCAGACAACGACGACTTCATCTTCACCCACATTTTCCTCAGGACCCTACCGTCGGCCACGAGAGCGACCCTCGCCAGTTCGCTGTTGTTGGTCCAGCAGGACTTCCGCGCGCTGACCCAGGAGGCGCACCGAATTCTCAACGCCAGCAAACAGCACGCGGCCACCGCAGCAGCGACGGAGTTCGACGCGACGGCCGGAGATGGCGGCGGTAGCAGAACCACCGACGACGGCGGCGGCGGGGGCCAAGGATCGCGGAGGAGACACCCTCTGTTTCTACCATCGCCGCTTTGCAGAGAAGGCACGCAAATGTATACCACCGTGCCAGTTCAAGCGCTCGGGAAACGCCAAGACCGGGGGTCGGTAGCAGCTGCGGCCCTCGGGGAAGATAACAAGCTGCTCTACTTGAAGGATGCGCGCTCAGGGAGGCAGTTCCTCGTGGACACAGGCTCCCAGTTGAGTTTCATCACACCTTCCTCCGCTGACCGGCTGGCGGTTTCCAGAGGTCCCGGGGTGTCAGCAGCGAACGGCTCGGAGATTAAGACCTTTGGTGAGAAGACTCTGCTTCTGTCCCTACACGGCCATACATTTGAGTGGACTTTTGTCATAGCTGCAGTGAATTTCAATATGTTGTGGCTGATTTTCTGTGCTCACATGGTTTGTTGGTTGATCTTGCTAACAGGCGCCTGGTTAATGCACTTTCTTTTTATTCTATTCCCTGTACAGCCCGAGTGGCCCCGCCAACAGCACAAGCCAACGTCACAGCTGCAAGCGGTAAATTCCACACACTGCTCACTCAGTTCCCAGCACTCACGGTCCCCACATTTTCAACAGCTGTCACCAAACACGGGGTGGAACATTTTATTACTACCACCGGACCGCCCGTTTTTGCAAAAGCTCGGTGCTTGGATTCAGCTAAACTGACCATAGCGCGCGAGGAGTTCGCCAACCTGGAAAGGTTGGGCATCATCAGGCGTTCGAACAGCCCATGGGCTTCCCCGCTCCACATGGTCCCGAAAGCTGATGGCTCATGGCGACCTTGCGAAGATTTCCGCAGGTTGAACAACGCCACAGCGCACGACCGCTACCCAATCCCCCATATCCAAGACTTTTCCGTTCATTTGGCGGGGTGCACGTTTTTTCTAAGATAGACTTGGTCCGCGGTTACCACCAAGTCCCAGTGCGCGCTGAGGACATACCCAAAACAGCGGTAATAACTCCGTTTGGTCTATTCGAGTTTTTGCGTATGCCATTTGGACTTAAAGGCGCTGCGCAGACGTTCCAACGCATGATGGACGCGGTGTTGCGTGATCTCCCCTTCGTATTTGTCTACCTGAACGACATCTTAGTAGCCAGCGCGTCCGAAGACCAACACGAAAACCACCTCACGGCAGTTTTCCGGAGGTTGGGAGAGCACGGTTTGATAATCAACCCAACGAAGTGTCAGTTCGGGGTGACGCAGATTGATTTTTTGGGGCATCGCATCTCTCCAGAAGGAACGGTTCTGCTGCCTGACAAAGTGCGCACGGTAGCAAATTTTCCCCAGCCACAAACGGTCAGGGCGTTACAGGAGTTTTTGGGAATGGTGAATTTTTATAACCATTTCCTCCCCCGCGCAGCGCAGCTCATGCAACCATTGTATGCCGCACTCAAAAAACAAAAACTCACAAATAAGATCGAATGGTCTCCGGAGCGAGAGCGAGCATTCTCGGAGGTCAAAACAGCCCTGGCAAACGCTGCGTTGTTAGCACATCCAGACCCAACGGCCCGCATAGCGCTCACTACTGACGCGTCAGATGTGGCCATAGGGGCGGTCGTGGAGCAGCATGTAGCCGGGGCTTGGCAGCCGCTCGCCTTTTTCAGCAGGACTTTGAGCGATAGTGAACGAAAATACAGCGCATTCGACAGGGAGTTGTTAGCTCTCCACTTGGCCATTCGCCACTTCCAGTTTTGGCTGGAGGGACGCCGTTTCACCGCGTTCGTTGACCACAAGCCGCTGACATTCGCGATGGCCAAGGTTTCAGAACCGTGGTCAAGCCGGCAGCAGAGACAGCTGGCCGCTATCTCAGAGTTTACTACCGATATTCAACAAGTGGCGGGTAAACTGAATGTAGTGGCAGACTGCCTCTCGCGCGCCGTGGCTGCCCCAGTCCGCGTAGGGATAGATTATGCAGCCATGGCCTCGGATCAGGTTAGTGACGCGGACGTGCGCGCGCTCCAGTCTGGACCAACAGGGTTAAGGCTGGAGAACAGGGTGCTGCAAGACGGTATGCCCCCCCTAATCTGCGATGTCTTCACTGGGCGACCGCGTCCTGTGGTACCGGCCGCGTGGCGCCGCCGCGTTTTTGACTCGATTCATTCTCTGGCGCACCCGGGAGTGCGCGCGTCGGTCAAAATGGTAGGAGAGAAATTTGTATGGCCGAGTCTGCGCAAACAAGTTAAGGAGTGGGCAGCAGCCTGCATGGCTTGTCAACAAGCCAAGGTACACAAACACACAAGAGCTCCCTTGGAGCCGTTTCACATCCCGGCTAAGAGGTTTGATCATGTTCACGTGGACCTCGTAGGCCCCCTCCCGCCGTCACAGGGGTGCACACACCTTCTGACAATGGTGGACCGCACCACGCGCTGGCCGGAAGTGGTCCCACTGGCGTCAACCACAGCCGAGGAGGTGATGCGCGCGTTTTTAACAGCATGGGTAGCGCGCTTTGGAGTCCCGTCGGACATTACGTCCGACAGAGGTCCTCAATTTGTTTCCGAACTTTGGTCAGCAATGGCCAAATTGAACAATTGAAACAAATGATCCTTGTATTTATTGTAATCATATAAGTAAACTATGTATATGGAAAGTTATGGACACAAATACAGATTCTTTGCCTTCTGTAGTGCATGTTCAGAGCAATAATGTTCATCGAAAGAGTAACCTTTCATCTATTACCGACCCAATATGTTTGGACCATCGACTGTATAAAAAGACTTGCCATCCTCACAATTACAATTCTATGAATGAATGAGCCTCATGATTAAAAAAAGGCACATGAACAGAAAATATTCTTTTTAACCTTTCCATCTAGTTCTCATATACTTAAATCTAAATTATTTATTTAAATAGGTATTTTAGATGAACAAGAAAAGGATCAGTGGGTGTAGAGATTTTCAGCATTTGTTATCCTGTTAAATATAGCTGTCAGTTCAATATTCTTATTCTGATGACACAAAAGTGAGAAAACAAAACAAAAAAAAAATCACTTGCATACACACTTGGGTGTTGAACTATATTCCGTGTTTAAATCAAGTAATAACATTGTTAAAACTGAATATTTTTTTCCACATTAATTTTCTACTATTATCAGGTATTGAAAGTGACAATGCCAAGTGACTGTTTAGTTCATATAATGTAATGCAATGCACTTTATTTATATAGCCCTTTAAAACAACCCGTATGTGACCAAAGTGCTTTACAGAAAATTAAACAGCACTAGAAACACACACAGCATAAAAACAAATTACATAAACAAAGAGATAAGCATAAATACCTAAAAATAAAAACATGATGAACAGAATAATGAGAATAAATGTCACCACTACTGGGTATTAAAAGCCATCCTGAACAAATACGTTTTAAGTTCTGATTTAAAAAGGGCCAGGTTAGAGATAGCATGTAGATCGGGGGAGATTATTCCAGAGCCTGGGGGCGACAACAGAAAAGGCTCGGTCATCCCAGTGTTTAACCTTGACCTGGGCATATGCAGCAAGAGCTGATTGGATGACCTCAAAGCTCTGCCTTGGTCACGGACAGTTAAAATCTCAGATAAATAAACCAGAGCAAGGCCATTAAAAGCTTTAAAAACAAAGAGTAAAAATTTAAAATTAATTCTAAAATGGACTGGAAGCCAATGAAGTAAAAAAAGAATCAGTGCAATGTGCTCTCGTCTAGTTGTGTTGGTTAAAAGATGGGCTGCTGCATTTTGCACAAGTTGAAGGCGGCCGAGAGAAGACTGAGAGATGCCAACATAAAGTGCATTGCAGTAATCAAATTGAGAAGTGATTAAAGCGTGGATGGCTATCTCAAGGTCATGACGGCTCAAGAAAGGTTTGGCTTTGGATAACAGATTCCAATCTAGCAAGTGAAAGGACATATGACAACAACTAAAACCCACACCAGGTTCCCAGTCCCTGCTACTCAAGATTCAAGTCCTATCCTCATACCCTCAGGTATCAATAGCCGAAATACCCTAAATCCGTCTAGATGGGTATCTCGTGATGGAGGAGGGAATGGATCGACGTACTTTCTGAAATGTAAGAAACAAACACTCTAGTACTTTCAATGCCCGTACTTTGTCAAAGGACAGCAGACTTCTAGAACTTGCCAACTGTGCAAAACAACATAGGATCGCCATTCTGAGCATTCAAGAGCACAGATTACACCACCCAGACACTGCAGTTGAGTGCAAGACAAGTGATGGCTATCATCTGATTACATTGTCGGCATGGCGAGGTTCCCAAGGCTCTACTATTGGTGGAGTAAGCTTTTTGTTATCCCCTCGTGCTGCTCAACAGCTGACATCCATTGAGAAGATATTTCCACGCATATTAGTGGCACAATTCTATGGCAACCCCAAAACCACCGCTATAGCATGTTATAGTCAAATTAATGTCAGCGATGAACTGGCTGTAGATCAATTTTATGAAGATTTAAAAAGTGTCACCGAAAATGTTCCAGCTCACAACCTTTTGGTTGTGGCAGGAGACTTTAACGCACAAATTGGCCCAAAGGACATACCATTCACATTCAACCAAGAAACAAACCACAATGGAGAGAAACTGCTTGACTATGCCGAAGATTTCCAACTTTTGGTAGCTAATACCAAATTCATGAAACCCAAGCACAAATTATGGACATTTCAACTGCCTATGGGAAAGCGATCCCAGATTGATTACATCCTTGTCAGCAACAAGTGGAGGAACAGTACTACGAACTGTCAGGCCTATTCTTCATTTTCAAGTGTTGGGTCAGACCACAAAGTTGTCTCGTGCACCATACGGCTGAGCCTCAGGCAGTCCAAGAAGCCCACTCTAAATCCAATGAAGGAAGTTGACTGGAAGCTTGTGTGCACCACCCCAGAGGTTTCCTCAGTGTTCACCCTGGAAGTTCGAAATCGCTATGACGCACTCTCACAACCTGATAACGATATTGAAACGTTCTATAATAACCTCATCTCTGTCACTGAGGAAGTTTCTTTGGAAATGTTTCCTAAAAAGAAGGAGAAGGACAAGTCACTCAGCACTTATGCCCTAGTTAACGATGCTCGCAAGGCCGTTCGTGAAGCCACACAATGTCATGAAAACAAACCAACAAGAACCACTCTCAGAAACATGACCAAAGCACAGAAACAACTTGATGAAGCCTATGCACAAGCTGAAGCAGATTGTATAGAAAAGGAAATTGACCAAATCAATTACCTCAATTCCTCAAACCAACATGCAGCTGTATGGCCTATTATCAACAACCTTGCTGGACGGAAAGGCAGACCACTGGTCCGCATTAAAGGAAGATCAGCTTAAAAGTGGGAAGAGAATTGGTTATTTCTCTTTCAGAGCCTGTTAGCGGGTCAGCCAGTTACTCAGGGAAGCATAGATCTACCCCTTATCCAGATTGCCGAAACTCTAGACATAAGTACATCTCCAGTCACTATACAAGAGCTGCGTGATGCGGTTAGTTTTTTGAGGGCCAATAAATCAACTGGCCTTGATAACATCCCAAGTCTTACCTGGAAAGATCCTCTGTTCCATGAACTCCTGCCAAAGATTTGCAATCACAACTTTTCTGACATGCTGCCACCATCTGCTTGGAGGAAATCTGGGATTGTACCTATCCCAAAAAAGGGCGACTTGACAATGACTTCAAATTATAGAGGCATCTTCCTAATGCCTGTTGCCGCCAAAATCTACAATAAGCTTCTTCTAAATCGTCTAGTACCTGCTGTGGACCCCCTGCTGCGCAATAACCAAAATGGTTTCAGGAGAGGGTGGTCAACAAACTCTCAAATACTGTCCCTGCATTGCATAATAGAAGAAATGAAGAGACTTAACAAGGATTTCACTATCTGTTTTGTAGACTTTCAGAAGGCTTTTGATTCCATCAGTCGGGACGTGATGTTTAATATCTTACATCTATCATCGCAGTCATTCAAGTGCTCTATACCAACACCAAGGCTACAGTCATAATAGCTGATGGTGAAACAGCATTCTTTGACATTGAAGCAGGGGTTCTTCAAGGCGACACTCTAGCACAATTCTTATTTATTATTGTGCTAGATTATGTTCTATGCCTCTCTCTAGACACCATAAATGACAAAGGTCTACGACTCCAACCAAGACATAGCCAGAGGTATCCTGCTAAGTATGTTACAGATCTTGATTTTGCTGATGATATTGCCTTAGTATCAGACCTTGTCGTGAATGCAGAATTGCTTCTTCAGTCGCTAGAAAAAGCAGCAAACCTGGTAGGGGTTTACTGCAACGAAAGCAAAACAGAGTTCATTTCTACAACACCGAACTGTAGCCTGCTTTCGCTGGCTGGTGCAAACATCACCCAAGTCGAAGACTTCAAATACCTTGGCTCGTATATAATGGACTCTCAAAAGGATATGAAATCTCGTAAAGCTCTAGCATGCGCAGCATGTAATAAGCTTAATAAGATATGGAATTCGACTCTCAACAACCAAAAGAAAATTCACGTATTCAGGACGCTGATAGAGCCAATTTTGCTCTATGGCTCGGAGACATGGACTCTAACTGCACGTCAAGAAAAACGACTGGACGAGACATATATGAACTTACTGAGGCGTATACAAAACATCCATTGGTCCGAGCATGCCACTCTTGAGCGTATATATGGTGATATCCCGCCCCTCTCTCAGAGGCTCACCAAACGGAGACTCAGATTTGCTGGCCATTGCTATTGGGCCACGGGAGAGATTATACACTCCCTGCTCCTTTGGAAGCCTATTGGCCCAATCTAGTTCCGGAAACTTACATTCCCAGAGGTACTGTCGAGGGACTCGGGGATAGCGAGTGGAGAACATTTAAGTGGAGAACATTTTGGCTTAACCACAACTAATGTCAGTGATGCAGTCCAATAAAACACTTTGTGGGTCAGTTTGTTCTGGGTTCAAAGGTAAATAAAGCTGCAAATTGTCTGCATAACAGTGGAAAGACATGTTGTGCCTGGCTATTATTGACCCGAGTGGCCTCATATATAATGAAAACAGAATAGGGCCAAAGATAGAGCCCTGTGGGACCCCACAGGAAAGAGAGGCACTAGATGAGGACATGTCACTAATCATTACAGAAAAAGTTCTATTAAATAAGTAGGATTCAAACCACTTGAGTGCAGTGCCATGGATGCCAACATGGTGATTCAGGCGTGACAAAAGGATAGTACGGTCCGTCGTGTCAAACGCATTATTTTCCGTTTCCCTGCCTTAGCTTTAGTTTGGCCATTGTGTTTATTTTCCATTTTCATGCCTCTAATTATGTTTTGTAGTTTTTGGTCCTGCTCCTTGGTATTATGATTACTTTCACAGTCATGTTTTGCCACTGCCCTCACTGTATTGTGTTCTGCACGTTCAGTGTCGTTTTCTGTGCATCCCCGTCTGTGATTGTCTGTATAGCCCCACCCATCCTTTCTCTGTTTCCTTGTGTGTTATTGATTTAACCCTTGATTGCTCCCACCTGTCTGATGTTTGTTGATTATCTGTTCCCCTATTTATGTGAGTTGTACTTGTGTTCTGTCTGGCATCCTTGTCATTCGCTTCTGTGGTTTCCTTGTGTGTGTAACAGAAGTTGATTACAAATGTCTATATGATGACCTTCTTTTCAACAACCTGAAAAAGGCAGCTTTTCATCTTTCACTTAGCTTTAAAGTCTTATTTCATACACCCTTATGTTTTTATTGTAAATTACGGGCCCTTTAAAAGGAAAATGGAAGATAAAGGAAAGATGAAGATCTGTTCTGGGTGGGTATACTTCATGATTATTGATACTGATTTTCAACCTTCACTTAGACCCACCTTCAATCATCATATTTGATTAAAAAATAAGTAAGGTGGGTTGCTCAACTCAGAATTGATACTAATGGTGGCAACAGCCATCTTTGATTTTCAAACTTCAATTGTTGTCATTCGCTGCTGCCCTCTACCTCTTCCCTCTGCATCCCTTCATGTTTGTTCTATACTTTCTACGTAATAATAAAGATTAAAAACAATCCCCAAAATTGTCTGTTAAGTGGTATCCACAGGTACATTAAATCACTTCAGTCTTCTTGTTACCAGGATGTGCATCCTTCACAGGTGAAGAAGAGGAAAAGGGGGAGAGCTGGCCTTCTTTGACATAGAGACTCAGATCCCACAGGAGGAGCTGCAGCAGCAGCAGATAGACGACTCTCAGACTGAGACCAGACCCCTGTTTTTATCCTGCCATCTTCTCACAGGATTCTCTCTGCTGCTGACCTCTTCAACAACCCGTGCTCCTGTCAATAACACACCTGTTACAAATATAGCATTGCACCCTCATGTCATGCATATTTAAGGCTCTGCTTATGTGAGTGGAGCTGTGCCTCTTTTAAAAAAATAAATGCAGAGTTGCAGTCTTCTAAGTATTTCTGATTTCCTGTGACATGTAACTCAGTGGCAGACATTAATAGAGACCTCAAATCTATTCAGCATTTGTAATTTTCAGTCTGTTGATGTAAAGTACTACTTAGGAAACCTTTTGATTCCATTTATTTTGCACACTCGTTATATTCAGCTGCAGCTACTGCTCTATTACAAGATCTGACTCATACATCCTTTTTCAAAAATAAGATGCAAAGCTATTTTTTCCCTGCAGGCTTGCCTGAAGAGGTTCAGTTTCCATGGAGACAAGGTGCAACCATCACACCCATCTCAGGCTTGGACCTGCAGGGTGGGGAGAGAGGCCCCGAGTCCACGGACTCTGAGAAGGAGAGAAAGGCTGAGACAAAAGAAGTGGCTGAAAGAGAAGAAAGACTAGAGTTCAGTCCAAAGGAGGTGTGGAGGAGTTTGTTTTTTTGTGTTATGACTGAAATCCTCTAAAAGCAGGTAGTGTAGAGTGTGTGAAATCAGAGGCGGAATCATTTCAGACGATTTATTACACACTCACATCTTTCAAGCACAGAACAGAATGAATACTTCAGCAGAAACTCCTCTCTTAAGTTTCATGGCATTTACATCACACACAACATGACCTTTGCATCACACTGCATTCAACCCCCTCATCCTTGACTCCTTCCTGCTATCTCACCAGGAATCCCTTGCTCTTTGTTCTCCCAAGCTTATCCACTGTCTCCTGTCTGAGATGCTAGACAATCTGGCTCTCCCAAGGTGCTACACCCCCCCAGCATCTTAGATAGGACAATAGAATAACAGTCCACATGCTGTGATAGAACAATTGAACATCAGTCCACATGCTGCTTGGGCTTCCGTCTCCTCCCGTATCTGCTGCAACTGGGGTTTACCGCCTCCGTGGCGCTGCTGTGCCGGTGGGGGGGCTGTTGCTAGGGGGGGAGCCACTTCGGTCTGTCCGCATGGCTGCTCTGGTGAATCGTTTCCCTGGGGAGCTCTCCGTGGGGGTCTTCCACGGCGAGGGGCCCTAGCCAACAGCACTTGCTCGTCCGCCACAACGAAAGCGGGTTTGAGTCTGTCTATGCCAATTTTTTCCCTCCTACCCCCCAAGTCT
Source organism: Pholidichthys leucotaenia (assembly GCA_020510985.1). Taxonomy (NCBI): domain Eukaryota; kingdom Metazoa; phylum Chordata; class Actinopteri; order Cichliformes; family Pholidichthyidae; genus Pholidichthys; species Pholidichthys leucotaenia. The sequence goes on along the minus strand of CM035849.1, from coordinate 138,222,301 downwards.
AGCAAAAAATGCTTATCCCCTGTTTCCAGCTCTCTGAACGGTCCATCATAGGGTGGGCGCAATGGAGGGCGGTGGGCGTCGTGTCTGACAAACACGAACTCCGCACTCTTCAAAGTTTTAGGCACGAAAACACGCGGAAAACTGTGGTGGGCAGGGCCCGGCAGCGTGCCTGTGTTTGCGCTACGCTGCAAAAGCTGAGACGGGGAGCTGCCTGGCGCGGGATTATCTGGCAAAAATTCCCCGGGCAGTCATAGTGGCTGCGCAAAAACGAGCTTTGCCGGGGAAGCTTCCAGATTCTCTTTTGGCGCGGAGTGCAACCCCAATAAAACCCATGGCAGCCTGTCTACCCAATTTGCATCCGTCAATGAAGCCCTGAGTGCTGCTTTCAGTGATCTATGAAAACGCTCGCATAACCCATTGGCCTGTGGGTTGTACGCGGTTGTGCGGTGAATTGTAACACCCAGGCTGCGGGCCATCGCGGACCAGAGTTTGGAAACAAATTGCGGGCCCCTGTCGGACGTAATGTCTGACGGGACTCCAAAACGTGCCACCCATGCTGTTAAAAAAGCGCGCGCTACATCCGCGGACGTGGTTGCCGCCAGCGGGACCGCTTCTGGCCAGCGCGTGGTGCGGTCCACCATTGTCAGGAGGTGCGTGTACCCCTGTGATGGCGGGAGGGGGCCCACGAGGTCCACGTGAACATGGTCGAACCTCTTAGCCGGAATACGAAACGGCTCTAAGGGAGCCTTCGTGTGTCTGTGTACTTTGGCTCATTGGCACGCCACGCAAGCTGCAGCCCACTCTTTCACTTGTTTGCGTAGGCTCAGCCAAACAAACTTCTCTCCCACCATTTTGACCGATGCGCGCACTCCTGGGTGCGCCAGAGTGTGAACCGACTCAAACACGTGGCGGTGCCACGCGGCCGGGACCACCGGATGCGGGCGACCCGTGGAGACATCGCAGATTGGGGGGGGGCCGCCATCCTGCAGCACCCTGCTCTCCAGCCTTAACCTTGTTGGTCCAGACTGAAGCGCACGCACATCTGCATCGCTAATCTGCTCTGCGGCCATGGCTGCGTAATCTATCCCCACGCAGACGGGGGCCACTATGGCACGCGAGAGGCAGTCCGCCACTACATTCAGTTTACCAGACATGTGCTGAATATCGGTAGTAAACTCTGAAATCGCGGCCAGCTGTCTCTGCTGCCGGCTCTACCACGGTTCTGAAACCTTGGCCATCGCGAATGTTAGCGGCTTGTGGTCCACGAACACGGTGAAACTGCGCCCTTCCAGCCAGAACTGGAAGTGGCGTATGGCCAGGCGAAGGGCCAGCAACTCTCTGTCGAACGCGCTGTATTTACGTTCACTGTCGTGCAAAGTTCTGCTGAAAAAAAGCGAGTGGCTGCCAAGCCCCAGCGACGCGCTGCTCCACGACAGCCCCTATGGCCACGTCTGAAGCGTCGTGGTGAGCGCTATGCGGGCCGTCGGGTCTGGATGCGCCAGCAGTGCGGCGTTTGCCAGGGCTGCTTTAACTTCCAAGAACGCTCCCTCTCGCTCCGGGGTCCATTCGACCCTATCTGCGGGTTTCTGTTTCTTGAGCGCGGCGTACAATAGTTGCATGAGCTGCGCCGCGCGGGGAAGGAAACGGTTATAAAAGTTCACCATCCCCCAAAATTCCTGCAGCGCCCTGACCCTCTGAGGCCGGGGAAAATCTGCCACGGCGCGCACTTTGTCGGGCAGCGGGATCGCTCCTTCAGGAGAGATGTTTAATGAGAAAAATGTTGACATGTTCAGTACTTATTTTCCCTGATCTCTGTGTGTGTGTGTGTGTGTGTGTGTATATACTGTATATATATATATATATATATATATATATATATATATATATATATATACACAATTATTTTGTGTTTTCCATGAAAAGTCACACTTATTTACCACCATGAGCTGTAAAATGAATAGAAAATATAGTCAAGACATTGACAAGGTTAGAAATAATGATTTGTATTTGAAATAATAATTTTTTCCAGATACTCAATCTGCTCAAAGGAAGGTCAGTTTTATAGCTTCTCTAACCAGCTAAACTGTTTTCAGCTGTACTAACATGATTGCACAAGGGTTTTCTAATCATCCATTAGCCTTCTGACGTAATGAGCAAACACATTGTACCATTAGAACACTGGAGTGATAGTTGCTGGAAATGGGCCTCTATACACCCATGTAGATATTGCACCAAAAACCAGACATTTGCAGCTAGAATAGTCATTTACCACATTAGCAATGTATATTAGATATTAGAGTGTATTTCTGAGTAGTTTAAAGTTATCTTCATTGAAAAAAACAGTGCTTTTCTTTCAAAAATAAGTAAATTTCTAAGTGACCCCAAACTTTTGAACGGTAGTGTATATATATATATATATATATATATATATATATATATATATATATATAGTATATGAAGAAAAAGAACAAGCCATCTCTGTTGCCATTCAGTCCATACAGCCAATCCTGTACAGTAGAACGAAATTATGTTTCTCCTATCTACAGTGCTAATCACAGGAGTCGCTGCCATACAAGGTGCCGCCACAAACAACTTGTCCTTCCCCCATTCTATTACACTGACCACCAAGCTAGAAGGCGGGAAGTACCATTTTTATATGGTCGTTGGTATGACCCTGCCTGGATTTGAACCCACGACCTCCCGGTTAGGCCACCACTCCGGTTGTTTGTTTTCATATTTATTTATTTATTTATCCCCCCCCCCCCCACACACACGCCTGAAATCACAGGTCGGTACGTACCTTGGTTTTAAGATCACGGTTTGGTTAATTTTGGGTACAGTAAGGGTACAAAATGCAACATAAAATGGCTTATCTTTTGTATAAACGGGAACAGCTTTGACAAAAAAAAAAAAAAACTCAACTGCAAACTGCCAGCAGTAAATTCTCCACTAAATAAAATGTATACAATAAAATAAATAAATTATCTTTTAAGCAAATGAATGATGCAGACAAGTGCAACAATAGAAGTTTGAATAGTATGAATTATTCTTTTATTTTTAGGGAATTAAAGTTCCTTGTTGCCTGAAGCAATTCAATTCAATTCAATTTTATTTATATAGCGCCATATCGCAACACAGGTCATCTCAAGGCACTTTACAAAAAGGGGTGGGTTTAGGCCACGTTCTCAAATTTACAGAACCCAGCAGAGACCCCTAAGAGCAATCACTGTGGAGACACAGCCGAGGAAAAACTTTCCTTTAATAGGCAGAGACCTCGAGTGGAACCATAGCTCATAGAGGACGGCCATCCTCCTCGACCGGCTGGGTTGGAAAAAGAGGTAAAAAGTAGGAGGCCTGGCAGTAGCTACATTCAAAACAAACATAACAAATACAATTCAGCATTAACATTCACAGCCAGACCTTCCAGTATCAAGCTGGGTTAGGCTCCACATGTGGGTGAAGGCCTGGTAGCAGCAACATTTTTAACTATAGGCTTTATCAAACAGAAATGATTTCAACTTACTCTTGAGTGAGAGAGATTGTCTGCCTCCCGAGCTGAACTGGGAAGATGGTTCCACAGGAGGGGAGCTTGATAACTGAAAGCTCTACCTCCCAGTCTACTTCTGGAGACCTTGGGGACCACCAGTAGTTTGGATTTTTGGGAGTGCAGAGCTCTGGTTGGATGATAGGGAACTATGAGTTCTTGCAGGTAAGAATGAGCCAGACCATCAAGGGCTTTATAAGTTAGGAGTAAAATCTTGAATTCAATTCTGTAGTTTATTGGGAGCCAATATAAAGAAGCTAAAACTGGGGTAATGTGATCTCTTCTCCCTGGTCTTGTCAGGATATGTTCAGCTGCATTCTGAATGAGATGGAGAAACTTTATGGACTTATTAGGACAACCTGATAAAAGTGAATTGCAATAGTCTAGCCTAGAGGTGATAAAGATGTGGACAAGTTTCTCTGCATCTTTATGAGACAGGATAGACCTAATTTTAGAATTATTATGCAGATGGAAGAAGGCAGTCTTAATAGTTTGCTGTATATGAGAGTTAAAAGACATATCTTGGTCAAAGACAACTCCAAGATTCCTAACAGAGGACTTAGAAGACAGCGCAATGCCATCTAGTGTTGTTATCTTACTAGAACGAGTACTTCTAGCTTGTTTGGGGCCAAGAACAATGACTTCAGTTTTATCTGTGTTCAGCAATAGAAAGTTGTAGTTCATCCAGGTTTTAATATCCTTAAGACACTCCTGGAGTGAATCCAAATGGCTGGGATCATCTGGATTGATGGATAAATATAATTGTCATCAGTGTAACAATGAAAATGAATAGAATGCTTCTTCATAATGTCTATCAAAGGCAACATGTATAATGCAAACTGTATTGGTCCAAGTACCAATCCCTGTGGAACTCCATAGCTAAGCGTGGTCTGAATAGAGGACTTGGTATGGACATAGACAAACTGAAATGGTCTGATAAATAAGACTGGAACCATCTTGGCATTGTTCCTTGAAGCACTGTTTTTAACCAGGGTGCTCTGGTATGTTCAGGTTTCTCAGGTTTCTGTGGGAAATTAATTATCTAATTTCACTTGTTAATTGGTCAAAAAAATAATTCGCCATTGTTGTATATAGGCTCTGAAGCCACCCATGCACAACAACAGCAAATTACTGTATTTGTAATTTTTTGGACCATTAAGAAGTTAAATTACATAATGTCCCACAAAAATCTAAACATACCAGGGCACACTTGAAAAACACTGACCTAAAGTGCAGCATCAACAGATTTAGCTTTTTTTTTTTTTTTTTAAAAAAGGATGGAATTATTTTCTGGCTGAAATGGGCACAACAAGGAACTTCACACCGGGGCTCAATTACATACCTTGCCATTGTGCGGCTTTAAACAGGATGTTCTCAGAGGGAAGTAGCCACTGATCTTAGAGCAGGGATGGGCAACTGGCAGCCCACCCCCTCATCCACTGCAGCCTGTCAGTCCATTTCCAAAAATCAATTATTTATTTATTTCACATTTGCCATATTTGGAACTGCATTCTTAAATGCAATTATAGAGTCCGCCAGCAGAGGGAGTGCTAATTGAAATCTAGGTGCCGCTCTGTGTGCAAGTAGTCAAGGAGAGAGCAAGAGTGAGGGAGCCAGAGGGAACAGTGCACCGGTAGAGAACGTGTTTTTAAGGTATGTTTCCTGCTAAGACCGCATTAATAAGCTGTAAACAGCAGTAAATGCACAGAGTAGGCTGCTTTTTTTTAATTTAAGTTTTTGTAAAGGGTATACATATTACAGCATTGCATTGTTTACATTTTCATCACATATTCCCCCTTTTTTTTGTTTTTGACAACATTGGAAAAAAATTATTACAACACCCTATTTTTTAAGTGAAAGAAAAAGAGAAATTAAAAAAAGAACAACCCCCCCCCCCAAAAAAAAAAACAAAAAACCCCCAAAAGAGCAGAAAAATAAAAGAGCTTCTGAGTAGCGCTGGAACAAAGAGAGGTGCCATTATTGAAATGGTGTTTGTCAAAGATTAGATCTAATGGAAGACACATATGCGTTCCAGGGTTGCCAAAAGTTCAAGAACCCATCCATGTCCTGTCTCAGTGCAAATGTCAACTTTTCCATCGAATAAATGTCCTGAATCACGTTAATCCAATCTTCAGGTGTAGGACAGTCTTTCAACATCCATTTTTTAGTTAGAGCTTTTTTACTTGCCAATATTAAAACAGTGAATATGTATTTTTCTCCTTGTCTTTCCAGTGATTCCGGTAGTAAACCCAAATACAAAGTTACAAAAGAAAAGGGAACTGTTATTTTGAATATTTTCCCCAATATTGTCTGTACATTGGTCCAATATTGGTGGATAACTGGGCATGACCAAAACACATGAAAATGATTTGCAGTCTTTTCACCACACAAGCGCCAACAATTCAACCCTTTACGAGTAAATTTGTTTTGTGCAGGTGTTCTGAAAAATCTTACCAAATTTTTCCATCCAAATTCTCTCCACAGCAGGGATGAGGTACTTTCCCATTGTTGTTTATTTAGCTTTTCCCATATTTCCAGTTGTAAAGTGAAATTCCCCTCTTTTTCCCATCTCTCTTTTATATATGATGTGTTGTCTCCTTTTAAGTCTTGAAGACCATGGTATATTTTAGAAATGTATCTGATCCCTGGAATCCCTTTATATGCCATTAAGAAAACCTTCAGAACACCTGACTGGGCCCTTTCCAAATCCTCCTTTTTAAGTATTTTGTTTATGTGGTGTCTAAGCTGAAAGAACCTGTAAAGGTCTTGATTTAACTAGACCTTGTTTTTTCAAATCTTCAAAACTTCTTAAAGTTTGCCCTTTAAAAAAATTGTAATATTTGTGAGTCCGTTCTATTTCCACTTTTTAAATCTAGGGTCTGTTTTATTAGGAGTGAAGTCCTGATCATAGGAAATCCATTGCAATAATCGATAGGGTTCTTTAGTTTGATTCTCTCTGACTATCTTAAACCAAATTTTTAGCAGGGTCTCTATCCCCGGGTTAGCGTTATTCAAAAGTTTAGGTAAGGCATTGTTCCCTATTATCGCCTGTAGGGGAATGTCACTTGTTATTTGTCATTCCATCTCCTTCCATTGTGCAGTGTAGACTGGGTTACATATCTCTACTAAAGTTTTAATTTGTGCGGCTTTAAAATAGTCCCTGATATTTGGCAGCGCGAGCCCACCTTTGTCTTTGTTTAGCTGTAGGGTTCTATATCTGATTCTAAGTCTCTTGCCCTGCCATATGAATCTTGAGATCCTTCTGTCCAGTTCTTGCCATGTTTTTTTGGGAGGTTCTACCTGTATTGTTTGGAAAAGGTATAGAAGACGTGGAAGTATATTCATTTTGACTGCTTCAATTCTTTGTGCAGTATCGAAGAATGGTATCATATTCCATCTTGCTAGATCAGATTTTATTTTTGCCACCAGTGGATCATAGTTTAGTATTATAATTTTGTTGAGTTGTTTCGGGATATTGACCCCCAGATATTTCATAGATTCCATCTCCCAGTTAGTTTTGAGTTTGGTTAGTAAATATTGATTTGGGTCATAGTTGAATGTTAAAATTTGGGTTTTATGCATGTTTAATTCGTACCCAGATAACTCTCCATACTCTGAAAAAACTGAGATTAGTTCTGGAAAAGAGGTGTCCGGCTGCCCCAGGTATATTAAAATGTCATCAGCAAAGAGTGCTATTTTATGTTCCTTCTGACCAAGTGTAATACCTTGAATTTTTTGATTCTGTCTTATCCATTGGCTCAGAGGTTTTATGAAGATTGCAAAGAGCAGTGGAGACAAGGGGCAGCCCTGACGACATCCTCTTTTCAGTTCAAAAGATGAAGATAATTTACTGTTAATCCTTATTTTAGCTGTTGGTTTTTTATATAATGCCTGGATTGTTCTAATGAAGTTGTTATGAAAATTGAAACTGGATAAGATTCTATATAAGAAAGACCAGTCAACCGAATCAAATGCTTTTTCAGCATCTAATCCCAATATGGCTGCATTTAAATTATATTTTTTTATATGATGAATTATGTGTAAAGTGTGTCTTTGTCTTATAAAACCTGTTTGGTCTAAATGAATTAAGTCTGTCAGTATATTTTCTAACCTTTTGGCAAGGATAGCGGTAAAAAGTTTATAGTCCTGATTTAACCACTTGCACTCCGTTGTTCCACGGGCGGGCAAGTCTCTGCGTCCTAGGGCGCACGAGGGCGCACGAGAGCGCCCTCGTGCGCGCTTGGACGCATGACGCATGATGGTGGTGATGGTGATGTAGTGGCCTCCAAGCGCCACTCAAAAAAAAACTGCAGAGACAGCCGCGAACAGATTAGTTCATCTGATTGACCTCTCATTCGACTAATAAGAACCTTGAATTGGGTTTCTGAAACCTTGAAGAGCCAATGAATGAAAATCTAGGAAGGAGGACCTGCCTACTGTGAACGCAGGAGCCAATTGAAGCACAGAAATTCAGGCTGGGTGAAGAGAGATTTACTGTTGCAACAGATGAAAACAAAGGACGCTGGACGAATCTACTACAGACCCAGGCTCACCCAGCAGCATGGAGAACACCCACAAGTGGGACCTGCACTCATTCCAGCAGAATAGACGGAGGCCGACGACAAAAGTCGTAAATCATTCGCCAAAACGGCAATAATGGAATTATGTTTTGATTGGGATCCACGAGCGGAGCAGCGTCGCGTTCGTCTGACAATGGGGGAAGAAATGTTCGCCACGACTCTGCTGCTTTGAAGAGGTAAGGTGTTATAAGCTAAATTATTATTTATCCCTGAAAACTGTAATCCAAAAATGACTTTTGACCGATCGGTAAATTACAACTGTACTGCGCACGAAGTACGAAGTGCGTGCGCCGCGATAAACGGTTCATTTGCCGTGTTCGGACCGTGAACGCCCCCCCCCCCCGCTCCTCTTCTGCAGCGGTCCGAACGCCCCCCGGTCCGCGGGGGGAAGCATATCAGTCTATTCCATCATGTAGCGATGGCCCTCTTCTGTAGCGAGGGGGGGGGGCGTTCACGGTCCGTTCACGGTTCCCCCCCCACACACACACACACAGTAGCGAGGGGGGGGGGGAGCCGCTGTGAAAACATGCAAGGAGTGTAATCCGTCATGTAGCGAGGGCCGAATTTGGTCCTTGGTAGCGGGGGGGGGACAACCCCCCGCCCACACACACACAGACACAGCCCTGAGTGTGACCTTTCATTAGAGCCTAAAATGAAGCTTCTACATTGAATTATTCAAAAGTTACAGACGTTTTTCCAAACTGTGCCATTTGGCACAATTTGGCACAGTTCCAAAACGCCTGGGAACAGCCTGAGAACAAAGCTGTGTAAAATATTCATTTTTTGTGGTATTGTTACCAAATTTGGATCTCAGCTGGATAACACTTGGTTCTACATTTCTGTTGCATTTTCCAGCCGGATCGGACAGCTGTGTGTTATTTACAAGCATTTGTATCCAAAAAAACACTGTGTCCAATTTTTTTTTCTTCAAGTTCAGTATGTTTAGATGACTGTAACTCAGTGGCCGGAGAACGTAGAGAGATTATGTTTTTTTTGCCAAAAAATTCAAAGTGTTTTCTTTTAAATGAGACCAACCCCATGAAGATGCTGCAAAGGGTTGAATAACAGCTTTCGATTTACTTTGGGCACGTTATTTTTTGGCATTTTTAGGAAAATTGCCCGGAGTGCAAGTGGTTAACACACTGATTGGTCTGAAGTTGGAGCAGTCTAGTTTAACCTTTTCAGGTTTAGGTATGACTGCAATGACCCCTTCTCTCCAGGAGGGGGGGATTTCCCCTGTGTGGAGGACATAGTTAAATGTTTTCAGGAGGAGAGGAGATAGTTGTTGTTTAAAGGTTTTGTACCACTCTGCTGTATAGCCATCTGCTCCTGGGGATTTGTTAGCTTTAAGTTTCATAATTGCTTTTTCTAATTCTTTAGGTTGTATTTCTGACAGTAGTGTTTTATTTTGTGACTCAGTAATTAGGGGAAGATTTAATGTATTTAGGAAGGCTTTGGATGCGTTTTTGTGTGTTTTTGAGGGAGTACAAGTTCTTGTAGTAATTCTCGAAGCTTTTAAGAATTTCCTGAATTCTCAATTTTATTTCCTTTGATACTGGGTCTCTGATTTTGTAGATTGCTCTCTCTGTTTGTTGTTTCCTCAATTTATAGGTTAGTAATTTTGCCAATTTGCTACCTGTTTCATAGTATTTTTGTTTCAGAAATGTAAGTTTCTTCTGGATTTCTATTGTGTAGATCTCGTTTATTTGTTTTTTAATTTCCTTAATTTTGAGCGAGTCATTAGAACGAGTGTTGTCTTTGTGCTCTTTTTCTAGTTTCTTAAGTTCTGACTCTACTGTGATTAGTTTTTCTTGTCTCAGTTTCTTTTGGATTGCCAGTTTTGCGATAATCTTTCCCCTTATTACAGCTTTGCATGCATCCCACAGTATTAAAGGGGATACTTCTCCATTATTATCCAGTTTTAAGAAATGCCTATCATGCCGTCCCCCGTGCAGCTCTGGGTTTTTCTGACCACTGCCTGCTCCATCTTATTCCAACATACAGACAGAAACTAAAAACTTCCAAGCCTGTTGTAAGGACTGTGAAGAAATGGACTGAGGAATCAAAGCTGAAGTTACAAGCCTGCTTTGACTGCACAGATTGGAGTGTTTTTGAAGCTGCAGCCATTAACTTAAATGAACTCACTGACACTGTGACATCATACACCTGTTTCTGCGAGGACATGTGTGTGCAGACCAAGACCTTCTGCATATACAACAACAATAAACCCTGGTTCATTCCTAAACTGAAGCAGCTACGTCAGACCAAGGAGGAGGCCTACAGGACTGGTGACTGGACTCTGTACAAGCGGGCCAGAAACATGCTGACGAAGGAGACCAGGCTTGCTAAGAGGAGCTACAGTGTGAAGTTACAAAAAAACTTCTCAGCTAACAACTCTGCTTCTGTCTGGAGAGGCCTACGGAATATCACCAACTACAGGAGACCATCCCCCCACCCTGCGGAAAACCTCCAGCTGGCTAATGACCTAAACAGCTTTTACTGCAGGTTTGAAAAGAACCTACAGTTCTCACCTCCCACCCACACAAAAGGATTATCTGCAGCCCCAGGAACTCCATCCCTCCTCCACTCTGACCTCCCACCAGCACTAATGATCTGTGAAGAGGAGGTGCGCCGGGTCTTTCAGAGACAAAAGATCAAGAAGGCTGCAGGACCTGATGGTGTGTCTCCGTCCTGCCTGAGAGTCTGCTCCAACGAGTTGGCCCCCATCTTCACCCGGATCTTTAACAGATCACTGGAGCTGCGTGAAGTGCCTTCCTGCTTCAAACGCTCCATCATCATTCCAGTTCCCAAGAAACCCTCTATTACAGGATTAAACGACTACAGACCTGTTGCCCTGACCTCTGTGGTCATGAAATCCTTGGAGAGATTGGTGCTGAACCACCTGAAGGTCATCACAGGCCCCCTGATGGACCCACTGCAGTTTGCCTACCGGTCAAACAGGTCAGTGGATGATGCAGTGAATATGGGACTACATTACATCCTGCAACACCTCGACTCCCCAGGGACGTACGCCAGGATCCTGTTTGTCGACTTCAGCTCAGCGTTCAACACCATCATCCCAGGCATTCTTCATCAGAAACTCCTCCAGCTCAAGGTGCCCCCCTCCACCTGCCAGTGGATCTCCAGCTTTCTGACTGACAGGTGGCAACAGGTGAAGCTAGGGAGATTTACATCCAGCTCCCGAAAAATTAGTACTGGCGCCCCCCAAGGATGTGTCCTTTCCCCACTGCTCTTCTCCCTCTACTCCAACGACTGCACCTCAGAGGACCCTTCGGTGAAGCTCCTGAAGTTTGCGGACGACACCACAGTCATCGGTTTGATCCGGGATGATGATGAGTCTGCATACAGGCGGGAGGTGGAGCAGCTGATCCTCTGGTGCAGCCAGAACCATCTTGAACTTAACCCAGCCAAAACGGTGGAGATGACTGTGGATTTCAGGCGACACCCCCCTTCATTCCCCCCACTCACCATCCTCAACAGCACAGTGTCCACGGTGGACTCCTTCAAGTTTCTGGGTACCACAATCTCCCGGAACCTGAAGTGGTCCTCCCATATTGACACTGTCCGGAAAAAGGCCCAGCAGAGGTTGTTTTTCTGCGTCAGCTCAAGAAGTTTGATTTGCCTCAGGAGCTGCTGGTTGTCTTCTACACCGCCATCATCCAATCTGTCCTCTGCTTTTCCATCACTGTCTGGTTTGGATCTGCCACTAAACAGGACAAGACCAGACTGCAGCGGATCATTAAGTCTGCGGAGAGGATCATTGGTACCGACCTACCCTCCATTGAGAACTTATATCGGTCCATAACCAGGAAACGGGCGGGAAACATCTGTGCTGACCCATCACACCCCGGCCACAAACTGTTTGAACTTCTATCTTCTGGTCGTCGTTACAGATCACTGAAGGTCAAAACCACCCGTCACAGGAACAGTTTCTTTCCTCAAGCCATCACTCTGATGAACTCCTAACATTCACCTAGTCCTACCTGTTGCTGTACTCATGACTTTTCATCCATTATTACATTGCACATAACTCTCACACTGCTTTTTACTTCATTCACATTATATCACTGAATCTGAGTCCACATTGAAATACTGTGTGATTGTATATTTTTTCATATATTTCTGCAAAGTGTGGTTAGTCCGAGTAAATAACTGCATATATTCCTGTATATATTTGCATCCTTTTATAGAAACGTGGACAGACTGTAATTTACTGTACATACTGTGGTTGTCATTGAATCCTTATTTAAATCCTTCACCTGAACAACGAGAGCAAGTTTTTAGCCAAAGTCAAATTCCTTGTATGTGTTGTGCATACTTGGCCAATAAAGCTGATTCTGATTCTGATTCTGATTCTGATTATCATTTTCTTCCAAATATCTGAGAATATCTGATTCCAATTCATCTTTCAGTGGTCCTTTCAGCACATTTGAATTTAACCTCCAAGAAAATGTATTATTTGTGTATTTTTGGATATTTAAGTCCATATAGATCAGACTGTGGTCACAGAGATCCATCAGTCCTATTTTACATGTTTTTATTCTTCCAATGTCTCTATTAGACATAAAAAAAATAGTCAGTCCTTGAGTATGATGAATGTGGTGCTGAGTAAAATGTATAATCTTTTACACTGGGGTTGAATTCCCTCCACACGTCACAGATTCCCATTTCTTTTAGTAGCATCCGAGTTTTTCTACTTTGAGTGTTATTTTGATGTGGAGAATTACCTGATGCATCCCAGTATGGATTCAGTCTTAGATTGAAGTCTCCACCACATATCACTAAACCTTGGGCTTTAGTTATCATTAGGTCAAATACATTTTTATAAAATTTCCAGTTAGCCCCTGGAGGTGCATATACATTCAGCAGGGTGATATCTTCTCCCTCTAGCCGACCAAGTACCATGCTAAATCTCCCTTCTTTATCTTTGTGTTCTGAATTTTTTTCAAACATAATTTTGGTTGAGATCAATGTCGCTACCCCCTCCTCCTCCCTGACTTATATGAAGATGAAGAGATCAGTTTAAACCCTTGTCTATTAAGTTTAGTGTGCTCCAAGTCTGTTAGGTGGGTTTCCTGTAAAAATATTATTCCTGCTTTGTCTTTTTTCATTTTGCCTAGAATCTTGGATCTTTTAACTGGATTCAGGATCCCTTTTACATTATATGATTATTTTGGTTACACCCTGTTTCTCCATTGTGTTGTCTTATTTAGTATAAGTATGCTATGTGGCAGGGCATTCAAGCTATCTCTGATTATAAGCCCAGCAACTCCATACCTATAGCCATGACTGTGCCCTTTCTCAATGAGCTAAATGACTTCTATGCTTGTTTTGACAAGGACAACAACGAAAAGAACATCAATTTCCCACCCTCTGATGACCTCCACCACCTCACACTCACCCACGCCGACGTCCGTAACGCACTGAGTCATGTCAGCGTACGTAAGGCTGCTGGCCCTGATGGCATTCCTGGGCGTGTGCTGAGGGCATGCGCTGAGCAGCTGGCAGGGGTCTTCACAGACATCTTCAATCTGTCCCTGGCCCAGGCCGTGGTACCAGCGTGCTTCAAGACCACTTCAATAGTACCAGTGCCCAAACATTCAACACCATCGTGCCTAAATGACTATCGCCCTGTGGCACTGACGCCCATAGTCATGAAGTGCTTTGAGCGACTGGTCTTGGCACAGCTCAAAAAAGGCCTGCCCCCTACACTGGACCCTCATCAGTTCGCCTACCGGAGCAACAGGAGTACAGAGGATGCAGTTTCTACAGCGCTGCACTATGTACTCTCACACCTGGATGACAAGAACACCTACGCAAGAATGCTGTTTGTTGACTTCAGCTCAGCATTCAACACAGTTATCCCCTCCAAGTTGATCACTAAACTTGGGGACCTGGGAATCAGTACCTCCACCTGCAACTGGATCATGGATTTTCTGACCAACAGACCCCAGCATGTTAGGTCAGGCCCCAACCGTTCTTCCGTCTTCACACTCAACACTGGTGTACCACAGGGCTGTGTGCTCAGCCCATTCCTCTACTCCCTCTACACCCATGACTGCAGGCCTATGTATGGATCCAATTCCATCATAAAGTTCGCAGATGACACCACGGTGATTGGACTCATCAGGGACAACGACGAGTCAGATTACAGGGCAGAGGTTGAGCACTTGGCTACTTGGTGTGCTGACAATAACCTGCTCCTTAACACCAGCAAAACCAAGGAGCTCATAGTGGACTACAGGAAGGAGAGGGAAGAGACACATGACCCCATCCATATCAATGGCATAGCTGTTGAACATGTCCCCAGCTTCAAATTCCTGGGGACCCACATCTCGGAGGACCTGTCCTGGTCAGTTAACACCACCAGCCTGATCAAGAAGGCCCATCAGCGCCTCTTCTTCTTGAGGACACTGAAGAAGAACCATCTGTCAACTGACATCCTGGGCAACTTCTACCGCTGCGTGATAGAGAGCACCCTGACCAACTTTATCACAGTCTGGTATGGGAGCTGCTCTGTCGCTGACCGCAAGGCGCTGCAGCGGGTGGTGAAAACCGCCCAACGCATCACAGGGACTCCACTTCCAGTTATAGAGGACGTCTACAGGAAAAGATGTCTGCGCCGGGCACGCAGCATTCTTAGGGACTCCAACCATCCTGCTCATGGACTGTTCCAGCTTCTCCCCTCCAGAAGACGTTTCAGAAGCCTTCGGACTAGAACCAGTAGGTTTAGGAACAGTTTCTTTCCAACAGCTGTCACATTATTGAACTTAGTTCCCCGCTGACTCCCTTACCATCATCTCTTACCATCCTCACCTGTACATAACTGCATAACTACATCTAACTTATTGCACATTATTTGCACATAACAGTACTCTTAACTTTCTGCACTGCTGCATATATTTGCATATATTTGCTTAAATTGCACATACTGTTAATTACCGTATATACTGCACTGCTGTCCTTTGCACTTCTGATTGGATGCTAAACTGTGTTTCGTTACCTTGTATTCATACATGTGTAATGACAATAAAGTTGAATCTAATCTAATCTAATCTAATCTAATCTAATCTATAACAGTGTGGTGGCCCTCTTTTATGCTACTCAGAAACTGAAAGAACATTAAGAACATAAAAAACATTAAGCACATAGTATATAAAACTTTAAAACAAAAAACTGTCAAAAGATCTTCCTGAGCTGAGGTCTTTTTAGCGACCTTAGAAGAGACTTGTTGGTGTGTTGGCTCTGAGGGAAATTCCTCAAACTCTGTTACGTGTTGAGGGCCCTCTCTTACCCCTGTAAGTTGTCCCATGTTTTTAACGTGAATTTCAGATCCCAATCCGAACTTGTAATGATTTTTTTTTTATGCCTATATCCTATGAAATTGTGCGCAACCTCCCACCACCGTCACAGCAAACAATCACGTTAATACAGTATTTGTTAGTGTGGAGAGTTCATGTGGTTCATTGTCACATTTCTATTTTAACAATTTTTTTTATTTTTAAAGACTTATTTGTTTCTAATATTATGACTGTTCCATGAAATGTTTTACCACTTGATACTTGCTGATTCTGCATCTCCTTTAATGTTTGTTACCTTGTAGGAGGAGGGTTTGATGCGCAGATTGATTAAAAATATCTTATTCCCTCCTGAAAGCATTCAGTTTTTCCTTATAGCCCTGGCGCTGGGTTTCCTGCTGCTGGCTCGTGAATTTTGAGGGTCTCTGTGTGCACCGTGTTTGAGCCTTGATTCTTTCGATCGGGTCTGCTGCGGGTTTATACACTGTTACCGGAAGCCCTCTTCTCGCCATATCCCTGGTTGCTTCTTCCGCCGAGTTGTAGAGACACATCTCTTCCCCGTAAAAAACCCGCAGCTTCGCCGGAAATGGAGTTTGAAAGCGCAGTTTCTTCTCTCTTAGTACCTTTTTAGCGTCATTGTATTCCCGACGCTTTTTAAGGACCTCCAGGGCATAGTCGTGCTCCACAAAAACTTTTCTTTCTTGGTGCATAAATCCTTTTTTCTGCCAAGCCAGTCTCAAAACCTCTTCTTTTGTTCTGAAGTTGGAAAACTTCACCACCACCGATTGTGGGGGCACTTCCGCTGACGGCCTTGGGGCTAACGAACGGTGCGCCCTTTCTATCTTCAAGTCGGTGGATTGGGGAATTTCCAACTTCTGTCTCAGTATGGTTTCCACGCATGCAGCCATTGTGGTGAAACCGTCCTCAACTCCTTCTTTCAGACCATGAATTCTTATGTTGTCTCTTCTTAGTCTTCCTTCCTGGTCAGTTAGCTTAGCCTCCAGTCTTGTCTGTCGTTTGAGTAATTCCAGCATGGTTTCTTCCAGCCCTTTTATTCTTTCCTCTGCTTCCATGATTCGGTCCTCAGCCTGGTCCACTCTGCTGTTTGTCCTTTTTATTTCGTCTTTAATTTCATGAAATTCGGCCCAACACTCACGGCGAAATTCTCTTAATTCTTGAAATATTGTTTTTAAGCTAACCGTGTTGCTAGCCTCATTCTGCTCCTCTGTTTCCGAGTGGTTGTTGTCCTCCAGGTCAGATTCTCCGGCCGATGTGCGTCTTGGCCTGGCAAATGTCGATCTCTTCTGTTTTCTGTTCTCATCTGTCTTCTGTTTTTCTGTTATAGCACGGGGGCCCCCCAGGGAACGGTTTTGGCTCCCTTCCTGTTCACCCTTTATACTGCAGACTTCTCACACAACACAACACACTGCCATCTACAGAAGTTCTCTGACGACTCTACGATCATTGGCCTCATCTCCAACAGAGATGAAACTGAGTACAGAGGGCTTATCCAGGACTTTGTGGACTGGTGCCATTGGAACTGCCTCCAGATCAACACGAGGAAAACTAAGGAGCTGGTGGTGGACTGCCACAGGCAAGGACAACCCCTCACGGCACCAGTAAATATACAGGGAACAGACATCGAGATGGTGACATCCTACAAGTACCTGGGTGTTCATCTGAACAATAAACTAGACTGGTCACACAATACTGACGCACTCTACAAGAAGGGACAGCGCAGGCTGTTCCTACTGAGGAGACTCAGGTCTTTTGGTGTACAAGGGGCGCTGCTGAAGTCATTCTACGACACGGTGGTGGCATCAGCTATCACTTTTGGAGTGGTCTGCTGGGGCAGTGGCATTACAGCAGCAGATAGGAAGAGACTGAACAAACTGATCAAGAAAGCTAGCTCTGTCCTGGGGCAGCGCCTTGACCCAGTGGAGGAGATGGGAGAGAGAAGGATGGTGGCTAAACTGTCATCTCTGCTGGAGTCCGAGTTCCACCCTATGCAGGACATACTGAATGCTCTGTGGAGCTCATTTAGCAGTAGACTACATCATCCTAGGTGCACAACCGAGAGGTTTCGCAGGTCCTTCCTACCTACGGCTGTCAGACTGTATAACCCAAGCAGGGCTGCTCGCAGAGATAGCGAAAAGACGTGACAACCTAATAGTATTGAAAGCAAAAGACGCAATAGACTTACACAATAGTCCCCTCCGGTATACAACTAGGAAAATACCGGTCGCTATTGTAAGGGAAAATATGAAAATTAATAAATATGATCAGGTATGAATTATTTAATTTATATTGATGTATTGGAATCTGAGATCAAATCTCGTTTCATATACACCAGAAAAGTTAATAACAGTTGTAGGGGCACCAGCTTCTATCTTTAAGAAGCAATTTTAATTTTAATTTCACTTTATACCTGTTTAATCACTCAATAAATTAATTAATAATCAGTCTCAAAATTTTTTTTCCGTGAATTCAATACCTGTGCTTGAAACAGACTCAGAATGAAATAAATTCTCAACAACTTCTCTCATTTTCACATATTTATTAAATGAAATGATTAACAGACATTGCAGTAATTTCATTAATCATAAAATCAATCTTGTAAATGATAGATTAACAATGTCAATATTTTCGGAACCAGGGTTAAACTGAGAAACCAATTTCTATCAGTTTGCGTTAACAGATTATGGAAACAACGCAAATTTATGGAGAAAGTTTACTAATTATATGAAAAGTCCTGGATTAATCTTAAGAAAATAAAAATGGAATTTTAATGAAAAGAAGAGTTATGTTAATGGCTTCTTAATTTGCATCTGATTAGATATACAAATTATTATCGAACCTCAGACGTTTAATTCAGCAGATGAATTAAAGTTTGCAGCTCACGTGATTCCTCGATGATCTGGTCAACGTGCTTTCGTTGTCCTCAGCCCAAGATTTCGTGGATGTTAGGGGAAATATCTGCCCGAAAATATTTCAGGGTCCACAGTTTGACCTTTAAAGTCAAGCGGTCGAAGTGGCTGGATTTTGGCTGAATGACCCACAGTTGTAACTTGGATCGGAGCCAGATGGTGCCGACGTTTCTTCAGCGTGTGATGAGAGCTGCGTCTTCTCAGAGGCCTTCGATAATAATTAATTAAAGATATCTAATCTGATCTCAAATTAAAGAGTTTCGGACTTTAGATAAAAATAATAGCTTCTGGTGTGTGATTGGTCAAGAAAAATATTATAAAAATAGTCAAGATTAAAACTTACATTAAAATTAAAACAAACGGTGGTTTTACAGAAAGTTTAACAAAGAAAAAGTGATAAATAAAAATTGGAGTTTAACTCCGATTAAGAATTGAGCTCAAAGAAATAGGAATTCCTAGACATTTAAGAGAAAAAGAAAAAGACATTAAAATACAAAGTTACATAAACAAATTACGAGTTATCTGCTCTGTGTTCAGAAAAGCGACACGTGGTAGAAGTCTTTGTTCTTCCCAAAGTTCTTTCTTGCTGTGTGTAGACAATGGAGAGCGAACGGAGCAAAAGAAGAGACGAAAGAGCAAGCCGAAAGAGGTGAATCCAAAAAAGAAAAGAGAACGAAGCAGGGGGTCTTCCTCCTTTTATAAGCTCTGTTGAGCTTTCGCGGGCTTCCAGGTTGACCGGAATCTCAGCCAATGAGCGTCCTTCGTGGGCGGGCTTGATGAACTTTTTGTCCAATAAACAAACAGTCTGCGAGGGACCAATAGGGTGAAGATGCTGGAGCTCCATGAAGACTGGGTGAAATGGGATATCGGTCCACATGAATACACACAATTTTAAATACATTGGAATATGCTTTTACACACTTATGTATTAAACTAAGTTATCTTTAGTGATTAGTATAACCTATAAGCAGTGCTTCTGAATCAACATGCAGGAGTAAACATTCATTTAAACATTTTTAACATGCATATACGTATATAAAATCACAGATTAATGCATTTCACACATATTATTGAGAAGAGAAGGTTTAGAATTGAGTTTATAATAATGTACTTTAAAGCTCACTGGTTAAATCCAGCATGTCCCAGAGTTTAAGGAAATTAACTGAGTTGTGGATCTGTGTGGCCAGGTCTGTTGCATGTTTATGGGGGCAATAAAACCAAAGCCGGACATAGGTGGAATTCCTTAGGCTGGTTTTAACAAAGGAATGGGATTTCAGCTGTGGCCTGGGGGAGAAAATCGGTTCTTGACTGTCTTACTCCTGGGTGAAACAAAATGTCTTTAAGCAGAAGAATAATTATTGCTGAGCCAAAGTGAGATGATGCTACACTGTGGAGAGTGACAATATGTTTGGGTACATAATCATACCATGTAGGATAACTAAGTAGACGGTTATGCTGTTTCATTCCATCTAGCTACAATGCTCCGCACTGTGTGTGTTTATATATTTATATATTTATTCCATCTAGCGACAATGCTCCACACTGTGTGTGTTTATATATCTACATTTTTATTCCATCTAGCTACAATGCTCCGCACTGTGTGTGTTTATATATCTACATATTTATTCCATCTAGCTACAATGCTCCGCACTGTGTTTATATATTCATATATTTATTCCATCTAGCTACAATACTCCGCACTGTGTGTTTATATATTTACATATTTATTCCATCTAGCTATAATGCTCCGCACTGTGTGTTTATATACTCATACATTTATTCCATCTAGCTACAATGCTCCACAGTGTTTATATATTTACATATTTATTCCATCTAGCTACAATGCTCCGCACTGTGTTTGTATATTCATATATTTATTCCATCTAGCTACAATGCTCCGCACTGTGTGTTTATATATTTATATATTTATTCCATCTATCTACAATGCTCCGCACTGTGTGTCTATATATTTATATTTGTATGTACATACTGTATGTATACTCGCTGCTGTTGTTTTTTTTCTTGCCTTCTGATTGTTGCTCTGAGTGTTGCTATCCCTGTGCTGTTGCAATCCTGGAATTTCCCCATTGTGGGACTAATAAAGGCTTGTCTTATCTTATCTTATCTTATCTTTTCCTTTAGGCATAATGACTTTGTCTTTTGATTTTCACTCTTCCAAAAATCCGTTAAATCTGATTTTCAAGGTATTTTCAGGGATGGGGTCTGGGAGCTTCAGCGTTAAGCTGCTATCATCATGGTGTCCAGACCGGAAGTCCAAAGTAGGCTGCTTTTAAACAAGAATAAATACTACTGAGGAGCTGCAGCATTTATTCTTGTTTGGCAGGTGAATCCTCATGGAGTTCGGAGGCTTTTCTTCTAATTGTGCAGAAAAATATTCAAAGCTTTAAGGTTTCTCTCTAAAGAGTGCGACTGAAGCGCTGAGAGTTTCAAATCTATGTCAGCAGTAAAAGTTCAGAGACTGGTCGTAATCTGTTGATTTTTTTTTTTTTTTTTGTTCATTTTGTTATATCAGTGACTCAAACTTTTTTTATTCCCCATTTTGGGGAGCCATTAACAAGTCCACCTACCCACAGCTATTTCTCTGCCCCTCCACACTCCAAGAGCAAGCTAAACCTCATCATATTTCCTTTTCTTCTTGGCTTTTTTGTTAATTATCGTCCGAAATTTCTCTTTGGTCATCATTTTGATGGAGAGAGTTTTAAAAATTAGGTCATGATATAATTTTATCCATCCATCCATCTTCTACTGCTTAATCCTTTTTGGGTCAGGGGGGACTGGAGCCTATCTCAGCATCTTTGTGCGAGAGGCAGGGTACACGCTGGACAGACTGCCAGTCCATTGCAGGGCAGATATTGTTATGGATGTCCCTTGCAGGGCATCAGTGAGACAGCAGAGACCAGACAGTAAGTTTGCTGATTTATTTACAAAAGACTAGGATAACAAAATAAACAGCCTTGTAGAGCAAAACACGAACATAAACTCTGACACAAGAACATCGACACTGGAGATTAGCTATGAGAGGCAGCGAGGACGGAGCCAACGCTGAACAATTAACACTTATGGGAGGAAGGACGAAATGAATCACAGGAGAGACTGGAGTCAGGGATAGGAACTCCAGTCACGTACATGGAGGTGCACGATACTGTTGTGTAGGTTGCAGCGAGGAGTAAGCCTCAGCTGCTCCCTTAAATGGAGAAACAAAAACTAATCAGGAAAGGGGAATGTAATTGATGAAATACCATACAGCTATCACGGCACGGCTCGGCTTTAACAACCGGAAGTCCGCCGTAATGCTGTCAAAATAAAAGCCCTGGAGGAGGCCATAAGACAAGACCCGAAAATAAGATAGAACCGGGGAAATACTGGACAACCCGAGCACTGATGGGATCGGCGCACAGACCATCACAGTACCCCCCGTTCACAAGGTGAATTCCAGGCGTAAACTTAACATCCAAACCCTGTGAACTTTGGTGGTTGATAAAGGCACTCTGTCTTCTTGATATTGATTTGGCGGCTGAATTGGCTAGCTGCTCTTGCAAATTTCTCCACTAAAGATTGCATATCTTCCACACTGTGTGCAACTAGAGCACTGTTGTCGGCAAAGAGCATTTCTCTTACTACCTTTATTGATGTCTTACTCTTGGCTTTAAACTGTGCCACATTGAACAAGTCTGCTTCTTTCCTTGTTTGAATGTATACGCCTTCTGAAGTGTCTTTGAAGGCCACCTCAAGCATGGCTGCCAGATATAGCGAGAAGAGTGTAGGTGCCAGCACACACCCTTGTTTCACCCCGTTGCTTACTGAAAAGTCTTTAGATACTGAACCACTCATTGCCATGTTTGCTTGCATACCTGTCTGGAGTGCCTCGATCAGGCTGACAAACGTCTCTGTACAACCATATTTCTTGAGTACCTGCCAAAGTCCTTGTCGCAAAACAGTATTGAAGGCTTTATTGAAGTCTATGAAGACTACATAAAGCGGAATGTTCTGTTCGATATACTTTTCTTGAACCTGTTTCAAGCAGAAAATCATGTCCATTGTGCTTCTTCCACTTCTAAAGCCGCACTGGGTTTCTGATAGTACATTCTGTGAGATGTGTTCATTGAGTCTGTTAAGTAGTACACGTGAGAGAATCTTACCAACCGTGGCTAGCAGTGATATACCTCGTAATTTCCACAATCTTTCCTGTCACCTTTCTTGAACAAAGGCACAATACTTGCATCCTTCCAGTCTTGAGGTACTTTCTGGGCATCCCATATCTCTTGGATGAGCTTGTGCAGGCAGTTGGTCAGCTGAACACCACCAAATTTCCACACTTCTGCTGGAATTCCATCCCTTCCTGGAGTTTTACCACCCTGTGTTGTCCTGATAGCTGCCATTAGTTCATCAAAATTTGGTGGTTCATCCAGACTTGATACAGCTGGTCGCTGCACTAGAGCTTCTTTAGCCTCTTCAGTGAGATCTCCAGGGTTGTTTAGTAGTTGGTCAAAGTGGTCTGCAAATCTGTCCAGGATCTTGTCTTTCTCCTGCAAAACCGTTTCACCATCCATAGCCTTTAGTTGGATCAATCCTCTTGGTTTAGGGCTGTAGATTTCTCTCAAACCTGTGAAGAATGGTTTCATGTCCTTTCTGTCTGCTGCAGTTTGAAGTTTCTCCACTTTTTCATCCCACCAGTTGGACTTCACCTCTCTGGTGTACTTCTGTAGTTCACTCTGAGCCTTTGAGTATTTCTTCTTCTTTGACCTTGTGTTACACTGTAGGTTTTCCTGCCTAGCTGTATTCCTCGCTTCTAGTAGTTTCTTCAGGTGTTCATCATGCTCATCAAACCAATCTTGATATTTCTTCTCAGGGTAGCCTAATACATTACTCGTAGTCTGATACACCGTATCCTTCAGTGTTGCCCATTTCTCTTCTATGTCATTCTCTGAGTTATTGCTGTCCCAGTCTTTCAAGTTTTCATCCATTTCCTGTGTAAGTTCTTCCGGCTTCTTTTGGACTTTCAGTGCACTGGTGTTTAGTTTCCGTGGTGGCTTCGCACTCGTCCTGCAGTGCTGTTTTCGTCTGCAAATCCTTAATCTAAATCTCAGCATAACATGATCAATGCCACAGTCTGTGCCTCTCATTGCTCTGGTGTCCAATACATCCCTTATGTCTCTCTGCCTGACTATGATGTAGTCTAATAAGTGCCAGTGCTTGGATCTTGGGTGCATCCATGTCTTCTTGTGTGTGTCCTTGTGCTTAAATAGAGTGTTGGTTATCACAAGGTTGTAGTCTGAACATAGTGCAAGTAGAAGTTCACCATTAGCATTGCACTTGCCTACTCCATGACTGCTTAGCACTCCTTTCCATTTCTCAGTGTCCGAACCAACTCTGGCATTAAAATCTCCAACGAGTATCAGCTTGTCATCAGTCGGTACACACCTGATAGTCTCACGTAAATCACTGTAGAACTCTTCCTTCACCTCCTCTGTGTTGGTCATTGTTGGAGCATACAGTATACACAGATGAGTGTGGCATACATCTTCCGCTGTAGTGGGAGTCTCATAGTCATTATCCTGTCGTTGATTGGCACCAGTTCCTCATCAAGCATTGCTGCTATCTCCTTTCTAACTGCAAAGCCCACTCCTGCTTCTCTCCTTTCTTGAGTTGATCTCCCACTGCAAAAGAAGATGTACCCATGGTCTTCCAAGCTGTCATGTCCAGGCAATCTTGTTTCACTAAGTGCAGTTGTGTCTACATTGTATCTGTTCATTTCCAGGGCCACAAGCGTGGTCTGTCTTCCTGGGCGCTGTGATGATGTTCTGTCCAACAGAGTGCGTTCATTCCATTCTGCTACACACAAGGCTGCTGTTTTCCTCTTCTTGTGTCTTCCTGCTACTAGCTTACTTTTCGCTGCCTGTTGGAGTGTGAACAGATCAGCGCGGACCTTGTAAGCCCGGGCGATGTCCGAGCCGGTATAAGTTGCTCACTGATTGACCATTTCATGAAACTGCTTGCAAAGTATTTGAGTACTGCTAACTTTTTGCTGGACTAGCAGCACATTCTTGGCAGATAAAGGTATTATCAGTGGCAAGGACAGGCCAAGACAAACTGACTCCAGTATCTGTTGCAGTGACTGACCAGATGATAGGTTTGTTTATCTCTGCTCTTTGTGTAGTGCATGTCACAATGCACCAACTGGCACAGTCCACCACAGATCTTGCGACAGATGTGTTTATCTGCCAGGATGTCCAGTCTCACCCCGTGCAACTGGGAGTAGTCCACCACAGACCTGTGGCAGATATTGTTTTTAGCTCTGCCAGGATGCCCTGTTTCACCCTCCACGCCCTCGGAAGGGCGGGGATGCTGGTTGAGTCGCTGACGGCCCGACCCATGAGACAGGTGGTCCCGGTTTTCATGGTTATCCGGTAACAAGCAAGCCAATGGCTGACCTGACCAAAAAAAAAAAAAAAGGGGGATGTAAGTCTCAGTTAAAAGCTGCCAATTTCTGACCAAAAACAGTGGAATTTTATGGGTAAGAAGCTGCAGCTTTAGCAAAAAGACAAAAAAGGTGTAAATTTCCAACTGTTTACAACCTAAAACGCTGCAGATATAAGAGTTGAGTAAAATGCTGCAAGTTTAAGCTTTTCTTTTTTTAAAACTGCAAATTCAAGAGTAAGAAAGGTTCTAAATGAATCTGAACCTGAATCTGACCTGAATCTGTTTTTCAATAGATTTGACCAACCGCCCTCCCCCCTGACTGCACAACAACCACTGCTGCCTCTAAAGAAATCAAGTCCTGCTGCCCACTCCCCACTCCACCAACACCCCCCCACTCCCAACACACAGCCCCCCATCCTGACCCTGACCAGGACCCAGGTGAGGACGGAGCTGAGGAAGATCAAGGCGAGGAAGGCGCCGGGACCGGACGGCATCAGCGCAAAGCTCCTCAAGTCCTGTGCAGACCAGCTGTGTGGGATTGTGACGTATATCTTCAACATGAGCCTGAAACTGGGGAGGGTACCACAGCTGTGGAAAACATCTTGTGTGGTACCTGTACCAAAAACTTCCCACCCCAAAGACCTGAACAGCTACAGACCGGTGGCCTTGACGTCCCACTTGATGAAGACCCTGGAGAGACTGCTCCTTGCTCACCTCCGCCCCCTGGTGGAACCAGCGATGGATCCACTCCAGTTCGCCTACCAGCATGGCATTGGGGTGGAGGATGCGGTGATCTTCCTCCTTCACCGTTCTCTGTCCCACCTGGAGAAGCCCGGGAATATGGTGAGGATCATGTTCTTTGACTTCTCCAGTGCTTTCAACACCATCCAACCGATGATCCTGAAGGACAAGCTGCTGCGCGCAGGGGTGGACCAGCACCTGTCATCATGGATCCTGGACTACCTCACGAACCGGCCTCAGTTTGTGAGAACCCGGGACTGTGTGTCCGACACGATCATCAGTAGCACGGGGGCCCCCCAGGGAACGGTGCTGGCTCCCTTCCTGTTCACTCTTTATACTGCGGACTTCTCACACAACACAACACACTGCCATCTACAGAAGTTCTCTGATGACTCTGCGATCGTTGGCCTCATCTCCAATGGAGATGAAGCTGAGTACAGAGGGCTTATCCAGGACTTCGTGGACTGGTGCCATCGGAACTGCCTCCAGATCAACGCGAGGAAAACTAAGGAGCTGGTGGTGGACTGCCGCAGGCATGGGCAGCCCCTCACAGTACCAGTAAATATACAGGGAACAGACATCGAGATGGTGACATCCTATAAGTACCTGGGTATTCATCTGAACAATAAACTAGACTGGTCACACAATACTGATGCACTCTACAAGAAGGGACAGCGCAGGCTGTTCCTGCTGAGGAGACTCAGGTCTTTTGGTGTACAAGGGGCGCTGCTGAAGTCATTCTATGACACGGTGGTGGCATCAGCCATCACTTTTGGAGTGGTCTGCTGGGGCAGTGGCATTACTGCAGCCGATAGGAAGAGACTGAACAAACTGATTAAGAAAGCTAGCTCTGTCCTGGGGCAGCGCCTTGATCCGATGGAGGAGATAGGAGAGAGAAGGACGGTGGCTAAACTGTCATCTCTGCTGGAGTCCGAGTTCCACCCTATGCAGGACATACTGAATGCACTGAGGAGCTCATTTAGCAGCAGACTACATCATCCCAGGTGCACAACCGAGAGGTTTCGTAGGTCCTTCCTACCAACGGCTGTCAGACTGTACAACCTAAGCAGGGCTGCTCGCAGAGATAGCAAAAAGACGTAACAAACTAATAGTTTTTTGAATGCAAAAGATGCAATAGACTTACACAATGGTCCCCTCCGGCATACAACTAGGAACATACCGGTCGCTATGGAGGGTGAGAATATGTATGGGCACATAATCATACCATGTAGGATAACTAAGTAGACGGTTATGCTGTTTCATTCCATCTAGCAACAATGCTCTGCACTGTGTGTTTATATATTTACATATTTATTCCATCTAGCTACAATGCTCAGCACTGGGTGTGTTTATATATTTATATATCTACATATTATTCCATCTAGCTACATTGCTCCGCACTGTGTGTGTTTATATACTTGCATATTTATTCCACCTAGCTGCAATGCTCCGTACTGTGGGTGTTTATATATTTACATATTTATTCCATCTAGCTACAATGCTCTGCACTGTGTGTTCATATATTCATATATTTATTCCATCCAGCTACAATGCTCTGCACTGTGTGTCTGTGTGTGTGTGTATATATATATATTTTATAGTAATACGTACATATGTATATTAGCTGCTCTTGCTTGCTTGTTTTTTTCTTGCCTTCTGATTGTTGCTCTGAGTGTTGCTATCCCTGTGCTGTTGCAATCCTGGAATTTCCCCGTTGTGGGACTAATAAAGGCTTATCTTATCTTATCTTATCTTATCTTAAATTCATGAGGAAAAAGCTGCAAAATTATGAATAATAAAAAGCTGCAACTTTTCAAGTAAGAAGCTGCACATTTCTGAGTAAAATGGCTCTAACAGACCTGGGAAAACAGTACCTCAGGCAGCCGGACCAGTTTGCCGAACCAACAAGGCAGTTCTTCAGGCGGACGACCCAGAACACAGAACCCACAAAGCAGTTTTTCGGGCGGCCGAACCAGGTCGCCAATCCAACAAGACAGTTCTTCACGCGGCCGTCCTGCATCCTCAGACCACCAAGAGGGACAGCAGAGGAGAGCCGATCCGAATGAGGGGAACCCCAACGGCACCCGGTGGGAAAAAATAGGAGGAAAGAGGAGGAACCAGCCCAGCGTCCGGCTGAAGGGAATCCACAGCTCCCTCACTGGCCTTGAACCGAACCGGTGCTGCACCCTCAATGGGCCCTGATTGGGCCAGCCCAGCACCCATGATGGGCCCCGATTGGACCAACGCTGCGTCCTCGATGAGCCTCGATTGGACCGGCACAGCACCCTTGATGGGCCCCGATTGGACCGGCGCTGCACCCACGTCAGACCCCAATTGGGCCAGCGAAGCATCAGGGATGACCTCCGAGCACGAACCTGGAGCCTCCACGACGACGACTGGAGCTGATTCATCTCTGGTGACCCTGGGAGAAGGCTCAGAGAAACAAAAGAAACCGGGATCAGGAACACCGACAGTGGCAGAGCCCGGCAAGACGAGCTCGGGTGCAATGGTCGGCTGCACCCGGCTCATTTCCCAAAGAGATAAGCAAGAATGCTCTAGAATGGAGAATAAGAAGACAAAATAGAACACTTGCCTGATCTCAGGCTCTACCGCTGTCCAGTACTCCGACGATCAAGGTTCAATGATCTGCAGATCCATTCCTGGTTCTGACTCGACTGCAGCGGGCTCCGCAGCCGGCATGATGGTCGTCACAGTCTGGGAACTCCCCTAGCACTGAAGCCCACGCCGATGGCCCGTATAGTATGGTGGCAGGGGATCCGTGACCTGCTGGGTCTGACTGCTCCTCCACGGAGACCCGGAGATGCGTGATCGTCGGCACAGGCTCCAAAAGGCAGTCCACCCTTCTCCTCTGCCCATGACGCAGCTGTGGGGCCGGCACCAGGCTCTCCAGGGCCACAGGCTCCTCCTTCGTCCGACGGTCTATTCCTGGCACCGGGGGACGCTCACAGAGAGGGGAAGGAGACACAGAGGATGCAGGTTCAATATTTATAGCTACAGCAGGTGGAGGGAGCTCAGGGGACTGTGAACCCCGTGTTTCACCCCCAGGAGTCAGACAAGGCAATTCATTATGTGGAATGTGAGAATGAAACTGCACTTGCCTGTTTTTCTGAGGACCGATGGTGACTGCTGTAGCAGGCTTGGTTCTCCCCTTTCCCCTATGGATGGTGATGGAGGGCCCCCCGGGAAGACGAAGAGGAGCCACTCTCGCAGGACCAGAGACGGGCGGAGCCAGAGCAGGACTTGTTGAACTCACAGCAGCTGAAGAGGGTGCCGAGGAGGAGGGAGGAGCAGCTGAGGCAGTCCGGGGATGAGGATCTGACGGAACAGCTGGGACTGATGACCTGGAGGCTGAGGCTGCTGTCTGTCCCTTCCGTTGTGTTGCAAGGGAAACAGCTGGCTGGGAGGCAGAGTTCTCATGGCGGCCTGGAACAGGATCCAAATGGGAATCTCGCTGAGGCTGGGCGCATGCGCACGCAGCGACCGGCAGCTGGTGAAAAAAGTCTGTCATCTGTGTGTCTGTTTTTACGCACTTTAATGTGTTTTAACGAAATTCTCTGTGTCGTTTTTGTCCTGGAATGTTTGTGGACTGTATAACAAAGAGCTCTCTGGTTCCATCAATATGGATTTCCTCCCCATTTTTGCACTGCTGCTTCTTTCCCACCGGCTCTTTGTCTCTGAGGTAAGCGCAATCACGATCATGCCGGGGAGAATACAATATTCCAGGGACATGTTACTGCATTTAAACACGGATAATGCAGCGTCTGTGTTTGAGTCTATGCCGCAACTGCCGGACTTTATTTTAAGAGGCGTTCATGGACACAGCGATGAAAAGAGAGACAAGAGCAGGAAACACGGAAAGCGTGGAGGCGTGAAATTACGCCTGAGGAGACGTCGGTTTAATAACATTCCTCTTCCTTCCATGATTTTGGGGAATGTACAATCTCTGAGGAACTAAGTAGATGAAATCCAAGGGAATGTACGCTACCAGAAGGACTTCAAGAACTGCTGTGTCATGGCTTACACGGAGACGTGGCTTACTGCGCATGGCCGGGACGCGGACCTGTGTATTGATGGCTTTGGAGCCCC
This sequence comes from Pholidichthys leucotaenia, assembly GCA_020510985.1. NCBI lineage: Eukaryota > Metazoa > Chordata > Actinopteri > Cichliformes > Pholidichthyidae > Pholidichthys > Pholidichthys leucotaenia. The sequence continues at coordinate 138,192,642 of CM035849.1, read as the reverse complement.
ACTTCGCTCGGATCGGCAGGAAGAGGTAACGGGGAAACGTCAGGGGGGCGGCGTATGTTTATATATTAATAAACAGTACTGCACATCTGTCACGGTCAGAGAGCGCATCTGTACACCTGATGTGGAGCTTCTGTCCGTATCACTACACCCCTTTTATCTGCCTCGCGAGTTCCCCCAACTTTTCATAATGACTGTGTACATTCACCCGAGGGCAGACGCTGACTCCGCCTCCAGCACCGTCTTTGATGTGGTACAGCGGCTGCAGTCAATTTTTCCAGAGGCGCCAAACTTTATTCTTGGGGATTTTAACCATGTTTCTTTAAAGAAGACACTTAAAAACTTTTATCAGTATGTCTCCTGCCCAACCAGGCGAAAAAAGACATTGGACCTGTGCTATGGATCCATTGAGAGGGCCTATAAATCACTCCCCCCTTCCTCCTTTAGGATCCTCAGATCACAACTGTGTACATTTGCTGCCCACATATAAAACTACTCTCAGAAGAGGCAAGGTGGAGACCAGAGACATAGAGGTGTGGACAGAGGATTCAGTGCACTGCCTCCAGGAATGCTTTAACTGTACGGACTGGGAGGTGTTCACACTGGCCTGCGGGGATGATTTGGACTCTTTGGTAGACGTCACATGCTCATACACGGCTTTCTGTAAAAATATGATCGTTCCCCGTAAACATGTCAAAATATATCCCAACAACAAGCCATGGGTTACAAAATCAGTTAAATCCTGCTTACAGAGGAAAGCACTTGCCTTTAAACAGGGGTCTGTTTCTGCGCTACAGGTTGCCACAAAAGAGCTGAAGTCCGAAATTTTAAGAGCAAAACAGAATTATGAAACAGAATTGGAAAGTAAGATGGCAAAAAAGAAACTTGGTTCAGCCTGGGCCAGTATGAAAACTATTGCAGGCAGTCAGAGCACAGAGCGCAGTAATCGTGTGTTTTTAGATAGTTTTAATTCACACACAGAGCTGGCTAATGCTCTTAATTGTTTTTATGGTCGTTTTGACTCCTTTGATTTTAGCACAGAAACCCAAGATTTGAAACAGAAACTCAAAGACAATTCGGCACTTTAATATTGAGGTGCAGGATATTAAAAGGGAGTTCGTACTGTAAAAGTGAACAAAAGTCAGGGCCCTGATAATATATGTGGGCGCTTGGTAAAGTCCTGTGCACATGAACTGAGTCCTGTATTTCATTACATTTTCAACAAGTCCTTACAGACACAACATGTGCCCAAGATCTGGAAAGATGCCGTGGTTGTTCCCGTTCCAAAATCCAGCTGTCCTAAAACGGTAAACGACTTTAGACCAGTTGCTTCTTTGACTCAATTTTAATGAAAATTTTGATAAACTGGTCAGATGTGAGGTCTTAAAAGCAGACTGAACATGCATTGGATTCTTTGCAGTTTGCATAGAGGCCTCACAAAGGAGTGAAGGATGCCCACTGTCACTCTGTTTAACATGCTTTTTAAACATCTGGATTTTAATGGGACACACGCCAGGCTTCTATTTGTGGACTTTTCCTCCGCCTTTAATACAATCCAACCTCAAATTTTAGTTGAAAGGCTCCTGCAACAATTTGATTTGAGCAAAAATCCGGTGGGTTGGATTCTGGATTTCTTAACCAACAGGACGCAGAGAGTAAGGGTCAGTGGTACATTGTCTGACCTAAAGTGCTCTTCTACTGGCTCTCCTCAGGGGTGTGTGTTGTCACCACTACTCTTCATCCTGTACACAAACATGTGTCGGAGCAGACATGACAACAGACACATTGTAAAGTATGCTGATGATTCAGTTATTGTCAGTCTCCTCCAGGATGGTGAGAGTGGCCACGGCCCAGTAGTTGATGATTTTGTTCACTGGTGTGAAGATTCCTACCTGCAGCTGAATACGACAAAAAACTAAAGATATGATTATTGACTTTAGGAGGAAAACTCCCAGGCACGAAGTCACCGTACTAAAAGGTCACGAATGTGTACCAATCCTACAAATATCTGGGACGATTATGATAGTAATTAAACTTTGAAGAGAACTGTGAAAGGGTGTGCAAAAAGGGTCAGCAACATTTGCATTGTTTGGGGAAACTTGCACGCTTCCAAACTGACCGAACCATAATGACAATGTTTTATCGGGCTTTTATTGAATCTGTTTTATCCTTTTCTTTAGTGTCGTGGTTTGGTCAGATAAAACTGAAACAGAGGAAATCCTTGGATCAGGTAGTTAGATGGTCCAGTCATTTGCTTGGTGAGTCACAGCTGAGCCTGACATCCCTGTACACCAGATGGGTACAGAGGATTGCTACCTCCATTTTAAATGATGACTCCCACCCTTTGCACCGCAACTTTCAGCTTCTTCCCTCAAGACGGAGGTTTGCTGTCCCAAAAAATAGAACCCAGCGCTACAAAAACAGCTTTGTTCCTGCTGCTGTCAAAGAGTTGAACAAGTTGTAACAATATATTGCACATAATTTACTGTAGGTACCTATTTATTAACTCCATTTTATATTTACTTATTTTTGTAGGATTTTATTTGGGTTCTAAATCTTTTATTGGGTTTTAGACCTTTGAGTTTTTAACCTCTTTGACTAGTCTTTAACTTTTTAATATGACCCTTCTCTCTTATCTCTGGTTTTTCTCTCATCTCTTTGTCTTTATATCCTGATTGATGGAGCCTTGGTTCCAAGGTTGTCATAGCCAGGAATGGCACTGGGGTTAAGCTCCCAGTGCTCATAAAATGCTCCTTACGGCGTGCGTCTTGAAAAGCCTCTGACAACTAAGTCCAACTCCTAGCCTGCCCGTGTGGTTTAGTCTCTAAGCCCGGCAGAACTGCTTTTACTAATAGGAGAAGGGGCGAGGGCAGATCTCTGGCACCTTAAAACCAGATGCTTTAGGTAGATGGTGGCTTGTCAACCTGGGAAGGTAGCCCATCTAGGGGAAGGTAAACCCTGATTTCAAACCTCCGCTGCCTTGCGGCACACCCGGTCACAGGAAAGGCTTCGGGAGTCAACCCTGAGGAAAAATCCGGAGTCGGAGCCCCTAGGGCAGCTCTCTGTTGTGCTCAACATCGTTCTGGCAGCTCCTGCGACGGCGCTGGTGCCAAACTATAGCAGCCCTGCTGTTCCTTTGGATTCATCAGTGACGTGGAGAGGGGGGACATGCTGCATGGGTAACATCTTGTCCTCCATATCTTCCTGCCCAGGCTTGAATCTTACCAATGTCCAACACTGGAAGGTAGAACACCGGTGCTCATCGGCCTGTTCATCCACAGCCGGTGCTGTTCCAGCAGAGTAGATGTTTAGGATTCTCTTCCATGGTCATCATAGACCGACGGAGGCCGACGACGATGGAGCCTTGAGTATTTTTATCATGTTTATAGTCAAGGTTCATGTGTGCCTGTGTTTGTGTTTATGTTGAATGTAATTGTGGTTTGTCCAAATATGGATGTCACCAGACTGCAAAACAAATCTACCTACGGGTACAAATAAAGTAACCCTGAACCTGAACTGAACCCTGAGGCTGATTGCGGGGTAGGGTGATGACGTCTGACGGCAGAGAGTGAGGCTAGGTTCATAGCTGGGAAACGCCGCTGCTGTGCTGAAACGGGAGCCTAGCAGCTCGGCGTACTCAGGAAAATGATGAGGTTCAGGATGGATCTCCACCAGTCTAACAGCCGCCACCACATGCTCCAGGATCTGGCTGGGATGAGAGGAAGAGCGTGCTTCAACCACATGGCCCTGGATGAGCTCAGCTGCCCACTGTGTCTCTTCAAGGGGAATCCTGGCTGTCCTCCTCTTCCACTGCGGATGGGGAACGGCACTTTGGTGACGCAGACCCCTGGGCTGGCATGAGTGGCAGGAAACCGGATCCCGAGGCAAGGAGCGGGGAATGCCTTACCCTCGGCTCTGGCGTCGGTTTCCTGCTGGAAACTCCCTCACCGGTTCACGGATCTTCTCCCAAAGTGCCGTAATTTCGGCCATCCTCTTCTTGACAGCGTGATCGGCATGGTGAGGATTGTACTTAATTGTCGCCTCCGCGAGGTCCAAGTACCAGCGTGGGCCGCCGGGGGTGACGTCGCTACAAGCTCGGGAGAGGATGCCATCTACCTCAATAAGAAAACACGATTAGCTCGTAGCCCAAGTAATAAATAAGAATAATAAAGAATAACCTTTTCCTGGTGACGCCATTCCCCGGAACACACTGGCACATGAAAACAGGGGGGGAAAACTACAAGCCCCCCCCCCCCCCCCCCCAAAAAAAACTTATTGTGGCTGGCGTCTCGCTTGGCTGTGACCTACTGTTATGGATGCCCCCCTTGCAGGGCATCAATGAGACGGCAGAGACCAGACAGTAGTTTGCTGATTTATTTACAAAAGACTAGGATAACAAAATAAACAGCCTCGTAGGGCAAAACACAAACATAAACTCTGACACAAGAACACAGACACATGGGAGATTAGCTATGAGAGGCAGCGAGGGCCAGAGCAACACTGAAACAATAAACACTTACGGGAAGAAAGGACGAAATGAATCACAGGAGAGACTGGAGTCGGGGTAGGAACTCCAGTCACGTACACGGAGGTGCCCGATACTGTTGTGTAGGTCGCAGCGAGGAGTAAGCCTCAGCTGCTCCCTTAAATGGAGAAACAAAACCCAATCAGGAAAGGGGAATGTAATTATTGAAATACCATACAGCTGTCACGGATGCAGCTCGGCTTTAACAGCTGGAAATCCGCCATGACGCTGTCAAATAAAAGCCCTGGAGGAGGCACATAAGACAAGACTCGAAAATAAGATAGAACCGGGGAAATACGGACAACCCCGAGCATGGATGGGATTGGCGCACAGACCATCACAGACATAATTTTATCAGCAATTTTAATTCTAATATGATAAACACCCAAGTAGCTTTTATTTTCATTTTTCATTTCAGTTTTTAATTGCAAAACTTTTGACTTTGCAGGAAATAAACCCCCCACCCAAGAAGGTTTACTTGTAAAGCTTGCCCTTGGGAAGTGAGCAAAAACTTTTGTGGCCCTCACTACCAACAAGTTGCCTATCCCTGGCTCTTAGAGCGTCACAGATCTGTCATCAAGCAGGTTGCAACAGAGATACAGAAAGACTGGAAGAGTCACAGAAAGGCATAGAAGTGGACATCCTTTGGCCAACATCCCATGCTGATGACCGCTTCATTGTGAACAGTGCCCTGCTGAACGGATGATGAATGCCACTCAACTCCAGGCAAATTTAAGGGAGGTGAGAGGCACCCAAGTGTCATGTTAGACTATTCTAAACCGTTCACATCAGCGTGGTCTGCATGCTAGATGACCTGCAAGGGTACTTGAACCACACCACCAGGCACAGCGCGTCATCGTCTTGATGGGCCAGGGAGCATTTTACGCTGGACAAGGGACCAGTGGGGCCTCAGTGCTGTTCTCTGATGAAAGTCAGCTTACGATGAACAGAAATGATGGCTGCCAGCAATTTTGGAGACGTCAAGGAGATCACTTTGTCTCCACCACTATTGTCGCCAGATGAGCCTTTGGTGGTGTGGGTGTTACAGTCTAGTCAGGTGTGTCTAGTCAATACAGAACTGCCCTACACCTTGTGAACGATACAGTGACAAGCCAATACTACCTGAATAACATCATTAATCCAATCATTGTGCCCCTGCATGAACAACACAGGTCTAATTTTATCTTCATGGACGACAATGCTCCAGCTCATCAAGGTCTGCATCATTAGGGAATGGCTGCTGGAGGCTGGGGTACCTCAAATGGAGTGGCCTGCACTTTCTCCAGACCTGAATCCATAGAAAACCTAAGGGATCAGCTGAGTCATTGTCTAGAAGCTAGTAACCTGCATCCTACAACCTTAATGACCTAAGCACGCCCTTCAAGAAGAGTGGAATGCCATGCCTCAGCAGACAATATGTCGACTTGTGAACAGCATGAGATATCATTGTCAAGCTGTAATTGATGCTCAAGGGCACATGACAAGTTACTGAGACATTGACATTTTTTGTTGTGGTATACCCACCACTGTTGTTGGCTTTTGTTTCAAATAATTGTTTGAGATGAGGGCAATCACCACTGCATGCTTCTACTTAAATGCCCCGACTTTCGTGATATAACATCACTGTATAGTGTGAACTTTTTACATTTTCCATAAATTTCACCCGAAAGCCAAATATCCCTAACTTTTTGTGAGTAGTGTGTATATAAATTGTGATAAAAGATGACTTATATCATGATATAAAATTTTGGTCATATCGCACAGCCCTAAGTCATAATCACAGTTGAAACTAAAACAGCTTGAAATATTTCCTTAATGAAATAATGAAAATAGTATATCCGCAGTTGGAAACCAGAAATTTACATACAGTGTTATAAAAAGACACAACCTTTTTTCTCATGGTCTGACATTATATTAGACTAAACCTTTCCTGTTTTAGGTCAGTTCGGATTGCCAAAATTATTTCTATTTGCTAAATAATTTTTCTATTTGATAAATGATTTTTTGGAGAAATTTTTTATTCCTTTCTTCAAAGTCAGAAGTTTACATCATCATCTGGGAAAATCCAAATGATGATGTCATCACTTTGTAAGCTTCTGATAGGTTAACTGACAACATCTGAGTAAATTGGAGGCACACTTGTGGATGTGTGCCTCCACATGGATGTGTCACAACTCGCTCCCGCCTGTCATCCGCTCCAGCCGTGCGCACACCTGGGCTTCATCAGGCTGCGACTATTTAACCTGCTCTGCCCGCAGCCTCGGTCTGGAGCCGTCAGCTCTTCTCCACGCTCAAGCTCTGCGTTTGTCTACTCCTCTCGGCCAACGCCGCTGCTCATCGCCCTCACGTAAGGTATTCTTACCTGTTGTCTTCAGTTATTCCAATGTGCACAGGTGGACCCTCCTGGCGGTGGAATTTCCCTTCATCGCCTTTCCTCTCATCTCCCCTGCATCGAGCGCAGCTGGGCGCTGTCTCCCAGGCCAGGAGCATCTTCTTGTCAATGTCAGCCATCAGTACATCTGCAAGTAAGCCATATTATAAACTTTCACCACCTTGCTGTGACAAATTGCTCATTCCCCTGCTTTCTGTTCTGTCTCAGGGTTGCCTGGCTGTACGGTATCTGTTCTGACCCTCGGTGCTCTCCTGTCCCCAAGACTACATTCACATTTCCCACTCACTCATCCATACACTGCTGTTAATAAACTCTTAACTCTTACCTGAGCCTGTGTGCGTGTTTCCTGGGCCAGAAATCATGTCAGTACGGCTCCAGCACAGCAGCCCAGGAACAGTGGGTACGTACGCCCGACTCTCCAATCTTGAGGCTCGGGTGGACTTAATTGTTCATCAACAGCAGGTAATTATCAACCAGCTTACCTCCATTAATAGCCGGTTGGATCGTCTCGATCCTCCGCAGGCGCTTCCTCCGTCTCAGCTCGGTGGGTCAGCTCCTCCCGCTCCTCAGCCCAGCCCCTCTGCCCCTGGTCCGCCGACCTGTCTCACCCCAATTCCCACTCCCGTGCGCTTTAGTGGAAAACTCGGCAGAGCGTGTGGCTTTATCCTACAGTGTGAGACGGTGTTTCAGCACGTGCCCAGGGATTTCCCGTCAGACCAAAGCCGAACTGGGTATGTTTCCAATCTTCTGGAAGGGCGAGCATTAGCCTGGGCTTACGCCATTATAACGCTGTCGACTTCCGGGTGGCGGCGGAAGAGGTTGGCTGGTGTGATGCTGCCCTTTGCAGCCTATTTGTCCGTAGTCTAAATTCTGATTTGCGGGATGAGCTGGCCAGCCAGGACCAGCCAGATTGGCTGCCAGAGTTAATTTCTTTAGCCATCAGTTTGGATAACAGGCTGAGGGAGCGGGCTGCCGAGCGGAAGCCATTCAGCCGCTCGCGCGGAGCCCTTTCCTGCGCTCCTCAGTATCGCCCCCTGGCGTTACCTCCTCCGGAGGCCGACGACGACCCCGATGCTATGATCATCGGGCGGGCTAGACTTTCCTTAGCGGAGAAGAAAAGAAACAGCGCGCCGGGAGTTGGGTCTCTGCATGTATTGCGGAGATGACCAACATCCCTGTGGAGGTCTGCCCAGTGAAGCCAAAAGGGGAGGTCGCGAGTCAATGTAGGGGGCCTCGCGGACGCTTCCCAGTCTAATCCCCTCTCCAAATGTCAGGTTCAAATCAGATTCTGCCACAACTCCATTGGTCATACATCTCATGCACTGGTGGACTCGGGGGCAGAACAGTGTTTTATTTCTAAGAGCCTGGCAACCCGCCTGGGCATCCATTGCCAAGCCTTGCCCACTCCCCTCCATCTCGTCTCCCTGACCAGTTCTCCCCTGGAAAAGGTCACTCACATTACCAAACCCATCTCCGTCATTATCTCTGGCAACCATCGTGAGGACCTCAGTTTCTATGTCCTTCCCACCTCGGCAGCACCCATCATCCTTGGCTATTCTTGGCTACGCCTCCACAACCCGGTGTTTGATTGGCAGACCGGTTGCATCCTATCGTGGAGCACCTTCTGTTTGGGAACCTGTCTTCAGTCTGTGGCCTGTGCCCCATCTGTGCCCGCACCCGCCCTGGACTCCACCCCGCCGGACCTTTCCGCTGTGCCATCGGAGTTTCACGACCTGGGCTGGGTTTTCAGCAAGTCGAAGGTGTTATCCCTCCCACCCCATTGCCCATACGACTGGGCCATCGACCTCCTGCAGGGGGCGCCCCTCCCATCTGGTCGCCTGTATAGCCTTTCTGCCCCAGAACGTGAGGCCATGGACACCTATATCCGGGAATCCCTCAGTGCCGGAATTATCCGCCTCTCTTCATCCCCCCTGGGAGCTGGGTTCTTTTTTGTGGCGAAGAAGGATGGTTCTTTGAGGCCTTGTATCGATTTCAGGGCCCTTAATGACATCACGGTTAAGGATTGCTATACTCTGCCACTTATGGACTCAGCCTTCAATTCCCTCCAGGGGGCGTCCTGGTTCTCCAAATTGGACCTCCGCAGTGTGTACCATCTTGTCAAGATCCGGGAGGGTGACGAGTGGAAGACGGCCTTCCGAACGCCCAGCGGCCACTTTGAATACCTTGTTATGCCGTTTGGGCTCACCAACGCTCCTGCTGTCTTCCAACGCCTGATAAATGACGTGCTTCGTGACTTCCTGGGGGTCTTCGTTTTCGTCTACCTGGACGACGTATTGATCTTCTCCCAGTCTCGGGAGGAGCATCTGGTCCATGTGAGGCGGGTCCTGCAACGGCTGTTGGAGAACAAGCTTTATGTCAAAGCCGAGAAGTGCAAGTTTTTTACTAAAACCACCTCTTTCCTGGGGTTTATTGTCTCACACAATCAGCTCCTCCCCGACCCCGCCAAAGTTAAAGCTGTGGTCGAGTGGCCTACCCCCTCCTCTAAGAAGCAGGTGGAGCAATTTTTGGGGTTCGCTAATTTTTACCGCCACTTTGTCCCTGGTTACAGTGCCATCACCCCCCCTTTGACCCACCTCACCTCACCGAAGGTGCGTTTTCAGTGGACGACGGAAGCGGAGACAGCCTTTGAAACCCTTAAGAAGGAATTCATATCCTCCCGGGTCCTGTCTCTTGTGGATCCTGAGCGCCAGTGTTTTGTCGAGGTGGACGCGTCTGACACTGGGGTCGGGGCGGTCTCGTCTCAGCACTCCCCGACTGACGGCGTGCTGCGCCCCTGCACTTTCTTCTCCAAGCGTCTCTCCTCGGCCTAGCGCAATTATGACATGGCGACAGAGAGCTCCTGGCCGTGAAGCTTGTGCTGCAGGAGTGGCGTCACTGGTTGGAAGGGGCGGCTCAACCTTTCGTGGTTTGGACCGACCATAAGAACTTGGAATACATCAGGACGGCCAAGCGCCTGAATGCCCGCCAGGCGCGTTGGTCGCTGTTCTTCACCAGGTTCAAATTCACCATCACTTACCGCCCAGCTTCCAAAAATAAGAAGTCTGATGCGCTGTCCAGGCTGTACGCCCCTGAAGCCCCAGAGGATGAGGTCCATACTGTCGTTCCTGCTTCATGCGTCGTGGGGGCTGTTTCCTGGGCCATCAGAGATAAAGTCCTTAAGGCTTTGGAGTCCGAGCCTGATCCTGGCAGTGGCCCAGCGGGAAGATTGTTTGTGCCCTCGTCAGTCTGTTGCGACGTCATTCACTGGGCTCACACTTCTAGGCTTGCCTGCCACCCTGGTGTCTCCGGGTCGGTTGATCTTCTCCAGCGGTCCTTTTGGTGGCCCGGACTCCGGGAGTATTTCTCCAACTATGTGCGTGCATGCCCACAGTGTGCCATGAATAAGTCATCCAACACTCCTCCTGCGGGTCTTCTCCATCCCTTGCCTGTTCCCGGGAGGCCCTGGTCACACATCGCTTTGGACTTCGTCACCGGTCTGCCGGTCTCCAACTCTTTCAACACCATCTTGACTATTGTAGACCGGTTCTCCAAGGCGGCCCACTTCGTGCCTCTCCCTGGGCTTCCCTCAGCGCGTGAGACGGCCGATCTGTTGGTGCAGCATGTGGTCAGGCTGCATGGCATCCCCACTGACATTGTCTCTGATAGGGGGCCACAATTTGTGTCCAAAGTCTGGAGGAGCTTCTGCACCGCGCTGGGGGCCACTGTTAGTCTGACTTCTGGACACCATCCCCAATCTAATGGACAGTGCGAACGCACCAACCAGGAGCTGGAGGCTGCTCTGTGCTGCGTCACCTCCTCTAACCCCTCTTCCTGGAGCATTCATCTTCCCTGGGTGGAGTATGCCCATAACTCCACTTTGTCTTCGGCCATTGGGATGTCCCCCTTTCGGGCATCTTTAGGCTACGACCCCCCGCTGTTCCCTGAGGAAGAAGGTGAGGTGGCAGTTCCATCCGTTCAGGCCCACGTGAGACGGTGTCATCGGCTGTGGGCCAAGAAGCATCAGGCCCTGGTTCGTGCCGCATCATGCCAAGTCTGCGAATCGCCACAGGACGCCTGCGCCACGCTACCAGGTGGGTCAACAAGTTTGGTTGTCTGCTCAGAACATCAATTTTAAGGGGGAGAAGAAGAAACTGGCTCAGCGCTTCGTGGGACCTTACCCTGTCACGAAGGTGGTTAACCCAGTGGCTGTGCGTTTGGAGCTCCCCCCTCCCCTCCGTGTTCATCCCACATTTCATGTGTCTCAGGTTAAACCTGTGGTTTCTAACCCTCTCTGTCCCCCCCCCCCCCCAGAGTGCCCCCCCCCCCCCAGGATGATCGATGGACACCCGGCATGGAGCGTCACTGCCATCTTGGACTCCCGACACCGGGGCCGGGGGCTGCAGTATTTGGTGGACTGGGAGGGTTATGGTCCTGAGCACCGACGCTGGGTGCGCCCATCCTTCGTGCTGGACAAGCAGCTTATTGAGGCGTTTCATCGGGCGCACCCCGACAAGCCAGCGCCAGGAGGCGCTGCCCGGGGGGGGAGTACTGTCACAACTCGCTCCCGCCTGTCATCCGCTCCAGCCGTGCGCACACCTGGGCTTCATCAGGCTGCGACTATTTAACCTGCTCTGCCCGCAGCCTCGGTCTGGAGCCGTCAGCTCTTCTCCATGCTCAAGCTCTGTGTTCGCCTACTCCTCTCGGCCAACGCCGCTACTCATCGCCCTCACGTAAGGTATTCTTACCTGTTGTCTTCAGTTATTCCCCTGTGCACAGGTGGACCCTCCTGGCGGCGGAATTTCCCTTCATCGCCTTTCCTCTCATCTCCCCTGCATCGAGTGCAGCTGGGCGCTGTCTCCCAGGTGGGAGCTCTTCTTGTCAACGCCAGCCATCAGTACATCTGCAAGTAAGCCACATTATAACTTTCACCGCCTTGCTGTGACAATTGCTCATCCCCTGCTCTCTGTTCTGTTCTCAGGGTTGCCTGGCTTTACGGTGTCTGTTCTGCCCTCGGTGCTCTCCTGTCCCCAAGACTACATTCACATTTCCCACTCACTCATCCATACACCTGCTGTTAATAAACTCTTAAATCTTACCCGAGCCTGTGTGCGTGTTTCCTGGGCCAGAAATCATGTCAGGATGTATTTTAAGGCACATCTCAAACACACTGCTGCTTTCTTGTGACATCATGGGAAAATCGAAAGAAATCAGCCAAGACATCAGGAAGAGAATTGTGGACCTTCACAAGTCTGGTTCATCCTTGGGTACAATTTACAGATACCTAAAGGTGCCATGTTCACCTGTTCAAACAATTATATGCAAGTATAAACACCATGGGAATGTCTAGCCATCTTACCACTTGGGAAGGAGACAGGTTCTCTTCCTGGGCAGAGCTAAAAAGACGTGCATGTCACCATGGGGTGAGACGCCGGCTCGGCGCTCAGCCCATGCTCCTTTTATCCCTGCCTCTCATTGGGCAGTGCCTCAGCTGGTTCCCAGCTGTCAGTGTCACGGGACGGCTGGGGCCAATTAATCCTCATCAGCTGGGGCGCTGTTAATGAGTATAAAGAGGAGCAGCTTCGATCATTCGGGGCTGCGACATAAGCACTGCTAGGCTGAAGCCCCTTCGTCTGGTGTCAGCCTCAACTCCTCTTGCAGCATTCCGGTGTTTGTATCCCGCTGTGAGTATGCACGTCTTGTTACCCCCATGTCCGGTACGAGCTACCTACCCCTGCGCTGTGCAGCCTGAGAATGTACGTCTGTATGAGTGTCTGTGCTCTCCTCATCCCTTATCCCTTACCCAGAATAAAACATCTCGACTCACTGGCTTGTCCCTGGCTCTGATTGCCCGGCTCCCTAGAGCCGGATATGACAGTATGTCGCAGCCAGAAGAGTTGCCGGCGGCCGTGAGTCGCTGTGGAAATGTACCTTTCTGTCCGGGTGTCAGCGCTGCTAGCATGCCGTTTCCCAGGAGTCACTTCCGGCGCCAGGGCGACGGGCTGAGGTCCATCTCGGAGGCAGTCGACGGGACGTTCTTCACCCTGCACGACGCCTCCAACGCGAGACGCTGGCATCCGGGCCGTGCTGAGGAACTCCTGGACTGTCACCCTCACTCTCTGTACCATCTGGAGGACAGTGCCAGGATAGACGCTGCAGGTACACAGCGAGAGAAGCTCCACGGGGTGGATGGAAATCCCGGCAGGGAGTCGAAGTGGGCGACGTCTTTCCCCGCTTCGGAGTCCCGTTCCTGCCGCCATTCCAGTCCGGGAGTTCGCGCCAACCAGAGGACTTCCCCCGACCTGCGCCACGTCACTCGGGATTCCCTTCTAGGAGCCGCAGCTGACAGCAGTTATGTCCGGGGTCGAGTGGCTGTCGCGAGCTCTACTGTATTTCCTGTCACCACCTTCAGGCATGTGGCGGCGGCAGTGAGATTGATGGTGAGGACTTCAGGGCTACGAAGCCTTCCCGTGCTCGACGCCTCCCTTGTCTCGATCTCCGATCTGGAGCGGCGAATCCTGGGTTTCCCCCTCGCTTCGTTCCCTGGGAGTAGTCGTCATCACATCGCCGAGTCACCTCTGCACGAACCTCGTCCGGATCCAGTTCTGGGTCATCGTCAGGACCGTTCCTCCCACGCAGCTGTCATCCCTTCGCCTCGTCAGTGTGGAGATTCTACAGCCTCGTCCCCTGAGCCTCGTTCCCCCGCTGTCATTCCTGGACATTCGGGCTGGCTCACCCCGGCTGTTTCCCCCTCCTCCTCGACGCGCTTCCTGACCGCTGTGTGTGCCTGGAATCCCGGCCTGGTGAGCTCTCTGCTGGAGACAACGCGAGCGATCCTCAGACGAATTCCCGGGGGGTCCTCCGTTATCGCCGGGCGGGGAGAGGAAGAAGCAGAATCCACTACAGCAGGCGATACTCAACCTCCAGGGGGCAGGCAAGTCATTGTTTTTTCACACCTGCTTAATGATTTGCTCTGTCACATCCCTGGAGGAGAAGTTCAGGGTTCGCAGCTCCCTGAACTCTCCCCACCTGCTGTAACCTGTGTTCCTAATCCCGCATCCTCTGTGTCTCTCTCCGCCGAGCGGTCCCCGGCTCCGGGTCAACGTGGTGGGATATGGAGAGGGCCTGTGGTTCCGCAGCTACATTGCGGACGGAGGAGGGGGACTGACTGCTGCGTGGAGTCTACGCCGACGACTGAGCGTCCCCGGGTCTCCACGGAGGAGCGGTTCGGTCCAGCGGGACGAGATTCTTCTGGCTTCACGCCGAGTGGGTCGTCGGCGGGGTTACCTGAGCTGGAGGGATCTCAAGCTGCGCTGACCATCGTGCTGGCTGCGGGGCCCGACGCGGCTAGATGGGAGCCTGACAACGACCTCCTGACGACGGATCCTGGATCTTCGCAGTCCTGGACGGCGTCAGAACCCGAGATCAGGCGAGTGCTCTCCTTTCTTTTCTCTCTTTTTATCTTTGAGCACTTCAGCCTATCTCCAGGGGAGACGAGCAGGGTGCAGCCGTCCGCTGCGTCTGAGCTCGTCTCGCCGGGTTCTGGCGCTGCCGGTGATCCTGATCCCGGTTCTGTTTTCTCTTCTGAGCCTTCTTCCAGGGTCACCGGCGAGGAGTTGCTGTTCCTCGTGGTGCTGGAGGGCCCGGGTTCAACGTTGGAGGTCGGTTCTGGTGCAGTGTCCAACGTGGGTTCGCCCGAGACCCAATCGGGGTCCAACGTGGGTTCGCCTGAGGCCCGATCGGGGTCCGACGTGGGTGCTGCCCCAGTGTTGTCCAGGTCCGGTGAGGAGGTGGCCGTTTCCCTGAGGCCCGCCGCCCTCGTCATCGGCTCTCCCCTGAGCCTCTTCCACCGGGATCCGCTCTGACCCTTCGTCCGTCTCAACGGTCCTGGTGGTTGAGTGATGCGGGTCGACGACCCGACCCGCAAAACTTTCGGTTCGGCGATCTGGTTTCCCCCCACTGGTCTGTGTTTGCCTTTGGGCGGCCTGGTTCGGCAGCCGTTGGACTGGATTCCTGGGATCTGGGCCCAGAGTTCGCCGTCCGAACATTTCTCTTCCCCAGGTTGCCAACTGGACAATGGGCGGGGAGATTACCAGAACAATTCCGGCCGTTTTGGACTCTGCCTGCCGTCTCCTCGGGTGTCCTTTACTTCTTTTATTATTATTGAAGTCACTTGGGTGTAGTTTCTTTGTCCATTAGGGGAATATATGTTTTTGTGCTGTGTGTTGTTTTTTTTAACCATACTCAGCATTTTTATCGTATTGTTATCCTGTTACCCTGTCACCTTTTTTTCCTCTTGGTGACTCACCTTATGTATCGCGCTGTGTATTGCATTTTCTTATCTTTACTCAGCGTTTTCATTCATCCTTGCCTTGGCCTCGTCGGTGCATCATGGAGTATGCGTGTGGTTTCCTGTTCAACCATACTCTGTGATCACCCCATTCTGTCTTATTATCCTCGTGGGGGGCCTTCCCTAGCCCCGGCTTTAACATTGACTGTGTTTGTTATTGTTTGAAGTAATGTGTTTCATCCCCACTTAACCGTACTTCATTATTACCCATTTGTCCTTGTCACCTCTGTTTCTTTAGGTGATCTTTTATATATTCGGTGCTGTGTGTTTTGTTTTCTTTAGTATCCATGCACAGCGTTTTTCATCATTTTTTGTCCTGACCTTTGTCTTGTTGGTGCATTATGGAGTAGTGTGTTTTGTTCCCCTTAACTATACTCTGTGATTGCTTTATTCATTCCTGCCACCTTTTTGGTGGGTTTTTGGTTTTCTTTTTTTTGCCCCGATCTATACGTTATTTGTATGCTGTCTGTAGTCGTATTTGGTATTTTCCCTACCTGTGTCCTAACTCAGTTTTCTCCCTAACTGTGCTCTGGGTTAATCCTTTTCCCTGTGTTGTAGGGTATTGTATTTGGGTTTTTTTTTCTCTGCCCTGCTGCCCTACATTGGTCTGTTTTTTTTTTTTTTTTTTTTTTGTCCTTCCCTTTGCATCTTCCCCTCCGGTCCTGCCTCCCTTCCGCCCACCCTAGGTGGGGAGGGGGGGGGGGGCTGGGATGTTCCTGGTCGTTCGGGAGCCCGACCGTGAGGGGGAGGCTCTGTCACCATGGGGTGAGACGCCGGCTCGGCGCTCAGCCCATGCTCCTTTTATCCCTGCCTCTCATTGGGCAGTGCCTCAGCTGGTTCCCAGCTGTCAGTGTCACGGGACGGCTGGGGCCAATTAATCCTCATCAGCTGGGGCGCTGTTAATGAGTATAAAGAGGAGCAGCTTCGATCATTCGGGGCTGCGACATAAGCACTGCTAGGCTGAAGCCCCTTCGTCTGGTGTCAGCCTCAACTCCTCTTGCAGCATTCCGGTGTTTGTATCCCGCTGTGAGTATGCACGTCTTGTTACCCCCATGTCCGGTACGAGCTACCTACCCCTGCGCTGTGCAGCCTGAGAATGTACGTCTGTATGAGTGTCTGTGCTCTCCTCATCCCTTATCCCTTACCCAGAATAAAACATCTCGACTCACTGGCTTGTCCCTGGCTCTGATTGCCCGGCTCCCTAGAGCCGGATATGACAGTGCAAGAAAGGCGGCCTACAAACCTGGCTCAGTTACACCAGTTCCGTCAGGAGGAATGGGCCAAAAATCCAGCAAACTATTGTGAGAAACTTGTGGAAGGATACCTAAAACGTTCGATGCAAGCCATGCAGTTTAAAGGCAATGCTACCAGATACTGAGGAAATGTACATATGTCAACTTCTGACTTTAAAGAAAGTAACAAAAAATTCTCCAAAAAAATATTTAGTGAATATGAAAATTATTTAGTAAATAGAAATAATTTTGGTAGCCCTAACTGACCTCAAACAGGAAAAGTTTAGTGTGACTTAATGTCAGATAATGAGGGAAAAAAGGTTGTCAGTGTATGTAAACTTTTGGTTTCAGCTGTATACATAGAATCAATGTTCGCCTGTTTTAGTTGTATTGTAGAGAAAGGGATAGGTGAGGCAATGAGTTGAACGACACAAGACTTTATGCTTTCTCCAACAACATAACAGCAAAACAGCCATCCCTGGTCTCTGCGCATTCCCCTTTTATATCTTTAATTTCATGCATCGAGACCCGGAACTTCAACCATCATGCATCGTTGTTTAGCAAAGAAATGTGTGGCACATTAAAGGCGACGGACATTGACATTTTTTTATTGAACCAATCAACTGATTGTATGAAAATATTCCATTCTTCCCGTTCCCCTGATTTAATATATGTCACCATCCTCCATAAATGAAATTATTTGGTCATAGCCCATCTTTCACTCAGTGATGCTGCAGTACCGCCATCTCCCGATAGGTGCGTGCAGCCTTCACGTCAATTCGGTATGAAAAAAAATTGCAGAACGAGAGCAAAGTGATTCGGACAGCGATTATTTTCTAGTTTGACGACCTCAATATAAATGATTACAAATGATTACATTGACAATGAAGACGTTTTGGGTGGTGTGTGGCCTGTCAGCCTTATTTGTTCGAGGCAGAGGGAGAGGAGGAAGACGCAACACGGACGGGAAAAGAACACGTTTACGATCGGCTGTAAGATATTTCTAGGTAAAAGATGCTTACAAATATTTTTCTTTGGCGACATGCATGGTCACTGTGGTAGACTGCGAGTCTAAATTAAAACATTACTGGCACATGCCTCTAGGGGGAACTACCTGTATTGTTTAGCACTACTTTAAGGGGACACATTAGAATAAGAGTATGAAAACCCCGTGCAGCATGCATGTTCAGTCATCGTGTGTGATGCAAGAATAAATGGCAAGAGTTAGCCAAAGAAATCAACTCAAGTGTGATCATTGCTACACGGTAGGATATCACACAATTGGCGACAAGGATTTAAAAGTTATCAACGAGAAACAGAGAACATTGCAAGTGTGGCGAACTCAAGTGAATCCAGCAGTTCGAGTGCAAGTTCAGAGGAGGAAAACGAGGTTTCCCCACCACGATGAGCAATGGCGGCTGTAATCGGAACGGTAACCCCTTTTGATAACTCGACTCAGTCATGGGAAGAATATAGTGAAATGTTGGACTTTTTCTTCGAAGCTAATGATATTGAGGAGCCAG
Organism: Pholidichthys leucotaenia; assembly: GCA_020510985.1. NCBI lineage: Eukaryota > Metazoa > Chordata > Actinopteri > Cichliformes > Pholidichthyidae > Pholidichthys > Pholidichthys leucotaenia. The sequence goes on along the minus strand of CM035849.1, from coordinate 138,174,626 downwards.
ACAAACGGAAGGCTGTACTGTTGAGTGGAGTTGGTGCAACTACTTACAGCTTGTTGAGAAATGTAGTAAGCCCTGCATTACCGAAAGATAAAACGTACGACCAGCTTACTGCTGAGCTTCAAAAGCACTTCAGCCCCAAACCGAGTGAAATCGTGCAACGATTCAAATTTAATTCACGCATAAGGAGGAACACTGCGTCCATAGCAGAGTATGTGGCAGAATTGAGGAAATTAGCACTGCACTGTGATTACAAAGACTCATTGGAAGAAATGTTAAGAGACAGACTTGTGTGTGGAGTGAATGATGACCGAATGCAACGGCGACTTTTATCTGAAACAAAACTCACTTTTGCAAAGGCTTTGGAATTATGCCAAGCGATGGAAACAGCATCTAAAGATGTGAGAGAAATGCAAGGGAAGCTAGCAGAGGACACAGCAACGCATGCTCGTGTGCCTAAGACCCAAGTAGGTGTCCACAAAGTGTCGACTGACAAAACTCAGCGCAAATTCCCCAGTTGTTATCACTGCAAAGGCCAGCACAATGCTGCCGAGTGCAAATTTGCCACTGAGCTGTGTCATAATTGTGGCAAGCGAGGGCACATTAAGAAAGCATGTAGAACAAAGGTGGGCAATGCACAGGTGCAGAAGGCAACAGTTAAAGGGCAAAAGAATGAAAACAAGGGCCCAGGAAAGGAACAGCGAGCGAATCAACTTAGAGGGGAGGGAGAAAGTGATACAGAAGACATGGGATTTCACACAAATTACAACATGTCAGATGAGCTGACCAAGGTAGCGCCCATCACGCGTACCATGAATGTTAATGGAATGAAAGTAACATTTGAAGTTGATACAGGCTGTGGAGTAACCATATTAAGTAAACAGCAATATACACAACTGTGGAAGAAAACAGACACAGCAGAATTAAATCCCTGTTCATTAAAATTAAAAACATACACAGGAGAGAAGCTAGACGTGCTAGGCATGGCACAAGTGAAGGTGCACCACGAAAACAAAGAAAAGGACTTACCTGTAGTAGTAGTTGGGGGCGAAGGACCAAATCTACTAGGGCGAAGTTGGCTACAAGAACTGGCCATGATTGATCAGTTAGTGAATAAGGTGGAATCTCAGCCCAAATTGCAGCTGGAGGAGATCCTCGAAAGACCCGCTGAGGTGTTCAAAGAAGGCTTAGGACAGCTAAAAGGTGTCACTGCAAAGATTAATGTGGACAAGGAGGCCCAACCACGATTCTGCAAACCCTGACCGGTGCCCTATGCAGTCAAGCCACTGGTCGAAAGCGAGCTACAGAGGCTGCTGGATGACAAGATCATTGAGCCAGTGCAGGTTGCAGAATGGGCGGCGCCCATAGTCCCAGTGCGAAAGCCGGATGGCTCCATTAGAATATGTGGAGATTACAAACTCACTGTCAATCGAGCATCACGGGTGGATCAGTATCCAATTCCTAAAGTGGAGGACCTCTTCGCACAGCTGAATGGCGGTCGACACTTCACGAAATTAGACATGAGTCACGCTTACCAACAGGTAGTCCTGGAAGAAGAATCAAGAAAGTATGTAACCATCAATACACACAAAGGCTTATATACCTACACACGCTTACCATTTGGAGTAGCTTCCAGTCCTGCTATATTCCAGAGAACTATGGAGGGCATCCTAGGTGGAATTCCGAATGTTGCCATTTATTATTTATATTTATTATTAGGACAGCTTCAGGAAGAAGATGGAGGACAAGCTGCAACAGAGCGACATCAGCGGGGTCTGGAGAAACCTCAAAACCATCTCGGGGCTCCAGAATACCTCCCCCCAGGCCACAGGGGGCAGGGAGTGGGCGAACAACCTGAATCTGTTTTTCAATAGATTTGACCAACCGCCCTTCCCCCTGACTGCACAACAACCACTGCTGCCTCTAAAGAAATCAAGTCCTGCTGCCCACTCCCCACTCTACCAACACCCCCCCACTCCCAACACACAGCCCCCCATCCTGACCCTGACCAGGACCCAGGTGAGGACGGAGCTGAGGAAGATCAAGGCGAGGAAGGCGCCGGGACCGGACGGCATCAGCGCAAAGCTCCTCAAGTCCTGTGCAGACCAGCTGTGTGGGATTGTGACGTATATCTTCAACATGAGCCTGAAACTGGGGAGGGTACCACAGCTGTGGAAAACATCTTGTGTGGTACCTGTACCAAAAACTTCCCACCCCAAAGACCTGAACAGCTACAGACCGGTGGCCTTGACGTCCCACTTGATGAAGACCCTGGAGAGACTGCTCCTTGCTCACCTCCGCCCCCTGGTGGAACCAGCGATGGATCCACTCCAGTTCGCCTACCAGCATGGCATTGGGGTGGAGGATGCGGTGATCTTCCTCCTTCACCGTTCTCTGTCCCACCTGGAGAAGCCCGGGAATATGGTGAGGATCATGTTCTTTGACTTCTCCAGTGCTTTCAACACCATCCAACCGATGATCCTGAAGGACAAGCTGCTGCGCGCAGGGGTGGACCAGCACCTGTCATCATGGATCCTGGACTACCTCACGAACCGGCCTCAGTTTGTGAGAACCCGGGACTGTGTGTCCGACACGATCATCAGTAGCACGGGGGCCCCCCAGGGAACGGTGCTGGCTCCCTTCCTGTTCACTCTTTATACTGCGGACTTCTCACACAACACAACACACTGCCATCTACAGAAGTTCTCTGATGACTCTGCGATCGTTGGCCTCATCTCCAATGGAGATGAAGCTGAGTACAGAGGGCTTATCCAGGACTTCGTGGACTGGTGCCATCGGAACTGCCTCCAGATCAACGCGAGGAAAACTAAGGAGCTGGTGGTGGACTGCCGCAGGCATGGGCAGCCCCTCACAGTACCAGTAAATATACAGGGAACAGACATCGAGATGGTGACATCCTATAAGTACCTGGGTATTCATCTGAACAATAAACTAGACTGGTCACACAATACTGATGCACTCTACAAGAAGGGACAGCGCAGGCTGTTCCTGCTGAGGAGACTCAGGTCTTTTGGTGTACAAGGGGCGCTGCTGAAGTCATTCTATGACACGGTGGTGGCATCAGCCATCACTTTTGGAGTGGTCTGCTGGGGCAGTGGCATTACTGCAGCAGATAGGAAGAGACTGAACAAACTGATTAAGAAAGCTAGCTCTGTCCTGGGGCAGCGCCTTGATCCGATGGAGGAGATAGGAGAGAGAAGGACGGTGGCTAAACTGTCATCTCTGCTGGAGTCCGAGTTCCACCCTATGCAGGACATACTGAATGCACTGAGGAGCTCATTTAGCAGCAGACTACATCATCCCAGGTGCACAACCGAGAGGTTTCGTAGGTCCTTCCTACCAACGGCTGTCAGACTGTACAACCTAAGCAGGGCTGCTCGCAGAGATAGCAAAAAGACGTAACAAACTAATAGTTTTTTGAATGCAAAAGATGCAATAGACTTAAACAATGGTCCTCTCCGGCATACAACTAGGAACATACCGGTCGCTATGGAGGGTGAGAATATGTATGGGCACATAATCATACCATGTAGGATAACTAAGTAGACGGTTATGCTGTTTCATTCCATCTAGCAACAATGCTCTGCACTGTGTGTGTTTATATATTTGCATATTTATTCCATCTAGCTACAATGCTCCGTACTGTGGGTGTTTATATATTTATATATCTACATATTATTCCATCTAGCTACATTGCTCCGCACTGTGTGTGTTTATATACTTGCATATTTATTCCACCTAGCTGCAATGCTCCGTACTGTGGGTGTTTATATATTTACATATTTATTCCATCTAGCTACAATGCTCTGCACTGTGTGTTCATATATTCATATATTTATTCCATCCAGCTACAATGCTCTGCACTGTGTGTCTGTGTGTGTGTGTATATATATATATTTTATAGTAATACGTACATATGTTTATTAGCTGCTCTTGCTTGCTTGTTTTTTTTTTTTTCTTGCCTTCTGATTGTTGCTCTGAGTGTTGCTATCCCTGTGCTGTTGCAATCCTGGAATTTCCCCGTTGTGGGACTAATAAAGGCTTATCTTATCTTATCTTATCTTATCTTATTTGGATGACATCCTTTGTACAGGACCAAATGAACAAGAACATCTGAAAACGCTGGAGGTAGTGCTTCAACGGTTGGAGAAAAGCGGTCTGAGGTTGAAAAGAAGCAAGTGTGAGTTCATGGGAAAAGAGGTGGTGTTCCTAGGCCACAAGATCAACGCCAGTGGTCTACAACCTCTGACAGACAAAGTGGAAGCCATTGCGGAGGCGCCTGAGCCACAATATGTTACTGAGTTAAAAGCCTACCTGGGCTTGTTGAACTATTACCATAGGTTCCTCCCAAAGCTCTCCACGCTGCTGGCACCACTACATACCTTACTTAAGAAGGAAGAAAAATGGTCATGGGGGGTCAAGCAGCAGAAGGCGTTTGAAGAGTCCAAAGCGCTACTTCAGTCCTGTAGTGTGTTAGTGCACTATGATTCAAACAAACCACTCATCCTGGCGTGTGACGCATCACCCTACGGTGTGGGAGCTGTACTCTCTCATCGTATGGAGAATGGCTCAGAGAGACCCATAGGGTTCGTCTCAAGAACTCTTAGTGCAGCTGAGAAAAACTACTCCCAGCTAGACAAGGAGGGCCTTGCAGTAGTATTTGGTGTAAAAAAGTTCCACAAATACCTGTACGGGAGACAGTTCGCTATAGTGAGTGACCACAAGCCACTAATTTCACTGTTCAGTGAAATGAGAGCCATACCCCAGATGACATCTCAGAGAATTCAGAGATGGGCCGTTACATTAGCAGCGTATGAGTACACCATCGTTTACAAAGCCGGACGGGACCATACGAATGCTGACGCGATGAGTAGGCTACCCTTGGATGGAGGAAGAGACAGCACGCCTGAGGAGGAGGAGAGAGTGCTATTGTTTGAAGATATCGGCGTGCCCCTGGTGAACGCACAACAAATAAAGAAGTGGACAGACAAAGACCCTGTTCTAGCAAGAGTGCGAGAATACATCTTGCGAGGATGGCCGAAGATGAACAGTCCTGAGTTCATTCCCTATGCCCGACGACAGGATGAGCTCAGCACCCAGGAAGGTTGTATCCTGTGGGGAGGACGCGTGGTTGTTCCACCACCTGGTCGGAATGCCTTACTGCAACAACTACACCAAGCACACCCTGGCATCACTCGCATGAAAGCGTTGGCGAGGAGTTACATGTGGTGGCCCAACATGGATGCAGAGGTGGAGGCGTTTGTGAAGTCATGTGCGGCATGCCAGGAGAACAGGAACAGTCCTCCAGCAGCCCCACTACATCCCTGGGAAGTTCCAGATAAACCATGGAGAAGAATTCACATTGACTACGCAGGTCCATGGATGGGAAGAATGTTCCTGATCATAGTTGACGCATACTCAAAGTGGATCGATGCATATTCTGTGAGTAGCGCTACTTCTACTGTTACCATTGAATGTCTTAGAAAGAGTTTCAGCCAACATGGCATACCTGAAATCATAGTATCAGATAACGGTACATGTTTTACGAGTGAACAGTTCCAAGAGTTTTCTGAAAAGAATGGCATACGTCACATCACGACTGCGCCATACCATCCTTCTTCTAATGGCTTAGCCGAGAGGGCTGTGCAGACGTTCAAGTCACTCATGAAAAAGATGGCAGGAGACTCTATTGAAACCCGAATGTCGCGAGCTCTGTTCAGCTATCGAATAACACCCCAATCTACAACTGGCAAGTCACCAGCTGAGCTGTTGTGTGGAAGGAAGTTGAGGTCAACATTTGACTTAATACATCCAGACTTCAGAAACAAAGTGCATGATAAACAAGAGAGACAAAAAGGTTATCATGACATGCATGCTAGAGAGAGAATACTGAGAGAAGGAGACGTGGTCTACACCCGCAACTTTGGCTCAGGACCAGCCTGGGTACCAGGAGAAATAACAGAAAAGACAGGCCCTGTGTCATTCAAGGTGACATTAGGCCATGGACAAGTGGTGAGGCGACACATCGACCAAGTTCGTGGTAGGAGCTCCATTCCCCTGCCGATGGCACCAGAGGTGTTGTCTGACACCCATTCTGAGGAGAGCATCAACGAACCACCACTTCAGGTGATACCTGAGGTACCCGTCTCTGCAGATTCTACTGGCAGCACTGCAGCAGCCGAAACAGTGGAGCAGTCTGAGTCTTCACCTGCAGTTGGCTCACCAGCCGTGAGAAGATCTCAGCGAGCTAGGAAAGCTCCAGACTACTTGAAGGACTATACTTAGTCAGTAGTGAGTTCCCCAGCCACAGGACAAGTATGCGTCCTGGAACCTCACTGGGATGCGGTAGTCAACCCAAATCCCTAGTTAAACTGTTATGTGTGTTATACATGTATAAAAAAAAAAAAAAAAAAAAAAAAAAAAAAGAGAGAAAGAAATTATGTGTATGGCACATGTGTTTTAAGAAGTTAAAAAGTAACTGTGATAGTTTAGGGTTAAATGGGAGTTCCAGGATGTCTAGTATAATTGGCTAGTGTAATTAAGAGTAGTTTAATCTAGAGGGGAGGGATGTGGTAGACTGCAAGTCTAAATTAAAACATTACTGGCACATGCCTCTAGGGGGAACTACCTGTATTGTTTGGCACTACTTTAAGGGGACACATTAGAATAAGAGTATGAAAACCCCGTGCAGCATGCATGTTCAGTCATCGTGTGTGATGCAAGAATAAATGGCAAGAGTTAGCCAAAGAAATCAACTCAAGTGTGATCATTGCTACACGGTAGGATATCACAGTCACACACTTAATTTTAAAAATAAAACTACCCATTGGTCACTCGCTGCCTGATGACATGTTGTTAATCATCATCTTCTCAGCCGCTGATTAGCACCTGCTGGTCTGTGCGCAGCTGGAGCTGATGAGACAGATGCATCGTCCACACGAGTGAGTTTATAAACAATATTTATTCATTTGATTTAATTTCCCAGATGAATTATGAAGAAACCATTCAATACATTCAATAATCAATGCAAACGGAATAATCAATGCCAACCCCATATTTTTCAGGCGATACAGATTCATAGTGTTGGGGATTTTTTTGGAGAAGAAGTGAGGGTTATGTTGCCTGCCTGTGCGGTGAGCCTCATCAGAGAAACATTCCCATCTCATCACTACAAGGGATTTTGCCTACTAGATTTGTGAACAATGTTATTTAAATAAAGTTTTGTAAAATCATGTATTGAGTTTCTTAATGTTCATGTCAATGTTATAGTTCTCATAGCTCAGCATTCATCAAAGTCGCATGTCATACATTTCAATAATTTTTCTACCATTTTATGGTATAAATTTGGATTTACATAAAAGTCCTGTTCATCAGCTTCCTCTGCTTGGTCAGAAACATCAACATTGAGTGACAGTTGATAAAATCTGCAAAAAAAGTAGATCATAATTTTATCCAAGAGGTGTCAAATTGGATTACATACATAGAAATATAAATTGATCAAACAGGCACAACCACCTCCCTATACAGCACTGAATATTTCATATTTGATGAGTATGAACACCCTAATATGCCAATATTTGATAAGTTGGTAAGGCAATGCAAACCATGGCTTGGAATTCATTTAAGATGTTTAGTAAACATTTGCAGTGAATATTAAAAATAAAAAAACTTACCCTGTTTACTTCTCGTGTTCTGACAGTTGATTGTCACTGACCCCGTTCTCAGAGTCACACTTGGAAATCGAGGCATATACAGTTGGAATAGCCGTTTTCTTTATCAGAAATCTTTTGGCAAATTTCATTTCAAATTGACATAATGTCTGGCCCAGGAAACACGCACGCAGGCTCAGGATAGATTTAACAGCTTTATTCAACAAGCAGGTGTGTGTGAATGGATTTATGGGGATGTGCTGACGAGGGGCAGGTGTGCGCGCAGCTGAATCCGCTGAGGAGCGGCGAGTCGTGACACAAATTGCATCTTATTCTCGAAATCGCTGTCAACGAAATCTCTACTGCACATTTTTGGTGTTTTACAGACATAAGTCCATTTTTTTTTTGCGTTTTCTGAACGAATTTCACCCATGCCGTTCTGATCTTCACAGGGACGGGACATTCAAAAACACTCACAGCATGCTCCTCTGGTATAACGTCGCACCCGTACACAACACAACGACAAACCATAATTAATTCGATTCCTGAAATCCTAATGTTAATAAATAATCTATTTGTAATCCAAAAGTATTCCGAGAAATATCCGTAATCGCCGATTTTAAAATGTAAACATCAAATAAAAAAAAGCAATGTCCGCCGACTGTGTGCCACACCGAAATGACGTCACACAGTCAGTGGCCATTTTAGCCGCTGATCTTGGCTGGGTCAGACAGCTCTCCACAACAGCGTACTTCAAGAGCGCATTGTCACCTTATGCGACATACGTTGACACCAAAACATGTGGGGTTCCAATTAGCTCGTCTCAGACAACAATTTGAGATATGATTTAGCGATTTTGAGTTTTCGTCTGTCCGTCACCTTTAACATGACATACACCGGTGCCGCTCTCACACCTTTCTTCTCTCTGCATCTCCGGTAATTCTTCCTCTCCCTGGTGGGGTGCATAGCCTTAACTGTCCCATCTGATTGCCCCTGGTGACACCTCCTCCATCGGTCCATTGTTTCCTCCTTCCCCCTGCCCTCTCTGGGTTGAGAAAACCTCCACACTAAGCCCCCACACAGCCCCCCGCCCGAACACCCAGAAAGGGCATTAACCCCCCCATCCTTTGGGCTTGAGCTGGCGCCCATTGCGGCTATAGTGGGGGGTTACCAGTCCAGTTGAACTGCCCTGCTGGCAAGGTTTGCAGGAGGGCGCATCAGTCTGTGGAAGGAAAAAGGGAGGGGGGGGCGCATTATCTTCGCGAGCGCAGGTCCCTGCTGAAGAACACCAACCTGCGGGGCCACCGACGATGGGCGTCCGCGCCGGGGAGCTTGGGCCAACACCACCTGCTCATCTGCCAACACAAAAGCAAGCTTCAGCCTGTCGATGCAGACGGTCTCCCCACGGCCCCCAAAGTCTAACACAAAATGCTTCGCCCCAGGTTCCAGCACCCTGAACGGTCTGTCATACAGTGGGCGCAGCGGGGTCTGGTGTGCATCGTGCCTGACGAAAATGAAACCGGCATTCTGCAAGCTTTTTGGGATGAAGGTGTGGGGAAAGCAATGGTGGGCCGGGCCCGGTATGTTAAAAGCCTCCGAGCCGTGCAAAAATTGTGTGGGCGGATCAACCTCGGGTGCGGGATTTTCTGGTAAAAACTCTCTGGGGATCTGCAGCGGCTCAGAAAAAACAAGTTCTGCCAGGGAGGCTGCAAAATCCTCCTTAGGTGCAGGGCACAACCCTAAAAGAACGCAAGACAGGCGGTCGACCCAATTTGAGTCCGTGAGCAAAGCTCTGAGTGCTGCTTTAAGCGACCTATGAAAACTCTTACATAACCCGTTAGCCTAGGAAATGTACGTGGTAGTGCAGTGAATTTTGATCCCCCTGCTCTGGGCCATCGCAGACCAGAGTTCTGAAATGAATTGTGGACCCCTATCGGATGTGATGCCCGATGGAGAGCCGAAATGCATGACCCAAGCCGACAAAAAGGCGCAAGCCACTTCCGCAGATGTGGTAGATGCGTGATGCGATCCACGATTGTTAAGAGGTGCATGAAACCTTGCAACGACGGGAGGGGTCCCACCAAATCCACATGGACGTGGTCGAACTTCCTAGCTGGGATTTGGAACGACTCAAGAGGGGCTCTGGTGTGCTTGTGCACTTTGGCCCGCTGGCACATGACGCAAGCTGCAGCCCACTCTTTCACGTCCTTGCGCAAGCACGGCCAGACAAATTTCGCTCACACTAGCTTCACTGAAGCGCGCACTGACGGATGCGAAAGGGAGTGGACCGACTCAAAAATGCGATGGCGTCAGGAGCTCGGAACCACTGGGCGCTGGCGGCCGGTAGAGACGTCGCAGAGCAAGGGAGGGCACCCATCTTGCACCACCCTGCTCTCCAGCCTTAACCCAGTTGGCGCAGACTGGAGTGCACAAATGTCCGCGTCCCCGGCTTGTTCCGCGGCCATGGCAGGGAAATCAATTCCCATATAGACCGGGGTGATTAATGCGCGTGACAGGCAATTGGCCACGACGCTGAGCTTACCGGCAACATGTTGAATGTCTGTAGTAAACTCTGAAATTGCGGCCAAATGGTGTTGCTGCCATGCCGACCACAGTTCTGGAAACTTGGCCATCGCGTATGTCAGCGGCTTATAGTCCACGAACGCGGTGAACTCACGCCCCTCCAGCCAAAACTGGAAATGGCGCGTCAGCAGGCGGTGAGCCAGCAATTCTCTATCAGATGTGCTTTATTTGCGTTCATTTTCACGCAAGGTTCGATTAAAAAATGCTAACGGCTGCCATGAACCTGTGACGTGCTGCTCCACCACTGCCCAATGGCAACATCGGATGTGTCCGTAATGAGCGCTATCCATGCAGACGGATCTGGGTGGGCTAGCAATGTAGCATCCGTCAGCACTGCTCTGGCATTTGCAAAAGCCCAGTCTCGCTCGGGAGTCCAGTCAATGGTTTCTGCAGGCTTCTTTTTTTTTTTTTAAGTGCAACATAGAACGGCTGCATCAGCTGGGCTGCTCGGGGAAGGAAATAGTTATAAAAATGAACCATTCCCAAAAACTCCTGTAGTGCTCTCACGGTCTGTGGACATGGAAAGTCAGACACAGCGCGCATCTTATTCGGTAACGGGATTGCGCCCTCCGGCGAAATGCGGTGGCCTAAAAAATCAATCACTGGCATACTGAACTGGCACTTCGCCGGGTTGACTATCAGCCTGTGTGCTTCCAACCTCTGGAAAACTGTCTTGAGATGGGCAGTGTGCTCCTCCTCGGACGTGCTGACTACCAGAATGTCGTCTAAGTAGACAAAAATGAAGGACAAATCACGCAGCACTGCGTCCATCACCCTCTGGAAGGTCTGCACCACACCTTTTAATCTGAACAGCATGCGTAAAAATTCAAAAAAGGCCTACAGGAGTTATTACCACCGTTTTTGGAATATCTTCTGTGCGCACCGGGACCTGGTGTTAACCGTGGACCAGATCCACTTTGGAAAAAACACACGCCCGGCAAGCTGCACAGAAAAATCCTGGATGTGTGGAATAGGATAGCGATCATGTTCCGTGGTGTTGTTCAAGCGCCGGAAATCACCACACTGTCGCCATAACCTGTTGGCTTTAGGCACCATGTGGAGTGGAGATGCCCACGGGCTGTTGGAGCGCCTGACGATGCCCAACTGCTCCAAGTTGGTGAACTCCTCACGCGCACTGGCCAGTTTAGCTGCGTCCAGGCGCCGAGGTCACGTGAATACCGGCGACCCTCTCGTAGCTTTGAAATGTTCTACCCCATGATTCGTTATCGTAGCCGAAGACATCGGGACCGTGAGTGCTGGGAACTGTGCGAGTAACTGTTGGTGCTTACCCCCTGGAGCTATAACGTTAGCCAGTGTTGTTGACCCAGCTCCCTGAGCTGTACAGGGCAGAGAGGCAAAAGAGACAGCATCTACTAATCTCCTATTAGCAACATCAACTAACAACCCATACGTACATAAAAAATCTGAGCCCAAAATGGGGGCGGAACATGTGGCTGCCACAAAGTTCCACTGAAAGTTGCGTCCATGTAAGCATATGGTCAGTGTCCGCTCACCAAATGTCCTGATGGTGGATCTGTTGGCGGCCATAAGCTCGGGACCGCTGCCCCCTGCTACCCTGTCTGTGTTGACCAGCAGGATGAGGCTCTTCTGGGAGCTGGAGTCAACCAGAAACCATCTCCCCGAACGTGTGTCTGTGACATAAAGCAGCTTGTTTCTGTTGCCAGCAGCTACTGACTGCTGGCTGCCATTTCCTGACTTCTTGAATTGGCATGGCTGCATGAATCGCTGGGCGTTTGAGCCGAAGCGGCGATAATAGAAGCAGATCACCCTGTTCCTGCGTCTCCTGGTGTCTGCTACGGCTACCACCCACGGCTCCTCGACCTCACTGGAGTCCCTCCTGGATGCCGGTGCTGCTGCATTTACACTGAGAGTTCTGGGCGTTAAAATGATGCAATCTGCTCCCTGCACCAGTGCGCGGTAATCCTTAGTCACCAGCAATGGCGAGTTGGCCAGGATCGCCCTTGCTGCAGCTGGTAGGTTTCTGAGGAACAGGTGGGCGAACAGAAAAGACTCGCCGTTTCTCCCCATCAGCGCCAACATGTTCTCCATTAGTTCCACGGCTGATCTGTCCCCCAACTCCGAATGTATTAGGAGTCTTTCCGCCCTTTCACTGTCCAAAAGGGTATTGCGCTGGAGAAGCATCCTCTTGAGCACCTTGTATTTCCCCCGGGCCGGCGGCTCCTGGAGCAGGCTTGTCGCCTGTTGCGTGGTGCGCATGTCGAGCGCAGCGACCATGTAGTAGTACTTTGTGTCATCCATTGTTATTCCCCGGAGTGTGAACTGGGCTTCTATGTGCAGAAACCACGCTGTCAGGTCATGAAGCCAGAAATCCGTGAGCTTGACTGAAACAGCGCACGCGGCGCTGGTGCTCTCCCTCCCGGTAGTCTCTGGGGCGGTGCTCGTCTTGCTCTCCATGGCACGTCTTGGGGTCACCAGTGTGGAGAAAGGAATAGGCGAGGCAACGAGCTAAACAACACAAGACTTTATTCTTTCTCCAACAGCATAACAGCAAAACAGCCATCCCGGGTTTCTGTGCATTCCCCTTTTATATCTTTAATTTCATGCATCGAGACCCGGAACTTCCGACCATCATACATCGTTGTTTAACAAAGAAATGTGTGGCACATTAACATGACATACCCTGGAGCCGCTCTCACACCTTTCTTCTCTCTGCAACTCCGGTAATTTTCCCTCTCCCCGGGGGGTGCATAGACCTAACTGTCCCTTCTGATTCCCCCCGGTGACACCTCCTCCATCAGTCCATTGTTTTCTCCTTCCCCCTGCCCTCTCTGGGTTGAGAAAACATCCACACGATGCCCCCACAGTATTACTATTAATATTACACAAATACTATAATTATACCAATATTTAATAAGTTGGCAATAGTCAGTAATGTTTTTTATTTCATCTATTCAATCTTCATTGCCAGAGAGACAAAAAAATGTACATTTAAAAAAAAAAAAGAACTGGAGTACTTTAGAATAGCTCAGTCCTGGGTATTTACTGTATTTGCAACTGTATTCAGCTGTTGTCTGTCCCAGGGCAAAATCAAAGCCACACTGATGATATATCTATGATCTATCTATATATATGAGCTGATATATCTATGTATCCCTATTTAAAAGTTCAGCATGATCTCCCTGAAGCAGTCGCCTCCACACGCCCACTCCTTATCTGCATAAAGCACAGAGGAGCTCAACCTTACACTAAGGGCAGACAACTTAATGCCACCACTCACATTATTGATGCAACACTACCAGAGTGTTCTTCTACATAGACAATAAATGAAAAAACATATGCCTAGGTGGACGCGTACCAGGAGGCACGAAAGAAGCTGTTTAACAGCTGAAGTTTTCAAAGTTGCGTGACTGCCTCAGGATAGATTTTTTTTCACACCATTTTAATCACTGATAGTTGTAGGGATGCAAAGAGAATTTCAACACATTTGACAAAAGTGGATTACCTACTGCAGCTATAATAGGAATTATTCTTACAGTTCCTTTCATCATTCAGTACTAGTGCATTGCCCGTAGAATGCAAGTATTCTTGTCTGAAACAAGTATCTCAATCAGGCTTTACAGGCCCAAATGTAGGCTGTGTTTGAAAGTGGAATACAAAGAGGTGTAGCCTATATGTAGGCAATCACACGTTAGACTTTGACAAATATAAAAGGGACTAAATGGCACTAAGATTTATGTGATTGTGTGAATGTTAATTACAGAGTACCTACAGCCATGGACAAAATTGTTGGTACCCCTCTGTTAATGAAAGAAAAAACCACAATGGTCACATAAATAACTTGAATCTGACAAAAGTGGTAATAAATACAGTAAAAATTCTATGAAAATTAATCAATGAAAATCAGACAATGCTTTTGAATTGTGATTCAACAGAATTACTTTAAAAAACAAACTCATGAAACAGGCCTGGACAAAAATGATGGTACCCCTAGAAAAGAATGAAAATAATGTGACCATAGGGACATGTTCAACCAAGATAGATAGATAGATAGATAGATGTACTTTATTGATCCCAAACTGGGAAATTACAGTGTAACAGCAGCATGACACAGACAACCAAACAACAGAAACACACACATGACAGACAAAGGGATTACCCATGGAAAGTAACAACTAACACAACTATAAAACCTATATACATCATAGCTTAATATATGATGACCCGTATAAAGACATGAATCATCCCATTGCACAAAGAAGGACTATCAGGAGCAGAGTGAAAAAGTGATGTACCATACCAGTTAGTCTGTAAGATGCAGTGTGGCAGCATACTGTAGCTATGCCAGAATACGACATCATAGTGAGTTCTCGTACAGTGAAATTGCATGTGGCACCAAAAATTTCCTGTACCTGGCCATTCGACAATGAAGCTTTAGTAGTCTACTGAAGAAAGTGTCCTCTAATGAGATGTGTCCTCTAATTAACATCACAGGTGTCTACAAACTTGTAATCAGTCAGTCGGCCTATTTAAAGGGTGACAAGTAGTCACTGTGCTGTTTGGTGACATGGTGTGTACCACACTAAACATGGACCAGAGGAAGCAAAGGAAAGAGTTGTCTCAGGAGATTAGAAAGAAAATTATAGACAAGCATGTTAAAGGTAAAGGCTATAAGACCTTCTCCAAGCAGCTTGATGTTCCTGTGACTACAGTTGCACGTATTATTCAGAAATTTAAGATCCGCGGGACTGTAGCCAACCTCCCTGGACATGGCCACAGGAGGAGATGGATAATACGAATGGTAACAAAAGAGCCCAGAACAACCTCTAAACACATTCATGGTGAACTCCAAGGTCAAGGTACATCAGTGTCAGATCGCACCATCCGTCGTTGTTTGAGCCAAAGTGGACTTCATGGGAGACGACCAAGGAGGACACCACTGTTGAAAACAAATCATAAAAAAGCCAGACTGGAATTTGCCAAACTGCATGCTGACAAGCCACAAAGCTTCTGGGAGAATGTCCTATGGACAGACGAGACAAAACTGGAACTTTTTGGCAAGGCACATAAGCTCTATGTTCACAGATGCAAAAATGAAGCATACCAAGAAAAGTACACTGTCCCTACTGTGAAATATGGAGGAGGTTCTGTTATGTTCTGGGGCTGCTTTGCTGCATCTGGCACAGGGTGTCTTGAATCTGTGCAGGGTACAATGAAATCTCAAGACTATCAAGGTATTCTAGAGAGAAATGTGCTGGCCAGTGTCAGACAGCTTGGTCTCAGTTGCAGGTCATGAGTCTTGCAACAGAATAATGACCCAAAACACACAGCTAAAAACACCCAAGAATGGCTAAGAGCGAAACATTGGACTATTCTAAAGTGGCCTTCTATGAGCCCTGATCGAAATCCTATTGAACATCTGTGGAAGGAGCTGAAACATGCCGTCTGGAGAAGGCACCCTTCAAACCTGAGACAACTGGAGCAGTTTGCTCGTGAGGAGTGGGCCAGAATACCTGCTGAGAGGTGCAGAAGTCTCATTGACAGTTACAGAAATCATTTGATTGCAGTGATTGCCTCAAAAGGTTGTGCAAGAAAATATTACGTTAAGGGTACCATCATTTTTGTCCAGGCCTGTTTCATGAGTTTGTTTTTTAAAATAATTCTGTTGAACCACAATTCAAAAGCATTGTCTGATTTTCATTGGTTAATTTTCATAGAAATTTTATTTATTACCACTTTTGTCAGATTCAAGTTATTTCTGTGACCATTGTGGGTTTTTCTTTCATTAACAGAGGGGTACCAACAATTTTGTCCATGTGTGTAACTACTGAAAATGAGTGGGGTATCCAATATTAGCAACTGTTTCAGATCCCTCGTTTGTTTGTCAGGTCATTTATTTATGTGATCTTATATCACTTACTGTATATTCATGATAGTGTATCTTGCAGTTTGGGAAATGGGAGTTCTTCAGTCACTGTTCTAATTATTTTAGCTTATATCACTGTTCAGTGATGGAGTTAAGTGTAATATTGAATTTCTTCTGTATATCATCAATAAACTCATGCAGTACTATAACAGGACATGTTTACAAATATTTGAGACCCATTGTAGTGCATCAGTTTATATTTTAGCAGTATTTTGTTATTAAAAGTTTTTTTTAAACTGTAATCAACTGAATTATCTACAAAACACCCAACATTATACACAACAGAAGGACCCGTTTGACTGCAACTGTTGCATCAGTGCTGCCTATTTGTCAGTAAATATTTAACTAAAAATTGTTTATTTCATTATCTGGTCGTTTTTGTGTCCTGCGTTTGGTCATTAAGCCATTCCAGCCATTCCGCTCCACAATCATGGCGGTATTATTAAGTTTTTAAATTTTAGATACTTGCGCAGGAGGGGCGACTCGTGGTCCTGCAAAGTACACTGGTACCACACGGGTGAAGCAGCAGTCGGGACTCCCTTCTACCACTGACTGGGCAGGCTGGGCATGCCTCTCTGCAAAGGACTGTGGTCTGCTCGGTCGGGCCACTGCTTCTCCCGACTTGTTCTGTGTTGAATACACCGGTGTTCTTTGTCAGACCCCGGGTCCCTGCTGACGCACTGCCCAGTCTGCTCACACGTCTCGTGTTGTCCACATATAACGAATTATCCTTTAGACCTACGCAATCACAGCAACTTTATGACATAATTTTTTAAGCATTAAATCTTCAGTATTATCTTTTTCTAGTCAAATTTGTCACTTTTGGCTTCTTTGTTTTGCTCACAGAGTGCTGTGGTTATTGATGCTGTGATGTCGCACATTATCCAATCAGTATAGTCAATCTGAAACCCCACCCACACTTCTAGAAGCCAGAGCATAAGGAGACAGAGCTGTGGCTAAACTTTTATTGATAAAAATGACATATTTTGACTGAACAACTCCATACTTGGGGATGCACACCCTCATAACCTCAGCAAAGCACTTATAAAATCTGAGGCCAGTCTGACAAATGGTTCGCGAGCTATGTGAGGAATAGACAGACAGACAGACAGACAGACAGACAGACACACACACACACACACACACACACACACAGATTTCATGCATTTATAGATACTGTAGATAATGTTGATCGTGGTACTTAATGTTTTTTTTCTTTATTGCATTAAAACTTTTTAAGGTCACTTTTAAGGTCACTTTTAAGGTCACTGCTAACTAAGGTCACTGCACACAAACACATTTGATGTGTGTTTGTGTGCAGAATTTTTATCTGCCAGGATGCTGTGTGTGGAGCAGGACCAACCTTACCAATTGCTGTCAGCTGTTCATAGTTGATAGCTAATGTGGCCATTGTTCGCATATACGTGATATTGTAGAGAGAGGAATGATCAGGCGAGGCAATCTGGAGCAGAGCAGACTTTATTAATCTCTCTCTAACATTCACAAGAATCAGAAGCATGAAAGCAGGTCGTGGACACCTCTCTTTTTATACCACAAAACTTGCCCGACGACCTGTGGTGTTTGCATTAACATGCATACATTTACCATGACAATTCCTTTTGTCACTGTTTGCATTAACACACATACACATACACAATGACAATTCCTTTTGTCACCCAGCCTGTCGGCGCATTATTATGCAGACCGGAGGAGAATGCATATTCTCCTGCGAAAACCATAAACTGCCTTGTATATCCGTTTCTCAGCTATTATGCATTTCCTCCTGCTGTGCCATTCAGTCTGAATAGAGAACGTACTGACTGGGTCCCCCACACCGCCCCCCCAGAAACTCAGTCTGAGCCTTAACCCTCATGTCCTTTGGGCTTCAGCCTACGTCCATAGTGGCTATAACAGGGGGTCGCTGGCTCCGAGGCGCTGCTGTGCCGGTGGGGCGCTCCTGGAGACGCGTCCTTCTGTGGAGGGACATGGGGGGGGGGGGCATCTTCAGCATGCCATTGTGACAGATGTGACTAGTCATTTATCTGGGGAGTTCTCAGTGGGGGTCATCTGCACTGAGGAGCTCGGGCGAACACCACCTGCTGCTAAAATGAAGGCGGGCTTAAGCCTGTCTATACAGATTATTTCTCTGCGTCCCCCCAAGTCTAACACAAAATGTTTCTCGCCAGGTTCCAGCACTCTGAATGGGCCATTGTAGGGCGGGCGCAACGGGGTCTGGTGGGCATCGTGCCTGACAAACATGAACGACGTGTCCTTCAAGTCTTTGGGACGAAAGCGAGGGGGAAAACAGTGGTGGGCCGGGCCGGGTACCGTCCCTGCCTCTGCACTATGCAGTGAAAGCGGGGCTGGATCGGTGTTCGGCACGGGGTTGTCCGGCAAAAACTCTCCGGGGAGCCGCAGTGGCTGGGAAAAAACCAGCTCTGCTGGGGAGGCCGCCAAATCCTCCTTCGATGCTGAACACAATCCTAATAGAACCCATGGCAACTGGTCCACCCAATTTGCATCCGTAAGCAAAGCCCTGAGCACTGCTTTAAGTGGCCTATGGAAACGCTTGCATAACCCATTGGCCTGGGGGTTGTACGCGGTCGTGCGATAAATTGTGATGCCCAGGCTCCAGGCCATCGTGGACCAGAGGTCGCAAACGAACTGCGGGCCCCGGTCGGACGTGATATCCGAAGGGGTGCTGAAACGTGCCACCCATTTCGTCAGAAAAGCGCATGCAACTTCTGCGGACACGGTGGAAGCTAGCGGGACTGCCTCGGGCCCGCGCATGGTGCGATCCACCACTGTCAGGAGGTGCGTGAACCCCTGCGATGGCGGGAGTGGGGCCCACAAGGTCCACATGAACGTGGTCGAACCTCTTAGCTGGGACATGGAACAGCTCAAGGGGGGCCTTTGTGTGCCTGTGCACCTTGGCTCATTGGCATGCTACGCAGGCTGCAGCCCACTCTTTCACCTGTTTGCGCAGGCTCGGCCAAACAAACTTTGCTCCCACTATTTTGACTGACGCACGCACTCCTGGGTGCGCCAGGGAGTGAACCGACTCAAAAACACGGCGGCGCCAGGCACGTGGGACCACCGGGCATGGGCAGCCTGTGAAGACGTTACAGATTGGGGGGGCCCCCATCTTGCAGTACTCTGCTCTCCAGCCTTAACCCTGCTGGTCCAGACTGGAGCGCGCAAATGTCCGCATCGCCGATCTGCTTGTCGGCCATGGCTGTATAATCTATCCCTATGTAGACTGGGGCCACTAATGTGCGTGAGGGGCAGTCCGCCACCACGTTGAGTTTACTGGCCATATGCTGAATGTCGGTCGTAAACTCTGAGATCGCGGCCAGCTGTCTCTTCTGCTGGGCTGACCATGGTTCCGAAACCTTGGCCATAGCATACGTTCGTGGCTTGTGGTCCACAAAAGCAGTGATGGTGCGCCCTTCCAGCCAGAACTGGAAGTGGCGTATGGCCAGGTGGAGAGCCAGTAACTCCCTGTCTAACGCGTTGTATTTATGCTCGTTGTCGCGCAAAGACCTGCTAGAAAAGGCGGGCGGCTGCCAAGAACCAGTGACACACTGCTCCACGACGGCCCCTATGGCCACGTCTGATGCGTCGGTAGTGAGCGCTATCCGAGCTGCCGGGTCCGGGTGCACCAGTAGTGCGGCGTTTGCTGGAGCTGTTTTAACCTCGGAAAACGCCTGCTCTCGCTTAGGAGTCCAGTCGACTCTGTCCGCTGGTTTCCGTTTCTTAACCCCTTAGCGCCTGAATTTATTTCCAATTATGAAAAAAAAAAATTCACTTGTGTTTTTGCTTTCAAGTAGATGCTAAATTAAGTTGAGAAAGTTAATTTGACTATAGCACATAAAATAGATATAATTTTAGGTATGATGCAAATTAGCGACAACAGGCATCTATGGTTAAAAATGGTAAAAAAGCACCTGTTCCCATCTCAAGTATGAAGAGTCTTTTATTTATGCAACAAAGTTATTTTCAGTATTTTCATCTCTCATGACTGCCAAACTATAACCCTAACCCTAACCCTAACCCTAGCAATCAGGAAATGGATGGTGCTCCGTCTCTGACCGTTCCTACGAGAAACTAATGCTTGCAAAAGGTTCCTAGGTATGTGTTGGAAGTGCTCCAACCTGAAGTGGAGGAATACAGACGGTATTTTGGTTGCATTTGGAGCAGAAGCGGTTTGACGCGAATTCGCAACGACAGGCGTCAAGGGGTTAAGTGTGGCGTACAACGGCTGCATGAGCTGGGCTGTACGGAGGAGGAAACGGTTGTAGAAGTTAACCATCCCCAAAAACTCCTGCAATGCCCTGACCGTCTGAGGCCGGGGAAAATCTGCCACTGGGCGCACTTTGTCCGGTAAGGGTATTGCACCCTCCGGTGAGATGCGGTGGCCCAAAAAATCAATTCCCGTCACCCCGAACTGGCACTTCGCCTGGTTGATTATTAACCTGTGTTCCTCCAACCTCTGGAAAACTGTCCTGAGGTGGGCTATGTGTTCATCCTCGGACGCGCTGGCCACCAGGATGTTGTCCAGGTAGACGAACACAAATGGCAGATCGTGCAGCACCGCATCCATCATGTTTTGGAATGTCTGCACTGCGCCTTTTAACCTGAAAGGCATACGTAAGAACTCAAAAAAGACCAAACAGGGTTATTACTGCCATTTTAGGTATGTTCTCCGTGCGCACCGGGACCTGGTGGTAACCGCGGACAAGGTCTATCTTGGAAAAAATGCGTGCCCCGGTGAGGTGAATGGAAAAATCCTGAATATGGGGGACTGGGCAGCGAACATGCACTGGGCATTGTTTAATCTGTGGGGATCTCCACATGGTCGCCATGATCCCTCGGCTTTAGGCACCATATGTAGCGGGGATGCCCATGGGCTGTTTGAGCGCCTGATGATTCCCAGCCTTTCCAAGTTGGCAAACTCCTCGCATGCACTGGAGATAATGAATCACAATAAAATGAAAATGGTAGAATTAATAAAGGCTGCAGTACAAGCTATTTTTACTCAATAGAACTAAACTGAAATGAACAAATCTTCCTAGGAAATGAATTGAAACCCTTTTCAATTTTTTATTTTTAATTACTTTTTTAATTTTTATTTAATTTGCAGTTAAAATATAAACAACAAAAAATAAAAGAAACTAAATTATTAAACACTACTGTGGTGTGGGGATTTAAAAATATGATTATTAATTTTACTGTGAAATCTATTCTTTCCTCCTCCCCTTCAGATGTGTGAAGACTGGGTTTCCACTCCAAGGTCCATCCTGCACTGAGACATTCTGAAGGGAAGAGGTTGTCAGTGGAGGAGCCATCCCTGCTTCGTTGTGAATTTCAGTGCAGAAGACCTCAGATTTTTCAGGGTCTTAGTTTGTAAATTCAAGATTCAAGAAGTTGCTGCCATATTTTTTTTTCCATACTCCAATATGCATTCAATGCAGTTTAGTTGTTGTAATGACCAATTCTTTTATTTCTTTTTTAAATTTAAGTTTTCAGCAAGAATACAATGTTGGTCATTTTTTGACAATTTTACTGAGCATTTAATTCTACATGAATCATTGTTTAACAGGAAATTTTTGGCAATCCTGTGCTTTTCTTGTGGTGTTACATAGAACACTGTAAACTATGGAAAAAGCAGCAACTTTAAAATCTGTACTTCCTCACACAACTTCCGGTGCAACAAACCTCTAAAAATGTCACAACTTTTTGGAAAAGCTCTCACAAAGTCAGGCTTTTTGGGCCACAGCAATCACAAAAACAGCCATGAGATCCTGCAGGGACTGAAATACAGTGACATTATGTCTACATGCTTCATGCATTGAATTTGTTCACTTACTCTGGGTTGTTAACTTGACACTACACATCCTTTGCACTAAAGAAAGCACTTGTTAGCACTTTGTGAAATCACAAGTTAAATAATAAAAAGTGCATTATTGGAACTGATTTTGGGTCAGTTCTTTATGTAATAATTTATGTATTAACAAAGTCAGAGTATTCTTGGTACAACTTGCAGCATTAGGTCTCAAAGATTTTTTTTCCTGGCAAGTAAAATGGCAATTAAAATGGTAATTTCACAGATTGAATTGGGGTTGGATCGGCTCGAATCAGTATCAAATCGATTCAGAATCTCAAGAATCGGAATCGAATCGATTCTGGAAATTAAGGATAGTTCCCAGCCCTAATCATTACTATGCCCTAAATGATAAAAATAATATGTCATAATTTAACATAAAAATCATACATTAGTATTAATTTACATTTTCATAGTTAAATCTTCAAACAAACTCTATCCCTGATCATAAAAACCAAGTTTTTCCTGAATTTTAACCATTTCGACACCTGTTTATATACAAACGTGGACAAAATTGTTGGTACCCCTCTGTTAATGAAAGAAAAACCCACAATGGTCACAGAAATAACTTGAATCTGACAAAAGTGGTAATAAATAAAATTTCTATGAAAATTAACCAATGAAAATCAGACAATGCTTTTGAATTGTGGTTCAACAGAATTATTTTAAAAAACAAACTCATGAAACAGGCCTGGACAAAAATGATGGTACCCTTAATTTAATATTTTGTTGCACAACCTTTTGAGGCAATCACTGCAATCAAACGATTTCTGTAACTGTCAATGAGACTTCTGCACCTCTCAGCAGGTATTTTGGCCCACTCCTCATGAGCAAACTGCTCCAGTTGTCTCAGGTTTGAAGGGTGCCTTCTCCAGACGGCATGTTTCAGCTCCTTCCACAGATGTTCAATAGGATTTCGATCAGGGCTCATAGAAGGCCACTTTAGAATAGTCCAATGTTTCGCTCTTAGCCATTCTTGGGTGTTTTTAGCTGTGTGTTTTGGGTCATTATTCTGTTGCAAGACCCATGACCTGTGACTGAGACCAAGCTGTCTGACACCGGGCAGCACATTTCTCTCTAGAATACCTTGATAGTCTTGAGATTTCATTGTACCCTGCACAGATTCAAGACACCCTGTGCCAGATGCAGCAAAGCAGCCCCAGAACATAACAGAGCCTCCTCCATGTTTCACAGTAGGGACAGTGTTCTTTTCTTGGTATGCTTCATTTTTGCGTCTGTGAACATAGAGCTGATGTGCCTTGCCAAAAAGTTCCAGTTTTGTCTCGTCTGTCCATAGGACATTCTCCCAGAAGCTTTGTGGCTTGTCAACATGCAGTCTGGCAAATTCCAGTCTTGCTTTTTTATGATTTGTTTTCAACAGTGGTGTCCTCCTTGGTCGTCTCCCATGAAGTCCACTTTGGCTCAAACAACGACGGATGGTGCGATCTGACACTGATGTACCTTGACCTTGGAGTTCACCATGAATGTGTTTAGAGGTTGTTCTGGGCTCTTTTGTTACCATTCATATTATCCATCTCCTCCTGCGGCCACATCCAGGGAGGTTGGCTGCAGTCCCACGGATCTTAAATTTCTGAATAATACGTGCTTGGAGATGGTCTTATAGCCTTTACCTTTAACATGCTTGTCTATAATTTTCTTTCTAATCTCCTGAGACAACTCTCTCCTTTGCTTCCTCTGGTCCATGTTTAGTGTGGTACACACCATGTCACCAAACAGCACAGTGACTACTTGTCACCCTTTAAATAGGCCGACTGACTGATTACAAGTTTGTAGACACCTGTGATGTTAATCAGAGGACACATCTTGGTTGAACATGTCCCTATGGTCACATTATTTTCAATCTTTTCTAGGGGTACCATCATTTTTGTCCAGGCCTGTTTCATGAGTTTGTTTTTTAAAATAATTCTGTTGAACCACAATTCAAAAGCACTGTCTGACTTTCATTGGTTAATTTTCATAGAATTTTTATTTATTATCACTTTTGTCAGATTCAATTTATTTCTGTGACCATTGTGGGTTTTTCTTTCATTAACAGAGGGGTACCAACAATTTTGTCCATGTCTGTACATTTACAAAAATCAACAACCTCCATTTTTAATCATTTTCTGTGTATTAAATGCATGAGAACTACTTGCTCTGAACTCATGTGGTCATGCAATCACATAAAATTACATGTAGACACATAAGTACACCATGAAGCAGATGGATGAACTCACTATCAGAACTGGACGGGGGTGAGGGTTGTTCTTCAAGTCGGCTTGGGGTCTTCTTTTTCCTTTAACATATAACATATAACAGGGCAAAACAGAAGTTTTAATCATTGGTCCTGAAGACAAGAGAGAGAAACTTCTTCCAAAATTGCTAGGTCTAAAACCTACACATTGTGTCAAGAACCTGAGCGCTCTTTTAGACTCTGACTTTAATTTTATTTCACACATTAAAAATGTAACAAAAATCGGATTTAGCCATCTTAGGAATATAGCCAGAGTTCACCCTTTTCTCTCTCTTGCCAGCACGGAGGTCTTGATGCATGCTTTTATTACTAGT
Source organism: Pholidichthys leucotaenia (assembly GCA_020510985.1). Lineage (NCBI taxonomy): Eukaryota > Metazoa > Chordata > Actinopteri > Cichliformes > Pholidichthyidae > Pholidichthys > Pholidichthys leucotaenia. The sequence goes on along the minus strand of CM035849.1, from coordinate 138,150,019 downwards.
CTTATAGACTATTGTAATGCCATGCTCTCTAGTCTTCCTCAAAAAAGAATATCACATCTTCAGTTGCTCCAAAATTCAGCAGCATGAGTGTTAACGAGGACCAAGGGGCGGGTGCATATTACACCAGTTTTAGAATCGCTGCATTGGCTCCCCGTGCGTTTTAAGATTGATTTTAAGGTTCTCTTAGTAGTTTCTAAATGCCTCAGTGGTCTTGGGCCTTCTTATCTATCTGAGTTGCTCTTATCTTATGAGCCCTCACAAACCCTGAGGTCCTCTGGTACTGGCCTTTTAATGGTTCCCAAAGTCAAGAACAAGATGTGAAGCTTTTTTTCACTATTGTGGTCCTCGTCTGTGGAACAGCCTGCTGGAGAGCGTCAGGGCCGCAGAGTCAGTACATGTTTTTAAGAACAGGCTCAAGACCCACCTTTAAAATGTGGCTTTTAATAAACCCGTTTAACTATTACTGAAGTAGTCATTTACAGTATGTTCCATTGTTTTATGTTCTTTTTGGCGCCATTTGTTCCTAGATTTTCTCGTCTTCTTATTGATGTGTTTAGTTCAGTTTTGTTTTAAGTATGGGTTTTTAGTTCCTGTTTTTATGTGTTCTTAGTTCTTTTTGTATCTTTTTAAATTTTGGCTTTTAACAAACCGTTTAACTATTATTGAAGTAGTCATTTATGTTCCATTGTTTTTACATTCTTCTTAGCCCCATTTGCTTTTAGATTTTCTTATTTTGATGTGTTCTTAGCTCAGTTTCTAAGTATGGGTCTTTAGTTCCCTTTGTTCTTTGTGTTCTTATGTGGGACACATATGTATCGCTTTAGGCCTCACATCTCAGATTAGAACAAAGAACTGCGTCTCCTTGGAGATAACAGGAGGATGTGAAAGTTTAGCCTTTGGTATGCAAGAGATGGCCTTGGGGGATTTCCGGGTGGCCGAAGACTATGAAAAGGAGGTTATAGGATCAAAGAGTAGATGCATTGTTACTTGTGATTGAAATGCAATGTGACTGTGAACTGGGAGAGTCCTGGTATATAAAGGACGAATGCTTCTGTGTTTTTTCCTCTTTCTGCTTTGCTGATGTTGGAAGATGTGAATAAACCTGACTCGTGAGATAAACTCTGCCTCGTCATTTTCACATTTCCACACTGGTGACCCTAAGATGTATCATGGACGAAAGAAATTCCCCCGGGCCAGCCGAGTCAGGAGCTCCCAGCCATGCCGCTATGGTCCAGTTACCGGACTTTTGGCAGGACAACCCGCGCTCCTGGTTCCACTTGGTCAAAGCACAGTTCGCCCTCCGGGGGATAACGGTAGATGACACGAAGTTCTATCATGTGATTGCAAAGCTCGACAACCGCACGGCTCGGCATGTGGAGAGCCTATTGGAGCAGCCACCGGCCAACGACAAATACGGCGGATTGAAGGCTGCGCTTATCCAGCGCTTCACTCTCTCAGTCGAGGAGAGAGCGGAGAGGCTCCTGGCTCTGAACGACTTGGGAGATGCCATGCCCATTGACCTGATGGAGAACATGCTGAGGTTGAGGGGCTCAGATGACGACGACTTCATCTTCACCCACATTTTCCTCAGGACCCTACCGTCGGCCACGAGAGCGGCCCTGGCCAGTTCGCCGTTGTTGGCCCAGCGGGACTTCCGTGCGCTGGCCCAGGAGGCGCATCGGATTCTCAACGGCAGCAAACAGCGCGCGGCTACCGCAGCAGCGACGGAGTTCGGCGCGGCGGCCGGAGATGGCGGGGGGCCAGAGACGGCTGTAGCAGAATCACCGACGACGGCGGCGGCGGGGGCCAAGGATCGCGGAGGAGACACCCTCTGTTTCTACCATCGCCACTTTGCAGAGAAGGCACGCAAATGTATACCACCGTGCCAATTCAAGCGCTCAGGAAACGCCAAGACCGGGGGTCGGTAGCAGCTGCGACCCTCGGGGAGGAGAACAAGCTGCTCTACTTGAAGGATACACGCTCGGGGAGGCATTTCCTCGTGGACACAGGCTCCCAGTTGAGTTTCATCACACCTTCTTCCGCTGACCGGCTGGCAGTTTCCAGAGGTCCCGGGGTGGCAGCAGCGAATGGCTCGGAGATTAAGACCTTTGGTGAGAGGACTCTGCGTCTGTCTTTACATGGCCGTACATTTGAGTGGACTTTTGTCATAGCAGCAGTGAATTTCAATATGTTGGGGGCTGATTTTCTGTGCTCACATGGTTTGTTGGTTGATCTCGCTAACAGGCGCCTGGTAATGCACCTTCTTTCGATTCTATTCCCTGTACAGCCCGAGTGGCCCCGCCAACAGCACAAGCCAACGTCACAGCTGCAAGCGGTAAGTTCCACACACTGCTCACTCAGTTCCCAGCACTCACGGTTCCCACATTTTCAGCAGCCGTCGCTAAACACAGGGTGGAACATTTTATTACTACCACCGGCCCGCCTGTTTTTGCAAAAGCTCGGCGTTTGGATGCAGCTAAACTGACCATAGCGCGCGAGGAGTTCGCCAACCTGGAAAGGTTGGGCATCATCAGGCGTTCTAACACCCCATGGACTTCCCCGCTTCACATGGTCCCGAAAGCTGACGGCTCGTGGTGACCTTGCAGAGGTTTCCGCAGGTTGAACAACGCCACAGCGCACGACCACTACCCAATCCCCCATATCCAAGATTTTTCCGTTCATTTGGCGGGGGCGCGCGTTTTTTCTAAGATAGACTTGGTCCGCGGTAACCACCAAGTCCCAGTGCGCGCTGAGGACATACCCAAAACAGCGGTAATAACTCCGTTTGGTCTATTCGAGTTTTTGCGCATGCCATTTGGGCTTAAAGGCGCTGCGCAGACGCCCCAACGCATGATGGACGCGGTGCTGCGCGATCTCCCTTTCGTATTCGTCTACCTGGACGACATCTTAGTAGCCAGCGCGTCCGAAGACGAACACGAAAACCACCTCACGGCAGTTTTCCGGAGGTTGGGAGAGCACGGTTTAATAATCAACCCAGCGAAGTGTCAGTTCGGGGTGGCGCAGATTGATTTTTTGGGGCATTACGTCTCACCAGAAGGAGCGGTTCCGCTACCTGACAAAGTGCGTGCGGTAACAAATTTTCCCCAGCAACAAACGGTCAGGGCGTTACAGGAGTTTTTGGGAATGATGAATTTTTATAATCGTTTCCTCCCCCGCGCAGCACAGCTCATGCAACCACTGTACGCCGCACTCAAAAAACAAAAACCCGCGAATAAAATTGAATGGTCCCTGGAGCGAGAGCGAGCATTCTTGGAAGTCAAGGCAGCCCTGGCCAATGCTGCGTTGTTGGCGCATCCCGACCCAACGGCCCGCTTAGCGCTCACTACTGACGCGTCAGATGTGGTTATAGGGGCGGTTGTGGAGCAGCATGTAGCCGGGGCTTGGCAGCCGCTCGCCTTTTTCAGCAGGACTTTGCGCGATAGTGAACGTAAATACAGCGCGTTTGACAGGGAGTTATTAGCTCTCCATTTGGCCATTCGCCACTTCCAGTTCTGGCTGGAAGGACGCCATTTCACCGCGTTTGTTGACCACAAGCCGCTGACTTTCGCGATGGCCAAGGTTTCAGAACCGTGGTCAGGCCGGCAGCAGAGACAGCTGGCCGCGATCTCAGAGTTTAATAACCGATATTCAGCATGTGGCGGGTAAACTTAATGTAGTGGCAGACTGCCTCTCGCGCGCCGTGGCGGCCCCAGTCCGCGTAGGGATAGATTATGCAGCCATGGCCGCGGATCAGGCTAACGACACGGAAGTGCGCGCGCTCCAGTCTGGACCAACAGGGTTAAGGCTGGAGAACAGGGTGCTGCAAGACGGTATGCCCCCCCTAATCTGCGACGTCTCCACTGGACGACAGCGTCCTGTGGTACCGGCCGTGTGGCGCTGCCGCGTTTCTGACTCGATTCATTCTCTGGCTCACCCAGGAGTGCGCGCGTCGGTCAAAATGGTAGGAGAGAAATTTGTATGGCCGAGCCTGCGCAAACAAGTTAAGGAGTGGGCAGCAGCCTGCGTGGCGTGTCAACGAGCCAAGGTACACAAACACACGAGAGCTCCCTTGGACCCGTTTCACATCCCGGCTAAGAGGTTCGATCATGTTCACGTGGACCTTGTAGGCCCCCTCCCGCCATCACAGGGGTGCGCACACCTTATGACAATGGTGGACCGCACCACGCGCTGGCCGGAGGTGGTTCCACTGGCATCAACCACAGCTGAAGAGGTGGCGTGCGCATTTTTAACTGCGTGGGTGGCGCGTTTTGGAGTCCCGTCGGACATTACGTCCGACAGAGGCCCTCAATTTGTTTCCGAACTTTGGTCGACAATGGCCCGCAGCCTGGGTATCACAATTCACCGCACAACCGCGTACAATCCGCAGGCTAATGGGTTATGCGAGCGTTTTCATAAGTCATTGAAAGCGGCCCTCAGGGCGTCACTTACGGATGCAAACTGGGTAGACAAGCTACCGTGGGTTTTATTGGGGTTGCGTTCTGCACTTAAAGAGGACTTAGAAGCCTCCCCGGCTGAGCTAGTTTTTGTGCAGCCACTTCAGCTGCCCGGGGAGTTTCTCCCGGATAATCCTGCGCCAGATAGCTCCCTGTCTCAGCTGTTGCAGCGTGGCACGGAATCGGGCACGCTGCCTGGCCCCGTTCACCACAGTTTTCCGCGCGTTTTTGTACCTAAGACTTTGAAAAACGCAGAGTTTGTTTTTGTCAGACACGATGCTCATTGCCCACCGCTGCGGCCACCTTATGATGGACCGTTTAGAGTGCTGGAAACAGGGGACAAGCATTTTTTGCTAGATTTGGGGGGCAGGAAGGAAAAGATTGGCATTAACAGGCTCAAACCCGCCTTTGTTGTGGCGGACGAGGATGTGCTGTTGGCCAGGGCTCCTCGGCGCGGCAGACCCCCTCGGGGAAATTCCCCAGAACACCCACAGGGACTGACAAACAGTTTTCACCCCCAGACAGCAGCCCCTCAGCATGATGGCGCCGCAGAAGTGGTGAAGCACACTTACAGCAGAGACGGGAGGAGGCTCAGGCCCAAGCAGCATGTGGGTTGATGTGTAATAATTTTATCATGACATGCAGACTGTTATTCTGTTGTTCCATCTTAGATGTTTGGGGGGGGGTCATGTGGGACACATATGTATCGCTTTAGGCCTCACATCTCAGATTAGAACAAAGAACTGAGTCTCCTTGGAGGTAACAGGAGGATGTGAAAGTTTAGCCTTTGGTATGCAAGAGATGGCTTTGGGGGATTTCCGGGTGGCCGAAGACTATGAAAAGGAGGTTATAGGATCAAAGAGTAGATGTATTGTTACTTGTGATTGAAATGCAATGTAACTGTGAACTGGGAGAGTCCTGGTATATAAAGGACGAATGCTTCTGTGTTTTTTCTCTTTCTGCTTTGCTGATGTTGGAAGATGTGAATAAACCTGACTTGTGAGGTAAACTCTGCCTCGTCATTTTCACATTTCCACACTTAGTTTTATTTTGTATTTATGTGTTTTAGCTATAGTGTTTCCTCAGTGGGGCCCCTCATGCCAGATACTGCCTGGCCCATCTGCAGGGGTGTTGGTCTCGTGGGTCGCTCTAGCTTGGGTGGGTGGGGGCTTTATACCACTGCCTACAGCTGTGGTGCGGGCCCTGGCCTGTCCTGGTTGGGGGGGCCTTTGTGGTGCCTTCTGTGGTGACTGGCTGTGTGGTGTCCCGGCGTGGGGGGCTCCACAGAATGGCTGCTCCTTCACGTGGTGCCTCGGTGCAATGCCTTTTATTTTATATGTGTGTAAGAGAAGTAGGGGATGATGTATGTGCCTGTGTGTGTTGTGTTTGTGGGTATGTTTATGGGAGGATTGGAAGGGATGGGGATGTATCATGTAAAATATGTAACTAAATGTGTCTATTGTTTGTATCTATGTAAAACACTTTGTGCAGCATCTAATGTTTTAAAAGTGTTATACAAATAAAGTTTGATTGATTGATTGATTGATTGACTGATATAAAACAGACATCCTACTGTAAGGATAATGTGCTTTAAGGAATATTTTATTTATTTTGGAACCTAAAAAATAATTTTAATCAAATTAAAAAGAGCAAAAATGTTCTTAGTCAAGCACATGGATTTTAAATGAATAACATTCAAAGCAGTGTTGCATAGTAGGCCAATATGGCAATATAGCCGGCTCAAAACATTACAATACCAGCTTTGGTTAATACCAACACTTTATGAATGACTGTTTTAATAAGATCCCAGTCCCTCCAGGATTTTGTGGAATGTTTTTATGATTGTTGCGGCCCAAAAAGCCTGAATTCGGGGGAGCTTTTTTAAAAAGTTGTAATAAAAGTTGCAATGTTTTTAGAGTGTCTTTTGCTCTAAAAATTGTGGGAAGAATTACAAATTTTAAAGCAGATGTTTTTTTTTCCAGTTTACCACAGTGATATTCTACATAACAATACAAGAAAAGCACAGGAGAGTCAAAAATTTCCTATTATAGTGATTTAGATATAGATAGATGCACTTTATTGATCCCAAACTGGGAAATTACACTTGTAAATTAAGCAGAAACTTCTGCTATACAGAAAAACTCTTTTGTGCAACAGCAAATACAGACTTTAACACAGTATCCATTACAACAGCTAAACTGCATTGAATGCATGTTAAAGAGTAGAGATTTGGATATTATTAGCAGCACCTTCATTTGAAAACTCCCTACGGTCCCCAACCACTCGGTACCGAGCGGAGAGGAAAAAAAAAAAAATTTATTCTGTTGCTCTGTATTGTCTATATGAATGTGTTTTTCTGAAAAAAAAAAATTACAGAGAATATTCTCTCCCTTTCCCTGCCTAACTCCTACCTGTTTGTCTGCTGCACGTCGGTCTTGACACACATCTTTCATTTATGGTGGGCCGGGGTGGGGTGGGGTTGTCTGTCCAGCCCGGAGGTTGACAACTTAAAAGCTCATTGACCAGATGTAGTAATGATTTTACCTCTAAAGATGTGTAAAATGTTAACACTCGCTGTAGTGTTAATAGTTTTACAGCGTCTCTCCCCGCGCGCATTCCTGCGACAGGGTGCTTTTGGGGCAGGCGGACATTTTTCAATGCAAACCCAGCGCTTTGAATAGGCGGTCAGGATAGAGATGTGACGAGATGTCCACTGGCAGGCTGGGGGAGATGGAGGAAGGGACATTGTTGGAAACCTCGTGGGGGAGTGTTTTTTTTTTTTTTTTTAAATCACATACTGCTTGCTGATGTGTTCTGTTAATATTCACTGTAAACATGGAAGTGAATGCGGTACAGTGATGCATCTGGTTGATTATACTCAGACTGAGGGTTTGAGCGTGAGTGAGAGACAAATTTGATTGGTGAAATTGGCGGAAGTTGATGAGGATTGGCCAAAATTGCGAGAAAGTTGCAGTGATTGGACAAAGTTGCAAGGTCGTGCAATAGTTGTGCTGACTGGCTGATTTTGCATGAATTGGCGTGATCGCAACATCGCGAAATCCTGGAGGGCCTGAGATCCGTGTTTCTCCACATGTGACAACGTGTGCAGCTGCTCAGTGCTTTGCCTTCACTCTTCACTCTCTTGTCACTCACACTAGGCATTGAGTGGGAGCCAAATATTCGCTGGAAAAAAATATGGCATTATTTTGCTTATATCGCCAGTAGTCGGGGAAACCTTACGGACACCACAGAGAACATGTGAAAGACCTCCACAGACCAGTGGAGCCACTTGTGTCTAGTTCAAACATTACACTTTTTTACTTCTTGAGACAAAAGACATAAAAACCTGATGACTTGATGCCTCATTTCTGTTTAGTTACTTTGTAGAATAATCCTAATGAACAGATACTAGAAGAGCACAAGTATGATGTAAATACCAATTCTCTGACGTTCATCTTGAAGCCTTCTAGTCATGTCAGGACTGTCTTTTTGACTCAGTATTGTGGGTTTGTTAGTTTATCAGTAAAATATATGTAAATATCTCACAAGGACAAATTTGTAAATGCAATGAAACTCACCTTTTTCTTTACTGCCTGAGTCTGGGCTGCTGCTCCCTCCTGTGGACAGATCCAGAATGATTGTTGAATCACTTGAATCAATTTCATCCGTGTCACTTGGTTACTCAAGATGGCGCTTCTTTGTAGAGCTGCAAAGATTAGTTAATAAATCAATTAGTTAATAAATGTTAAATCAGCCACCCAGTACTTTTACATGAATGATCATTTTAAGCAATTACTTTTCTTTTTTTGAATAATGTCCATATGTGATTTTAGCTTCTCGCTTGTTGAGTCCTCCAAGACAGTGAAGCGACTATATTTAGGTTTAGGACAAAACAAGACATTTGCGAACATTTTTTCCGAAAGCTTTGGGAAAAAGTGATCAACATTTTTACACCTGTCTGACATTTTACTGACCACACAACTGATCAGTTACTCTGGAAAATTATTAACAGAATAATTGTTGATGGAAAACAATCAATAGCTGCAGTCTTACCTCTTTGAATGTCTCCTGGTTTTTTGGGGGGATCTCACATTTTGCAATCTTTTGTTCAGCTGTGCACACACACCGACCTGCACAAGACATTTCATAATTCAAATCTCTAATAAAAATGTCCGACACACTTTGGCCATCAGCTGGATGCATTTCACTTACCCATGGATGTGTCTTCAAATCTTGGTCCTGCAGCATGGGGTAGTACCTTACTATTCTCTTTGCCATTGCTGTAATTTCTGGTTTGGATGGATATCTGTGTGATTCTGCATCCCCTTTTGCCCTCAGGATTGCCATCATACTGGTCATGGTGTTTCAGATGAGCCGGCATCTGAGCTCCTTTGACATTTCGCAGTTGCGCTCTTCACCTTTCTTCGACAACTCCAAGTATTGCTGTCGGACTTGTTCAAGTTCAGTGTCAGTGTGCAATACATATTCTGGAAAGGATAACTTCACAACCTTTTCAGGGGTTGTGCACTTTGCAGGACTTGCATTCTCAACAGTGGATGTCTGTCAAGAAGCCACGGATCACTGGACTTAATGACTACAGACCTGTAGCGCTCACCTCTGTAGTCATGAAGTCCTTTGAGCGCCTGGTCCTGTCCCACCTCAAGTCCATCACCACCCCTCTCCTGGACCCGCTGCAGTTTGCCTACCGAGCCAACAGGTCTGTAGACGATGCAGTCAACCTGGCCCTCCACTCCATCCTGCAGCACCTGGACTCCCCGGGAACCTACGCCAGGATCCTGTTTGTGGACTTCAGCTCCGCATTCAACACCATCCGCCCCGCTCTGCTCCGGGACAAGCTGTCTCTGCTCAACGTGCCTGACTCCCTCTGCAGGTGGATCATCGACTTCCTGACGGACCGGAGGCAGCATGTGCGGCTGGGAAAGACTGTCTCAGACTATACTAGCATCAGCACCGGATCACCCCAGGGCTGTGTACTTTCCCCCCTACTCTTCTCCCTTTACACCAACTCCTGCACCTCCAGCCACCAGTCTGTCAAGTTGATCAAGTTTGCGGACGACACCACCCTCATCGGGCTCATCTCCAACGGCGACGAGTCCGCCTACAGGAGAGAGGTGGCCCAGCTGGCGTCCTGGTGCAGCAATAACAACCTGCAGCTGAACGCTCTGAAGACAGTGGAGATGATTGTAGACTTCAGGAAAGTCACTACTCCTCTGCCCCCCCTCACCCTCTCAGGCTCTCCCATCACCACTGCTGATTCCTTCCGCTTCCTAGGCACTACCATCACCAGGGACCTCAAATGGGAGCTGACCATCAGCTCACTCATCAAAAAAGCCCAGCAGAGGATGTTCTTCCTGCGGCAGCTGAGGAAGCTCAAGCTACCCACCAAGATGTTAGTGCAGTTCTACACAGCCATCATCGAGTCCATCCTCACCACCTCCATAACCGTGTGGTACGCAGGAGCCACTGCCAGGGACAGACTAAGGCTGCAGCGCGTCGTGCGCACTGCTGAGAAGGTGATCGGCTGCAAGCTCCCATCTCTCCAGGATCTGTACATCTCCAGGACCCGGAGGCGTGCTGGCCGGATCATAGCCGATCCCTCACACCCTGGTCACGTACTGTTTGCCTCCCTCCCCTCTGGTAGAAGACTTCGGTCCATCCAGACTAAAACCTCCCGTCACATGAACAGCTTCTTCCCCTCTGCCATTAGACTGCTGAACACTAAGTGACTTATTGACTCTCGTGCACCATGTACAGCAGCTCAACCAGACTCATGTCAATCATCATTGTTTTCTTCCTGCATTACCGACTGCACTATATAGTTCTCCACAGTATCTGCTGCTGGCTAATATACTCACCGGCCACTTTATTAGGTACACCATGCTAGTAACGGGTTGGACCCCCTTCTGCCTTCAGAACTGCCTCAATTCTTCGTGGCATAGATTCAACAAGGTGCTGGAAGCATTCCTCAGACAGTTTGGTCCATATTGACATGATGGCATCACACAGTTGGCGCAGATTTGTCGGCTGCACATCCATGATGCGAATCTCCCGTTCCACCACATCCCAAAGATGCTCTATTGGATTGAGATCTGGTGACTGTGGAGGCCATTTGAGTACAGTGAACTCATTGTCATGTTCAAGAAACCAGTCTGAGATGATTCCAGCTTTATGACATGGCGCATTATCCTGCTGAAAGTAGCCATCAGAAGTTGGGTACATTGTGGTCATAAAGGGATGGACATGGTGAGCAACAATACTCAGGTAGGCTGTAGCGTTGCAACGATGCTCAATTGGTACCAAGGGGCCCAAAGAGTGCCAAGAAAATATTCCCCACACCATTACACCACCACCACCAGCCTGAACCATTGATACAAGGCAGGATGGATCCATGCTTTCATGTTGTTGACGCCAAATTCTGACCCTACCATCCGAATGTCGCAGCAGAAATCGAGACTCATCAGACCAGGCAACGTTTTTCCAATCTTCTATTGTCCAATTTCGATGAGCTTGTGCAAATTGTAGCCTCAGTTTCCTGTTCTTAGCTGAAAGGAGTGGCACCCGGCGTGGTCTTCTGCTGCTGTAGCCCATCTGCCTCAAAGTTCAACGTACTGTGCGTTCAGAGATGCTCTTCTGCCTACCTTGGTTGTAACGGGTGGTTATTTGAGTCACTGTTGCCTTTCTATCAGCTCGAACCAGTCTGGCCATTCTCCTCTGACCTCTGGCATCAACAAGGCATTTCCGCCCACAGAACTGCCGCTCACTGGATATTTTTTCTTTTTCGGACCATTCTCTGTAAACCCTAGAGATGGTTGTGCGTGAAAATCCCAGTAGATCAGCAGTTTCTGAAATACTCAGACCAGCCCTTCTGGCACCAACAACCATGCCACGTTCAAAGTCACTCAAATCACCTTTCTTCCCCATACTGATGCTCGGTTTGAACTGCAGGAGATTGTCTTGACCATGTCTACATGCCTAAATGCACTAAGTTGCCGCCATGTGATTGGCTGATTAGAAATTAAGTGTTAACGAGCAGTTGGACAGGTGTACCTAATAAAGTGGCCGGTGAGTGTATATTTTAACTGTTGACCAGTATCACTTAATCTTATCCTACACTTTATTACATGTATAGTTTATTTCTCTTATCTTATCATGTTTAATGTTGCAGCATTATACCGAGACAAATTCCTAGTTTGTGTACTACATGAACAATGGCAATAAACCTGATTCTGATTCTGATTCTGATTCTGATTCTGTCACATGGGTGACTCATTAACCCCTTGCACTCTGGTCAATTTCCCTAAAAACGCCAAAAAATAACGTACCCAAAGTAAATCAAAAACTGTTCTTCAACCCTTTGCAGCATCTTCATGGGGTTGGTCTCATTTAAAAGAAAACACTTTGAACTTTTTGGCAAAACAGTCATAATCTCTCTAAGTGCTCCTGCCACTGAGTAACAGTCATCTAAACATACTGTACTTGAAGAAAATAAATTTCGCCTGGGTGTTTTTTTGGATACAAATGCTTGCAAATAACACACAGCTTCAGATACTGGCTGGAAAATGCAACAGAAATCTAGAACCAAGTGTTATCCAGCTGAGGTCAAAATTTTGTAACAATACCACAAAAAATGAATATATTACACAGCTTTTTTCTTAGGTTGTTCCCAGGCATTTTTGAACTGTGCCAAATTGTGCGAAATGGCACAGTTTGGAAAAACGTCTGTAACTTTTGAATGATTCAATATAGAAGCTTCATCTTGGGCTCTAATGAAAGGTGAAGGGCTGTGTGTGTGTGTGTGGGGGGGGGGGTTGTTTATTCATTCATGAATGAATGAATGAACAAACAAGCCCCCACACACAAAGAAGCATGCCACGTAAAAAATGTGTGGCTTTTTTTTTTTACAAGAAAAAATAACCTACAGTGCACTAAAAATTATACTAGAATATCTGTAATGTAGAGGATAACAACTCCCCCCCCACCACTACAGAGGACAGACATTGCCCATCGCTACATGACGGAAAGCAGCGACGGTGCGCCGCGGTCTAATACGCACAGTTGCACTAAAATATCTGCAATCCGCTACAGAAGAGTAGCGGGGGTGGGGGGGTGGCGTTCACAACATGACGGGGGGGCCGTTTGCAACATGACGGACCCCGGACCGGAGCGGTCCGGGTCCGTCATGTTGCGATAACGCACAGTTGTAATTTACCGATCGATCAAAAGTCATTTGGATTACAATTTTCAGGGATAAAGAATAATTTAGCTTATAACACTTACCTGTCCACGACAGCAATGTCGCTGGCGAACTTCTCTTCCTCATTGTCAGACGAACATGACGCTGGTCCGTTTGTTAAGGACTCGTGGTTCTGGTCACGCGACCCGGTCAAACCATAATTCCATTATTGCGGTTTTGCGCTTCCATGATTGCGGTTTTGGCGAACGATTTTTCAAAACAAATAAGAACAGTAGTTAGAAAAAAAGACTGGATAACGCCTGTGTGTCACCCAGCCTTACACAAAACAGCTTTCGAACTTCTGTGCTTCAATTGGCTGGCTGTATTCGCAGCCGTTGGTAGGCGGGTCCTTCTTGCTAGGTTTTCAGTCATTGGTTCTTCAAGGTTTCAGAAACCCAATTCAAGGCTCTTATTAGTCGAATGAGAGGTCAATCACATCTAAACCAATCAAAGCACTCCTTTGGCTTTCTGTTCGCGGCTGTGTCTGTTGTGGAAGAACGGAAATGCAGCTTTTTTTTTCAGTGCGCTCTAGGACGCAGCGCCCTCGTGCGCCCTCGTGCGCTCTAGGATGCAGAGACGTGTCCGCCCACGGTACACCGGAGTGCAACAGGTTAATGAAGGCACTGCCTGATGATTTCAAGTCTTCTTGGCCACACTCCTGTAAAACAGTAGATAATGAACTAATGTTAATTATTATTCTGCTTAGTGACAAAATAAATTAACGTAGGTAAGGTTGGTGACTACCTCCTTGTGGTACAACAGAAAAAAATAACTGCTAAAAAAAACAAAAACAGAATTAAGTTAACTGACAAAAGCTGAACTGAACACACCAGTAGGCTGACCATTAAAAAAATATATTGCGGTTAGCTCTATGTGCTACTGGTTATAGCTGGCTAGTTAAGGCCACATCACAGAGAAACTGACCTCCTCCAACACACCATGACAAGCACGCCAGATGGCTTTTCTCCATAAGAAATTCTTTGGGCCTCGGAAAAGATCCCACAAGTCTTCACGGGAGAGGGTACCCATCATTGCCTCGCTAATGTTTGCAGCTGTTAACACATTGGATGACAAATACAGCAATATGAAACTGTGCTTTTGAGTAGATAAGTGTTTCCTATTAATGATGCATACCATGGCGCATTGCCACAGGTGTGTGTGTGTGTGCATTCTTACGCAAAAAATGCAACAAAACAGAACCTGAACAAGCAGGTAAATCTATGAATTTAATTAAGATATATATTTTGAGCTGCCAGGGCAACAAAATTGCTTGAGTTTCACGTCCCGGACAGAATGTTACATATAACATTAACAATAACCATTAATGAGTATTCATTAATATACAATGTATATTGAGTGCACACCACACACTGGGTCAGCTGCTAATCAGTTACCCTGGCCATAAAACAGTAAGGCACTGGCTATGGATATGCAAGACATAGCCATAGAATATCTTCTACAGATACATCTCGAATCCAAATGGCCAGTTAGTGTCACGTGATTCTGCATGCCGTACCTCATTCACAAAAATTTACAAATACATTCTGTTAATGTTGTGTCTTCTGTGGGAGAGGCTATGGATACTGAACCGTACCTGTAGAATTGCTTGCTCCAGATACAGTTCGAATCTGATTGTGTCACGTGACACGCAGTACCGCATTCACAAAAATCTACAAATATGCTATATTAATGCTGTTGCATTACATTCATTGTCTATTGCAATGAAGAGTTGATCAATCTGATGAAACTTTCAAATCAGATCACAGTGTAAATGGTCACATATAGTGATTTTCTCATCTCTGAATGAATAAAGCGCTTTACAGATCCTGCTGTCCATATTGTAACGTCGGGGCTGTGTTAAGGGGGGTAGGGATTTTCCCAGCATGCTTTGCCAGCAGAGGACGTTGTTTTTGTGTGTGTTAAACTGTTATTACTGTGTCATTATAACTGCGTTATACTGACACAGCAGTATAATGACACAGTAACTGTGTCATTACGGTCATTGGGTCATTATAACTATATTGGGTCATTATAACTGCGTTATAATGACCCAGCAGTGTTATAGGTAGAATTAGAACAGGAATGATTATGTGTCTGTGTAACCCTTATTGAAACGGAGGTCTGTGAGAATGACCTCCCCTCCTGTTTGTGTTCAGGGTTGTGTTTCAATAAAGCCTGTTTCGTTGCAACCATCTTCTCCTTTTCCTTGTGTGAACCCTTAATACGTCACAATATATTCACACACACTGATGGTGGCAGAGCTGCCATACACAGGCACTGGCCTGACCCACCAGGAGCAACTGGGGGTTCAGTGTCTTGCTCAAGGACACGACATGCAGACTGCAGACAGAGCAGGAATCGAACCTCCGACCCTTCAATCAGTAGTTGGCCACACTACACCTACGCCACAGCTGCCCCCATGTAGGGAAAAAGTGTGGTCCACCTGTCATCCAAAGGTGAGGGTTTCGTCTTCCTCTGTCTTTGCAATGAGTGTTTGTGAGTATGTGATTTGTACAAATGAGTAGATAATCGAATCTGTTTTACACTTTGGTCATCCAGCATTTTTTAAAGACCTATAAAAAAGAACACCATTTTATTTTTACATGAACTAGAATTTAGAATCCTAGATGAACATTAAGAGGTTAGCCTTTAGGATTTACAACAGGGTAAGTTTAAAAAGGTAATAAATAGATATTATTCACATATAGATATCTGTGTTTGTTTTTAAACTGGACCCGTGAGTCAGTTTGGGGAAACGTCTTCCATAACTGCAGACCACAGAGGCTGGAGTTACAGAAATTGAAAGCTTTTATCAACAATTGAAGAAAGGTATTTCTAATGTTAATGTAGGACCTCAAATGTGTGTAGTGAAGTTTTGGCGGAATGTTAAGAAGAGAACAAATGCTGACTTCCGGTTATGGCTGCCACGTAGGACGGACGTGTCTCGCTCTGCTCTGCTCCTGGAGAAAAAAAATCGGCAAATAACTCTCTCATTTGGGACAGAACGTATCCCAGCATTTGGGCGAGGATATGTCGGCGAAGCCTAAGGCTGGAAAACCAGGAAAAGGAAAAAGCGAGCCGCCGAAACAGTCCAAATTAACGGACTTTCAGGTCTGTGACGCAGCAAACAGGGCTCCATATATGGCGGAGGAGGCTGGCAACGCTGCGATTTCTGCGGGGAATGGCGCAGATGCGCTGATGGCTGCCATGAGTTCAATGAGAGCGGACTTTTCCTCTAGATTTGATGGGATTATGACAGCGTTGGAAGGAATAAGAAAGGAATTGGGTGACTGTGTAGAACGAACGGCGCAGATGGAGCTCCGTCTCGCTAGTGCTGAAGATGACGTCACCCGTCTTCAATTAAAGGTGCGCACTTTGGAAAAAAAAAAAAATCTCTGGAAGATAATATTTTGGATTTGGAATCTCGGTCGAGACAGAATAATTTGAGGCTGGTGGGTCTTCCAGAGGAATCAGAAGGTCGGGACGTATGTTCCTTTCTGGAAAAGTGGATTCCGGAGGTGCTGGGCAGCGAGGAGTTGCAATCAGCAGTGGTTCTGGAAAAAGCACATCGCATTGGCCCACGGAGAGATAAGGGACCGCCGAGGACCTTAATTATGAAGTTTCTTAACAACAGAGACAGGATGAAGATCTTCAACGCTGCACGAGCTAAAAAAGGAGAGATTAAACACCAGGACCAGCAGGTGCGGTTCTACCCAGATTTGGCCACAGGAATCCAGCAATTGAGGAAGCAGTTTGATCCCATACGTAAGGAGCTGCGCAACCTTGGGATTCGTCATGGTGTAATCTATCCTGCGAGACTGCTGACCACGTATGAGGGCAGAACCCACATCTTCAAGACCCCAGAGGAGGCGCAGGAGTTCATCAAGAAGATCAAAGAAGAAGAAGAGACTGGTGGGAGCTAAGCATGAACAAAATATAAGGTAGAATAATTAAGCATTTGCACAGGCATCTGACTGACTTGAAGTAAATAGTAAGTTTACAAAATATAGATTGTATTATATATTTAAAAAAAAACAAAACAAAAACAAAACAAACAAACAAAAAAAAACTATGATGTACAAAGTTGTTAAAAATTTTGGAGTTAAGTTGGAAAACTACAGAGGAGAGTTAATGTTACGTCATTAAAAGCAGTAGAGTTAGGGTGATTGGGAGGATGAAGAAGGAGTGGCTTAGGCTGTTCCCCGTGGGTGTGGAACGGTCGATGGCTATATCGGGAGACAGAATTTTTCTTTTGATTTTGGGGGGTTTGCCACAAGTGTGGGAAGGGGAAATTTGTTTGTGTGTAGTTTGTAGGATGAATGTTCAACCACTCATGTTTTTGCTTCTCTGTATGAGCATGTTTACACTGCAAGGTAATCCCAAACTCTCTATTGATCATGGACCAAAGTGTTAATCTTAATTTAACTTCATGGAATTGCAGAGGTCTACAAAATTTAAAAAAACTTAAACAAGTTATGAATAAAATAAAGGACATGGGTTCAAGAATTGTGTTTTTACAAGAAACTCATCTGATAGAGGAGGATGTTAAAAGAATTAGGAGTAGATGGCAGGGAAGTGTATTCACCTCTTCATTTTCATCCCGAGCCAGGGGAGTTATGACTCTCATACATAAATCAGTTCCTTTTCAAGTGAAAAATGTAATTGGAGACAAATTTGGAAGATATGTAATCATTCAAGGTTCTTTGCTATTAGAAAATATAAATCTTGTGAACTTATATGGTCCCAATATAGATGATCAGAAGTTCTTTGCTAATTTATTTCTCATCTTATCATCACTTACAGGGCAACATATAATAGCAGGGGATTTTAATTGTACATTGAATCCAGGTGTGGATAGATCAACAGGACTGGATTGTACGCACATTGGATGTAGGATGACTATTAATCATTTTATGAAAGAATTGAGATTGTTAGATATATGGAGAGAAATGAAACCACAAGTTAAAGCCTATTCTTGTTATTCCAGTACCTACAAGACATTCTCACGTATTGATTATTTTTTGATTTCCACAGAATTAAGGTCCAAGATTCAAAACTGCTTTTATGATAACATCGTGATCTCTGATCATGCACCCTGTTGTCTAATATATGTAGATAAAAAATTGACAAAGGAATCAGGTAGATGGCAATTTCAGCATAAATGGCTTCAGGATGAGGAATTTGTCAAGTATATAGAAAAACAGATAGACGAGTTCTTTGACATCAATACTACACAAACATCAGCATGTGTAAAGTGGGAGGCTTTCAAAGCTTTTATTAGGGGGCATATTATTAGTTATACAGGATCAAAATCTAAGAAGACTCGAGAGGAGAGAGCTAAATTGGAACATAAAATAAAAAATCTTCAGGAAAAAGTGTATGCAGGAAGTGACCCAAGGTTGGAGAATGAATTACTGATTTTGAGAGCTGAATACGACAAAAAATCAGCGAATAGAGCTGCCTCGAGTCTTCTAAGATTGAAACAATCTTTTTATGAACAAGGTGAAAAATCAGGAAAATTATTAGCATGGCAGATTAAACAATTGGAAATTAAAACACCAATTACCAGTATTATAAGTAATGGACAGGTAGTTATAGATCCTTTAGAAATTAATAGAGCCTTTAGAGATTACTATGAAAAATTATATGATACCAAAAATGAACCTGATTTAACAAAACTAAATGGGTTTTTGAACGAACTATCTATACCGTGTATTCCAAATGAAAACAGGGAGATATTGGAGTCTAAAATTAGTCAAGAAGAAGTTGGGCTAGCCATTGATAATATGAAATCAGGAAAAAGTGCAGGACCAGATGGTCTTCCAGTTGACCTTTATAAAAAATTTAAGAATAAATTAATAAAACCTTTTTTGGAAATGGTTTTAGAAGCATTTCAAAATAATAATTTACCATCATACATAAATAATGCCTTAATTATACTGCTGCCAAAACCAGGTAAGCCCTCTAATAAATGTGAAAATATGAGACCAATAAGCCTATTAAACGCCGACCTTAAGATAATCTGTAAAATTTTAGCAAGACGAATACAAGAAATTTTACCAAATATTATTAATCGAGATCAGAATGGCTTTATAAAGGGTAGACAAGGCTTCCATAATGTAAGAAGACTATTTAATATTATCTATTTTAATAAAGAAGCACCGGATACAGCTCTCCTATCATTGGACGCCGAAAAGGCCTTTGATAGAGTTGAATGGCCCTTTCTTTTTGAAGTCCTACAAAGGTTTGGACTTGGAAATAATTTCATAAAATGGGTTCAAATAATATACAATAATGCTACAGCAGAAATCCTAACAAATAACAATATTTCAAAACCAATAAAAATCAATAGAGGATGTCGACAAGGCTGTCCACTCTCACCTTTACTGTTTACTATGGCAATTGAACCTTTAGCGATAGCGATACGTTTACATTCACAAATATATGGAATTAAAGTTGGACCAACAGAACATAAAATCTCCCTGTACGCCGATGATATAATTTTGTTTATGTCGAATCTAAAAAAATCAATTCCAACCTTGTTGAATTTAATAAAGAATTTTGGGGAAATATCAGGATATAAAATAAATAAAACTAAATCTTCAATATTAATGCTAAATGAGACCCAGAGAAATTACCCAGCCCCTGAGGTAAATCAATTCAATGTTGTAAATCAGTTTAAATATTTAGGAATCCAAATTATGCCTAAGCTAGAATCAGTCGCCAGTGTCAACTATGAAGCCTTAATGTCAGATATCAGTGAGTTAACTCAGAGATGGATGTCACTACCAATGTCGATGATCGGGAGAATCAATATACTTAAAAGTAATATTTTACCTAAAATACTTTATTTATTTCAATACATTCCCTTATCACCACCTTTAGATCTATTCTCAAGAATAAAAAAAAAGTTAGTGGAATTTATATGGAACAACAGGAGGGCTAGATTACGTCTGTCTTTATTATATTTACCATTTGATCGTGGAGGTCTGAAATGTCCAAATTTTATGTTGTATTATTGGTCGGCACAACTGAGGTCTATGACATATTATTTTTCATCAAATGATCTCCCTCACTGGACTGAAATGGAATCATACAATTTACCTTTACCTCTTCCCATATTCATATACTCAGATTCGGCAAAAAAATTACAAAAACAAGTTAAAAATCCATTTGTAAAGCATATGATCAAAATATGGTGTGAAGCTAAAAACTATTTAAAAGAACCACAGTTATTGTCACAATTTAGTCCAATATGGGGTAATCAATATTTTAAACCAGGGAGAGCGGATGCTGTATTTAAAGTATGGAATTTAAAAGGGATACAAAAGATTCAGGATTTATATTTGCCATGTGCAGACAACATAATGTCTTTTGAAGAGCTGAGGATCAAATTTAATCTCAATAGAACACATTTTTTTAAATATCTTCAACTTAGAAACTTTATTCGATCAAATCAAAATAAAGCTCTCACTCGACCTATTTATTCATCCTTGGAAAAAATGATGATGAAAGATAGTAAAAGAAAGGGTATTATTTCAGAGTTTTATAACTCATTGACACTATCTTCAAGTGAAAATTCACTGAAAAGATTAAACTACTGGAAAGAAGATCTGCAAATTGAAATTTCAGAGGAACAATGGGAATTGGCTTGTACAGAAGCTCAAACCAAATCAATAAATGCACGCCTTAAATTGATACATTTCAAATGGTTAATGCGGATGTATGTTACACCGGAGGAGTTAAATAGATATAACAAAAATATACCAGATACATGCACAAAATGCATGGAAAGTAAAGGAACCCTATTTCATTGTTTATGGGAATGTAGATTAATAAGAATGTTTTGGGAAGAGGTGAGGGTAACAATTGAAAAAATAATCTCAAAACAAATCATATTGAATCCTAAACTGGTTTTGTTGGGTCTGTACCCAGAAAAGCATAATTTCAATAAAAGTGAAAGAACATTCATAGACCTCAGTTTGCTTAATGCCAAAAAATGTATTGCACTATTATGGAAAAAGACTCATAGACCAGATGTGACTCAGTGGTTAAGACAGATGTTAACAAACCTTCCATTAGAAAGAATAACATATATACTGAAATCAAAGGAAATTGTGTTTGAGAATATATGGAGACCTTTTATTGATTATGTAAAAAATTTAAACATAACTCTTGAAGAAGAAGGTGAATGATGTGTGTGGACCTTGTAAATTCCAAACTGGTGAACATAATATGTATACTTATGTATTGGATTGTCTAGACTAAACAGAGGAGCATTGTTGAAGACTTGATTTTGTTGGTGGTTGTTGGTGTTTTTAGTGCATTTTTTTTTTTTTTTGTAGTACTTTAGTGTTAGTGTTTGATTGTTTGTATCATGTTTGTTAAAAAAAAAAAAAGGTTCAATAAAGATATTGTGGAAAAAAAAAAAAAGAAGAGAACAAATGAGAAGTTATCAGAACAAGCTGGTGTGATCCTGGAGGATTTTATTACTCAGCGACCCCTGAAGAAACACTACAATAACACAGAAGTGTTACATCAACCCATATTTTATTTCAATTTTCAAAATTAATATCTACTATCTTTTTAACCTTACCCTTTCCTAAATCCTAACCTCTTAATGTTAATTTAGGATTCTAAATTCCATCTCATGTAAAAGTAAAATGGCAGTTGTTTACATAGCTCTTCTTTTTTTTAATCTCTGGATGACCAAAGTGCTTAATAGATTTGGTTATCTATCCACTCACACATATATTGTAGCACCTTATGTGAGCCAGATTATCTAGCATCTCAGACAGGGGACAATGATAAGCTTGGGAGAACAAAGAGCAGGAGGTTCCTGGTGAGATAGCAGGAAGGAATCAGGGATGAAGGATGTTGAATGCAGTGTGATGCAAATGTCTTGTTGTGTGTGATGTAAATGCCATGAAACTTAAGGGGAGAGTTTCTTCTTGAGAGTTCATTCTGTTCTGTGCTTGAAAGATGTGAGCGTGTAATAAATCGTCTGAAATGAATCTGCCTGTGATTTCACACATTCCACACTAGTGACCCAAGACGTATTGTGGAACACGAGGCAAGATCCCCGGAGCCGGCCCGGTCAGGAAGCTACAGCGAGGCGACAGCCATCCCACAGACAGCCCGGACTGGAACCTACAGCCACGCATGTGTGGTTTCAGTCAAGCTACCGGATTTCTGGCAGCACAACCCGCGCTCTTGGTTCCACCTCACCGAGGCCCAGTTCGCCCTCCAGGGAGTAACGGCAGATGATACCAGATTCTACTATGTGGTCGCAGCGCTGGACTCCCGCACAGCTCAGCAGGTAGCGAGCCTGCTCGATCAGCCACCAGCCAGCAGCAAATACGAGACGCTCAAGGCTGCGCTCATCCAGCGCTACACGCTCTTGGACTGTGAGAGAGCGGAGAGGCTCCTGACGCGGACCGAGTTAGGAGATGGTTCGGCTGTAGACCTGATGGAGAAGATGCTGGCGTTGATGGGCACGGACGACGGGTACTTTCTGTTTGCCCACCTCTTCCTCCGGAACCTTCCGACAGTAACGAGAGCGGTTATGGCCAATTCGCCGTGGCTGGCCGCGCGCGACTACCGTGCGCTAGCCCAGGAGGCAGACCGGATCATCATCACCACCAGGGCGATCACAGTCAATGCGGCAGCGGCGGAGCCCAGCGAGACGACCAGAGGAGGCGAGGAGCCACCAACGGTAGCGGCAGCGGGGGCCAAGGAGCGCCAGAGAGACACGGTCTGTTTTTACCACTGCCGCTTCGGAGAGAAGGCACGCAAATGTGCGCCACCGTGCCAATTCAAGCGCTCGGGAAAATGCCAAGGCCGGGGGTCGGTAGCAGCCGCGACCCTCGGTGAAGAGAACAAGCTGCTCTACTTGACGGATGCACGCTCGGGAAGGCGTTTCCTCGTGGACACCGGAGCCCAGAAGAGCTTCATCCAGCCGACCTACGCTGACCGGCTGGCAGGATCTAGCAGCCCCGGGATGTTGGCAGCAAACGGCTCAGATATTAAGACCTTTGGTGAGAGGACTCTGCTCTTATCTCTACACGGCCGTACATATGAGTGGACTTTTGTCGTAGCAGCACTGAATTACCATATACTGGGGGCTGATTTTCTGTGTGCACATGGTTTACTGGTTGATGTTGCTAACAGGCGCTTGGTTAATGCACTGTCCTTTGACTCTCTCCCCTGTATAGCTCGAGTGACCCAGCCAACAGCACAAGCCAACGTCACAGCTACAGGCGGTAAGTTCCACACACTGCTCACTCAGTTCCCAGCACTCACGGTCCCGACGTTTTCTGCGCTCATCGCTAAACACGGGGTGGAGCACTTTATCACCACCACCGGGCCGCCCGTTTTTGCAAGACCTCGGCACTTGGACGCAGCTAAACTGGCCATAGCGCGCGAGGAGTTCGCCAACCTGGAAAGGTTGTGCACCATCAGGCGCTCCAAAAGCCCATGGGCATCCCCACTACACATGGTCCCTAAGGCTGAAGGATCGTGGCGACCGTGCGGGGATTTCCGCGGGTTGAACAACGCCACAGCGCACGACCGCTACCCAATTCCCCACATACAGGATTTTTCTGTTCACCTCGTCGGAGCGCGCATTTTTTCCAAAATAGACCTGGTCCGCGGTTACCACCAAGTCCCAGTGCGCGCTGAGGACATACCCAAAACAGCGGTAATAACTCCGTTCGGTTTATTCGAGTTCCTGCGCATGCCATTCGGGTTAAAAGGAGCGGCACAGACGTTCCAGCGCATGATGGATGCAGTGCTGCGCGATCTCCCGTTTGTGTTCGTCTACCTGGACGATATCCTGGTAGCCAGTGCGTCCGAAGACGAACACGAAACCCACCTCACGATGGTTTTCCGGAGGTTGGAGGAGCACGGGTTAATAATCAACCCGGCGAAATGCCAGTTCGGCGTGACGGGGATTGATTTTTTGGGGCACCGCGTCTCTCCTGAAGGAGCGATCCCGCTGCCCGACAAAGTGTGCGCCGTGGCGGATTTTCCCTGGCCTCAGACGGTCAGGGCGCTGCAGGAATTTTTGGGGATGGTGAACTTTTATAACCGTTTCCTTCCCCGCACGGCGCAGCTCATGCAACCATTGTACGCCGCGCTCAAGAAACAGAAACCCGCGGATAGGGTCAAGGTTTCAGAACCGTGGTCGGGCCAGCAGCAGAGACAGCTGGCCGCGATCTCAGAGTTTACTACCGATATTCAGCATGTGTCGGGTAAACTGAATGTAGTGGCGGACTGCCTCTCGCGAGCCGTGGTGGCCCCGGTCTGCGTGGGGATAGATTACGCAGCCATGGCCGCAGAGCAGATTAGCGATGCAGACGTGTGCACGCTCCAGTCTGGACCAACAGGGTTAAGGCTGGAGAGCAGGGTGCTGCAGGATGGCAGCCCCCCCCTAATCTGCGATGTCTCCACGGGTCGCCCGCGTCCGGTGGTCCCGGCCGCGTGGTGCCGCCGCGTGTTTGAGTCGGTTCACACTCTGGCGCACCCAGGAGTGCGCGCGTTGGTCAAAATGGTGGGAGAGAAGTTTGTTTGGCTGAGCCTGCGCAAACAAGTGAAAGAGTGGGCTGCAGCCTGCGTGGCGTGCCAACGAGCCAAAGTACACAGACACACGAAGGCTCCCTTGGAGCCGTTTCGTATTCCGGCTAAGAGGATCGACCATGTTCACGTGGACCTCGTGGGCCCCCTCCCGCCATCACAGGGGTGCACGCACCTCCTGACGATGGTGGACCGCACCACGCGCTGGCCAGAAGCGGTCCCGCTGGCAGCAACCACGTCCGCAGACGTAGCGCGCGCTTTTTTAACAGCATGAGTAGCGCGTTTTGGAGTCCCATCGGACATTACGTCCGACAGGGGCCCGCAATTTGTTTCCGAACTCTGGTCCGCGATGGCCCGCAGCCTGGGTGTTACAATTCACCGCACAACCGCGTACAACCCACAGGCCAATGGTTATGCGAGCGTTTTCATAGATCACTGAAAGCGGCACTCAGGGCTTCATTTACGGATGTAAATTGGGTAGACAGGCTGACATGGGTTTTATTGGGGTTGTGCTCCGCACCAAAAGAGGATCTGGAAGCTTCCCCGGCAGAGCTCGTTTTTGTGCAGCCACTACGGCTGCCCGGGGAATTTCTGCCAGATAATCCCGCGCCGGGCAGCTCCCCGTCTCAGCTTTTGCAGCGTAGCGCAAACACAGGCACGCTGCCGGGCCCTGCCCACCACAGTTTTCCGCGTGTTTTTGTGTCTAAAACTTTGAACAGCGCAGAGTTCGTGTTTGTCAGACACGACACCCACCGCCCTCCATTGCGCCCACCCTATGATGGACCATTCAGAGTGCTGGAAACAGGGGATAAGCATTTTTTGCTAGACTTGGGGGGTAGGAGGGAAAAAATTGGCATAGACAGACTCAAACCCGCTTTCGTTGTGGCGGACGAGCAAATGCTGTTGGCTAGGGCCCCTTGCCGTGGAAGACCCCTACGGAGAGCTCCCCAGGGAGACGATTCTCCAGAGCAGCCACACGGACAGACCGAAGTGCCCCCCCCATCCCAGCAACAGCCCACCTGCACTTAGACACACTTCCAACAGCCCCTAACCGGCACAGCAGCGCCGCGGAGGCGGTAAACCCCAGTTACAGCAGATACGGGAGGAGACGGAAGCCCAAGCAGCATGTGGACTGATGTTCAATTGTTCTATCACAGCATGTGGACTGTTATTCTATTGTCCTATCTAAGATGCTGGGGGGGGGGGTGTAGCACCTTATGTGAGCCAGATTATCTAGCATCTCAGACAGGGGACAGTGATAAGCTTGGGAGAACAAAGAGCAGGAGATTCCTGGTGAGATAGCAGGAAGGAGTCAGGGATGAAGGATGTTGAATGCAGTGTGATGCAAATGTCATGTTGTGTGTGATGTAAATGCCATGAAACTTAAGGGGAGAGCTTCTTCTTGAGATTTCATTCTGTTCTGTGCTTGAAAGATGTGAGTGTGTAATAAATCGTCTGAAATGAATCTGCCTGTGATTTCACACACTCCACAATATCACATTTTCACGCACATTACAAAGACAGCAGGCGGCGACAGCAGGAGACAAACCCCTCACTTTTTGGTCACAGGTAGACTACACTCTACCCCTACACTACAGTGGTGGTGAGGATGAACTGGTCTGAAAAGATTTTGTCAGATTGAGCAACTATTCTGTAGCAATAGACAATGCGTATTTTCTGAAAATTTTCCGACATAGCCAACGTAGGGCCTTCCCCCCATGTTTTTTTTTTTTTTTACCTTTGCAGTCAATACCATCAGCTGTCCAGTGTTGTTCTGATAGATATGCCAAAATGTCAGAACACCAGAGGAGGAGGATTCAATCAGCTGATCGCCTGAAGCTCAGCTGTTTTCCATGATAAATCACACTTTCTTGTTCACTGCGCCTCCTAGAAAAAGCACACTCCATGCATTATCTTGTTTTTTTCACTTTATTGAAAATAAACTTTTTTTTTTATCAACATCAGTTCATGTGCCTTTGAGCCAGGTTGTGACAACTGTTATCTGATGTTCCTGACGTGTCACATCAGCTGTTTTAGGCATGACTGACCTGACAGATTTGACAGCTCTGCCAGGTCGGTCTCTGGAGGGGAGAATCATCACGGTTGAACAGAGATGATCTCTCCCACACCTAGGATTCATGGATCGGGAAGCAACGGCAGTTTGGCATGACTGCGCTATGCAGAAGTTAGGCTATTGTTGCACATAAGTTGTGAATGTCGGCAACACGCTAAGCATTAGTTGGTTCAAGTTACTTATAAGTTATGGAAATATTCTATATAAGTTACTAATACGTTATGTATATGTCCAAGTCGTTATGGATATGCAATGCATATGGCCAAAATAGAAAATTTCGATGTATCCCAGCATTTTAGACCAATATTTATACATTTGGCAAACACTACCTAAATCGTCATGGTGTGACAGTAGACAGTTCAAGTTTGCAAACCCTGTCTGGCTCCAAGTATCTGCTTGATCAGTTGCAAACAACAGGCATTCCCAGCAAGATAATTTGCAGCACTCCTCGGAGGCTGTAATCCAAGGATACTGCTCATTGCTAATATGAAAGTGACTGACAAATCCTTTCCCTGGCTGAGACGGGCCTTCTAGCTTTGGGGTTGGCCAACCTCTCTTCACAATGACCAGCTTTTCTTGAAAAGTCTGTCTGGAAAATTGATTTTTTTTAAAAATATCAGCAACCAAATCATTTTCCTCTCCCCTGTCAGCCATTGTGGGTGGAAAAACAGCTATTATACAGATATTTAAACAGATTCAAGATTCAAAGGCTTTATTGTCATGTGCACAGTTAAGAAATGCAGCATTTCCTGAGCAATGAAATTCTTACTTTGCTCTCGGAGCAAATGCCAAAGTAATAAATACACATCAATACTAATAAGGTAATATCACACCTAATACTAATGAATACTAATAACACACATTAGCACACACTAATACCACATTAAACACACATTAGGCAATTAGGACAGTTAAAGCAGTTAAACTAGAGGAAACAAGAAGAATGAAAATTGAAAATTCACTGGATATCATATGTCTGAGCGTCTGTTCTCAGCGCTCAGACTTCCTTTTTAGCTTTGAGTGTTTTTCTGCTCATTATTATTTTTCCTGTTAGTTCTGTTATTTTGTTTGGGTGTTTTGAGCCCATCTCCTCTATTCCAGGCACAGCCCTTTCACTTGCAGTCTGTTCTAGTCCATCAGCTGTGAGTGATTGTGTTTTTTTTTTCTCTCCTGCTATTTTTCCCCTCTCACTGCTCTCAGTCCACTCACCCACCAGCTGAGAGCAGTTAGGTATTAGTGCTTACCAGCTCGACTCTCGCACCTGCTACCCATTTCTGGTTATGTATTTCAACTCTGCTTTTCCTCTCTGTCCCTGTGGCAGTCACAATTATGTTCTGACTGAACTCCATCTTGCAGCTCAGTCTCCCCCTCCTCTTCTCCAGAGTTCCTAAACTCTGGAGCTCCAACTCTGTGTAAGTTTATCTGCGTTTGTATTTTGGGGTTTGCCTTCACTGTTATCTGGACTGTTATGCCAATAAATTGTCTCACTGCAGTCAAGTGATTGGGTTTGTTTTTTGCCCCTGAGGGGCGTTCATGACACTGGATGACTATAATGGACAATGGTATATTAATATCAGAGATGATATGAACCTGAGATGGCATAAGCCTATGTACAATGTGCAAATGAGCAATGTACAAATTAGCATCCAGTGTGAGAATTTCTCTGTAATGATAATACTCAGTAGACTGTACAATGATAATTTAGTAGCAGAGATGATATGGACATGACACTATGTACACTGTGCAAGTAAGCAATGTGCAAATTTAGCAGCCAGTGTGTGAATTCCTATTTGCAAAGCTGTGTTCTTAGTTGTTATTTATTCAGGAGTCTGATGGCAGTGGGAAAGAAGGAGTTTTTATTCTGGATGTCCTGCATTTCACACTTCTGTACCTCCGGCCTGAGGGTAGAAGTGTGAACATTCTGTGCTGGAAGTGGTATGCATTTCCACCCCCATGCACACCCATGATGCATTACATTGTAGCTGCTTAAGCAAGTCCTTGCACTGGCGTTTTGCTAGCTAGGACCCTCTGCATTGTGGGTGGAGGAGTCTAACCATCCAATCAAAAGACGTGAAAATGCCAACCTCCTTGGATGCCTTCCATGCGTACCCCTGGATATACAGAAGACATCTGATTGGTTAAAGCAACAGGATAAGTTGTTATCAGTTATCAGTTAATTTAACCTACAGACCACACTGTTAATTCCTGAAGGCCCAAGGCAGATTTGCTTGACCCTGGCAACAAAGATGGCTGAAATATAATTGGACAAAAAAACTGTAACATGCATTACACTACTGGAAGGAGTGCAACCAAGA
Organism: Pholidichthys leucotaenia; assembly: GCA_020510985.1. NCBI lineage: Eukaryota > Metazoa > Chordata > Actinopteri > Cichliformes > Pholidichthyidae > Pholidichthys > Pholidichthys leucotaenia. The sequence continues at coordinate 138,121,348 of CM035849.1, read as the reverse complement.
GAAAAGCTACAAAATGAAGAGAATAGACTATTGGGAATAATTTAATACATCATCATGGAACAAATATAGTAATGTAGGTTGTAAATGTAAAACTGATTGTGTTTAGACCAGCAGAGAAGGCTTTGCTGGCCCTGAGGGTCCACCACTGCTGTTGGTTGGTTGGTTTGCCTGTTAGCAACATAACTGAAAAAGTTATTAACGGATTTTGATGAAATTTTCAGGAAAGGCATAGAGAACAGATGATTAGATTTTGGTGGTGATTCGGATCACGATCTGGATGCAGGAATTTTTTGAATATTATTTTATATATTAATCTGGTGCTTTTCATGTACTGCCCCTTTAAGACATGTCCACTGAGTTACGTGCGTAGCCACGCCATAGGGCCTCGTGCCTCTGCAACCCGGAAGCTAAACACTGCAGAAAAAGTATTTGGGGGTGTGTCCACCAAACTCGTTTTTTTCTGCTGTGGGTAACTATTTTCTATTCATTACCTCCGCCAAGGAGGTTATGTAATCAGGGTGGTTTGTCTGTTTGTCCATCTGTCTGTCCATTTGTTTGTCTGCCTATTAGCAGGATTACACAAAAACTACTGGATGGATTTTGATGAAATTTTCACCAGAGGTAGCCATTGGACCAAGGATGAACCAGTTAAATTTTGGTGATGATCTGAGAGTGCATACCGCCACCAAGGACCTTGCTTTTATTTGTGCAGCAGGATTACACAAAAACTACTGCATGGATTTCGATGAAATTTTCACCAGAGGTGGTCCTTGGGCTAGAGATGAACCCATAACATTCTGGTGATGATCCCAGAATGCATACCTTCACCAAGGCTCTTATCTTCTCACTGTGTTAGCAAGAATCCTCCAAAACAAACCCATTACATTTTGAAGGTGATCCATGAGGGATGGAAAGAGCCTTGGTGGAGGTATGAGCTCTCTGAGTGCTTTTCTAGTTCTCTATGTAGTCCAGCGTTTACAGTGCTGAGCGCCCTCGGTGCTCAAAGGCTTTAAGCGGTGGCAGCTTTTTGGCGCGGTGCTCAGGGCTGAAAAAGTTCAACTCAGACTACTGTACAGCTGCGCTTGTCAATGTCAGACCTCTCTAAGCAGCCAATCAGAATTAAGGAAAGGACATAGGACGCCGAAACAGGAAGTGGAGGTGACGGACAGTGGAGAGGTTGAACTTTGCTGCATCAAACAATCCAGTACTCTTTGATCTGACACGGATGACACAAGGATATCATGATCAAAATTTGAAAGCAAACGCTTGGAGGAACATGTCTGCATCTGTCAGCATGCCAGGTAAGTGTTTGTGCCTTTGTCATGGTCATATTTCTTACAAGTTTGTTGCGGTAGATAATATGGATACTGTGTGAATTTGTAGTTGATAACTGCAAAAAAATGGTATGATTGTTCTGTAATGTTGCTTAATAATTATGTCAGTAAACTGTAATGGAGAAGAGAGGAGGAAACAAAAAAGAAAACTGATCTGAAAGATTCAATAAACCATGATGTTGGTGATTTAAGGTGGAATTACCCAGCCCCAACGTATGGTCTGTCACGAGCTGAGTTCTGGATGTTCTGCCAGACTCAGTCTCGTGGCTCTTTCTTGGTATTTACTGTATATATATTTATCATATTTTGTGCCTTCTAGTTTCAGTACTGCTTTCTATTTTTCTGTTTAGGCTCCAGTTTTGTTTCATGTCTATTTGTAATGATTTATCAGTCTGCGTTGATTATGTTTATTTCTTATATTTATTCTATGGTGTTTTTCTCTGGGTTGACAGCTGTCAGACGATATTTCGGGTTTGTGCTCTGCAGGGGGCGTTGTCTGTCAAGCTGTCAGTCCAGCCGCTCCTCCCTCATCTCTCCCAGCTGATCTCAATCACTACTCATTGTTTCCATTTACCTGCTCATGTGAACCCACACCTGTCACTTGTTATGTAATGGGTTTTGGTCCCTATTTAGGGGAAGTTGTTTTTCATTTTCATTGCTGCTGCCTTAACTCATCAGGCATTATCCAAGTCTCTCCTTATCTCCATAAGAGCCCTATTTTTCTCTGGCGTACTACTCCTGTAAGTTTTTGCCTCTTTATTTTTTCATTTTGAGTATCTTGTTGAACTTTATGTTTGTTGTTTTTGTTAATAAATATCATAAGCTCAAAGTTCAGTGCCTGGGTCTGTTCTCTCTGCCCTGAAGGGGCATTTATGACAGAATGCAGCAGCCAGTTTAGGATCCAGCTGCTGTGAGTTTGTGACTCTTTTGTTTTTTCTTTTTGCTCACCTGAGCACTGGAGCTCATCATGTCCCCAGCTCGCCGGCCTCACACAAACAAAGGGAGATTGGCAGCAGGGTCTCCAAGCTTGGAGGAGGAGTGGGTGGCAGATTTCATCCAAAGATTTGTGGATGAAGCTCTTGCTGCTTCAAGACCCAAGATGGCCTGGGAAAGCGTAAATGGAGTGGTTGGTATTGCGGAGGCACACCCCGGCTTATGGAGGTATCCACAATATACGGAACTGCTCTCCACGGTCTCCGCACTCCAGTGAGCGTTTCCCGGCCTGAAGATGGGGTCATCTCCCGCTGGACTGAAGCTGTCATGGAGACGCTCTCCTCAGTGAATGTCCATCCCCTCTCCTGGCTCACCAGCTTCAGCGCCAGCATGTGCGTCGTCGGATCCTCGACGGCACTGTCATCCTGCTCCAGACTGCCAGAGGAATCCTCCTGCCTCTCCGGCAGCCATTTCCCTGACACCGAAAATGAAGCCCTCCTCTGCAGTATAGCCTTCCTCCCTTTCCTCTCTGGCTGAATCCTCAGCTCTCTCTGGGGGTGTAGCTGCAGTTCCCCGCTCCACTTCGGCATCCTCTCCTGCTGCCAAGAGGTCCTCCCTCTGTTCCCCGGCTACATCCGTCTCCGTGACGACAGGGGCGGCTCTTCCACAATCCTCCGAGGGGCCCATCACACCCATAGCCACGGAGAGGGATGACTTTCCACCTGTTGCAGCAGATAACATTGCACACCGGTAAAACAGGCAAGTGTCGTTTTATTCCTCTTCAATTTATGATGATATGCCTTGTCTGATTCCTGGTAGGGAGGCTGAGGAAACACAGTCCCCTGAGCTCTCCCCACCTGCTAGAGCAATTAATTGCTCACCAGCCCTCTCCATGTCCTCTCTTCCGGTTCCTGAGTGTCCGCCAACCCCGGAACAGAACCGCCAGATAATGGAGCAGCCCGTGGCCCTGGAGGACCCAGTTGTAGCACCAGCAGTGAGCCATCCCCCGCCTGTCATGCCGGATGAGCTACTAGCGTGGGTCGCTCCTCCTGAAGGCATCCAGACTGCAACCAACATCATACCTGCTGTGGAGGCTGCCGCAGCAGAGTTAGCAACTGAACTGGACCTCCTTGAGACCGGGCCTGAGACGTCATCATCGTCTGGATCAACAGAGTTCTGGATGGCGGTGGAGCTCGAGCTCAGGCAAGTGCTCTCCCATGTTTTTCTTTTTTCTGTCCTGGAGAAATCTTGCCTGGCTCTTGGTAAGGAGAGTCGGGTGCAGCCATCAACTACACCTGAGCTCACCTCGCTGGACTCCACCGGTGCCGGTGACCTGTTTCTTTGCCTATTATTTCTGAGCCTTCTCACAGGGTCGCCGGGGAAGATTCTCCTATCCCAGATGTCTCCGTGGATCCAGACTCGCCACCTGAGGTTGTCGTGGGTGCAGCTTCCCCTCTGCCCAAGGCCGTTGTGTGGTTCCCTCCTTGGTCCGAGTCTCTGTGGGTACTGCGTCCTGGCCAGGGACCCTCGTGGGTGCTGCGCCCCAACATCAATCCAACATGAGTGCTGCGCTCCAGCTTGGGCCCGCCATGGGCACTACGCCCCAGCCTGGGGTCCACTGAGGGCTCAGTGTTGGCCCAGCCTGAGTCCACCAAGGGTGCAGCGTTGGCCCAGCCCGGGTCCACTGAGGGTGCAGCGTTGGCCCAGCCCGGGTCCACCGAGGGTGCAGTGTTGGCCCAGCCCGGGCCCACCGAGGGTGCTGCAGAACTCCAGCCCGGAGCCACTGCAGGTGCTGCAGAGCTCCAGCCCAGAGACACCGCAGGTGCTGCAATGCTCCAGCCCGGAGCCACCGCGGGTGCAACTGTCTTCCAGCCCAGGACCACCGAGGGTGTCTAGGCCTCTCCTCCTCTGCCAGACGTCATCGTGGTCCCCCTTTCTCCTTTACCAGATGCCATCCTGGTTCCTCCAGCTCCTCCTGCTGGGCGGCCAGCCCCTGGGCCACCCTCGCTGTTTGGGTGGCTGAAAAACCCTGGTCACCCGCCTGACGGACTGAGCCGTCAGGTTTGGTGGCCCATGTTCTCCAGCAGGCCACCTGACTTGTTCCATTTTGCTGTCCGCCAGGCCTGGGACTTTGGTCGCCCACCTGAACCTTCAAGCTCTTTGGTTCGGGGGGCCTAAGCCTAGGATTTTGACTGGTGTGGGTCCTGAGTGGGATTTTGGTTCATTCCCTCCTAGCCTGTTTCCCCCACCACCCTCCCTGGGTGGGTTATTGTTGTACTCCTGCTGGGGAGGACAGGCTTTTGGTGGTGGTGTGTGGTGTTACCTTGGGGTGTCTGGATTCCACCCCTTGGGGTGGGGGGGCTCTGTCATGAGCTGAGTTCTGGATGTTCTGCCAGACTCAGTCTCGTGGCTCTTTCTTGGTATTTATATATATTTATCATATTTTCTGCCTTCTAGTTTCAGTACCTTCTTTCTATTTTTTTTTGTTTAGGCTCCGGTTTTGTTTCATGTCTATTTGTAATTATGTATCAGTCTGCATTGATTACACAGGGTTACAAAAATATTTTTTTTGTAAGTTGTGTTTTTTTAACTGATTTAAGACAATTTTGCACCGCTGAATCTGAAAATGACATCTGTTTCTCTCGATCAGGTGTGAAGCAAAAACCTGTACTTACTTAGTACTGTGCATGTACTTACCTTTATACATGTAAATTGAATGTTATGTCATCATTGTTCAAAATTCAGAGAATTTCAAGACATAAAAAAGAATTTCGCATCATATAAAGCGAAAATACCTGTACATGTAAACAAAAATGTATAAAACATGTGGCCATAATTCAAAAAATTGACCTGATTGAGCAAAACCAATGTGATTTTTGGATTCAGCACATCAAAATTGTCCTAAATCAGCTAAAAAAAACTTCGACAATAAATTTGGTGTTGACCAGTGTTATGTTTTATTTCTTATATTTATTCTATGGTGTTGTTCTCTGGGTTGACAGCTGTCAGGCGATATTTCGGGTTTGTGCTCTGCAGGGGGCGTCGTCTGTCAAGCTGTCAGTCCAGCCGCTCCTCCCTCATCTCTCCCAGCTGGTCTCAATCACCACTCATTGTTTCCGTTTGCCCGCTCATGTGAACCCACACCTGCCACTTGTTTTGTAATGGGTTTTGATTCCTATTTAGGGAAAGTTGTTTTTCATTGTCATTGCTGCTGCCTTGACTCATCAGGCATTATCCAAGTCTCTCCTTATCTCCATTAGAGCCCTGTTTCTGCTCTGGCATACTACTCCTGTAAGTTTTTGCCTCGTTGTTATTTTTTCATTTTGAGTATCTTGTTGAACTTTATGTTTGTTGTTTTTGTTAATAAATATCACAAGCTCACAGTTCAGCACCTGGGTCTGTTCTCTCTGCCCTGAAGGGGCATTTATGACATGGTCAATACAATTATGACAGTCTTGTTTTTATTATTATTATTATTATTATTATGTAGGCATATTGTTTTTGCTGTCATTTCGTTGTCTGTTAATAATAATAATAATAATAATAATAATGATAATAATAATAATGGATTGCATTTATATAGCACCTTTCATTCAAATTTTCAGGAAAGGTGTGTAATGGCACACTGAGCACATGATTAGATTTTGGTGATGATCTCAAAATGCATACCTCTGCCAAGGCTCTTATCTTCTCACAGAATGTTAGCAACAATACTCCAAAACTACTGGATGGATTTGGATGAAATTTTCACCAGAGGTGGTTCTTGGTCCAAAGATGAATTCATTAGATGTTAGAGGTGAGCCGTGAGTGCATACCACCACCAAGGCCCTATCTCGCAATGTACAGATGGATGGCTATATGGACGGACAAAGGGATGGAGGGGAGGGCAAAGGGAGGGAGGGACTGAGCCTTGGCAGAGGTATGCACTCTCTGAGTGCCCTCCAGTTATTTAATTGTGTGTTATATAGCGTTAAAACTGTGTGTAAAGATGTAAAATAAAATGGTCATATGAGCTTTGTGAGTTTATTTCAGTTAATAAATATATGCAGTGTGCTCTAGTGAGAGGTATGTGGAGCAGGACAGGTGTGGACAAACATATAGCGGGGTTATGGAGGAGTAAGGAGGATGGTAAATCCAGTGAAACAGGATCCACTGGGCCACATCTTGATTCTCCTCTGAAGACTTTCTCAGGGGGTTGGGACCAAAGTTTATTATTAGCGTCTGTCTCAGCTCTCTCACACTTTGTCTGTCGTCCTATTCCTCATTTTCTGTTTGTCCGCACTTCAGTCCTTGTCTTCTTCTTTCAATCGTATTTTTCGGATTAACTGTTTTCTGACAACTTTGTATTTCTGTCTTATTTTTGTCTCCTCCTCAACTGGTTTCCACTGACAACATAGGCTATTTTTTTTTAAAAACTTTTTCACAGCTCCACATCTTGCTATTCTTTTCACAAAATTTATTTCTTCCTGTCTCTGGTGCTTTTTCTCTCTATAACTTGTTTTGTGTTTCTGCTTCACCTGCCTCCTTCAACATCCCTCCATCCACTTTTCTTCCACTTGAATTGTTTCCTTCTCTGAAGATTTCTGTGGGACTTTATGATGGGAAAGACAGAGCTGTACTCTCTGTGTAAGCGTTTTCTGGACTGCATTTGCCTCTGTCTCTCTGTGAGTATTTCTATTTTTCTGCACTACTCACTTTTAACCTGTTATGAGCTAAACTAGAGCCATTTCTAGCTTTTTAGTGACCCTATGCAAGATTATGTTTGGGGGCCCCTATTTTTGTCATGAGAAGAGTTCAACCCCCCCTCCCCTCCTAACGAAAGCATCTAAAAAAAAATAAACTTGTCATTATGGAGTGTTTTCAACTTGGGGGCCCCTGGAACATTGAGGTTTCTGTGGGAAATTATGTAATTTCACTTCTTAATTGGTCCAAAGAATTGAAAATAATTTGCCTTTGTTATGTATGGGTTCCTACACACCAATGCACAGCAACAGCAAATTATTTGCAATTTTTTTGGACCAGTTAAGAAATTAAATTAGACAGTTTTCCATGAAAACCTGAGTGTTCCAGGGACCCCCGGTTGAAAAACACCAAAAAAATAAACAGTTACATAGAATAAAAATTTTACCTGCACCTATATGAATGTTGGAAATTTACAAGAAAAAAGGTGACAAGTTTATGAGAAAAAGTTGAAATTTATGTCTAAATAGGTGCAAATTTATGGGGTAAAAAACTACAAATTTACAAGAAACAAGTCACAAGATTATAAAAAAGCAGCAAATCTATGCTCCAAAAAGTAGCAAATTTATGAGAAAAAACTTACAAATTTGCAAGAATAGTCACAATAAAGTCGCAAATTTCTTAGGAAAAAATGAAATTTATGAAAAAACTTTTACAAATCGATGCGAAAACTTTACAAATGTATAAGTAAAAGTCCCTTATTTCTAAGAACAAAAAAAGTAGATTTATTAGGAAAAAATTGAAAATTTCCAAGAAAAAAAGTTTCACATTTACAAGAAAAAAGTTGCAAATTTATAAGAAAATAGGAAATTTGAGTAAAAAGTTGCAAATGTATGAGAAATAAAGTAATAAATTTATGAGGAAAAAAGTTGCAAATTTACAAGAAAAAAAAAACTCACAAATTTATTAGAAAAAGTTGCAAATTTATAAAAAAAATTGAAGGTAATTTTAACCGCCCCCCCCCCCCCACAAAAAAAATGTTGAGGGTGAACTTATAACTTTGGGGCCCCCTACAGTTGAGGGGTCTCATAGCATTTGAGTGCTCTGCTGTATAGGCAGAAATGGCTCTGGTAGTGAGGATAATTTAGTTTCAAACTACAAATCCCATGATCCTTGGCTGTGTTTATGTGTGTCAGTAGTCTGTGTCCTGGACTTAAGTGTCATTTACAAGCTGAGCCGCTGATATTAATAACAGTCTCAGTATGTGGATGGAAATAGAGCCCTAACTCCTCCAAACAGGCCAGAAGTCATTTGGCATTTCTTTAGAAGAAGCTCAGAGTGCTGAGATCAGCCCTAATGCATTAATTGTGACTGCGTTAGGACAGACCCAGCAGCAGCCATCAAGAAACACATGAAGCCGTGTGTGCATTTATAAGCCATCAGTCTCAGTCCAGCTAGTGACCTTTCCTCTTTCAGGCCCTGATGGCAAGTGTTAATCAGTCTGACAAAATTGTGGTTAATTTTGTTTACAGCCAAGCAGGAGTGAGGCTGCAGTGGACAATGAAAGAGACACTGAAAATGGTCACCTGATCTACAAATGTGGGGACGTCTTGGAAGACAGATGTAGGTGTCAGTACAGATGAAGCTATAAAGGGATCCTGTAAAGATGCTCTGGGTTTATTTTAATCTTAATCTGTTTTACAGATGAGATAGTTGACACTTTAGGAGAGGGGACTTTTGGAAAGGTAGTGAAATGTTGGGACCACAGCAGGTAATCACTGAAACTAAAATCATGTGGGTTAATTTGAGTGGAAAGGCAATGGCATAGAGATTATCAACTAGAAAACTGCGGTTCCTGACTGTTTAGATATTGCAGTTTTTGGCAGTACTTAATAGTGCTTTATGATGAAGTATTACAGTGTAATATTAGTGTAAATATGCCATAATTACAGTGTAAGTATGGCATAATTAGGATGCATGTACACTAATTATGTAAGTCACTAAAATACAGCCAACAAATCCGTAATTACTGTGTAATTAAATGATATCAACAAGGGCTGCTCATTAAAGACTTCCCCTGAATAATTTCCCATGGACTAAGAGGAACCAAATTTGGCACAGTTATAGAGAGCCTAAATCATACCCCCTCTATTTCCGCACATGGGGCCTTAAATAGGAAAAAAATATCCATTGAAGTGAATGGCAAGAGCAAAATTATCTTTTAATCATGATGTTTGTCAGTTTAACCTGTTGCACTTCGGTGTACCGGGGGCAGACACGTCTCTGTGTCCTAGAGCGCATGAGGGCGCCCTCACTGTGCGTCCTAGTGTGCACTGGAAAAAAAAGCTGCATTTCCATTCTTCCACTACAGACACAGCCGCGAACAGAAAGCCAAAGGAGTGCTTTGATTGGTTTAGATGTGATAGACCTCTCTTTCGACTAATAAGAGCCTTGAATTGGGTTTCTGAAACCTTGAAGAACCAATGACTGAAAACCTAGCAAGAAGGACCCACCTACCAACGGCTGCGAATACAGCCAGCCAATTGAAGCACAGAAGTTCGAAAGCGTGCCTCCCTTGCCTAAAATCTGTTTTGTGTAAGGCTGGGTGACACACAGGCATTCGCCAGTTTTTTTTTCTTACTACTGTTCTTATTTGTTTTGAAAAATCGTTCGCCAAAACTGCAATCATGGAAGCTCAAAACCGCAATAATGGAATTATGGTTTGACTGGGTCACGTGACCAGAACCACGAGCCCGTAACAAGCGGACCAGTGTCATGTTCGTCTGACAATGAGGAAGAGAAGTTCGCCAGCGACATTGCTGTTGTGGACAGGTAAGTGTTGCAAGCTAAATTATTCTTTATCCCTGAAAATTGTAATCAAAAATGACTTTTGACCGATCGGTAAATTACAACTGTGCGTAGTAGACCGCGGCGCACCGTGACCGCGGCGCACCGGGCGATGTCCGTCCTCTGTAGCGGGGGTGGGTGGTGGGTGGGAGTTGTTATCTTCTACATTACAGATAGTTTAGAATAATTTTTAGTGCACTGTAGGTTATTTTTTCTTGTAAAAAAAAAGCCACACATTTCATTCATTCATGAATGAATAAACAACCCCCCCACACACACACAGCCCTGAGTGTCACCTTTCATTAGAGCCCAAGATGAAGCTTCTATATTGAATCATTCAAAAGTTACAGACGTTTTTCCAAACTGTGCCATTTGGCACAATTTGGCACAGTTCAAAAACGCCTGGGAACTACCTGAGGAAAAAGCTGTGTAATATATTCATTTTTTGTGGTATTGTTACAAAATTTTGACCTCAGCTGGATAACACTTGGTTCTACATTTCTGTTGCATTTTCCAGCCAGTATCTGACAGCTGTGTGCCATTTGCAAGCATTTGTATCCAAAAAACACCCAGGCGAAATTTATTTTCTTCAAGTTCAGTATGTTTAGATGACTGTTACTCAGTGGCCGGAGCACTTAGAGCAGGGGTCACCAACGCGGTGCCCGTGGGCACCATGTCGCCCGCAGGGACCACATGAGTCGCCCGCAGGCCTGTTCTAAAAATAGCACAACTCGCAAGTGAGCTGCGTCTAAGATGTAATTTTTTCTGCCGCTACTTTTTATTTTATATTTTTTAAAATCACACTTGCATTTATATAGATTTTAAAATGACAATGTCTTAAAAATAAAAAAAATGAAAATATGTTTATTATACGTAAAGTTAAGGTGAACTCTGACCTAGTTCAAAGGTCAGTATTGTGCGCATGACAAAACCTTCGCGCTTGTGGAGCGTAAGCTAGCGGGCAGTTAAGATGGCGAGCGGAGTGCTGTTTCCAAGCCCAAAAACATGGCAAAAAAAGACAGAAAATTTATCATTTTCAAAGTGAGTGGGAGGAAGAGTTCTTTTTCACTACCGTGAAAGGAAGCTGCGTGTATTTCATTTGCGGGGCGATGGCGAAGCGCCACTTCACTACCCACTCTTTTTTTTTTTTTTTTTTTTTTTGACTTATCTTGTACCCGTAGGTAGATTTGTTCTGCAGTCCGGTGACAAGCCACCAGCCGCTGCATGCACAAGCGCCCCTTAACTCCCTAACCTGCATGTTTTTGCATGAAAAACGAGAACATGCACCACCAGAACATGCAAACTCCACACAGATCACTGTTGGCCGGGGGCAGGGATCGCACCCACGATCCCCGCGTTACCCCGGCCAAGGGTAAACTGCTGCCGTGGTGCTAACCACTGCGCCACCGTGCATATAAGCACTCTCAGCGCTGTTTAGCTTCTTCTCATGAAAGGACAGTGCTGGTTGCTCAAGCTTGATTCTTGGCAAGAATTGTATGGATATAATTCCAGTGAAGAAGAACACACAAAAGTGTGTTTATTAAATGTAACAGATTTTGAGCAGAATTGCAGCAGATTTGTTCAGTTAAAAATGTGATAAGATTTATTTAATATGAAAGTTGATTTTTCTTAAATGTTGCATAACTTTTTCAAACATGGTTCAACATAGTTCATGAATTAAAAGGGTTTAGTTTTTTATGGTTAAAAGGGACTGGTGAAAACTGGACATTTTTTTATGAAATGTAGAAGTGATCATCTGAACAATTGCTGAGATAATAAAAATAAAGTGTTGAATATTGATCTTGTCTGTTACCCACTCTAAGTTATTGATAATTATTTATTTATGTATATATATATATATATATATATATATATATATATATATATATATATATATATATATACACACACACACACACACAATTTGTTATTTTAGAGGAGTGTGTCAAGCTGGTGCCCTTCACATGACTCGATACCCATGAAGTAGCTCTTGGTTTCAAAAAGGTTGGTGACCCCTGACTTAGAGAGATTATGACTGTTTTGCCAAAAAATTCAAAGTGTTTTCTTTTAAATGAGACCAACCCCATGAAGATGCTGCAATGGGTTGAAGAACAGCTTTTGATTTACTTTGGGTATGTTATTTTTTGGTGTTTTTAGGGAAATTGACCAGAGTGCAAGGGGCTAAAAGATAATTCCCCACATAAATAACGGTATAGGCTGTAGTCTAACTGTTAAGGTATAAGGTTGTGAAAATATGTCAATTAAAGAACTACAAACACAAACATGTTAAGCTACGTCACATTTTCAAAGAGCACCCAGGGGGAAGTAACTAACAGTCCTCTGGATCAGCTCCAGCTCTCAAAATAAAAAACAATACATTTGTGTTATTTTTCTCCTCTTTGGATCCTTCTTTCTTCGGTCAGGAAACAGGAAGTGATATTTTATAATCTCCCGCCATGTTCGCGTTTGGTGATGTAGGATGATGAGAGATGTAGTCTGCTAAGCATGTTCACAAAAACTAAATCTTACTCTGTTATTATACGACAGCTGACAACTTTAATTATGTGGAAAATTATCTTTTAAACTGACAAACATCACGTGTAACTCGTGGCAAAATTCAATCAGGATCAAAACATAATTTCACTCTTGCCATTCATTTCAATGGAGATTTTTCACGATTTAAAGTCCCATATGCGGAAGTAGAGGGGGCGTGACTTAAGCTCTCTATTAGACACCGCCAAGGGTTATACACTTCTCTCATCACTTTATGCAGCTGTGGAGACCTCACCTGTAGACGTCTGCAGGAGCCACGATTTGACCTTGGAAATCACCATTTCATCATCTTGGAAAAAAATGACTTCATGGTTGGAAAGAGGTTGAAGTCAGATGGTGCAAGGTTGGGAGAGGAAGGGGGTGAGGAAGGATTTTATAGCAGTAGGACAGTGCTTCCAACTGGGCAACATGTGAGTTGTGAACTGATGTGCTGTCTTGTAGGAGGCAGACACCTTTGGTCAATATGACATGCCTCTCGTTTCTGATGGAATTCAGCAATTTCTGCAGCAGTGAAGCGTAGTAAGTCCTGGTAATTGTGGTACCCTTTGCCAAGATATCCATCATCAATATGACATGCTGGTCCCAAAAGACTGTGAGCATGACCTTACCCTTTGCCAAGAAATCCATCATCAATACGACATGCTGGTCCCAAAAGACTGTGAGCATGACCTTACCCTCCAAGAGTTGGACACATGCCTTCTCTGGAGGTGGTCAGTCATAATACGACTGGGCTTTAACCTCTGGATCATAGTGATGGACTCATGTTTCATCCTGTGTGATTAACTTCCACATGTGCAAATGGTCATGGATGATTTTTTCCACAGACCCCACACTGCTCTTGACATCTTGGGCAAGTTGGCAAATGCTTGTGTGGCGATCCTCCAAAATGGTGGCCTCCACTTGCCGGATGGTGTCTTCATCAGTGGTGCACTATGGTTGTCTGGGAATGGATACTGTTTCCACAGATGTCCAACCACACTTGAACGGTCAATGCCAGTGCTTGACTACATCATACAATAGGGCATCCTCCACACAAGTCTTTCATCTCATTGAACGTCTCTTGTGGCGTGTGGCCTCTCAAGTACAGGAACCTGATGACCGCTCTGCATTCAGCTGGCTCCACTGTCACACCTTACTCCATCCACATTAGTACCCGTAAAAGAGAAACTCTTAAGAGTTCAGAGCTGCAAATTATCACGTGACCTATAGAGATATGTATTATTATACATGTGTAATTCCAGACTCCTACCAGAAATGGATCAGGGGGAATCTTTAATAATGAGCAGCCTATGTAGATGTGCATAGTCACACTATAAGTAATTTGTAACTAAAAATGTACTTACAGGGTACTTATTTATGTGCTACTCTGAGTGTAAGTGCTTTTTGATTTTATTTCTTTTGTCATTTCAATCACCAGTTAAAATGAGATGATTAAAAACTACTGGGTTAAAGCAACACTACATAAGAGTTTCATCTTAAAATAATGTTTCCAAGATTATTTTGATCGTACATCAATATTTGACCAAGTGAATGTCACTTCCACTACAGCCTGACTGGGCCCGCATAGTCTGCAACAGCTCTGTTCTTGGGAGGAACACTGAAAGGACTACAACTATGGGGACTATGACCTCAGTCCCAACAGCCAATCACTGAGCACAACTTTAGCCACCAACAACTAAGCACCCTGTGATTGGCTGCTGAGTCTGAGGTCATAGTTGCCATAGTTGTAGTCTTTTCAGTGTTCCAACCCAGAAGAAGAAAGTTACATAGTGCTGCTTTACGTTTGTAACAGCTGGATAAAAATGTTATCTCACTAATGCCAGTACCCTGTGTGTCATTGTTCTGCCAATGCACACATTTTGTGTAAAAGCAGAAATTTTTTTAAACCAGAACCCTAATGTGTTGAAATAAGATCTGTATAGAAATTTGACATTTTTTGAATTCAATTTGTTTGTTTGTTTCTTTATTATATGCACTGCATTTTAGACGTTTTCTTAGCCTGCCTAAAAATGATAACAAAATAGACCAATTCTTTCCTATTGTCCAACTTTCACATCACAGTATTTAAACCCACAGAGAAGGAAGTCAAGTCGCACTAAAGATCATTAAGAATCTGGAGAAATACAGAGAAGTAGCTAAACTGGAAATCAGTGTGTTGGAGAAGATCAGTGAGAAAGATCCTCTCAACAAACAGTGAGTTGCTTGTGATTCTGGGCAGTGTTGGAATGACGTTCACTGTTTCCTGTGTTTGACACACACACTCTCTCTTTCTCCCCATCAGTAACTGTGTACAGATGCTTGACTGGTTTAACTACTACGGCCATGTGTGCATCTCCTTTGAGCTGCTGTCTCTCAGCACATTTGACTTCTTGAAATCAAACAACTTCCTGCCCTATCCAATTAACCAGATCCGGCACATGGCTCAGCAGATCTGCCATGCTGTCAGCTGTGAGTCCAACGTGCACCACAGCAGCTGTGCAGCACCACCTTAGTTTTTCTCCTGCACTGCTGGATTAGTGTCTTTAATGCTGTACTGATAGAGCAGCAAATATAGACGTTGTAGGGAAATTATTTCCGATAAGATTGTCTTCGTAGAGGAATTTACATATACAGTTACACAAGACCTAGGGCAGCAACTAATCAATAGGCTACGTACTGTTTCACAATGGTCTCTTTAGTGACCCATCAATCAAAACACTGAAAATGCAGTTTTGCTTTTCTTATTCATTTATTGTTTCCCTTTATGTTTCTGTTAATCTTCTCATTGTTTAATTTCATTGTATTTTATAATTTTAAAGGTCATATCTGCACAGACCATCTAAAATGTTTTTTTTTTCTTTTTTTGGGAGTCATATGACTACAGTAAAAATGTTAAAATCTCTCTTCACATAGAAATAATTATATTTTAACATTTCTGCAGAATGATCAGAAGCTGGTTTTGCTCTTTTGGGTTCTTTTCCCCTACAGTCAGTGACTATGACTCAGTATTCATTTACAGCCCATCACCATGTTATTGGCTGTGATGATTCAGTCCCCGCCTAGAGTGTGATCCCAAGGTGTTAGCTGGAGTGCTAACAGTGCTACTATGAAGTTAGCTTACCAAGCGTGGGTTATATTGGTATTTTTTTTTTTTTTAAATTTCAGTCACCCTAATTGACATCCCTGTTTCCACCAGGTTCACTATTTCACAGTCAATAATGTATCTCACGTCCTTCTGGCTTATTTTGTTACATTTTGCCGTGATGGGAGATGAACTAGTCAGAGTCAATGTGCCTATTGTCAGCTTAAGTGTTAGATTGCAACTAGCTTTCATCGCCGTTTTCTACAAAAATTATCCACCTTCACTGGAATCGTTGTCCATCTACCAACACTTGGCCTAAATGTAATACTTTGATGTTATTATTACCTCCGCCAAGGGGAGGAGGTAATGTTTTCACCAGCGTTTGTTGGCTGGTTTGTCTGTCTGTTAGCAACATTACTCAAAAAGTTATGAACGGATTTTGATGAACTTTTCAGGAAAGGTGTGTAATGGCACGGGGAACAGATGATTAGATTTTGGTGATAATCTGAAAGTACATATCTCCACCAAGGGCTTTGTTTGTATTTGTGCAGCAGGATTACACAAAAATAACTAGATGGATTTGGATGAAATTTTCACCAGAGGTGGTTTTTGGGCTAGAGAGGAAGCCATTACATTTTGGTGATGATCTGAGAATGCATACCTCCGCCAAGGCTCTTATCTCCTCACAGAGTGTTAGCAACAATACCCCTAAACTAATGGACAGACTTTGATGCAGTTTTCACCAGAAGTGGCTCTAGGCCTACACACAAACCCATTACATTTTGGAGGTGATCCATGAGGGATTGAAGGAGCCTTGGTAGAGGTATGTGCTCTCTGAGTGATTTTCTAGTTTTAGCTTATTTTACTATTTTACGCTTACCATGACCAAAAGCAGCTAACAACCATTAGCATTTACTGGGGACTGTTTCTGTGCTTATTGTACTCCACGGACCGGTCTCTTAAACTACACACCCCTGTCCACCTGTGATGCTTGATTTCATTCATTGTTTCAGATGAATTTAAGTTAGTTGGCTCAGGCTGTGTTAGCTACCCAAGCTAGGACCTAGCCAGCTAACATAAGCCAGTGACATTAGCCACATCCTAAGTGGCGTAAGAGGGAGGGTGGCGTTAACTGGGGCTAATAAGCATTAAGAGACATGCATGGAAACGAGCTATTCTGAGGAAGGCTGCAAGAGGTGATTCACAATGATACTGCAATAATTAAATAATTAAAGCCATTTTGGCCAAAGTATGTCACAGACACTTCATTAAGACCTGTGGGACCTGCCACTGTTGTGGAAAAACGTCATAGATGGGACCTTTATGTCTAAACACAATCTGTTGCCACGTTTGTAGCTGTTGTGGGGTTATATATTCGGTATATTAATCTGGCTATATTATGAATGATATTTTTAATTGGGAGTGAAAACTTGTGATACATATAAGAAACATTTTTGTGTTGCAAAATTGTTAGGCAGTTTTTGACAGTAAATGCTGTAGTACTGGTCTAACTTACAATCTCTGACTAACTGATAGGTAAAAGTGCAAACAATTTCATGCCACAAAAGGGACAGAATTGTTTTTGATTTCAAATTTAAATCATTTGTTTCAACTGCATTTGAATGCACTAACCCCTCCCCCACCCCACCACACCTCTCTTTCAATCTGACCTTAAGGTTGTATGGACATGCTCAGGAATGTGTTTGCCAGGTGTCCACCACCTCAGACTTGACCTTTGTTTAATGCATGTGGCAAAGGGCAGGTGTCATTCAATGCTCTAACAGTTTCACTGCATAATAAAGATCCTTCTTAATAATCCGGCCCAAACTTTTAAGCAAAGGCTGGCTATAGCTCTATCAACACACTCATTTTTGAAATCTGACAGTAATTCTGCTCTATGCAGCAAAGCTGTCAAACATAATACTCTACCTCTGTCACTTTGAGCTCAGTTCCTTATGTGTCATTTCTATTTTTTTCTTTTCCTCTACTTTTCTCACCCCCTGCTGTGACCCATTCTTCGAAAATGTTATCTGCCAGTCAACCAGTGGTGACCGTGGTGCAAAACTGTTTAACCAACAAAAAGTGACCAGAGGATGGCGTCGGCTCCCGATAGATTTCCTGAACTGACTAACTCACCTCTCCTCATTTCTCCGTCCTCTCCACAGTTCTCCATGACAACAAGCTGACTCACACAGACCTGAAGCCTGAGAACATCCTCTTTGTCAACTCAGACTACTCTATCATATACAACGCTGAGAAGGTCAGGAACAGCTACGGGAACAAAGGCTGAAACCTTCTGAGTGACAGAAAAGACAGAGAGTTAAATAATCCAGTGAATAATGATGGCCCAACACCCTGGCAGCTGGTTTTGTGTTTGGCAATTTGGATGCAAATTTGTCTCAGCAGCCCTGCCAGCCACCCACATGTGTTTTCTTTACAGACATATATTTATGCAGGAAGGATTTAGACTGTGTTTGGTGACCTCCATGGGACATTATGCAGCATCTTGGAAGAGATACAATTAGATTTTTAGGGTCTGGTTTTAAAAGCTATTTCTAAACTGGCAATAGCTTCCTCTTTCATAAAATGTCACAGTTTTATAAAAAAAAAATGCACAATGTGCATTAGTCTATTGTCTACTGACTTGTGTACTACTGACTGTTAGGTTTGATTTATAACCTAATGGCACATTGCAAGGATAATTAATGTAATGTCAAATGACATCAGATGACTGTATACCAAAAGAAAGCTAAAGCTTCAAGTTCTGAAAAGTGCACACAGCTCTACAGCCAGGTACTTATACAGATGTGGACAAATATGTTGCCCCCCCCCCCAAAAAAAAAGTGTGACTATCTCTAAAATAACTTGCAACTGATGAAAGTTTAATGGCCTACCTTATTATTTACATAATATTTAACACAAATCAGACTTTGGTTTTAATCATTGATTCAGCTGAATATTTTATGTAATTAAACAAATTAAATTGGCATGGACAAAAAAGATGGTACCCTTAAATTTAATATTTTGAGGCACCACCTTGTGCAGCAATCACAGCCTACAAACAATCTCTGTACTTCAGAATTTGCCAAAAGGCAGTATGGCCTACTCTTCCTGCTCAAACTGTCTCAGGTTTGAAGGGTGGCGTCTCCACTCTGCAGTTTTCAGATCTTTCCATAGATGTTCAATCAGATTAAGGGCTCATGGAGGACCATTTAAGAATAGTCCAATATTGTTTAGTTTTTTTTTCCTTAGCAATTCTTGAGTGTCTTTATCTGTATGTTTAGGGTCATTATCCTATTGGAGAACCCATGACCTGCAACTGAGGCTGAGCTTTCTGACACAGGGTGGTATGTTTCACTCTAGAATGCCTTGCTAGTCTTGAGACTTCATTGTGTCCTGCACAGATTCAAGGTTTCCCTGTATCAGATGCAGCAAACCAGCCCCAAAACAAAACTGAGCCCCCTGACATGTTTCACAATATGTATGGTATTCTTTTCTTTTAAATCTTAATTTTTTCTTCTGTAAACAAAGAGCTGATGTGACTGACCTAAAAGCTTCAGTTGTGTAGTACCAGTCCCCCCCCCCCCCCCAAAGTTTGGGGCTTTTGGCTGTTTTTTTTTTTTAATGTTTTTCTGTCAACAGTGGAGGAATCCTGTGTTCTTCCATGGAGCCCAATATTGTTCAATATGCAACCCATGGTGCGATCAGAAAACAACATGCCTTGACCTTGCAGTTCAGCTTGAATGATTTTGGGTGTTTTTTTTCAGCTCTTTTTCTACAATACACACTATCTTTCTGATCAACCCGGGGTTCATTTCCTCTTGTGTTCACATTGTGGGAGGTTGGCTACAGCCTCATGAACCTTATACTTTATTTAATATTAGCAACTGTGGTCACAGGAACATGAAGCTGCTTTGTGATGGTCTTATAGCCTTTACCTTTAACATGGCTATCTATAGCCTTCTTTCCAAGCTCCTCTGACAGCTCTTTCCTTTGATTTCTCTGGTTTATATTCAGTGTGGTGCACACAATGATACCAACATGTTTTTACCCTTTAAATAAGCTGAATAATGGATGGCAAATGCAGACATCTTATTGTTAAGTACAGAGATCACTTGTTGGTAGTGAACCACAAAATATTAAATTTAAGGGTACCATTTTTTTTGACCATGCCATTTTAATGTGTTTAATTTCTAAAATATTCACCTCAATCAGTAATCAAAAGCAAAGTCTGATTTCTGTTAAATATGATATAAACAGTAAGAGATGCCATTAAACTTTTGTCAGTTTGGGGGTTTTTGTGAAAGGGTACCAACAAATTTGAGCAGGCCTCTATTTACATCAACTTTAGAACTATACTTATCAGAATCAGCCAGCTTAGTGAATGGCTGTAACAAACATAGGACAGGACTTTTATTTTCTGGAGCCAGAATTTTACATTTTTATCAAGTAACCATTCCAGAAACTGCTTTTTAGCACGAAAATAATTTTTCAATCTGCACCCCTTGAAGTCAGTGTTGCCTATTACATTTTTCTTTCTCACAGCTAACCAAGTCAAATAAATACACAGCTTAAATACACAGAGAATTTCTTATGTTTCTGTCTGCCTTTAGATGTGCAATGAGAGGCGAATAAAAGACACTAGAGTGCGGCTTGTTGACTTTGGCAGCGCCACCTTTGATCATGAACACCACTCTGTTGTCATCTCTACGCGTCACTACCGAGCCCCAGAGGTCATACTGGGTAAGACAGGCTAATTGAGACTGGAGATTATTCAGCAGCTTTAAGTCTCTTTTAGGTCCCAAAAGTTTTACTGAAAATGGAAAAGGTGCTCCTGTGGGGCTTTAAAGGAACTTCATTCACATAGATCCACAAAAGCTGTAGAAAACACTGTAGTATACATGCTAGGCCAGTAGGCAGCAGTGTCCCTCCAAGGACAAATGATTAAAAAAAAAATTGAATTGCATACAACCATCTTCCTCTACAGTGCAGTGATTATAAACAAACAAAACACCGTGGCATGACAAAGTGGGATTGTTACTCAGAGTGATCCTGAACTATAGAACAAACACAGGTCTGTAGCTCCCTGAAAATGAAATAGCCATGTGGGATGTGGGGCTGTTGTTGCGTCCATAACTTAGGTAATAACGACAGAGCGTGAGTATTGTTAACAGAGCTTTATTAACAGAACTATGTGACAAGACCTTACAGACTTTCGGTGCTCTCCTGCAGGCCAGGGCATCTACTAGGCGAAGGGGGAAAACCCCTTCCGCCCATAGCCTTTATACTCTGGGTGGCGTCACTACCGGAACCGGCAGTTCGCCACCCCCATCTATTCCCCGGCCAACCCTGCTGCCATCTTACTACTACTAGCTATTTTCATATGTAACAGCTGTAATGACCACATTTCCAGTTTACATGGTGAGTACAAATGGCATTTCAAAAAGATTACCTTCAGAGCTGGTTTCAGGCCCTTGAAAAGCCACTGTCAAGTAAATGGATGACTCAAACCACAACAGAAGTTTGCCTTTTTATGCTAGAACTGTTGTCAGGTAAATGGAGCTCTAGTTTGGTGACAAATCTCTTCTTTCTGCTGCAGAGTTGGGTTGGAGTCACCCATGTGATGTGTGGAGTATGGGCTGCATCCTGTTTGAGTACTATGAAGGTTTCACTCTGTTCCAGGTAATCAGTAAATCTATGATGAGCCTGATGCTGTTGTTATGGTTACCTCCTTTATGCTTCTCTTCACCTACAGACTCATGACAGCAGGGAGCATCTTGCTATGATGGACAGAATACAGGGACCAATTCCTCTGAGGATGATTCAAAGAAGCAGGTATAGCCATCCACAGTGATTCATAAAACACACCCTAAAAATTCTTTTCCTGACATTATTTTGCTTTCGCAGGAAGAAGTTTTTCCATCGTGGCCGTCTTGATTGGAACGAGTGCTCCAAGGCTGGGCGCTACGTTAAGTCCAAATACAAACCATTAAGGGTGAGCTGAGGTCAGTGGGAAACATTTATACATCCAAAACATCCTTCAGCTTGTTTCTCTGTTGATTTTTCCAGAAGTACTTGTTGTCTCACGGGACTGAGCACCACCATTTTTTGGATCTCCTGGAGAAGATGCTAGAATACGAGCCCTCAAAGCGAATTTCTTTTTCCTCTGCTCTGAATCACCCCTTCTTCCATTACATCCCTCGTGCAAGCAAGAGCCAGGTGTGGAGGAACAGCTGTGACATGAGCAGATGACCCCCAAACAACCACCTGGCCTTTATTGGACCATTCAAGTGTTTGAAAACTGTATTAATATGTTATTTATACATTTCAGAGAAGTTGAACTAAAATGATGTTTCAACAAGTTAGAGGGAAATTGTAAGTGTCAAAGGAGAAGGTGAAATGATACTGAGGACTTTGAAAGCTGAGCTGAATGAGGCAGAAGTGGACTGCATCAACTGAAACAGCAGCCAGCAGCAGTGAAAAAAGGGAGCTGATTTTATAAA
This sequence comes from Pholidichthys leucotaenia, assembly GCA_020510985.1. Taxonomy (NCBI): domain Eukaryota; kingdom Metazoa; phylum Chordata; class Actinopteri; order Cichliformes; family Pholidichthyidae; genus Pholidichthys; species Pholidichthys leucotaenia. The sequence goes on along the minus strand of CM035849.1, from coordinate 138,099,437 downwards.
GCCTGAAAGCAGCATTATGAAGGGCTGGAAGTGATTGTGGCTAAATGTGATTGGTGAAACTGAAAGGTGTGAGTGTCCTCAGCTGATTGTGATGGAAGAGAGAAAAAAAAGGGAAGGCAAATCAAGGCTGTTTGACTTATTTCATCACAAGTAACAGATTTTTTAGAATCTATAGTCCGACAAGGCTATAAAAAAGATCACTCTGTTTAATTTAATTTACATTCATATTTTCTGTTTTTCCATTTTTATCATTTCTGCATTGAAAAGATAAGACTTTAAATGTGGTCCTAGAATCATTTATATGTGCTGGAAGAGATTAAATCTGCTCCACATTAAGACTTAAAATCCATTAAATAAAAGAACCTTAGTGAGCAAGTTCACATACCCCACGCATCTCCATATCAGAGTTCTCACTGAACGATGTAATGCCCTCATCTGATACAAATATAAACTTGGCATGTAACCAGAGATATTAGTGTCTCTTTCAACAGAAAAAAGTTAATATTCAAGTCCTTTCAATTGTTGGTTAACCTTGCAGATTAACCCCTTAATAGATATACTGTATGTCAAAATAAGATACGATAAGATAAGCCTTTATTAGTCCCACAATGGGGAAATTCCAGGATTGCAACAGCACAGGGATAGCAACACTCAGAGCAACAATCTAGAAGATAAGAAAATAAGAGCAGTGAATATACATATGTACACATAAATATATAAATATTGTAATTTGTAATAATAATAATAATAATAATGTAATTTCCCAGTTTGGGATCAATAAAGTACATCTATCTATCTATCTATCTACACAGTACGGAGCATTGTAGCTAGATGGAATAAACAGCATAACCGTCTATTTAGTTACCCCACATAGTATGAATATGTACCCATACATACAAATACATACATACATACAAATATGTACCCATACATACAAATCAAACTCATCCAAGATATTGGCAAGTTAAAGCTTCTGTATAAATCTGAAGTCAATGCAATCAGAAATGTAGCTCTTGTGGCGACAATATAAAATGACGAATGATGGACGGGTTGAAAACATTAAACCATCTGCAACTTCATTGCATGGGGTATAAATATGACTCCTAAATACATAATACTGCATATCTACAAAAGCTGGGGGCATGTGATCCTTTAGCTTTGTGTCATTTCCATTTATCGCAATAATTTGTCATTTTTGTAATAGATTTTGTACCAAAAAATATCATCAGTTGTTTAATAAATGCTCCTCTTGACATTGTTTTGATTGTGGCCTCAGTTAATCAGATGATGCTCCAGTCCGGCATGCGACACACACACACACACGCGCCACCTGTAAATGTCATTGACTTGCATCCCTCTCATGACATCTTGATTGAGTGCAGCTCAGCAGAGCATGGTCACTCTGCTGAGGGAGTGTGTGCACTTGCCATTTTACTCTTCAGCCTTGGCTGAAACTATGTCTGTCTGACTGAAAGAGATCTTTCACCCTGAAGCATCTGTTTGTTAGTTAGAAGATGAATGTGTGTGTTTGTGTGTAATACCTTATCAGTCCTGGCGTTTTTATATGGACATTTTCACCGGATTTTGATCTAAACATTCACATCTGATCACTTTAGATGGTCTGCTGGATGCTGTCTGCATGTGCATTTCCACAGTCACATTCCCCAAAATATTGGAGACAAAAAAACTAATCCCTATAGTGCCAATCATTAGGTTTTATGGTAAAGAAATCAAAGATGGTGAAAACAGCAGTTCCCTGTTGTACAACCTCTTAAATCTTTTTAAGGGAACGGTGTGTGTGTGTGATAAAAATGGCACTCCCACCCTGGATTCCTATTTGCATCCCTGTCTTGCCTTTTTGTCACTGCTGTGTGTGTTAACTTTCACTTCCTCTTTCAGGCTCTTGTCCTTTAGGCAAAAAATACATATTTTTAAAAGGTTAAGGGTAATGGTTTGGTTAGCCAGTAAAAAGTTTGATTAAGATTAGGAAAAGCTTTAGTTAGAGTAAAAATTAATTTCGGACAGTTAGCAGAATCTTTTCAGTTAACCAACCAATAATCACAGAAGAAATACTCTTTCTCAGCTTAGTTTTTTTGAATCACGCAGGGAGTCAGTGAACACGGCCATGTGTCCTCCCAGCCCCCTCTGGTGAAAAAGACCCAGAACAAAGAACAGCACAGCTACAAAAAGGCTTCCAGTTAGTGGGTGTTTCCCAGTAACTTTCCAACAATAGGCTGGCCATTGTCCAAACTAGGTCCTTTCAGTGTCCAAATGGCTTCAAATGTCATCTCAGCTCTTTATGACTTTCCATCCTGTTGGTTCCTGTCTTTCCTCTTTTCCCATGCCCATATATGGGAACAGGAACAGAGACTTTCCTATGGAACTTATTGTGTGTGTGTATGTGTGCATGTGTGTGTGTGAGCTTGTGTGTATGTGTGTAAGCAACTGATGTGTATGTGTGAATGGTGTATGTGTGGGTTTGACTTGTGTGTCTGTGTGTGTGGGTGTATGTGTATGTGTGGATCTAAAAGATATGCGTATGCAAGCACTTTGTCTAATATTTAATTAACTAGTCTTCACTATGTATTTATTATGACATTAGTGTAGCCCAGGAAATGAGTTTCCACACAGGACACAATTCCTGGGGTTCTTGCAGCGAATTCTTCTATTGTCACTTTTTGACTTAAAGTCACTTTGGTTATGCCGATAGCAAATTTTGGCAACACAAACAGGTGGCTGCAGGATTGCAGTCGAGAAAATATGCAGACCAGAAAAGACGGCAGTGGGCTTTGGCTATACATGGAAATAAAACACAGTGTCAAATGTTTAAACCACAAAACCGACTAAACAATCAAAATAAAATTTTAATTATCAGTTTTACATACTTACATCTAACAGCAGTTTCTTAAAGATTCAAAGATTTTTATTTGTCAATACTTCCATATATACAGGACATACAGAAGTGAAATGTGGTTTCTCTCTCTTAGTGGTGTGCACAATACAGTATATAATAAAAGAAGGAATAAGGATGAAAAACAACAACAGCAGTTTATGCACAGTAATGCTACCCGTAGTGCAAATAAAGATAAAACCCAGTAATCCTATGTACAAAAGAAAGGTAAATGACATGATTTACGACCCAAGAGACAGAGGCTGACACAAGGGATTACAGACAATAATAAGATAAGATAAGATAAGCCTTTATTAGTCCCACAACAGGGAAATTCCAGGATTGCAACAGCACAGGGATAGCAACACTCAGAGCAACAATCAGAAGGCAAGAAAAAACAAGCAAGCAAGAGCAGCTAATATACATATGTACATATTACTATAAAATATATATATACACACACACACACACACAGACACACAGTGCAGAGCATTGTAGCTGGATGGAATAAATATATGAATATATGAACACAGTGCAGAGCATTGTAGCTAGATGGAATAAATATGTAAATATATAAACACCCACAGTATGGAGCATTGCAGCTAGGTGGAATAAATATGCAAGTATATAAACACACACAGTGCGGAGCAATGTAGCTAGATGGAATAATATGTAGATATATAAAAACACAGTGCGGAGCATTGTAGCTAGATGGAATAAATATATAGATATATAAATATAAACACACCCAGTGCAGAGCATTGTAGCTAGATGGAATAAATATGTAAATATATAAACACACACAGTGCAGAGCATTGTTGCTAGGTGGGATGAAACAGCATAACCGTCTATTTAGTTATCCTACATGGTATGATTATGTGCCCATACATATTCTCACCCTCCATAGCGACCGGTATGTTCCTAGTTGTATGCCGGAGAGGACCATTGTGTAAGTCTATTGCATCTTTTGCATTCAAAAAACTATTAGTTTGTTACGTCTTTTTGCTATCTCTGCGAGCAGCCCTGCTTAGGTTGTACAGTCTGACAGCCGTTGGTAGGAAGGACCTACGAAACCTCTCGGTTATTTGTTAAAGTGAGGGTGTAGTGCGTGAGTGGATGTATGTGTGCTTGTCTGGTCACTGGAGCTGAGCCTGACTTGTGATGACCCGGCAACCCTGGAAACACACAAGCACAAAGGTTACTGCTGTTCACTGACAATAACGCAGCAGTAAACGTGCTGCAGGTGCTTACTGGCAGGTTCCGCAGTGTAAGTCCGGCTGGCTCCTGGTGTCCGAGTGATGTGGTGCTCGAGGTGCCCGGCGTTGCGGGGGTGAGGAGGAACTCCGAGGAGGAGGAGGCTGTGCCTCGTCAGCTGAGGAGGAAGGTCCACCGCCTGGGAGGTCCACCTGTGCACAGGGGAAAGAACTTGCAGGAAGAGAGTGCTGGGTTTGCTTACGTGGCCTGGCTTGGCTTGGCGTTTGCTTCTTGATCTGTGGTCGAGATCTTGGCGCATTGCTTGGCAAGGAAGACAGACGACTCCGTGCTGAGGAGTCAGCGCGTCGAGCTTTTAAAGCCCGCTGATTGCCACCTGCTGGATTGAGCGCAGCTGATGATGATAATGCTGATGACGGCCTAGCGGCCATCATGACAGTACTCCCCCCTCTAGAGGTGCCTCCAGGCACCTGCCCAATCCTACCTGGATGCGCCCGATGGAAATCGCGGACCAACTGCTTATCGAGGATCAATGCAGGGCGTATCCAGGAGTGATGCTCAGGACCAAACCCCTCCCAGTCCACCAAATACTGAAGGCCCCGAACCCTCCTGCGGACATCCAGCATTGCTGTCACTCCCCAGGCTGGGTGGCCATCGATCATCCTCGGAGAAACAGGAGCCGCAGGGGGCGGGCACAGCGGGTCGGTGACGTAGGGCTTAACCTGGGAGACGTGAAAAGTAGGGCAGATGCGCATGTGAGGGGGGAGAACAAGACGAACAGACAGGGTTGGCAAAGCCGGAAATGACATAGGGGCCGATGAAGCGCTTGGTCAGCTTACGCTTCTCGGCAGGCACACTGATGTTCTTCATGGACGACCATACCTTCTGACCCACCTTGTAGCCCAGGGCGGGCCTCCTGTGACGATTGGCCACTTCAATGTTGCGTTCCGTGGTTCTCAGAAGGGCTCTGAGGGTGATGGACCAAATCCGCCGACAACGCCTGGTGTGAGCCTGTACAGACGGAACCGCTACCTCTCCCTCCTCCTCAGGGAACAGAGGTGGATCGTACCCCAAAGATGCCTCAAAGGGGGACATCCCCATGGCTGAGGACACCGTGGTGTTATGAGTGTACTCGATCCACGGGAGGTACATGCTCCAAGAAGAAGAGCAGGAGGAGATGACGCAGCGCAGAGCAGCCTCCAGCTCCTGATTGGCCTGCTCGCACTGGCCATTGCTCTGTGGGTGGTATCCGGAGGAAAGACTGGCCGTGGCCCCCAGTACCGTGCAGAACGCCTTCCAAACTTGAGACACGAACTGTGGACCTCGATCCGAAACGATGTCAGCAGGGATCCCATGAGGACGAACCATGTGAAGGACAAGAAGCTCCGCCGTCTCCCGTGCTGATGGCAACCCCCAGAGAGGTACAAAGTGGGCAGCTTTAGAGAAACGGTCCACTATAGTCAAAACAGTCGTGAAGTGGCCGGAGGGGGGCAAACCGGTCACGAAGTCCATGGCTACATGGGACCAGGGGCGGGGAGGGACGGGAAGAGGGTGCAGAAGGCCCGCCGGGGCTGACGATGACGTCTTACCAGTAGCGCACTGAGCGCAGGCCCAGACATAGCTGTTAACATCCTTCCATAGCCCTGGCCACCAAAAGGTTCTCTGGAGGAGGTCAATGGTTCGACTCACACCCGGATGGCACGCCAGTTTAGAGGCGTGACCCCACTCAATTACCTGGCCTCTGACAGAACTGGGAACAAACAAACGACCCGGGGGCCCCCCACCCGGATCGGGCTCCACCTCCTGTGCTCTTCTGACCTTGTCGCAGATTCCCCAGGACAACGCACCCACCACACAGGCAGACGGCAGGACAGTCTCCTCCTGCTCATCAGAAGATGGCACATCAAACTGCCTGGAAAGAGCGTCAGGCTTACCATTCTTGCTTCCCGGCTGATAGGTGATAGTAAAATTAAAACGGCCGAAGAAGAGTGACCAGCAGGCCTTTTTTTTTTTTTTTTTTTGTTACTTATTTGTACCCGTAGGTAGACTTGGTTTGCAGTCTGGTGACAAGCCACCGGCTGCTGGTCGCTGCGTGCGCGAGCGCCCTAAACCTACATGTTTTTGGTATGCGGGAGGAAACCGGAGAAATCCCGGAGTAAACCCGCGCAACATGGGGAGAACATGCAAACTCCACACAGCTCACTGTTGGTCGGGGGTTGGGATCGAACCCACGATCTCATGATCCCCGCGGTCCCCTGGCCGAGGGTAAAACTGTGCTGCCACAGTGCTAAACCACTGCGCCACCGTGCAGGCCTGACGTGCATTCAACCGCTTGGCTGTCCTGAGGTACTCCAGGTTGCAATGGTCAGTCCAAACGACAAACGGCTGGGCGGCCCCCTCCAGCCAGTGCCTCCACTCCTCCAGAGCGAGCTTGACGGTCAGCAACTCCCTGTCGCCAATGCTGTAATTCCTCTCAGCAGGTGTCAGACGATGAGAGAAGTAAGCGCAGGGTCGGATCTGTCCGTCCGCCGGGGAGCGCTGAGAGAGAACGGCCCCAACCCGCGAATCCGAGGCGTCCACCTCCACCAGACACTGTAGTTCCGGATCCACCTGGGTCAACACACGAGCCGAAGCAAACTCCTCCTTCAATCTCTCGAATGCCACAGCAGCCTCCTCACTCCAGCGAAAAGGCACCTTCGGGGATGTGAGTGCAGTCAGGGGTCTGGCGATATCTCAAAGTTTGGCACAAACCGCCGATAAAAATTGGCAAAACCCAAGAACCCCTGCAGCAGTTTCCGTGACGTAGGTGTGGGCCAGTCCACCACCGCCTTGACCTTAACTGGGTTGGGGAGCACCTGGTTACGGGCAATAATGAAACCCAGGAAGGAGGTGCGATCCGTGTGGAATTCACACTTCTCCGCCTTGACGAACAACTGATTCTCCAGGAGGCGCTGCAGAACCCGCCGCACATGCACCTGATGCTCCTCCAGTGTGCGCGAGAAGATGAGGATATCATCGAGGTACACGAAGACGAAGGAGTTCAGAAAATCCAGGAGGACATCATTGATCAGGCGCTGAAACACCGCCGGAGCGTTGGTTAACCCAAACGGCATCACTAAATATTCAAAGTGACCGCTTGGGGTCCGGAAAGCAGTCTTCCATTCATCACCTTCTCGAAGGCGCACCAGGTGATAGGCGTTCCGCAGATCTAACTTGGTGAACCATGACGCCCCCTGGAGGGAATCGAAGGCAGAGTTCATCAAGGGAAGTGTGTATTTGTCTTTAATTGTGATTTCGTTGAGACCCCGGAAGTCGATGCAGGGGCGCAGCGAACCGTCCTTCTTCCCCACGAAGAAGAACCCTGCCCCTACGGCCAAGGATGATGGACGGATGATACCGGAAGCCAAAGACTCCTTAATATACGTATCCATGGCCTCACGTTCCGGAGCTGACAGGCTGTACAGGCGGCTCGCCGGGAGAGGGGCCCCAGCCTTGAGGTTAATTGCACAGACATACGGACGATGGGGGGGAAGGGACAGCGCCCGTGACTTGCTAAACACCGGGCCCAGGTCATGGTAGACATCAGGTACCTTGGACAGGTCCGGAGGAGGCGTCGAGGGAGGAGGCATCGGAACCGTGGGGGCACATGCCGCTGACTGGAGACAGGCGCTCAGGCAAAACGAGCTCCATGCCGTAATACTCCCAGCTTGCCAGTCGAAAGTGGGGTTATGCAGCCGAAGCTAGGGGTACCCCAAGATGACGGGTGAAGAGGAGATGGGCAGCACCAGGAACCGTATTTCCTCCCTGTGATTACCTGAGACTATTACCGATACAGGGACCGTCTGGTGGGAAACTGATGTCAGTGACGCTTTGGATAGGGTGACAAGATGAACAGGAGGGCATAAGGATTGACAGCTGAGGCCCATCAGGGTTGCCAGGTCTCTGGAGATAAAATTCTGCTCAGCTCCAGAGTCAACTAAGGCGTGTGTGGTGTGTTCTTTGTGTTTGTGGAGTAGTCTAATGGGGATATGGCAACTAGAGAGGGGTTTTTCCTGATCTTTGCGGATCACTGTAGGGGGATTCGCGGACCTCCCCTTTTTAACGGACAATCCACTACTCCATGTGACCCATTTCCAAAGTAGAAACACAACCCCTGCCCCCTTCGGCGCTGTCTTTCAGCCGCTGTAATACCCGATTGCCCCACAATCATTTCCTCCTGCTCCGGAAGCTCCTCTGATGAAGGCAGAGCGAGGAGGGAGGACCTAACGGAGCGAGGGCGAGGTTTACTCGAATGGGAAACTGTTCGCCGTTCAGCCGCCCGCTCCCTTAGTCTGCTATCTAAGCTGATAGTGAGGGAGATTAACTCTCCTTACCTGTCTGGTTTATCCTTTGCTGCTAGCTCATCCTTCAACTCTGGGCTAAGACTGCGGAGGAAGATTCCACAGAGCGCTGGCTACCCCCACCCAACCTGAGCAGCTAATACCCGGAAGTCAACGGAGTAATCGGCGGCAGACCTACTGCCCTGCCGAAGACCTAGCAGCCATTCGGTTAACACCGCGCCCCGGTCAACATGATCGAACACCTCCATAAACTCTGCCACGAACTGCTGGTAAGTTAACAAAGGATAGTTTGGTTTGGCCATGATGGTGTAAGCCCAATCTAAGGCTCTGCCTCCCAGCAAATTGATAATATATCCAATCTTGTTCAAATCAGTGGCAAAGTCCCCCGGGACGCGGAGAAAAACAGACTCGCACTGCAGCAAAAACCCTCGTGCCTCCCCAAGTTTACCATTAAAACGAGCGGGGGTTGGCATGGGAGTGAGGCGATGTGCGGATGGTGGGTTAGGTTGGCTAGTAGCAGTAGCTGTGGGTGCTGAAGGCGCCCCGCTGGCCGGGGGGAACGCCTGGTGTCTTTCCAGGCGATCAAGCCGGCTGTTAATTTGTGTCAGCTGATTTAAAATTACTGTGTGTTGATGGGAAATCATGTCAACTCGTGTGCTGAGAGTGTTCAAGCGGCGCGACAGTGCGCTGTCTGTTGGGTCATTCTGACGGAGTCGTACTGACATGATTTACGACCCAAGAGACAGACGCTGACATGAGTGATTACAGACAATAATCTTTTATTTGTTAAAGTGAGGGTGTAGTGCGTGAGTGGATGTATGTGTGCTTGTCTGGTCACTGGAGCTGAGCCTGACTTGTGATGACCCGGCAACCCTGGAAACACACAAGCACAAAGGTTACTGCTGTTCACTGACAATAACGGTGTAAACGTGCTGCAGGTGCTTACTGGCCGGTTCCACAGTGTAAGTCCGGCTGGTGTCCGAGTGATGTGGTGCTCGAGGTGCCCGGCGTTGCGGGGGTGAGGAGGAACTCCGAGGCGGAGGAGGCTGTGCCTCGTCAGCTGAGGAGGAAGGTCCGCCGCCTGGGAGGTCCACCAGTGCACAGGGGAAAGAACTTGCAGGAAGAGAGTGCTGGGTTTGCTTATGTGGCCTGGCTTGGCGTTTGCTTCTTGATCTGTGGTCGAGATCTTGGCGCATTGCTTGGCAAGGAAGACAGATGACTCCGTGCTGAGGAGTCAGCGCGTCGAGCTTTTAAAGCCCGCTGATTGCCACCTGCTGGATTGAGCGCAGCTGATGATGATAATGCTGATGACGGCCTAGCGGCCTAGCTGATGACGGCCTAGCGGCCATCATGACAGTAAAGCCATAATACCTCTAATTGTAAGCTCAATGCGGTAGTGTAGGTACAGACAGTGACAGATTGGACTGCACATGATCGATATTTCAACAACAGACAGATAGCAGCAGGTATGGCATTTGTGCAAATGGTTGCAGTAAGGTACAGAGACATACAGCAGCAGATGTATAGGCCTTTTTTCACACCCACATTATGTACTTCCGGTACAGTGTTTGTTATGTTACTTCACTTTCACTAAAATGGAGAAAGGAGGTAGTGTCCTTGAATTTACAAGTTCACTAAACAATTTACCAAAATTGTTGTCCGCAGATGTGGTCTGTTTAGTTGAACAACATTCCCCGTAGCACACTCCAAACTAGATCGAGGATATACGTTTTTCTTTGAAAATTTTATCTACAACTATGAGGGTAAGTGGTTGATTTACAGTAATGCTATGCTAGTTTAGCACTAGCTAGTATCTGCTCGTCTTAGCTCACCATCTTGACTTTGACATTTGTTTTGATGTGACTGACAGAAAATACATTCATCCCTTTTAAAAAGTCGCACAGTCTTATTTATGATGACTGTACTTTTCTGTCAGTTTCTAATGTTGTAAACAGGGAGGCTGTAGTCAGATACAGGCGTCACCAGTACATGAGGAAGAGAGAAGTCCCACACTCATTACAGGTTTTTATGATAGGATAAGGACTAAACCTTAAGTTTTTTTTTAATCCCTTCCACTTTTTGGTTTGAGATATTTCTATTAGTCATTTATCAGCTGTATTCATTACACACCCAACAATGCGTAAGAACTGATATTTGTTCATAGTTAAAATATTAAAATGTTTATGGTAGATATATAGCTTTCAATATCATACTTATGCTGAAGCAGCTGTGTTGAGGGTAAGGGGTTAAAATGTTACTGCTGTTGCAGATTTACTCTGACTCAAAATGAAGTTGGACTTTGGTGCTCTGAAATGCCTTACATATATTCATGTTTGGTTAATTTTATATTTATTTTTTTCATCCAAAATGGCTGGTTAATTTATTTTCACCATTTAAAAATTGTGAGTGACATTTGTTTATGTCTTTACACTAGATTGTTTTGCAAACTGGCACAGATCCCATTCAGCTGAATGGAACATCATGCACCTGTGCTGCAGGCAAAGTCCTGTGCAACCACCTTGTTGCCTTGCTGTTTCAGAGTGCCCATTACAGTATGATGCAGGTGAAGGCAGTTCCATCTGCTGTGGCCTGCACAAGCACTTTGCAAACATGGCATCGACCACGGACAAAGGTAATTTAATGTAATGTTTTGTATTTAAAAAAAAAATTGTTTAATATTTTTGTAAAAAGTCTATGATGTCATGGTTGATGTGTGCCTGATTTCAGGGCATCTGTGCAGAACCTGTTCAGGACCTGCTTGTAAGGAAGCCTAAAAAATCTACCAAGACCCTGTGTAAATCAACACTGTGCCAAGCCCATACAGGTGGTGGCCATTATTTTTTGTATTGTTTTATTGATTAGGGGAGTAATGCATCACAAAATTTATGATTTAGAGCTGCCAGGAACTTGCCAAGCGGTCAAGGTACATCACAGAAGAGCGAGACTCCCAAAAATTTGCAACAAGCCTTTTCCCATTTATTACAGACACTGCGCAGGCAACAACTGATGTTAGAACAGCCGACACCCAGCCCTCAACCAAATGAAAAACACCTGTTAATATACTTAGTGAGATAATGAGTCCAATTGGAACATACCAATGCCCCAGGTAAGACAATAAATATTCACATTCCCACACATAACCAATAGTATCTAAAAAAAGATTCATAAATACAGTGGGGCAAAAAAGTATTTAGTCATCTGCCAATTGTGCAAGTTCTCCCACTTAAAAGATGAGAGAGGTCTCCAATTTTCATCATAGGTATACCTCAACTATGAGAGACAAAATGAGAAAAAAAAATCCAGAAAATCACATTGAATGATTTTTAATGAATTAATTGGTAAATTCCTCGGTAAAATAAGTATTTGGTCAAAAACAAAAGTTCATCTCAATACTTTGTTATATACCCTTTGTTGGCAATGACAGAGGTCAAACGTTTTCTGTAAGTCTTCACAAGGTTTTCACACACTGTTGCTGGTATTTTGGCCCATTCCTCCATGCAGATCTCCTCTAGAGCAGTGATGTTTTGGGGCTGTCGCTGGGCAACACGGACTTTCAACTCCCTCCAAAGATTTTCTATGGGGTTGAGATCTGGAGACTGGCTAGGCCACTCCAGGACCTTGAAATGCTTCTTACGAAGCCACTCCTTCGTTGCCCGGGCAGTGTGTTTGGGATCATTGTCATGCTGAAAGATCCAGCCACGTTTCATCTTCAATGTCCTTGCTGATGGAAGGAGGTTTTCACTCAAAATCTCACGATACATGGCCCCATTCATTCATTCTTTCCTTTACACGGATCAGTCGTCCTGGTCCCTTTGCAGAAAAACAGCCCCAAAGCATGATGTTTCCACCCCCATGCTTCACAGTAGGTATGGCGTTCTTTCTCCTCCAAACACAACAAGTTGAGTTTTTACGAAAAAGTTCTATTTTGGTTTCATCTGACCATATGACATTCTCCCAGTCCTTTTCTGGATCATCCAAATGCTCTCTAGCAAACTTCAGACGGGCCTGGACATGTACTGGCTTAAGCAGGGGGACACGTCTGGCACTGCAGGATTTGAGTCCCTGGCGGCGTAGTGTGTTACTGATGTAGCCTTTGTTACTTTGGTCCCAGCTCTCTGCAGGTCATTCACTAGGTCCCCCCCGTGTGGTTCTGGGATTTTTGCTCACCGTTCTCGTGATCATTTTGACCCCACGGGATGAGATCTTGTGTGGAGCCCCAGATCGAGGGAGATTATCAGTGGTCTTGTATGTCTTCCATTTTCTAATAATTGCTCCCACAGTTGATTTCTTCACACCAAGCTGCTTACCTATTGCAGATTCAGTCTTCCCAGCCTGGCGCAGGTCTACAATTTTGTTTCTGGTGTCCTTTGACAGCTCTTTGGTCTTGGCCATAGTGGAGTTTGGAGTCTGACTGTTTGAGGTTGTGGACAGGTGTCTTTTATATTGATAACGAGTTCAAACAGGTGCCATTAATGCAGGTAACGAGTGGAGGACAGAGGAGCCTCTTAAAGAAGAAGTTACAAGTCTGTGAGAGCCAGAAATCTTGCTTGTTTGTAGGTGACCAAATACTTATTTTACCAATTAATTAATTAAAAATCCTTCAATGGGATTTTCTGGATTTTTTTTTTCTCATTTTGGCTCTCATAGTTGAGGTATACCTATGATGAAAATTGGAGACCTCTCTCATCTTTTAAGTGGGAGAACTTGCACAATTGTTGGCTGACTAAATACTTTTTTGCCCCACTGTAGTTCCCACAATATTTACAAAATACACATAATAAACAAACACCATAAATAACACAATAAATGGTATAAACCCCTATTTATATAATAAATCCACCAATCTTCCCCCTCTACTCCACCATTACATACTTCCTCCTCCTGGCATCCTTTAAAGGGCACTCAAACCCCTGGGGAATCTTTTGCCCGGGCACCACCAGGAAGCATGCTGGCAAAGGTACATGGTTCTTAGATTATTCATTTGCCTCACCCAATTAACATAATTAACATTAACATTTTATCTCACACAAGTGGACTTCAATTCACCCAAACAGATCTCAAACTATATGTGCATTTTATACATTACAATACATGTTAACATTTAAAGACCTCGGACAGACGAAAATTCAATATCGCTAATTCATATCTCAAATTGTTGTCTGAGATGAGCTAAGGCAAACCGCACATGTTTTGGTGTCAACGAATGTCGCATAAGGTGACAATGCGCTCTTGAAGTATGCTGTCGTCGAGAGCGGGCGGACCCAGCCAAGCGATCAGCGGCTAAGTAGGCCACTGACTGTGTGACGTCACCCCAGGCAAACACGCGCGGCCATTGCTGTGTTTTGCTTCATGCAATGCAACACTTGATGTTTACGTCTTAAAATCGGCGATTACGGATATTTCTCGTAATACTTGTGGATTACAAATAGATTATTTATGAAGAGTAGGTAGGAAGCAAGTAAGGTAGGAAGCAGTAATGCTATGGAGAAAGAGGGCTTCATCCGCAGCATGGATCTATTAGAGGAGCATGGTTTGGCTGTTGATACCATCATCCCTGATCGGCATCCCCAGATACAGAAATATATGAGAGAAAACATGCCGGATGTCAGACACTACTATGATGTGTGGCATGTTGCAAAGGGTCTGTATAATTATATTGTGCATTTCAATCACTGCACAAATATTATATTAACATAAAAATATATTGAATGAATAAAAATTATTGCTTCTAAATGATTAATTTTATTAATCTTTGCATCTTACATAGGCTTCATCAGAAGTATTGAAAAACTGGCAAAGGAATGTCCTGAACTCAAGCCATGGTTGAAATCAATCTCCAACAACATATTTGCTAAGAAAAACAAATATAAGCCTAAGATTGTAAGAGAAATGTGCTTTTAAAAATGGAACCCCAATTTTCTACCATAAAATGGTTCCCATTATAACTGTGAAATGTTATTTAGTGGAATATAATAATTGCTATATCTGGAAACTAGTTATTTTCTTAATCTGTAGTGATACTCCATTGATTTTTGTATTTCTTTGTACATGTATATTTCTGCTGTGTTTTCAAACATTCATACAAAGGTGGTATAGTATGTAATATTTCGTTTCAAATTGAGAAGAATTTAGTGTGTTCTAACTATTCAAATGTATATGAAATGCGACTTTGATGAATGCTGAACTATGAGAATTATAACATTGGCATGAACATTAATAAACTCAATATATGATTTTACCAAACTTTATTTACATATCATTGTTCACAAATCTAATCTTGGTAGGCAAAATCCCTTGTATCGATCAGATGGGAATGTTTCTCTGATGAGGCTCACCGCACAGGCAGGCAACATAACCCTCACTTCTTTCCCAAGAAATCCCCAACACCACCGTACAAGTTGCCTGTAGGCTATGTATCTGTATCGCCTGAAAAATAGGGGGTTTCATTATTAAATTTATCATTTGCATTGATTATTGAATGTATTGAATGATTTGTTCATAATTCATCTGGAAAAGTAAATCACATGAATAAATATTGTTTATAAACTCACTCGTGTTGACTTGCGTCGTGATCACCATATTGCTGTCTGTAGGCCAGATAAGCTGTCTGTAAAACCCAGATGTCAAGACAGACATAACGAAAACCTGGGTGATCAGTGATACACTTTGGTAGTTTATCATTGGTGTATCCACAGCCCTTCAGTCTTCTATTTTCTCCTTCACCTTCAATATCTCCTGGCAGCACCGACATTCACTTGATTTTGGCATAACCTGACATTTCTCACAAGTGCACCTGTGCAAAAAAAATGGTATAATCAGATGCTTATAATAAACTAATGGCTTGTGGGAGTGCTATGTAAATTGGTCTATGAAGTTTGATTAGAAAAAATTAAAAACATGTAAAAAATTTTGACTGGAAAGAAAACTTATAGTAAAACAATAATGAATCACAATAATTCTTAAACATGATCCATCATTCTCTTAGAGAATTCTGTAGCTTTTGAGACAAGTATTAACATGATGATGATTAACAACATGTCATGAGAAACTCGTAAAGTACACCTATTATCACTCACATAGATTATCCATTTATTTCGAATGAAAATGTTTCTAAGTTGCCAAATAAGGCAGCGAGTGACCAATTGGTAGTTTTAGTTTGAAAATTAAGTGTGTGACCATGCATGTCGCCAAAAAAAAAATATTTCTAAGCATCTTTTACCAAGATAAATCTTCGAGCCGATCGTCGTCAACTTGGTCTGTTCCCATCTCTGTTTCGTCTTCCTCCTCTCCCTCTGGCTCGAACAAATACGGCTGAATACCCCCCTCAGTACCACCCAAAACTTCTTCAGCATCCGATTCTTCATTTTCAATCTCATCATTTATACTGAGGTCGTCAAACTCAACAAAATAATCACTGTCCGAATCACTTTGCTCTCGTTCTGCCATTTTCTTTGTAATCCTGGGGTGACGTCACTAATGCCCGCACCTATCGAGAGATGGCGGTACTGCAGCCTCACTAAGTGAAGGCTGGCCTATGACCAAATAAGGTCATTTATGGAGGCTGGTGACACATTAAATCGCTGGAATCGGCAGAATTGAATATTTTCATACAATCAGTTGATTGGTTCAATAAAAAAATGTGACTGTCCGAGGTCTTTAAAATTATAAATCCTTTTACACATATAATATAGTACTTAATTAAAGAGGTCCATAGCAGTGGCGACACTCCTTCGTCACATTTCCTCCCCCCCTCTACCAAGAGTACAGTACTCTAAGAGTCATATACTCTGGAGAGGCTGTCTGCCACAAGGTTGGCTTTCCCTGCCATAAACCGAACAGTAAAGCCATAAGGCTGTAGGGACAAATACCAACCTGTGAGACGACTATTGGTGTCCTTCATCCTATTCAGCCACTGTAGGGCCCGATGAGCTGTCTCTAGCGTGAAATGACGCCCGAGCAAATAATACCTCAGAGACCCAATTGCCCATTTCATGGCGAGACACTCATTCTCCACTGTAGAGTATCTTGTCTCCCGGTCCAACAACTTACGGCTCAAGAACAGTACTGGATATCTCTCTCCCTTCACCTCCTGGAGAAGCACTGCTCCAATACCAACTCCTGAAGCATCAGTTTGTAGAATAAACGGACGGGCAAAATCCGGACTGTAGAGAACCTCCTTACCAGAAATAGCACCCTTCAGATCCTCGAAGGCCCTACCACATTCCTCTGTCCATTTTACCTTAGTCGGTGCTGCAGCCTTAGTGAGGTCAGT
The DNA here is from genome assembly GCA_020510985.1 of Pholidichthys leucotaenia. Lineage (NCBI taxonomy): Eukaryota > Metazoa > Chordata > Actinopteri > Cichliformes > Pholidichthyidae > Pholidichthys > Pholidichthys leucotaenia. Next base: position 138,082,723 of record CM035849.1, on the reverse strand, counting down.
GAGAACTGCTGCTCTTTCAGCAAAATGGGGGATGAATTTATTATACCATCCTACCAAACCCATGAATGACCGCACCTTCTTCTTAGTAGTAGGCACAGGATAGGCCTGAATGGCATCCACCTTACCCACTCGTGGTTTAATGACCCCATGTCCAACCACGTGTCCCAGGTACTCCACCTGCTTCTGTCCAAACGACATTTGCATGGATTAATGGTCAGACCCGCCATCTTAATTAAATGAAGAACCTGCCATAGATGCAACAAATGCTCCCTCCAGGTCTGACTATGGATGACCATGTCATCCAAATAGGCGGCTGCAAAGCCTGATACCCCTCCCAACACCTGGTCCATGAGTCTCTGGAAAGTTGCAGGCGCCCCATGGAGGCCAAATGGCATAACTTTAAACTGAAAACTGCCATAAGGTTTCATAAAGGCTGTCAATTCTTTGGTTTCTGGTGCCGAGGCCACCTGCCAATACCCCTTGCTTAGGTCTAGAGTGGAAATAAACCTAGCCCTGCCCACTCTCTCTAATAGCTCGTCAATTCGGGGCATGGGGTACGACTCAAACTTAGAAACTGCATTAAGGTATCTAAAATCAATGCAGAATCTCAAGGAGCCATCCTTTTTGAGGACCAACACAATAGGGCTACACCATTCACTGACTGATTCCTCAATCACCCCCATCTGCAACATCAAATCAATTTCCTGCTTCAGTTTAGGGACCAAACGTTCAGGGGTCCTATAACACTTCCTACGGGGAACAGGTTCTTTCTTTAAATGAACTTTGTGGTGAACCAATGTGGTGAAACCAGGTCTCTCCTGAAACAGTTCTGGATCCAGTAGTGCCTCTAACTCTCTTTGCTGATAAACCTGCAAATGAGACACCTGCACTAAACAAGGCTCTGTCCAATTTGTGGGAAAGGACTGTTCTCTCTCCTCATCCACTTCAGACGCACAAATGAGTAGCTGACGCTGTGTCTGCTGATGAACAGGCTGCTGAAACTCCTTCAACAAGTTAACATGAAAGCATTGATGTTTTTTCTTTCTGTCAGGCAAAAATAGTTCATATGTCACTGAACTTAGTCTCTTAGAAATCTCACAAGGCCCCTGCCATCGAGCCAACAGCTTACTGTCATAAGAGAGAAGAAGTATCAACACCTGCTGACCTGGATGAAAAACCTTCTTCCTGGCCTTCTTGTCATACCAAGTCTTTTGCTTAGTTTGCGCTGTCCTCATGTGCTCCTGAGCCAAAGCAGACATCTGATCCGGTCTTTCTCTCATCTTAATAACATATGACACCACATTGTCCTGATCACTCGGTGGACTCTCCCAGTGCTCCTTTAACAAACCCAGTAGACCCCTCACCTGATGACCATACAGTAGTTCAAAAGGTGAGAATCCTGTTGAAGACTGGGGAACCTCTCTATAGGCAAATAACAAATATGGCACCCATTGGTCCCAATCAGAGCCCGTACTGGAAACAAACTTCCGCAGCATGTTCTTCAAAGTTTGGTTAAATCGTTCAACCAGTCCGTCTGTCTGAGGGTGATATGGGGTGGTCTTAATTCCCTTTATACCCAACAGCTTATATACCTGCTGCAACAGTTTTGACAGGAAATTCATTCCACAGTCTGTCAGGACCTCTCTAAGTATGCCTACCCTTGAAAATAGTTGTATGAGGCAGTTGGCAACCTGCCTAGCCTTAATAGATTTTAACGGGAAGGCTTCTGGGTACCGAGTGGCATAGTCACAAATAACTAAAATGCATCTACTACCAGAGGAGCTTCTCTCTAGGGGGCCCACTATGTCCATCCCTATTCTGTCAAAAGGTGTTTCAATGACTGGTAATGGCTGAAGTTGGGCACGGGCTACTCTCCTAGGTGATGTAATTTGACATGTTTCACATGATGCACACAACTCCTTAATCTGGGTGTACATTCCTGGTCACACAAACCTTCTAGCAATTCTTTGTAATATTTTTTGGAATGCTAGATGATCTGCCCGAGGAACAGCATGTCCAAGATCCATAACCTTCTGTGTGAGGCCTTGTGGCAAAGCTATGGCCATAACTTTCCCTTGCTGTTGATACAAAATGCCATTTTTGATCACATACACGGCCTCAGCCAAACAGTCTACTCTGCCCTGTTTCACACCCTCAATCTCAGAGACTCTATCAAACCAAGGTGTTAGCAATGGGTCAGCCTTCTGCAGCGCAGCTGTGTCAGAAGGGATGTCAAAGTCTACTGACTGGCTTTAGCTGTGGTATTTCTTCACCCAAGTTCTTAACTAACTAAAACCTTGTCTCTTCTTCTCTTGGCCTTGGATTTTGGCTGCTTGATTGGGCCTGCCTCTACCCCGGAATCATAAAAGGGTAACTCCTGGAGAACATTGCCAGCCCTGTGGGCTCTAGTTGTGATCATGTTACATTCGCTTTCCACAGGTGCATTTAGCCTCCGCTCATTAGCGCCACCTGCCTGTCCCTCCTCAGTTTGCTGTTCGTCCCTGACCTGTTGTATGATATCCAACAAAGTTGGAACATCATTGCCAAGAATAACTGCATATGGCAAATCAGGCACAAGGACAACAGGAAGGAGATAAGTTTGACCCCCCCACCGTTAAATAGACCTCAGCGGTCGGGTACAGCTTCTTATCCCCATGTACACAACTGATATTCACTGTAGTCTCACTCCACAGATCTCTAGGGACCAAACTGGGTAGAGCAACAGTCTGAAAACAGCCAGAGTCTAACAGGGCCTCATCACACTGACAATTAAGCAACACCGTCCATCCATCCATCCATCTTCTTCCGCTTAATCCTTTTCGGGTCGCCCATTGTTCTATATATTTCTCTCTGAACTGGGGATGAGAGGGTGGGTGTTGGAACTGAACACAGGTTCAGTTCCAATCACTTTGCTTTGTGGCTGGACATGTATATCAATCAATCAATCAATCAATCAATCAATCAATCAATCAATCAATCGTTATTTCGGATAGATTAAAAGTACAGATTAAAAGAAACAGAATGTGGGCTATATTAATCATAGATCCCATAACCTACATATGTTTAAGCATGTGAGAGTGTTTAGTGATTACATATGTAAAGCGACTTCACACCTCAGAACAGGACAAAGGGTCTCAACCGCCAGTGAAGATCAAAGAGCATCCCAGGCGCTGCGGTGGAGACCGGATGGGTTGCCCTGACCCCCCAGGGCCAGGTGGAGGAGTACGAAGACAAAAGAGGGGATTAAGATAGTGAGGGATGTCAGCTTTTGATATGCATGTCTTTTGTTATGTGCGAGTATAAGTTCGTAGAGCTGAAGGTGTTCGCTCTCTTACTTCTTCTGCTGCTGCACCTAGATGAGACTTGTTAGAGGAGCTGATAATAAACTTTGGTTTATGAATCACATCGCCTCGTTATTTCAAGCTCCTCTACACTGGTGACCCTGACGCAAGAATGGACCAGAGGCGTTCCCCCGCGATCGACTCATCTGTGGCGACCCAGGCAGACGCCGGCGCCCATGCAGACAGGGGAACAGATGGACGACGTTCCCCCACGGCAGAAGTGATAGAGAGGGCTCAACCGAGCACCAGCGCCGCTGAGAGAGCCGAAGGAAGGCACTCTCACCCTGCGGACACATCAGTGACGGTCCACACAAACGCCGTCACCGTCAAGCTGCCGGACTTCTGGCAGGAAGACCCCGCCTCGTGGTTTCAGCAAGCTGAAGCCAGTTTGCACTTGCGGGCATCATGGCTGACGATACAAAGTTCTATCACATCGTCACCAAACTCGACGCCGCCACTTCGAGATGTGCGCGGAGCATAATCCAGCGGCCGCCGGCCCAGGACAAATATAAAGAACTGAAAGCGACCATCATGGCAAATTACGTCCCCTCAGCCGAGGAGAGAGCCGAGAGGATCCTGGCAGTCTATGGCCACAGAGGAGGCAGACCCAAGGCCCTCATGGAGGACTTGCTGCAACTTAAAGAAGAGGACAATGACAACTTCCTCTTCCATTTCATATTCCTCAGTACACTGCCGCCACACATGAGAGGGACGCTGGCCAACATGCGATGCAGCACCCAGCAAGACTTCCGCACGCTAGCTCACAAAGCTCAACAGCTCGTCAACGCCTGCAAGGAGCAGACACCCACAGCAGCATCCGCAGACCTCAACGCTGATGTCCGGAGCCACAAGGAGCCACAAATCACAGAGCAGAATCAGCCCGCGGTGACAGCGACACGGCCAGGACGCAACAGACGGAGCGACGTTTGTTATTACCACCACCACTTCGCCAAGAAGGCTTACAAATGCGTTCCCCCCTGCAAATTCACGATTTCGGGAAAACGCCGAAGCCGAGAGCCGTTAACAGCGGCGGTTCTCGGCGAAAAAAGCAAGCTTTTATATGTGACGGACGGACACACCGGCAAGCGGTTCCTTATCGACACGGGAGCTCAACTAAGTTTTGTCATGCCCTCCCAAGCAGACCGGGCCATGGGCCCCCAGGGCAATGGAGCGGTGGCAGCCAACGGCTCCATCATGGACACTTTTGGCGAAAAGAGCCTGCCCCTCTGCATCTGCGGCCGCAACTACAGATGGACATTTGTTGTAGCGGCGGTGAGTTTTAACTTGTTGGGCGCAGATTTTTTGTGTGCACATGGGTTATTAGTTGATCTAGCGAACAGGCGCTTGGTTAATGCACTGTCCTTTGCTTCTATTCCCTGCTCAGCTCGATTTTCTCCACCACCCGTGCAGGCTAGCGTCACCACAGCAGGAGGTAAGTTTGATCAACTCCTCACCCAATTTCCAGCACTCACAATTCCCAAATTCTCAGCCACAGTGGCTAGACACGGGGTCGAACACTTTATTCCCACAACGGGCCCACCCGTATTCGCCAAAGCTCGGCGCTTAGACGCGACCAAGCTCGCCATAGCTCGGGACGAGTTTACCACCCTTGAAAAATTAGGCATTATCAGATGCTCGAAAAGCCCCTGGGCGTCACCACTTCACATGGTCCCGAAATCCGACAGTTCTTGGAGGCCGTGCGGCGATTACCGCAGATTAAACAATGCGACAGCGCATGACCGCTACCCAATTCCTCACATTCAAGACTTTTCACTACATCTGGCAAGTGCGCGCATTTTTTCAAAAATAGACCTGGTCCGCGGTTATCATCAAGTCCCAGTTCGAGCAGAGGACATTCCTAAAACATCTGTAATAACCCCCTTCGGTCTTTTTGAATTTTTGCGGATGCCTTTCGGCCTCAAAGGCGCTGCTCAAACCTTTCAGCGGATGATGGACGCAGTATTACGCGACCTCCCTTTCATGTTCGTCTACCTCGACGATATGCTGGTAGCCAGCTCGTCTGAGGAAGAACACGAGCGGCATCTCACTATGGTTTTTCAGAGACTAGAAGAGCACGGGTTAATAATCAATCCAGACAAATGCAAATTCGGCGTGTCACAAATTGATTTTTTAGGACACAGAGTTTCTCCGAAGGGGGCAGTCCCACTTCCAGACAAAGTTCACGCAGTAAAAAGTTTCCCACGGCCACAAACGGTCAAATCGCTGCAGGAATTTTTGGGCATGGTTAATTTTTACAACCGCTTCCTCCCCCACGCAGCTCAGCTCATTCTCTTCCTGCCCTTCAGAGAGAGCAGTCGCTTCTCTTTTCTCTCCTGCTCCCTCCTCCTTCCTCCCCAACTGACTGAATCCCAGCTTGCTATTGTCTGTGTCTGTGTCGCTCTCGCTCTACTTCTGCTGAATTGACCCGAATGGAAACTATGGAAATTGGATTGTGGCTTAATGCTATTGTCACCACTTCTCAACAAGAACCAGGCCAGGGGGGAGCCCAAGAATTGGAACTTGCGTGATTCGACTGAGGATTGGCATGAGCACAGGATTCTGTTTGGCCTTGGAGTTCCTGGTGTATCAAAATTATTTGGGAGAGCTAATCAATGCGGACCCCGGCGTAGCTCCCCCAACAACAATTTCCAGCTGGGGGGAGCATGGATAGCGGCAAATGGGATTAACATGGAATTTACCATCTGGCATGCATTGAAGAGAGAATGGACTCTCTTGGACATGTTACCTATGTTTCGGTAGGTGGATAACATCTGGAGTCGCTGAGTGCTTTCCAGAGAATGACTTAAAGCCTGTAAATTGTGATGCACAATCGCTGAGAGTTGAAATTTTTTACTCTAAGTGAACTGTGCCTTTCGACCTTGATTCGGCGCCCTTGAAGACTTCACTCATTCCTCCTGGGATTGAGCTTTATATGAGCTTATACGAGCGTTATTCTGATAACTATGTTTTTTCTCTCTGCCTATTGTGTTTTCCTCCCCCCCATTCCCCTCTTTACCCTCACTGCATGACAGGCGCCTTCATGGCTGCCACGTCATTGGATGCGCCTAACGTGCGCGCCCAATGTCAAGTCAAATTCCTCGTATGTTTACTTGTAAATATACTTGGCAATAAAGCTGATTCTGATTCTGAGCTCATGCAGCCCCTATATGACGCGCTCAGAAAACAAAAACCTTCCAACGCGGTCGAATGGACCCCGGAGCGCGAACGCGCCTTCGCGGAAGTAAAAAGCGCCCTAGCTAATGCCACACTGTTGGTTCACCCCGATCCCTCGGCCCGCATTGCGCTAACCACAGACGCTTCAGACCTGGCCATAGGGGCAGTTGTAGAACAACACGTCGGCGGAATCTGGCAACCTTTGGCATTCTTCAGCAAATCGCTAAACCAAACTGAGCGTAAATACAGCACTTTTGACAGAGAGCTACTAGCGCTCCATTTATCCATCCGCCACTTCCAGTTCTGGTTAGAGGGGCGGCGTTTTACGGCTTTTGTAGACCACAAACCGCTCACCTTTGCTATGGCTAAAACTTCCGAACCGTGGTCAGGCAGGCAACAAAGACAGCTAGCTGCGATTTCAGAGTTCACCACAGACATTCGACATGTGGCAGGCAAACTTAACGTGGTAGCAGACTGCCTCTCTCGCGCTGTGACATCGCCAGAGCGCGAGGAGACAGATTATACTACCTCGGCCGCGGAACTCTTCGCCAACGCGGACACATACGCAGCACCAATCCACGCAGGGATAGATTATGCAGCCATGGCAGAGGAACAAAGTAGTGACGCGGACGGGCGCGCAGTCCTGTCTGGACCAACAGGGTTAAGGCTGGAGAAAAGGGGTCTACGCGACGGTGTGCCCCCCCTAATATGCGACATCTCAACCGGCCAACCTCGCCCGTTAGTTCCAGTTGCATGGCGCCGCTGTATTTTCGACTCGATTCACTCCCTCGCGCACCCAAGTGTGCGCGCTTCAGTTAAAATGGTCGTCGAAAAGTTTGTGTGGCCTGGCCTGCGCAAAAACGTAAAAGAATGGGCAAAGACTTGCATTTCTTGTCAGCGCGCCAAAGTACACAAACACACAAAAGCCCTTCTGGAGCCTTTTCGAATCCCTGCTAGAAGGTTCGACCACGTTCATGTCGACCTCGTGGGGCCACTACCTTCCTCCCAAGGTTTCACACACCTGTTAACAATGATAGACCGCACCACGCGCTGGCCAGAGGCAGTCCCTCTGGCGTCAACCACAGTGGAGGAAGTCGCTCGCGTTTTTTTGACAAACTGGGTGGCACGTTTCGGCGTCCCATCGGACATCACGTCCGATAGGGGGCCTCAATTTGTCTCGGAGCTTTGGTCAGCCATGTCCAGCAGCTTAGGGGCAACAATTCACCGCACCACCGCTTATCACCCTCAGGCTAATGGGTTATGCGAGCGTTTTCACAGATCTTTAAAGGCCGCCCTCAGAGCCTCACTAACGGATACAAATTGGGTAAATAAACTTCCCTGGGCTTTATTGGGGTTGCGTGCTGCGCCCAAAGAGGATCTAGACGCCTCCCCAGCAGAATTAGTTTTTGCACAACCTCTCAGGCTCCCAGGTGAATTTTTACCAGAGAACCCAGAGCCAGGGCATTTTCCAGCCCCGAGGTTTGTAGGCAGCAACGGACCTGACTCTCTCCCCGGGCCGGCACATCACTCTTTTCCACGGGTTTTTGTCCCCCAAACTTTAAAAAACGCTGAATTCGTTTTTGTTAGGCATGAAGCTTTAAAACCAACCTTCCGCCCACCATATGATGGGCCATTCAGAGTGCTGGAACCTGGTGATAAACATTTTGTGCTTGATTTTGGGGACAGAAAAGAAACAGTCAGCATTGACAGACTTAAACCTGCCTTCTTGTTGAGAGACGAGCCTGCACGGTTGGCGAGAGCACCTCGGCGGGGTAGACCCCCCAAGAGAAAAGACTCAGCCCCCCTGCAGGGAACAAATAATCACTCTCCCTCCCATGCTGCAGATTCCTTACAGGAAGGTCCCACCAGGACGCCCAAGCGGACCCACAGCAGATTCGGGAGAAGATTAAAACCCAGACGGCACAGAGACTGATGCAAACTACTCAACAGTTGTTCACTAATTGTGCTGTAACAGTTTAGGACTGACTTGTGATATTACTATGCTGTTATGATTACCACTGAACTCTCTTAGGAGCATGGCTGCTGGAAAGTTTATTCTGTGTCAAGAGGTGTAGCAGTTAGTATGTCATAATAATTATCTTAAACTGTGAATTTTTCTATTGTCCTTTTCTTAGTCGTTTGGGGGGGGGGCTGTGGGCTATATTAATCATAGATCCCATAACCTACATATGTTTAAGCATGTGAGAGTGTTTAGTGATTACATATGTAAAGCGACTTCACACCTCAGAACAGGACAAAGAGGTCTCAACCGCCAGTGAAGATCAAAGAGCATCCCAGGCGCTGCGGTGGAGACCGGATGGGTTGCCCTGACCCCCCAGGGCCAGGTGGAGGAGTATGAAGACAAAAGAGTGGATTAAGATAGAGAGGGATGTCAGCTTTTGATATGCATGTCTTTTGTTATGTGCGAGTATAAGTTCGTAGAGCCGAAGGTGTTCGCTCTCTTACTTCTTCTGCTGCTGCACCTAGATGAGACTTGTTAGAGGAGCTGATAATAAACTTTGGTTTATGAATCACATCGCCTCGTTATTTCAAGCTCCTCTACACAGAATAATATAACAAAGGGGGAAGAAAATCCAACAAGGTCAAATTAGACAATAACTCCTCTGATTATACAGTTCAACATAAGTTATCCGAAATGGGTGATGGCTGAAGCCGCAGCTTATATTCCATCCAAGAATTCAAAAGAAAAACAAAACAAGAGCGATTACAATTCAGAACAAAGCTAAGACAAAATGTGACAAAAAAAAACACAAAAAAAAAAAACAAAAAAACTAGGCAGCAACACAACGCAGACTGGATATGACAATCCTTATGTGATTTTATATGTCATCTTGTATATATGTTTGGAGCATTTCTTCCTTTAGTTTTTGTTTAAATTGTCCAAGCGTTGTACAGGATTTTAATTCAGGTCCAAAATCGTTCCATAATCTGACTCCTTGCACTGAAACACAGTGTTGCTTGGTAGTAGTTCTCAATGAAGGTTTTTGAAATATACATGTTCCTCTGAAATGATATTATTTCTCCCTTATTTGGAACAGCTTTTGGATATATGCGGGCAGTGATAGATTCTTCACTTTAAACGTTATTACTGCAGTTTTAAAGTCAACCAGATCTTTCAACTTGAGAGCTTTTAATTTAAGAAAAAGTGGGTTTGTTGGTTCCCTGTAAGCAGCTTTGTTTATTATTCTAATAGCTCTCTTCTGAAGCATAAAGACTGGATATATGTTTGTTTTATATGTATTTCCCCATACTTCAGTACAATATGTCATGTATGGGAGTATTAATGAATGATACAAGGTATATAGTGTGGGTTGATTCAGCAAATATTTCACTCTGTGTAGTATTGCAATTGATTTGGATATTTTACCTTTAATATAATTAATATGTGACTTCCAACACAGTTTATTATCAATTATTACACCAAGAAATTTAGTTTCGGATACCCTTTCAATCTCTACACCATTTACACTGAGTTTAGATACTAAGTTGTTGTGATGGTTTAAATTGAGCTTTAATTTGTTTGAATCAAACCACAGTTTAATGTGACACAGTATCACAGTAATAATACACAATAATATACCACTGTAACACACAGGGTATAATTAGGGTATAATACCTGCGGGGTTGGGTAACAGGGTAATTGGGGGTAACACCCACTAACACCTGCGCTCGCCAGATTGTTGTGTGTAACCTTTACTAACACCCACTCACCCTACTCACTTTAGGTGTAGTACCCTTTTTGGTAGTACTGTGTTATGGCAATGTAGTTACCTTAACTTTTCTACCTGAGGGAAAAGGGATAATTGGGCCAGGTCAGACCGACTCTGGGTTCGTAGGAACCTGGGAGATGCAACAACAGACGACACACACACACACGGTGTATGGAACTTGCAACTATGTATATTATTTACAAATAGGTACACAAAAATAAATACACAGCGCGATAAAAGAAAATACAATTCATAAACTCAAATTATATTTGCAATGTTCACAGTTCTTGTTGTATCAGTTCCAGGTGACCAGTGGGGTCACCTCTAGCAGTTTCTGGGGTTTGGGCTTCGGCTCGCCATCCAGATTTGGAGATTTGGATTTGGAGAATCCACGCTCTGGTCAAACCAGTCCAAAGGAAGAAAAAAAAAAGAACCTGACCTATAAAACAGGTCAGAACAACAACAAATAAGCTATTGCTCTAAGCTTATTACAAAATATTGTAGGTTGTACACAAACAATATTTTCAAACACCTTTAAACCATGGATGTAATATTCACTACTAAATACATTCAATGGCAAGTGAAATGGATCCTTCTGCTAACCATTACAGCTCTGAACACAACCTCCTTCTGTGTAAATCCTAGCCAGATTTAGCATCGGAGGTTTAGCATGTTAAGCTAGCACAACAATTTATCACCATTTCCGCACTTTAAAACACATATAAATCACAGGTACATCATTCACCATCAAGTAGCAATTAATGGCAAGGGAACTGGGACCTTTGCTAACCGTTACAGCCTTGAAAAATAGCTTTTTCTGATGAAAAAACTAGCCAAATTTAGCATCGGCGGCTAGCGTTTTTAAGCTAGCGGTTAGCATCCACATACATAATGAATAGAGAGCACTCACCATGCTAAGTGGCTCGTGCGTCAATGGGGTTCCCGCGCTCAACGGTGTCGACAGCCTTTGGATCCCAATCTTAAAATTTAATAGACGGGGCATTAGAATTTGGCAATACCGCAATGTCTCATTTCTCATTTTGGTTTAGGCTTACCAATTTCAAGGGTTTTATAAAGGCAAAGGCTGCTACCAGCACGCTAGTGTCACCATATCACCAAGGACAGTCTCTCTCTCTGGTCTGTGTCTTTCGGCGTCTGGCGTGACTGAGCCAAAAATGCAAGTCATCCCAGACCCAGGGAGAGAGCGCTTAACCCATTGGGTGGCGTGACCCAGCAACGGCGCAGCCATTGGTTGCTCGAAATATCAACACACAATACTAGGAACTTTATCAGAACCTTCTAGAAAATGTTCCTACTATTTATGAATATACTGTATATTTATTTAAATATTCATATTCAAATTATGTATTCCCATTGTGAAATGGGTGTTTTTCTTTTTAAAAGCAGTATCAATATTTATAATTTAATTCACGTTAAACTATCTACTCCCATTGTGAAATGAATGTCCCCCCTTCTTCTTAAAGCGGTATCGACATTCATAATTCCATCCACGTTTTTAACACTGGGAGAACTAGTGTTCATGGGAATAATCTTAGGATCTGACTCTGTTAAGGCTCTGGTAAAAGCCAGGTCTAAATAATCTTAGGATCTGTCTCTGTTAAGGCTCTGGTAAAAGCCAGGTTTAATCCTTGAAACAGGGACTGGGCAACAGTTAGGAGAGAGTTTCCCAACTGACTATACTGTAGTCTTTCTGGCTGGGAGGTTGTCCTCTCGGAGCGTCTCACAGTCTGTGGGACTTCTTTTTCAGGTTCTTTTTCTTCCATAGGTTCATCACAGGTACTTTTATCAGGTGAGTTGGTTTCACTTTCAGTTCCATTCTCATTGTTTGATGGTTCCACATTTATTTCAGTTTCCTCCAGGTTTCCATCATTCTGGTAAGTTGTCGCATCTAGGTGAAGTGACATTTTCTATTTGGTTGTCATTCTCAGGTGAGTGAGTTTCAGCAGGAATGTCTCCTTTAAAGAATGTCTTTGGATGGGGAATTTCATAAACTCGAGTGAGCTTTATGGGTGTTTGGATTGGTTCTTCTCTGTACCAATAGACATCTTCATTTTCCGGTTCTGAATTCTCACATTCCTCACTATGTTCAGGTGATTGTCTTGTCTTAGGTTTGCGGACACGTTTTGGTTGGACAGGTTCGTCTTCAACGGGGCAAGAAAACCACAGGGAAGCAAGAGGTCGCGGTGAACGGTGCGAACAGGACCATCTTTTGTCTCAGGTTTTATAGTGTAAACAGGCAAGTCACCTGCTTGGCTCACCACAATGTGAATTTCAGCTTCCCACCTGTCTGCTAGTTTGTGTTTGCCTCTGAGGCAGACTGCACGTACCAAAACTCTGTCGCCTGGTTCTAGTTTTGAAGGTTTCACTCGCATATCAAATCTTGTTTTGTTTCTTTCAGCCATCTTGTTAGCATTTTCTGTTGCTAGTTTGTAGCTTTCTTGTAGAATTGTCTACAGTTTTTCAATGTACGGGGAATGTGACTTGAAACCTTTGTTGTGAAACGGGAGCCCAAATGCAAGGTCGATGGGCAATCTCGGCTGACGACCGAACATTAACTCATACGGGGCAAAACCAGTAGTGTCATTCTTCGTACAATTGTACGCATGTACAAGTGGTTCTACATAGTTGTGCCAATGAGTTTTGTTCTTTTCCTCCAGAGTACCCAGCATGCTCAATAACGTTCTATTGAAACGTTCTACCGGGTTACCTCTGGGATGATAGGGTGTCGTCCGAATTTTGCGAATGCCCATGATTTTGCCAAGTTCTTTTATAATATGGGACTCAAAATTGGGACCCTGATCACTATGTAACCGTTCGGGTATCCCGTAGTGGACTATAAAGTTGTCCCAAAGTGCCTTTGCAACGGTCTGAGCTTTCTGATTGCTGGTAGGGATGGCTATAGCGTATTTCGTGAAATGATCAGTTAGCACAAGCACATCCTTCGTGTTACTTTGATCGGGCTCAATGGACAGGAAATCCATACAGACAAGTTCAAGCGGTTGGGTGGACTTGATATTGACAAGCGGAGCGGCTCGTTCTGGAGCTGTTTTACGTCTTATGCAGCGATTACATGTCTTGATCTTCTTTTCAATATCCGCCGCCATGCAAGACCAATACAGAACAATAGAACCTTGTTCTGATGAGATCCAAAGTACGCTCTGTGCCTAAATGGCCCATATCACTGTGGAGGCTTTGAAAGACTGAATCGCGGAGCTGTTCAGGTAAGACAAGCTGGTAAGTAACATTTCCTCCGTCTTGACGAGTGCGGTATAGGATGTCATTGCACATTTCAAGTCGACTGAGCTCTCGGAGTAACAAGTTGATGTCAGGAAGTTCAGTTCGTACAGTTGGTGGAACTTTTAGTCCAGTTTCAATTTGCACAATCACTTCCCTTAAACAGGGGTCAGTTCTTTGTTCGTTTTTGATCTGTTCAGGAGTCATGTGGGGTACAACTGGAAGACCACCACAGCCATCTTCATCGGCATAGCCATCTGGAATGGCGGCTACAGAGAGGGCTAATGAGTGAACCAAAGGGAAGGTGTTGTCTGGAGAGCTACAGACAAGGTGTTTTTCACATATAGCAGACACTACCTCGGAACTGAAACTGCTTTCAGGAAGAGACAAGTGAGTCTGAGTGAACTGCTGTATGCGGTCAAACTCCTTTTGGGACACTGCGTCATTAAGTAACTCGCCATGTGGCCGTCTAGAGAAGCCGTCTGCATCTGAGTTAAGCTTGCCTGCTCTGTATTGGAGCTTAAAGTTAAACGTCGACAGAGCAGCTAGCCACCTATAACTCATGGCATCCACCTTAGCAGTAGTTAAGATGTACGTCAGGGGGTTACTGTCTGTCACAACAGTAAAATGATTGCCATATAAATAGTCTGCGAACTTCTCCGTTACTACCCACTTAAGAGCCAAAAATTCTAATTTATGGGGGGGGTAACAGGACTCACTTCTAGACAACCCCCGGCTTGCATAAGCTATGACCCTAGTCTGGCCCTCCTGCTCTTGATAGAGGGCGGCGCCAATCCCTGTAGTGCTGGCGTCAGTATGGAGGGTATATGGCAACTGAGGGTCAGCGAAACCCAGAACAGGCGCAGTACTGAGCTTTTCAATGATGGTTTTGAATGCAAGATCACAGGGAGAAGTCCATCGCTCACCAAACGGTGTCTTCGGGTCGTGGTACTGGGCAGGCTTAGCTTTGGGCTTTTTCGCAAAGGAGGGTAGCCTGCTGTTAAGTCAGTGAGGGGCTTAACGATGCTGGAATAGTTCTTAATGAACTGCCTATAGTACCCTAAAAAGCCTAAGAACGAGCGGAGCTGTTTGAGATCACGGGGCACAGGCCAGGTACTTAGGGCTTTCACTTTTTCGGGGTTGGTCTCAACTCCTTTACTGGACACAATGTGACCGAGGTATCTGACAGAAGTTTGAAAAAAATCTGCATTTCTCAGGGGAGAGTTTAAGCCCGTACTCTTTTAGGCAATTAAGAACTTTCATTAAGCGAGCCTCATGTTCTTCGGGCGTCTTGGAGAATACAATGATGTCATCGAGGAACACAATCACCTCATGCAGATTCATGTCGCCCATGCATTTCTCCATGAGGCGCTGGAACGTGCTGGGGGCGTTTGTAATGTCTTGGGGCATTCTATTGAATTCCCAAAAGCCCATGGGACATACGAATGCCGTCTTTGGTTTGTCCAGCTCCTCTACCTCAATTTGGTAGTACCCCGACTTTAAATCGAGGACGGAGAACCACTGCGAACCAGTCAAGGTGGAAAACGTTTCCTCCAAGTTGGGGAGGGCGTAAGCATCTTTTACAGTCTGCATGTTAAGCTCCCTGTAATCAATACAAAGGCGGACATCGCCATTCTTCTTTCGCACCACTACAATAGGCGAAGAAAATGGGGAAGTAGACTCTCTTATCACGCCTGCTTGTTGGAGTTCTTTGAGATGCTTACAGACCACTTCCAGGTCATTTGGATGTATGGGACGGGCTCTGTGTTTGAACGGTGTTTCATCTGATAGTTTGATTGTGTGTTTCACTTGATCCGTTTTGCCAAAGTCAAGATCGTTTTGCGCAAATACTTCGGGCATTTGACTGAGTCTTTCTGTTAGGCGCTCTTTCCATTCAGCGCTAATGGGGGAAGAGTCAAAGTTGAGCTTCAGAGTGGACTTTGGTTCAATTTTGGACTTTGTAACTTTCACGGAGTGTTCTTGCGATAGGACTCGTTGATATGCACAAATTTCTCCAATGACACACTTCTGAGGGATTGTCACGTCATGTTCCGATTCATTGGTGAGTATAACTGGAACAAGGTAAGGTGCTCTTTCAGGTAAGTCTATGAGACATGGTTTTACCAGGATACCACCAGGTAAGGCTGACATTAACGGGTGTTCTAACAAGACAGATTTTTCACTGTTGCCGGCTGACACAGCTACAGCGCCATCTAGAACAACTGTTTAGCCTGCAGGAACTAACTGTGGCTCTTTGTTGCGCATGGTCACTAAACCAAGGCTAGTGTCTTTGGACTGTCTGTGTCATAGCTCAAGGACTTTTAACACTGCCTTATAACCAAGTGACATGGTTGGCTGCAGTTCAGAACATGCATCCGAGTACAGCTCGTAAAGTACATCTAATGTGTTTGTCCCTATTAACACTAAGGACTGATCAGCTACACGTACATCGGGAACCACTAAGGCAAGTGTTGGCACTTCGGCTTCAATACCGAGAAAGACTTTTGGGAAAGTGACATGCATTTCAATGTAGCCTAAGTAAGGTACACTCTGACCATTAGCTCCCTCCACTTCTAACAGCTCAAAAAGTGGCTTAATCTCATGGTTGGATAAGTACTGTCTGTAATAGGACTCAGGGACAGTAGTCACCTGGGAGCCTGTATCTAACAAACAGTTCACAGTACAGCCATTCACTTTCACTTGTGCTGTACTTTTTGTACCAATTAGACCATTAGGAAAGTTAAAGGGGTCTGTTTTGTAGTGTGACTTCAGTTTAGCACGTCTCTTGAATGGAGCTTTCGGTTTGGGACGGGTCATCTCTGAACTAGCCTCTGTTTGTCCCGCAACAGGGGTAGACTTCAGTTTTAAAGAAGATTGGGGGTTCTGACTGTCCCAAATCTGTCTTTTTACTCTTAGTTCTTTGCGTTTTGCAGCCACAAGCGCAGGGTTTGGCTCGGACTCACACGTGGCTATAATATGCCCATCTTCGCCACAGCGGAAGCAATACCATGGTTTGGGCCTAGTATTGGGACGGCTGGACGAAGGTAAGTTTTCAGGTTTGGCATGGTCAGGTTTTTTATTTCCAGATTTCTTAGTTGGGTTTTTCTTCGTGGTGCTTGTTCCTTTTGTTTCATGACAGCAGCTAATTGGCTTTTTAGATCAGCGACTTGCTTTTTCAGTTCTTTCAGACTGTCAGACTCTACTTCACTATTTGTACTTGTTTCGGTGACTGTTTGTTCGTAGGAGGCTGCTTTTGGTTTTGTGGCGCCCAAGTGTTTTTTCATGCGGGTGTTTTTAACTTCTTGTCTGTTTTCAACAGTGCGAAGGTGAAGCAATAATTCTGCATACACAGGTGGGTGTTTATCTTTTAGTGGGCAGCACAGTGGTGCAGTGGTTAGCACTGTTGCCTTACAGCTAGAAGGTTCCTGGTTCGAATCCCCAGGTTGGCAGGGGTTGGAACCTTTCTGTGTGGAGTTTGCATGTTCTCCCTGTGCTGCGTGGGTTTACTCCGGGGGCTCCGGTTTCCTCCCACAATCCAAAGACATGCATGTTAGGTTAATTGGCTGTTCTAAATTGTCCCTAGATGTCTGTTTCCTATAGGCCCTTAGAATAGAGGGTTAGTATTAGTGAAAAGCGCTTTGAGTGGTCTTTGTGACTAGAAAAGCGCTATATAAGTGCAGGTTAGTTAGTTAGTAGTTAGTAGTTAGTTTTAGTTCCAGCTGTAGCTCTTTTAGCAGATTATCATCCCAACAGCCTCTGTTAAACTGCTTGAGAAGCTGTTTGTCCACTTCCTGTGGCTCTAGACCGCCTCTACGCACTGTGAGATTGAGCGGCACCTGCAAACGATGCAGATATGCAGAGGGTTTTTCTCCATAATCTTGGAAAGTGTTCATGAATCGCACAAGCAGTTCCTCACCGTCTTCAACAGTCCCAAAAGCTGAATCCAAAAGCTTACGATAGTCGGCAGAGGTGGCTTCAGACCCAAGAGAGTGAATAACATCAGATGCAGGAGCAAGAAGACTTTCAAAGATCTTGCGAGATTTTTCCAAGTCAGACAAAGAAGTATCTTCCATCATCAGGTCAACATGTAAACGCCATGTTTCATAATCAGCTTCAGTATACGGTCTTGGCGTTTTGCCAGAGAAAGCTCTGATTCTCCAAGAGGAATGGGCGTTTGACGGCTTCTCTGCATGATTAATGACATGCTCGACTACGATTTTCTGAACCTCGGGTGGGTTAAAATCAGCTGGACTCAACATTTGAAGTGTTAAGTTTGGTCTAAGAGGGCTTTGGAAGAGTGCTTGAGTGGTTTTAGGGGTGCGAGGCACTTCAACTTGAAGTGGAGGAAAGACTCCACTTTGTGTGGATTCTACAGTAGGGACAGCAGGATCAACGTCAGCAGAGACTGTTTCAGCTGTCTCAGCAGCTTCAATAGACTTCCCTATTGTGGACATGACCTCCCACAACACCTCTTCAAAACCTTTTCCACTTAACTTAGCTAAACCCCTCAGGTTGCTAAGATAAGCCTCAGTAACACTGCCCCCTACAGTTTTAGTGTACACATCAGTTAAGGCTTGAATGCAGTTCTTAACATCAGGATTGTCAGTGGATGGAAAGGAGCACAGCAACGTAGGTGCTAATGCTTCAATGCTTAATCCAGATTCGAACTCTACAATATGACTTTTGTCAAAGTCAGATGAGTTATCATTAATACTGAGCACCCTACGGATAGTGCCATGTTGCTCTAGAAACTCAAAAACATCTGTGTCTCTTTCTTTATCAACAGCACCACTGACAATGACTGCATTAGGGATTTTAACACCATTCTTTTCTACAAAATCCATTTTGGCCATATATCAACTGTTTAGTCAGGGGTCAAAACAGAATCCTCATCTGTTGTGCCACACTCCAGGCTCCTGGCTGCGCTCGCCAAATTTTGTATAACAGTATCACAGTAATAATATACAATAATATACCACTGTAACACACAGGGTATAATTAGGGTATAATACCTGCGGGGTTGGGTAACAGGGTAATTGGGGGTAACACCCACTAACACCTGCGCTCGCCAGATTGTTGTGTGTAATCCTTACTAACACCCACTCACCCTACTCACTTTAGGTGTAGTACCCTTTTTGGTAGTACTGTGTTATGGCAATGTAGTTACCTTAACTTTTCTACCTGAGGGAAACGGGATAATTGGGCCAGGTCAGACCGACTCTGGGTTTGTAGGAGCCTGGGAGGTGCAACAACAGACGACACACACACACACACATGGTGTATGGAACTTGCAGCTATGTATATTATTTACAAATAGGTACACAAAAATAAATACACAGCGCGATAAAAGAAAATACAATTCATAAACTCAAATTATATTTACAATATTCACAGTTCTTGTTATATCAGTTCCAGGTGACCAATGGGGTCACCTCTAGCAGTTTCTAGGGTTCGGGCTTCGGCTCGCCATCCAGATTTGGAGAATCCACGCTCTGGTCAAACCAGTCCAAAGGAAGAAAAAAAAAGAACCTGACCTATAAAATAGGTCAGAACAACAACAAATAAGCTATTGCTCTAAGCTTATTACAAAATATTGTAGGTTGTACACAAACAATATTTTCAAACACCTTTAAACCATGGATGTAATATTCACTACTAAATACATTCAATGGCAAGTGAAATGGATCCTTCTGCTAACCATTACAGCTCTGAACACAACCTCCTTCTGTGTAAATCCTAGCCAGATTTAGCATCGGAGGTTTAGCATGTTAAGCTAGCACAACAATTTATCACCATTTCCGCACTTTAAAACACATATAAATCACAGGTACATCATTCACCATCAAGTAGCAATTAATGGCAAGGGAACTGGGACCTTTGCTAACCGTTACAGCCTTGAAAAATAGCTTTTTCTGATGAAAAAACTAGCCAAATTTAGCATCGGCGGCTAGCGTTTTTAAGCTAGCGGTTAGCATCCACATACACAATGAATAGAGAGCACTCACCATGCTAAGTGGCTCGTGTGTCAATGGGGTTCACGTGCTCAACGGCGTCGACAGCCTTTGGATCCCAATCTTAAAATTTAATAGACAGGCCATTAGAAATTGGCAATACCGCAATGTCTCATTTCTCATTTTGGTTTAGGCTTACCAATTTCAAGGGTTTTATCCAGGCAAAGGCTGCTACCAGCACGCTAGCGTCGCCATATCACCAAGGACAGTCTCTCTCTCTGGTCTGTGTCTTTCGGCGTTAAACTATCTACTCCCATTGTGAAATGAATGTCCCCCCTTCTTCTTAAAGCGGTATCGACGTTCATAACTCCATCCACGTTTTTAACACTGGGTTACACTATCCCCCCTTAGAATCATGCAATCATGCAGTCATGCTTTCCTAATTCCTTTCCAAGTGTATCCAAAAGTTGTGCCAAATTGCTTCCACTGCATAAAAAATTAGTGTCATCGGCAAACAATATTAAATCCATTTTTTCTGAAACTTTACATATATCATTTATATACATATTGAATAACAATGGCCCCAAAACTGAACCCTGTGGGACTCCACAAGTAACCTTCAGTAACTGTGAGTTTTTGTTACCAACACATACATACTGATATCTATTCTTTAAGTAACTACATAACCAGGACAGTGCTACCCCCCAATACCACAATTTTGTAGTTTCCTTAATAATAAATTATGATCCACTGTATCAAATGCTTTTTTAAGATCCAGGAATACCCCAACTGAATACTCTTTATTTTCAACGGCAGTTGATATTTTTTCTATAAATTCCATTAGAGCAAATGCAGTTGTCCTCTTGTGTCTGAACCCATATTGCTGCTCACACAATAAATTATTCTTCAGTATGAAGTTGTCAATTCTCTCATAGAATATTTTTTCAAGTATCTTGGAAAATTGCGGCAATAGTGAAATTGGTCTATAGTTTGAAAGTTCCCCTCTGTCACTCGTCTTGTATATCGGAATTACTTTAGCTATTTTCATTGCATTGGGAAATATACCTGTTTGGAGAGACAGGTTACAGATATACGTCAGTGGTTTCACTAAGCATTCAATAATAGTTTTGACTAAGAGCATGTCAATACACTGTAAAATGTTATAAGTTCACTTTACTTAAAAAAATTAAGGAAACCGATTGCCTCAAAATTCTCAAGTAAAATAGATGATTCATTTTAAGTTGTTAAAGCTGAAAATAACTGTGTTCAGACAACTCAGATAATGACAGTAAACCTGAGTGAAGTTAACTCAAAATCATTAGTTAGGTTAACAAAAAAATATAAATTCAGACAACTCATACAATAGCAGTAAACTTGAGTAAGGCAAACTCAAAATCATTAGTTAGGCTGACTATAAAATGTTAATTTTGACTACTTAATCTTGTGAGTGATGTTTAATTAAGCTGTACTTGCAAAAATGAGTTATCTTTACTAGTTTAAGCATTCACATTACTAGCAAAATATTAGGAAACCGATTGCCTTGATATGTTCAAGTAAGCTGAACTTAAAGTAATAAGCTATTGAAACAAAGAAAGACAACAGTTTGAATGGAAAACAAAGTTTATTAATATAACTTAGTTCAGAACACATACCTTACATACAGGGGTTCTTAAAGTGCAGTCTCCTGGGCCAGTGGTGGCCCTCGGAGACGTTTTTGGCGACCCACTGAGTAAAGGTGACATGCAATGCATACATTATATTTGTTCTGCAATTCAGTTTTTTAATTAACAGTTAAAACAACCTTTTTTCGCTTGTGACCCCATTATATGTCACAAGTCACATGGGACACTTTTTAGAGAAAAAGTCTGTGCAAAAGTTGCTTTTTTTTAATTACAAACAAAGGAGAAAAAAGGCCAAATCCTGCCATGAGGCAAAAAATTCAGGAAAGATGCCAAAAAGTTGCAAAATCATGTAAAACAGAATTTTTATATTACATAGAAAGCATGTAATATAAAAAAACTAACTTCTTCAGAAAAAAGTGACACATGACTTTTTTTCTTGGGCGGCCTTCAATCTAACATTGAGTCCCTAAAACAGCCCTCAGTCATCAAAAACTTGAGAATCCCTGCTTAAATATCTCTGACTATGGTGTGAACTATAGATAAACTCAATAGTCAATTGCAGGGCCTAACATTTATCTTAATATCAATAAAGTGAACAGCAGATAACTGTTTCCAATCCACCTATTGCATGACTGCAAAATCAAATCACTATTTCAACTGAATGTGCAACTGTAATTCTTATGTTTGAGACAGCTCCCTCTAAAAACTGCTCAGAGCTTTCTGATTTAAATTCTTAGTAGATGAGTTTAGAACTGCACTAGAGATTGACTTTCAACAGATATGAAGTCAGAGATAACTGGCTAAAGAATCTGATGCTGGTAATCAATATCACCACAATCATGTCAGCATCAACACAAAAGGAAAAACAAAAGCTAAAAGGAAAGTAGGTATTCATGTTTCTCCACATGAACATAAAACCATTCAGTAGATTGAAAGGGCGATGAGGCTGCCTCCCACAAAAAAGGATCAAACAAGAAAAAAAAATCACTTTTCCAATAAGGGTAAAGGTATCAATGTGACCCAAGATGTCACGTCAAATTCACATCGTGATTACATCCACTCATTGCATCAAAAGATTTTTGAGTGACTGTATCTTTGGTTTTAGGGATTTATGTCCAAGTGAGAGAAGCACCCTTTGAATGAAGTCAAAGGTATATTTCAGTTGTTGTGGGTACTCTAAATTCAGGGCATAAGTAAGTCCAAAGAGCAAGCACATGGCATGTGGAAGATTTTCAAGGTCATCCATCACAATTCTTCCTTCCAAAATGATTGCGGTACCTGAAGACTGAAGGTGCAGTGAGTCAAGGGAGATCTGTCCGTCCTCAGGAACGACGGTCAGGATTCCAATGGGGATGTGAGACATGCCTGGGTCATCACAGTCCTGACAACAATAGCAGCAATACAGCCACAATTACATATTAGATGTCACCTTGAATTTCTATGGCAGAAAACACAAGACAGCCACTAAAAGTATAAGCTATATTCAGATATTAGATATTCAAGTTAATACTGCACATGCATAAATGATTAACAGATTGTTTAATTCATTCATGAGGATAGGTCATCAGTGCATCAAGTAGGAAGTACAGTAGCACTGATTCAGGCTGAGTGGAGAAAAGCAACATAAACTAAAGCTATCAAAGTAACATAAGGAGCAGAATCAAATAGAGTGGACATCCTGTGGTGTGGAATAAAAACTCAGTAATAAAGATGACTTACAAAGCATGTCTTGAAGAAATCTGTGTTCTCATCTCCAAGGATGACAGGAAGGCAAGGGAGGACTGCTGTTCGCTTCGCAGTAACATCTGTACTCTGAAAAATCACATCAAACACACATCACTCCTGTGGTAAAGGACAATCAATTAATAGCTCTGCATACACAATGGGGTTGCATTTTTTGTTCCCACACAACAATTAATTACTTTGTATCTGAGAAACTTACCTCTGGCGGGACTTGTTGCAGATATTTCTGAAGTTTCTAGCCAACACTTCCCCCCTTAGTCTTGAAAATTTCAAAGAAGTGAGGAGTGTATTTGTCAAGTTCTTTGAAGAATTCTGTATTCAAGTTTTTGCTTGACAAGCGACAGAACTCTGCCAGAATCTAAAGGAAAAGTATGACAAGTTATTATTCAAGTTGTAGTTATATTGCACTTACAT
Organism: Pholidichthys leucotaenia; assembly: GCA_020510985.1. Lineage (NCBI taxonomy): Eukaryota > Metazoa > Chordata > Actinopteri > Cichliformes > Pholidichthyidae > Pholidichthys > Pholidichthys leucotaenia. Next base: position 138,059,492 of record CM035849.1, on the reverse strand, counting down.
TAAAGAATAACAAAAAACTAGGGATCTGTATCTAATCTTTGGAGGCCAGTGCAATACTGTTTTTGCCCATGTGATTAAGTGTTTTGTTGCTTTTTGATGAGACACTTCAGAACTCGGATTTACAATAATCAATTTCTAAATTCATGAAGTCACCCTCCACTGAAAAATGTTTTTCTTATTGATCCTGTTGAAGTTGAATGTTTGGGCTTCACTGTGCAGAGTTTGACAATGAAAGGCAGTTTACACATTCATCTGCAGAAAATATTGGGATTTTCAATGACAAGGAGTAGATATAATTTTAAGGAGTTTATCAAAATAATTGACTTTTTTTCTGTTTTGTGGGAAAAACTCACAAATTATTATTCAAAGTAGAGATTTTATATACATCTTAAAACACGTTTGGAGAGGATCTTTAAAATCTTAGGACTACATTTCACTAGCAGGAAGCTGAAGCTAATTCTGTAAGTTAATCAAAGATATGACAAATAATGAATTACATGAGAACTAAAAAACCCAATGCATAAAAGATAGGGAGAGTTTTAAAATACCTGACTCTCTGTAAAGAGTGCTGGCCACCTTTCCATTGTGTCTTTCACTGGAGGCTCCAAGTTCACCAGCTGTTGTCTTCTCAAGGCAAAAGTAGAGTCCATGATTTTGGTTATCAGAGCAGCAGTTGGACGACGTTTCTTCATCTCCTCTACAAGTTCCTTTCGTTTGGACTCCATACTGATCTCATCTTCACCATCAGGGAAATTGGGTAGAAAATTGATTTCAAACCGTTTGGGTCTTTTGATGCTTCTCTGAGGAACTTGGCCTTTTCTTTTTCCTTGATTTACGGCCACATCTGTACATCCAACTCGACGCATTTTGTTGCGATAGTTACCCATTTTGAACTTGATGCTATTTTTCCAGCCATTACATCCATTGACAGAGCCTGGTTCAATGAGGCATGGATGTTTTTGAATCAGTGCAGTTGCAACATCATTGAATTCTTTATTGCAGGGATATGCCTTGAAGCTGTAAATTGCTTCAGCAAGTTTTTCAAGTATCTCATGCTTCATGGCCCTGGGTACTTGTAGATATGTCTTGTCTCTCATATACAGAAGATTCCCTTGGCGTAATCTGTACTCGATGTCCACGGGAAAATAAGGAATTTCAAAGGTGTCTGGCCATGGAGACCGAGATGACCGACCTTCAGTGGAGGAAATAGAGAGGATCTCTGTGTCGTCTGTGCTGGCTGTGCTTGTTGTGGAGCAATTATCTTTAGGGTGGATTTGTCAGGCAGGTCTGTAATGTCAGTGAGGTTGACGAGGGCATTGTTAAAATCAGGATCCTCATACTGGAAGGAGAATTTGTACTGAAGATCCAGCTTCTCCTCAAGCTGTTCAACAAGTGAGTCAAGTGTCTGTGGTTTCCCAGAGAGTGTAAATCAGCACAAAATATAATGTCTAAGGGTAACAAATGTTCTGCCCCTGATTCTGTAGGCTGCCAAAGGAAAAGGGTCATTCAGATCAGAAAGCATGTTGACTGATATTGATGACACATGACTGCATAGCTCATAAGAACGCAGATGCTCATTATACCATGATGTCATATGTTTGCACAGAAACAAAACATCACTGTTAATGACAAGGATGTTGTGAATTTGCCTAAACTCAGGTAGGCATGAACAAGCACCAACAGACACAATCATATCCGGACTGTATTTGATGCCATCAACGCTCACAGATGATGCTACAAGGACAGTGTTCTGAGATGCATACCTCTGCTTCAACAAGTTCTGAATATACTCAGGTAAAGATGAAACCAAAGAAAGTGTCACCTTATCCATTTGGATGAATGGCTTGAAAAATGAGGAGGAGTCAATATGGTATGCCATCATTCTCTGATGCCGGACAGCTAGAGTTTGTGGGACATTTTTGAAGTTTTTTGTGTTGTGAATGACTTGTTTGAAGAATTTATGCTTTCCCTCAAAGCGCATTGTCCACATATCTCTGAGTGGCCCATACATCCTCATCAACTGTGGATAATGTTCCACAAAGTGGTGCTTTGGGCGCAATGTGAAGTGAGGAAATACTGTTAAAAGTAAACCTCTGTGCTCTGAGATCTTGGCATCAAGGAAGTCAAGAGAATCTTCTGTCAGTCTGAATGATGCTGACAGTTCTAAGATGTCCTTCAAAAGCATTAAAATTTCCCATGTTGGATCATTCTCTGGGACATCAAAACCAATCATGAGTGGAAGAAGTCTTGTGAGTGCCCAGTTTTCGTGGCCGTTACCGCCAGTCGTACCTCTAGAGGCAAACGTAGCTGGTATAATCTGAGGCTTATCAGTCCTGTCAGTGAATTTGTAAGGAAAATGTTTGATGACTTTGTACAAGGACTCAAGGGTGATATACTTCTTGGAGATCAAGTCATTAATGCACAGAGACATCTCAACAGGGATGATACCTTCCAAGAGGTCATGCATTATGTCAGGTGGAAATCCAGTGACAGTGTGGAAATGTTCCAAATTGTCACTTAAAACACAAGGACCTCTCACACCATACTCTTTCACCAGATTTGGATTCTCTAAAACTTCAGAAACTTGCCTGTCATGATCCTGGTTGGTTCTGCACTCAAATGCTCCTGATCGGACCTCTCTCTGCTGGATGTCACTCCTCTTTACCATGCAAAATCGACATGGGTGCTCCACTGTGAAACTCTCCTGAAAACCAGCAAAAGAATGAGCACCTAAGTTAACAGCTGACACATAGAGCACAGTTCCTTTCACACACTCGCCTAACTGCTCAACATAGACACTGTGTTTTTCAAGAGTGACCAGGTCTTGAAGAAGTGGGTGAAGGACAGCTGCATAGCCATGCTGTTTGATTGTATTTGCTCTGCATAATATTGCTAGCTGAATAGAGTGGAGACAGGAGCGATGTTTTGAGGGAAGATTGGCAAGAACCCAATAAATACCACACAGTTTGTGTTTCTTTTTGGAAGTGCCAAGAGGATTGGCTATCTCAAACTCATCAATGTAAAGGCCAAGCACAATCCTTAAGGTCTCAGTCTTAAAAAAATCATTCCTGAGATAGTGAGTGCCATCTCTGTAAGTGGTGAATCCATCAACAGTGCACTCAAGTGTGAGAATTTTATCTAGAACATCAGCTCTGTTTAATAGTTTTTGTAACATTTTCAGAATTGGCACATAAGAGAGTGATTTTAAGTCTTTTTCAAGCTTGTACTCAACTGGCATGACCATAGGAAATTCCTTCTGAAAATATGAGGCTCTTTTACTGGCTGTGGAGAGTGACTGGCCAGCTTCAGTCATTTTCAAGAACAAGTAATTCTCTTTGACAGCATTCACAATCTTTCTCACAACTGAATCGTCACTGACACCATGTTCATTGAGAATTTGCTGGATGGCATGATGCAAAAGGGGTTCTGAGAGAAGAACAAGCTCATTTAGTTGTTGAATTAGCTCCTGTACTGTCATGTCAGATAAATGCAAAACTGCCTGCAGTTTAAGAAAGAGTGAGGCTAAATTATGCTCAATTTGATGCTGTAAGTGATCCAAATTTTTGATTTGAGCTTCTTCCTCATTTTTGTCTTGGTCTGTAGGATCACTAGAAAAATCCTCAACTTCTTGTACATCTTGTGCCACGTCTGGATCAGAATCGCGAGGTGTGCTGTGCAAGGCAGTGTCAGGCTTCAACCACTTCTGACTGGGAAGTCGATGCTGTTTGCATTTGTGAGCATTGAATGTTGAGTAAACATTGCTCTCAAAAATGCAGTTTTCATATGGACACTTAAAGGGTACCTGTGGTGGTCGTCTAAATGCATTCAACTTGAAAACGTTAGGCAAAGTATTCGTTATTTGGTTAAATAATTATTGCCAGCCATATACCACCAGAGAAATATGCAAATACGACCGCAGGCATGGCCAGCCAATGAAAACTCTGAGCGCAGCCATGACACATGCAGATGTGACGTCATATCGTTGCCAATACTCCGTCTGTATGAGAGAATAGGGTGCTGTTGTGAGTGTTTTTATTCTATTATGGCTGAATTGTCGGACTCTGAGGAAGAATTCGTCCAACATGGCTACAGGTTTGAGCCAGAAAGGTCTTCTGAGGGTTAAAGTGACGAAGTGGTCCTCACACACAACGCAATTTCGTCTGAAATTATTCGTCTGTGCCCTGTTTCCGCTCCGATCTTCTGACAAGGTGAGCTGGGTTTGGGTACACAAAAGAAGTGTTTATCTTTGTTTTTTCGCTTATTATTCAGACATCCAAAGGCTTTACATTCCGCCATGTTGTGATATCCATATCGCATTGTATGTTTTTGTTTTTACAAGAGCGCCGAGTGTCTGCTGCTCTGTATATAGTTTTAGAATCATCTTCCGTGTTGCGGCCGTTATGAGCTCAGATCAGACGAGACAAGCCGCTGAATTTAAGCATTTATTTATTTATTTTCTACTCGTTTCAGTTCTGCATTTAATATGAACCCTGAGTTTGAAATAAACGTTTGAATTTGAATTTGAATATCCCGAAAGCCGCTGCACATCCGGGTACTCCAGGCTCAGCCAATATTGATCCAGATCGCATAGTTTTAGAATCATCGGCCGTTACGAGCTCAGATCACACGAGACGGCCCGCTGAATTTAAGCATTTATTTATTTATTTTCTACTCGTTTTAGTTCTGCATTTAATATGAACCCTCAGTTTGAAATAAACGTTTGAATTTGAATTTGAATATCCCGAAAGCCACTGCTCATCCGGGCACTCCAGGCTCTGCCAATACTGATCCAGATCGCGGTAGCCACAATATTATGTCACAGGAAGCGTCCTGGAAGGCCATGTAGCTGCTAATATGGCTGCAGCCATGTTTTGCTGACATAGCTGAACCAGCACATCAGCAATGGATTTATATCAAATTGCTTTGAACGTGAATTTCAACTTAAACTTGAACTAGAACGTGAGACAGGGGCTCAATATAATATCTTTTTTTTCACGACCACCACAGGTACGCTTTAACAGTTTCCTTATTTTTGAGATGTTGGCGCAAATGGGAAAAAAAAGTTAATTCTGTGCAGGGTTCTTCAAAATTGCAAAGAGGACAATGGAATATCACAGGGATTACATCAGCTCCACTCATCTGCCCATCATGTGCTTCATGGGAGTGATTTCTTGTTAGATGCACTTTTAGGGCATTAATTGACTTGAATGAACACAAACAATCGGTGTAGAGGCATGGAATTGGAGTAGTTCTGGCGTAGCTTCCATGTCTTAAGCGGTAGTGCTTGAATAGTTGAACTCTCTTTTCAGAAGAAAACAAGCAGTACTTACACTTTCAATGCATAGCTAGGTTTCTGTCTTCAGAAATCAAAACCTACAAAAGAAACACCAAAATCAATCAAACCAAACTGTATATATGTGACCAGTATAAAAAAGGACAACAGTAAACTAAAAACATCTCCGCCATGTTAAAAAATGAGCCATGGACAACGACAAACTCAATTTTGTTTAATTAAGAGCTGAAAAATGAATTACATGCTTGCCGAGTTGAAGAGTGGCCCTGAAGGATCAGCAGAGTTGCTTTTTTAACCGTTAATGAGCAGGCTGTGTTTTCTGAAACTCCAGTTATCTCTAAATGTACACTTTCCTTACAGTTTTGCATTGCGTAAGGGCTGGTTAACTTTAGCTTTCACATGCTAACGTTAATCTTTACATTAACTTTAGACTGGAGCAAAGAGGGAAATCGTTTATCTTTACATTAACGTTAGCTCACCTCTTTTATTCACCTCCAAACTTGGACTAACGAATAAATTATATGACAAAAATACTGATTATACATTTGCTCCGTATAAAGTTAAACTTACCGTGACACTTTGCAGTCTCTTACGTCTCTTCCTGCTTGTTTGCCTGTGGGCCGCGTCTCATTCAAAGCAGGTCGTTAGTGGGCAACTGCGCATGTGTTATTGAGCGTGAGATGCCGAATGCCACCGAACGCTGCCGAGTTTCTCAGGGTTTTGCAGATGCTTCTTGTTCACTCATACTTTCTAAGTATAGGTAACTTGCAGCTGACAAGTTTGTTTACTTGCCTCAGTAGAAAGTTGTCTTTACTAAGTTTAAGTGAGTAGACTCAACAGAGAAGGCTCAAATGAGTTAAGATCACTTTTTCTTTTAAGTAAGGTTTACAATTACATTTTACAGTGTACCATCACAGTCCGTAGATGTTTTACTTTTAAACGATTTAACAATTTCAACGACCTCTCTCTCGTCTGTGTTCTTTATGAAAATGGAGTCTTTTATAGCAGTGTTTTTGCTTATTGTATCACCTGTGGGCGCTGTAATGGGTATTTCTCGAGCCAAATTAGGACCAATGTTAACAAAAAAGTTATTAAATTCGTCTGCAGGTGAAGCTGCATTCACACTCTGAGTCGTTTTATTATTTTTTGAAAAATTGGTTGGGTAGCTTGTATTTCTGTTTTTATTTCCAAGAATATTGTTAAGTATTGTCCATGTATTTTTAATATTGTCTCTGTTTTTCTCCAGTTCTTTACTGTAATAGTCTCTTTTACTACATCTTATTATATATGTTAACTTATTTTTGTATGTTTTATACCGCTGCTCTGCTTCTTTTGTCCTTTTCTTTAGGAAAGCTTTATATAATAAATTTTTCTTTTTACACACCTTTTGTAATCCTTTGGTTAACCGTGGCTTATCGGCAATTTTATGTTTAAGCTTTTTCTTTACTAATGGACAATTTTTTTCATTAAGAGGGGTTACAATGTTTATAAATGTGTCATAGGCTTCATTTACATCTTATACATAGACTTTTGTCCAGTCTTGCTTCACCAAGTCTTCTTTAAAAGAACTGATTGCATTTTGTGATTTGTATCTGAACGATTTTAAAATTTTTTCTGTATTGGCCCCCGTGTGGCCATGGATAAGTGCAAAGGTTGGCAAATGGTCACTTATATCATTTATTAATAATTCACTTTCTATTTTCTTATCAATAATATTAACAAACAGGTTGTCAATAAGTGTAGCAGAGTGAACTGTGATTCTACTGGGATGTGTTATTGTGGGATATAGACTCATGCTGTACATAAAATTCATGAACTCTGTAATTACATTTTGTTGATATGGATTTAGTAAATCAATATTGAAATCTCCACAAATTACTACCATTTTCTTACTAGTAATATTATTGTACAGCTCGACTAATTTATCTCTGAATGCCTCAATGCAAGTTCCCGGCGTTCTATGTATACAGCTTATAATTAGATTTTTTGTTTTATCTTGGTCAATCTCAACAGTAACACATTCCAAAATCCCTGGTAGTGCAAAGGACATTCCATTTACAAGTTTACACCTATACAGGTCATCAATATACAGTGCAACACCACCACCTTTTTTTTTGAGATCTGTTAATATGAAACATCTGATATCCCTCTATTGCCATCAGGGAAGCCTGCTCTTCATTAAGCCAAGTTTCAGAGACTGCGATAGCTGTAAATTTTCTGTCTAGCTGTTTTAAATAGTCCTGAATCTGTGGAAAGTTTTTGTTAAGACTTCTGCTGTTGAAGTGTATTATTGATAGTTTACCATCTAGTTGCACTTGACTTTTGAATTGCTTTTCAGTGTAATATTCACAATGATTATGAATATTATTGAAAAAGTGGTTATCAGGATCAATATCATTTTCCATCTCTTGTAGTTTATGTTCAGCATAATGGCATATTTTCAGAGTTTGAATTTCCTCACTCTGTGTCAAATGACTTCCTCCAACTGGGGATAATTGATGTCTACTCAAGTCAGTCATAAGTTTTTTTGTTTGTTTTGTTTAGTTTTTTTTTTTTTTAAAGTACATTGACATGGTATGTCAAAAGAACTATTCTTGCCGTGTGTGTGGATATGGACTTATATAGTCTCTTAATTTTCTTAATCAGTGTTCATCTGTATTTATTTAAGTCAGTAACATCTCTGATTATTATACTCTTTGCTTCCTCAGGTGTTCCATTTAGTTTGATCCAAACTCTACAATTTCTTGTCCATGTTGCCTGTATCTTATTTTGTCTTTTCAGCATCCGTGCTTGCCGTGCTATTTCAGCATTAGTTTTTGTTAGATGTTCATTTAGGTAAACTTCTGTTCCCCGTAGCTTTCTGGCCTGCCTCAGTATGTCATTTTTTACCCTTCTGTTCACAAAGCGCATCACAATTGATTTCTTTGTTTTATTATCCTTTCTGGGTAAAGCATGACAGGCTGAAATTGCATTTACTTCGACCTTTATATTTCTACTATCAAGGAACTGAAGCACCTGGTTTTCCAGGGAGACTGATTCACTTGCGGGAGCCTCCTCACCTCTCAATCCTGCTGTAGCATGAGCATATGATTGATATTTAATGTCTAGTCCACTTATAATTAGATCATTCATACGAGAATATTGTTCAAGATCCTCGATGCGTCGCTCCAAGTCTGCAATTTTTTTGTTTTTTTCCTTAATTGTTAATTTTAATTTTCGGACTTCTTCCATTAGCCCTATTATTTTAACCTGCTGACTAACCACTTTGGTCAGTTCTTCTGACAAGAAGTTCAGAGATTTTTTGATCTCTTCCATTTCCTCCTCCTTTGGTGGCATTTTTACTGACCTGTGGATAGTAAAACAATCTCTGCTGGTGTCGTCGGTATCCGATCCGACCGACCTCGAATCCAGCTGGGCCTCAGCTAGCCTCCTCCACTGCTAGTCGCGCTGCTTACCGAGCTCCTGTCCAGCTGGGGTACCGGCAGCTCCTCCACCGAGTTCCGCCGCCCACCGCTGCTGTAGCCGAACGCCGATCCTGCTTCTGTCCAGCTGGGGTCCCGGTAGATCCTCCGCTGAGCCCCGCCACCTACCGCCATCTGCCTCAGTAGTTCCTCCGCCGAGCCCCGCCACTGCAACTGGGCTCCGACTCCGGCTGGGGTCCCGGTGGTCCTCCACTGGTCCCCGTCTCCCACCACCACTGCACTTGAGCTCCGATCTGGCTCCCGTCCAACTGCTGCCTCGGCTTGTTCGTCCGGCGAGCCTCAATCACCGGGGACAGAGTCGCTTCTCCGTGTCGATGTTAGGTGCTACTAGGTGCTATATTGAGTGTGAAAGATTTTATTACACTGGTAGCAGTGTATATCTTGATTAAAGAAAAAACATGACTTTTTACTGACATTGTGTTTACCATTTGTGACCTGACTGGAACTGGAATACGGTCTAACCTGAGCTTGACCATCCCTTTCACCCCCATTAGACTTATTCCGTGTGGTGAAAGAGCCGTCACGGCTGAACGTAGGTCTCCTGCTCCCAGACCTGGCTGACAAAAAGACTTCTGCAAAGCGAGCAGCACCCTCTGCAGTCTTCGGGTCCTGCTCTCGTATCCAGATTCCTAGTTCCGGGTCCACCATCCGCAGAAACTGCTCCAGAATCATCAGTTCCGAAATGTCTTTTATCGTTGAGGTCTCTGGTTTAATCCATTTATTAAACAGGTCTTTTAGACGTACATAAAGTTCGCGAGGGGTTTCATCCTGATGAATGTCCAGGGAATGAAACCTTCTATAGGTGTCGGGTGTTATTTCATATTTCGTTAAAACTGCTTCTTTCACTTTCTCATACTCTTCTGTGTCTGAAATGTCCATAAGCACATATGCACTACGTGCTTTACCTGTGAGCAGAGGAACCAGTTGAATAGCCCACCAGCGGCAGACTGTAGCAATTCTTTCAAACGTCGCCAGTTAGTGTTCAGTATCGTCGTTGGCAGAGAGTGGATTCAGCCTGGGCTCGTGGTGCATCTACATTGTCCTCGGCTGCCTCCGCATCAGTAGCTCCTCCTGCGGGCCAACTCGACTGGCCATCACCCTGGAGACTTCCCCTAAAGCGTCGTTGTCACCGTTGTGTTCAGCCCGGCTCTCATACTCCGCTCTCAACTCCGTCACCTGTGTTTGCATCTGGCGAAACTGATACTGCATAATCTGCCATCTTTGCTCCTGAAGAGAGTCTTCTTCCTCTAACTTTACTTCTGTCACCATCGCCATACCTTCCGCTTTCTCTTCTCAGTAGCTGCGGTGGGAGTGGAAGACTTCTGACACCACTCGTCAGGCTGTGCTTGTCTTCTTAGCAACAGCCGTGAGAACGGACCATACCTGATGCCATTTGTCAGACTGTGCTTATCTTCTTAGCAACGGCAGTGGAAACGGACCACTTCTGACACCATTTGTCAGGAACTTGCCAAATGGTCAAGGTACATCACAGAAGAGCGAGACTCCCAAAAATTTGCAAAAAGCCTTTTCCCATTTATTACAGACACTGTGCAGGCAACAACTGATGTTAGAACAGCCGACACCCAGCCCTCAACCAAATGAAAAACACCTGTTAATATACTTAGTGAGATAATGAGTCCAATTGGAACATACCAGTGCCCCAGGTAAGACAATAAATATTCACATTCCCACACATACCCAATAGTATCTAAAAAGAGATTCATAAATACATAAATAGTTCCCACAATATTTGCAAAGTACACATAATAAATAAACACCATAAATAATACAATAAATAGTATAAACCCCTATTTACATAATAAATCCACCAGTCTTCCCCCTCTACTCCACCATTACATACTTCCTCCTCCTGGCATCCTTTAAAGGGCACTCAAACCCCTGGGGAATCTTTTGCCCGGGCACCACCAGAAAGCGTGCTGGCAAAGGTACGTGGTTCTTAGATTATTCATTTGCCTCACCCAATTAACATAATTAACATTAACATTTTATCTCACACAAGTGGACTTCAATTCACCCAAACAGATCTCAAACTATATGTGCATTTTATACATTACAATACATGTTAACATTTAAAACTATAAATCCTTTTACACATACTGTATAATATAGTACTTAATTAAAGAGGTCCATAGCAGTGGCGACACTCTGTCATCAGAAGAGCCCCCAAGTTTTCAGCATTATTGGTTTAAAAATAATACAAATTTTAATCATTATGATTTTTAAAGTTTGCCACTCATCTATGGAGCCTGGATGGCAGTGTGTGTGCAGAGGGCATTATCTGTATAGCCCACAGATCAGTATTCATCTGTTATACTGCTACCATCGATTACAATCATGGATGAATTATCTTGATTTATTTATTTGTTTGTTTACAAGTTTAAACTTGGAATCAATGAAGAATTTTTAAGGTTTTTGTTGTGCTTCCTCTGTTTCAGGAGCCCTTCCTGACCCTTCAGTGTTTGCCCTTGGGGAAAAACTAAAACATCTCAGACCTCAACCCCTGCTATCCTCAGTGTTGCCTGACTTTTCTGAACTTTCACTGGTTGATTCAAGGTTTGGACCTGTGCCATGCGGTTCACCTTTGTCATATCAGTGCCCTCCTGTTGCAGCAACAAGCCACAGTATCCACCAAGATGCCCCTGCATTCCCTAGGCTGCCTGTTGAGAACTCTTAATTGTCCACCACCTTAAACTTTGTTCCAAATTGTCATCAGTACTTCCATTTGGAGAGTCTCACTGTGTAAAAAATAATTTTGGACAGTTAGCAGAATCTTTTCAGTTAACCAACCAATAATCACAGAATAAATACTATTTCTCAGCTTAACTTTTACTGAACCATGCAGGAAGTCGGTGAAAACTGGCCGTGGGTCCTTTTCAGCCCCCTCTCATGAAAAGACCCAGAACAAAGAACAGCACAGCTACAAAAAGGCTTCCAGTTAATGGGTGTTTCCCAGTAACTTTCCAACAATGCGCTGGCCATTGTCTAAACTAGTTGGAACCAGTCCTTTCAGTGTCCAAATGGCTTCAGATGACATCTCAGCTCTTTATGATTTCCATCCTGCTGGTTCCTGTCTCTCCAGATGGCTCCTCTTTCCCCATGCCCATATATGGAAACAGGAACAGTTACTATAGTTACTATATAGTTAACTATAGTAAGTAAACTGTAGTTATTATAGTTACTGACTCCATTTTCATGGAGTCAGTAACTATAATAAACAGGTATCGGACACCTGATACTATTTTCATGTGTGATGAGTGAAAAGCCTATAAGCAGTATATACTTTCATGAGTAATCATTGTAATGCAATTTCTTTTCAGTCTTCTTTCAATGCCCTGACTGTCTGACTTAATCCAGATACATCATGATAGCGTGGTCAGTCAGTCATACAGGGGCACAGACACCTCCCAGTTGGAGGGCAGGTGTGAGTAGACCCTATACCCACAGATCCACCAGCCTTCATTTAGTTCAAAGGTGTTGTTCTGCCCTGGTGCCATTGACACTGGGACTACGACTGCAGAGGATGGTTTGGAGGAACTGTTTGAAATGTTCCTAAGTCCTGAGCAGGAGAAATTTGTTTTATTTGTCCTACTAGCAAGGAACTCTGCATATCCCGACCAATAGTTAGTTGTGAATACATGGCTGTGGTGATGTGGATCAGGTAACCTTTCATGTTCCAAATGCACTACATATCTCGGTGTGTGTTTGAATATAATGTTATTGCTTAAAAAATAACTATAGTAACAGTGTCACAATTAGAATTAGGATGAATAGTAGACCATGCCTATGCTGTCTAAGTGGTCTTTTCCAGGTACATTTACTCCAACATAATATTGTCCAGCATCAGACAACTTCGTAGATGTTATAATTATTCTAATAGGGTTACAAATTGTGCATTCCTTACAGCCGTATATGAAGCTTATGTTCGCAGTACATGTCCCATGGTAGGGTGACTGTATAATGTATATGTGTTTTCTTAATTTATGATGGGTGTTAGAGTATTAAGAGTCATTGGGTCCTGTGTGACTGAACATGTCAGCCCAGTTACATGGAGGAGTGCACATGTACTTATGACTCTTTTCATACATCACAGATTCAGATTCATAGTGCATGGAGTGGCCATGCAGTAATTATATCACAATAGTCAAACTGGACTCAACAAGCTTTATCTTCAGTGCACGTTATGTTGGGTGGTGTCCCTTTATCCTTAATGATAATGTTTATTGATCTGCCAGTTACTTTTAAAATAGCTACTGCACAACAACCGTATCAGGAAGACTACAACAAGGACAAGCACGAGGGACACACATGTGAGCCATTCAAAAAACTGGAATCTACGTCAGCATTATCTGAGGGGTCTTTTATCGCCAGCCATTTTGCATGTACTCTACCTGCTGTGGACTCTTAATTTCTTCACAAAGGTTTGAGACAATCAGGTCAGCTACAATACCTGACTCTCTTTGTAGTCCCAGACTTCCTCCACAACAGCAACATTCTCTATGGCTTTCCCCCTATAACTTCTATGGTTTGTTTTGATAATAATTTAGAGTGTGTAAGGTGTACCTAAGTGTCCCTGCCTTTTACTTTTACAGCTGTTGGAATTGACAATATTACTTTATATGGCCCCTGCCAGGGGGCTTCTGACCAGGTCTTCTTTTAACAGTCTTTATGAGGACTTGGTCGCCTGGTTTTACGGTGATGATTCCTCCTGTGTGTTCCTTCCTAGGATGAATAGCATGAACAGAATCTTTTTGAGTCAAAATTTTTAACATGTAATCTGTTAAACAAATCTCTTCATCTTCTGAGTTGAATGGTCTAAGAGGTGGTACTAATTAAGGCTTTTCATGTAAACTTCAAGTGGAGATAAACCTTCTTTTGTCGGCATTATTCTCATAAAATAGTATCAATGGTAAACAATAAATCCAAGTCTGTCCCGTTTGTGCCATTGTTTTCTTAATCTTTCTATAATGGTCTAATTATGTCATTCCATAAATCCTGCAGACTGTGGGTGATATGCTTCATGGTGTTTCAAATCACAATTCAATACTTTCCCTAAATGTGAAATAATCTGGCTACAAAATGAGTACCATTATCTAAATAAATTTTCTCTTGGATCCCATACCTTGGAATAATACCATACCTTGGAATTGGGCTGCATGGTGGCGCAGTGGTTAGCACTGCGGCAGCACAGTTTACCCTTGGCCGGGGGATCGTGGGGATCATGGGTTCGATCCCAGCCCCCGACCAACAGTGATCTGTGTGGAGTTTGTATGTTCTCCCCGTGTATGCGTGGGTTTACCCCGGGATTTCTCCGGTTTCCTCCCACATGCCAAAAACATGCAGGTTAGGTTAATTGGAGACTCTAAATTGGCCCTTTGTGTGAATGTGTGTATGAATGGTTAAAAAGGGATGGCGCCGTATTGTGGCTGCTTCATCCATCCTAGGTGGTGGATGACCCTTAATTTCTGTAAAGCGTCTTTGAGTGTCTATGATAAAGCGCTATATAAATCTGATGCATTGATTCATTGATTGAATAATGTCTGTTAGTAGTTTTTAGCTACTGTAATTGCATCTGAACATTATTTTGTGCACAAATTAGACATTAATATTGGCAAAATTTTGTAGCAAAATTTTCAAACAGATAGGCTGTGATAACTATAACCAATAACACCATCCCACCCTTGGACACGTGACAAAGTCTATGTGTTCAAGTAGCAGCAAAGTGAAATGATTTTTGTGGGAGGATAGGTTTACCCTTTGGTCAGGTGTAAATTTGGGAACCTTGATGAAAAACAGCACCTTTATTTAGCCACCCATAGACCAGCCTATGGAAATATGTTTTGTTTGCATATTTCTTCATCAGGAGATGCCAGCAATATGTCACAGAGGAGCAACTGGCTCCTATTAGGAGGTATAAAATGTGCAAGATTTGCTGACATTGCCTAAGGAAAAATTGTAGGAGAGTCATAGTAACCTTGTGGTAGTCTGGTGAATATGTACTTTTAGTTTTCAGATGTGAATGGCTGTGCCATGAATGGTCCCTCGGGGCAGAGAGAGAGGCCCATGTGCCAACTGCAGCTTGTGATTTTTATTAACAAAAAGCACACTAAGAGCCAGAGTTAGACAAGACACAAATCCAAGTACAGGAAATTAAGGTAAACTCATGGAATAGTACCAGAACAGGAACTGAATTCTGGTGGTGAGGAGAGAGGATTATCACTAAGACTGCTGCCGTGAAAAAACAATTTGACAGTCTTTAAATAGTTTGGGAACAAAATGAAACAGTGGGCGGCAGGTGCTGGCTGCATGAGCGGTCAGGTGACCTAATGAGACAATAACTCACAGCTGAGACAATTAAGGCCCTCTTCCACTAGCGCACTTTGGCGCGGCACGGGACGGCTCAGCACGCTTTGTACGCTTTTCGACTAGCCCCAACACGGTTTAACAGCCGCGATTCTCAGCCCCGCTTCAGGGCAGGGTACAGCAGTGCTGAGCTGTGCCGTGTTGTGACGTTTACAGACTGGTCGCCGCTGATTGGTCAGGTCTTAACCGGCGCTGATTGGTTAGTTCGTAACCGCAGCTGATTGGTTAGTTCGTAACCGCAGCTGATTGGTCAGGTCGTAACGTCACGAAAAGCGACCTCCTCTGCCGAATCTTCACGAACGCCATTACTCAGTGCTCAACTACAGTGGGTGGTTGATTTTCACTGTATTGCTGTGATATTTTCATTTTTTTATTTCTTATCATGGCTTCGCGTAATAAGGGCGTTCCATGGAGCAATGAGGAGGTTCAGTGTCTGCTAACTGCATTGTCTGATGATCGCATCCAGCGCGAGTTAGACGGAGCTACCAGGAATGAAAAATATACCGGGAGGTTTCAGAGCACTTTGCAGCACAGGGGCACACACGAACTGCCAAACAGTGTAGGGAAAAAATTAAAAAAATGAAGTGTGATTACCGTGTGTTAAAGGACCACAACAGCAGAAGCGGTGCGGACCGGAGAAGCTGGAAATGGTTTGAGCAGATGGACGCAATATACGGCCATCGGCATGCGAGCATTGGCCGAGCCATGGCTCGAGACACAGCCACAACATCGGAGCCCTTTAAAGGTGAGATTTTTTTTATTTTTTTTTGGGGGGGGGGGTCGGAAATATATTCTGGAAGACGCTCAGTTTATTTATGGAATAAAAAAGCTGTTCATTTGTGCATGTGGATGATCGCTCTGCTATATCGCAGCAGACTGTGGTCTAACGCTTTTCTTTTAAGTATACATGTGAAAAATACGCTGAAATAAACTTGTATAATCGTTTTAAAAACTATTGTCTTTTCTGTATATCTTTAACTTTAGTGCTGTATTTTATTGTGTGCATTTCACTTGTAGAATCAGCCCACTCGTCCGCCGCGCCAGCACGCACGGACTCTCCAGCGTCTGACGGAGGTGAATCTGTCGCGCCGACACCGGTAGCGGGAAGATCACAAGGTCCAGCCGAAGGTCCCGGCCAAGCTCCATCACGAGCTCCATCACCTTCTCCATCATCAGCTCCGTCTGTATCCGTTAGGTCTCGTCCAACAAGTGTTGGTAAGTCACATAAAACATGAGATTATACCGTAAAAAGGGGCTATAAGGGACGGCTGTTTAATAAGGGACACTTTTCTGTTAAATGTTTTAAATGTTATTCTCCTTTTTTTTATTTTGAGCAGAACGCTGAGTTGTAATGTCTTTCCTGTAGATAGATCTTATTTTTAAGAAATTTGTCTCCGTTGTATTTAATGAAAATTCGGAAAAAAGTGTCCCTTATTACCCCGCCGTCCCTTATAGCCCCGTTTTTTATTTGTATTAAATAATACGTCCCTTAAATTCTCATCTCAAACAATACTTCACACAAAAGTCAATACATCCTTTCATCTGTAATAGAATAAACAGAGTCCTTCTGGTCTCCTCTCTAACCCCTAAAAAGTTCTGTGTGGGTAATCTCCTTTCTTGGGAGTCCACAGGGGGTGCAGACACCTCATCCTTTTGATGTGTGATGTAAATACACCTGGCTAGCTCAAAGTCTGTCTCCTCTGAATTCAGCTATAATTATGGGCTCCACATCACTCCCCCCTCCCACGCGAAAGACTGGTCACACACAGTAATACAATGGTCTCAATCAATAAATCACACAAAAGTCAATACTAATTTACATGCTTTCATCTGTAAGACACACAGAGTCCTTTGTTCTCCTCTCTGACCCCCAAAAGGTCAGGGCGGCTAATCTTCTCCTTTATTCTGAGTTCACAGGGGGTGCAAACACCTCATCCAGTAGAGGTGTGATGTAATTACGCATGGCTAGCTCAAAGTCTCTCTCGGCTGAATTGCAGCCTGCAACATGTGAGTCACATGTGCTTCACAACAGCACATGAACTAACTTATGAATATGCCTCATTACAAACCTTCACGTAACTTAAGCATTTTTTATTAACACATTACTATTTCAGAGTCAACAATAAAAAAGAAAAATGTTAGAGCCATCCATCCATTTTTTTCAACTTAATCCTTTGAGGATTGCATGGGGGGACGTTCCCTATCACAGCACCCTGTGAACAATCAACTCCTTTGAAGTGGAGAAACCTAACATTTGAGCTTAATTACAGCAAAGAAGCATATAGTCACATCCCACCAGATGGATTCACCAGTGTAATTCAATAGTATATGTTTTGTATATTTAGATACAGCATGTAACCACCCTGACTTTCTGTCTTTCATCTAGGGAAACGAAGAAAAAGAAATACACTGTCGGACATCGCCTCAATAATGGAAGAGTCCCATGAACATGACAGACGTCTGATGGAGAGAATGGATGAGACACTGGACAGATACACTGACAGGCAGGAGATTATGCAGCAAAAACGCCTCGACCAACTTCAGAGACACCACCAGCAGTTTTCTGAACTAATGAGGGAAGCACATAGGGAGGAGCTGACAGAGACCCAAATATTTAACAGAACCTTCCTGACACATTTTGGCAATCTGGTAAAGGCAATGAGTGATCGGCGGGAATAAAATGTCGATTATGTTCTGTTGCTGGTTTTTTTTTTTGGAATATTTGATTTATAATAAAAAAAATTTGTTTCATAAGTGTGTTTTGTCTGTTATAACAATGAATTATAAAACTGTATAATTACATAGCAATTCAATTGCCTAGTCTGATGAAAATGATGCAGATCAGAGCAGATCAGGTCAGAGGTCACCCATTGTAAAGGTAATTTAATTATCTATAACAAAGAACAAATTTTTTGTAAGGTTGATATTGTTTTTATTTAAATCTCTTCAAAAAATAGAAACAAATGATACATTTTTAAACTTTGGTTACATTTTTTATGTCAACTTATAAGAAGTTGCACATTTGGAGTTTAAATTGCAGCAGGACAGACCGATCAAGCTTACAAGTCAAAGTATTTAAAAAAAATTATTATATGTCCATTGATTGTTAGTCAAATTTCATACATTTAGAATATTTGAAAAGGAGTATAGCATCATATAAAAAGAAAAAAAAAACTAATCCCAAACGTTGATCTGAATGTTAATAACATGAAATTTTTTTTTATTCGGTACATCCGAAATGCACTAGGATGTAAAAATTAATACAATTTGGTAATGATCCAGTGTGCCACTGTATCATTATTTAATACTAATAAAAAAAGTTTCAGCTCATTATTTAAAGGTCATTTGTCAGTTAATTAAAAACAAAAGTGCCTTTTTTTTTGGGAAGCATTTGTCCCTTAACTGTTAAACATTTATCACTGCAGACAGATTGTCAAGGAATACACAATTGTGTTGATGTTACCCAAAACCTTTATGACACACTGCTTGTGGTGCTAACTTTTGCATGTGGGTTATTTTTAAGAATATTAACATCTTTTGGTAAGTATAAGTTTGATTTTATTAAAGTGAAATACAACACATTTGGAATAATGTGTACTTTTTAGAAATATGTACACTTATTTAGCCTCAGCCGGGATAAAAATAACCACAGGCAGCCAGTGGGGCTATTTATAATGAAGGCACTTAATATTGAATATTTTGAAATAACACTTATCAATATAATGTGTGCTTATTACATCTATTTTGACTTATTTTTTGTATGATATGCTTAAATTTAAATATAACGTTTTTCTAAACATAATTAGTATTTCAATTTTCAGTTCCAGCAAAGCAAAAGAGACAAATGAAAAGTGAACAACAGTTTAATCATTAAACACAGACGTTACAAATATGTACACACATGAATACTGATAAAATTCTTATTATTTGTACACAAGTACTGCATCAAAGCATCTCTGACACCCCCACCACGGTCCTCAGCTACCTCTGCAGCTGACACCAACACTTCATCATCTACTGCATCCAATGCAGTATCAAAGGCCTCCCCATGAGTTTTACACAGATTATGCAGTGCACAACAAGTCACCACCATGGATTTCACAAGTTCGATGTCACAGTCATTCCTTTTTAAAAGGCAGCGCCACCTTCCCTTAAGCCTACCAAAAGCATTCTCAACATTCACCCGTACACGACTGATGGTCTGGTTGAACGTGTGCTGTTCTTCAGTCAGTCGTCCGGTGTCATGGAAAGGTTTCAACAGCCAATTTTGGAGTGGATAAGCTGAGTCCCCTAGGATGTAGTATCCCGTACATAACGCACCGATGTTCCTGATAGGTGGGAAGAGGTTTCCACGAGTAGCTAACTCCCACAGTCTGGACAGTCTCAGGACCCTAGCATCATGCATGCTCCCTGGAAGCCCAGCAAACACATTCCAGAACAAACAACATCAACCACACCTTGAAGGATTATGGAGTGCCAGCCTTTACGATTGAAGTAGTCAGTGTGACATTCTTCTGGTGCTATGATGGGTATGTGGGAGCCATCGATGGCACCAACGCATAATGGTAGCCCCCACCGGTTCTCGATGTAGGCCGACATTTCCATGAATCTCCCTTCATCGGGAAGATGAAGCAGTTCTGGAACAAGCAATGACTCTGCTGCTGCACAAAAGTCCTGCACACACCTGCACACTGTTGTGATGCTGACCCCAAAAAGATGTCCAATAGTGCGGTACTCTGAACCGGTAGCATGCTTCCACAGTGCGATGGCCACTCTCTTCCTCAGCGGCACACATAAGCGGAACGTCGTATCATGCAGCTCCATACATGGACGCAATTTCTGACACAGGTAGGTAAAAGTGTCCTCGGACATCCTGAAATTCTGCAGCCACTGCTGGGTGGAGAAGCTGGGAACAACATCCTCCCACCAATGCGAGCTACGATTTTCTGTCCAGACACGCGGTGTGGAGCGAGTATTTTTCACCAAAAAATCCAACTGAAAAACACACACACAGCATATAGTGTAATAACGATAATCTGTCAACATGAAAATGCTGTAAAATATAATACAATGACTATAAAATGAGCTTACCAACATTTCGTCCCTCCTATGCCGTTTAATTAACTGAAACACACACACAGCATAATCATTCATGTAATACTGATAACTGTCAGCATCAAAATGCTTTAAAAAAGTATAATATGACTATAAAATGAGCTTACTGTTATCAGCAGCCTCCTCTGCAGGTTAAGTAAACTCGGCATTCCAGCTTCATATTCCTCCCAGTGAACCGCGAGTCTCCTGAAATGTTCAAACGCTTTTTTTAGCAGTTCACGTCGTCGCCTCTGGTGTCTTCTATGGTTAATATTTCTGGATTTAATTGTGAGATAACAGCACAGAGCGAGCAAGGCAATAATCATTGAATCCTCCATTTTTTTCTGGTGTAAATAAAGACTCAGTCACATGAGTAACGTCACGGGAGTGTGGGCCCGCCTCGCTGGGAGTCTGGCGCCGCCTCGCTACACCGCATACTACACCGCCATCCACACATAAAAAGCACAACACCGTGCTAATGGAGACAGAACCATGCCGAGCTGTACTGAAGTGAATCGAGCCGTACCGAGGTGTGCCGTGCTAGTGGAAAACAGGCTTTAGAGAACAGACAGTGAGAAGATGACAGGGTGGGAGTGTCTGGAAGAGGGGGTAAGGCATACATGTCACAAAGAAACCAAAATATAAATCCTAAATTACAGAAACTGACAGAATGATAAACCACCAAGAAGACATCATAACTCAATACACAGGAAAACAACACAAAGCTGGAAAAATACAGAAAATATTAAGAAATAAATTAAGAGTCTGAGCCCGGTGAAACAGAGGCCTCTCATAACAGAGGCCCCTCCTGAAGGGGGGATTCCAGACACCCCAAGGTAACACCAAAAAGAAGCCCTCCCCAAGAAAGGTATCACAATGGACCACATCGGGTGGGAGGTGGGGGGAACAGGCTAGGAGGGGACAAAAAATACACCCCCCCCTAAGGACCCGCACCCACTCAAAAGCAGGCCCTAGGCCCCCAGACCAAAGAACTAAACAGTTCAGGTGGCCGGCCAAAGTCCCAGACCTGACAGACGGCAGGGTGATCTGAGTTGGGTGGCCTATCGGCGAATAAGGGCCACCCAACCCAACGGTACAGTCCGTCAGGCAGCTGACCAGAGTTCTTTAGCCACCTGAATAGGAGGGGTGGCCCAGGAGGCGGCTCCCCCACAGAGAGGCCCAGTAACAGGAAGGAGAGCCGAGGAAGGGGAACCACGACGGTGCCTGGCTGAGGAGGGGAAACCACAATGGTGTCTGGCGCTGGAGGGGGAACCACAATGGTGTCTGGCGCTGGAGGGGGAACCACAATGGTGTCTGGCACTGGAGGGGGGACCACAACAGCATCTGGCAGAAGAGAGGGAACCACAATGGTGTCTGGCGAAGGAGGGGGAACCACGACGCCCTCGGACTAGCCAGCAGCACCCTCGGTGGTCGCAGACTGGGACAAAGTAGCACCCACGGTGGCTCCGGACTGGAGCGAGGTTGCACCCGCAGTGGTCCCGGGCTGGGACATGGTTGCACCCACGGAGGCTCCGGACTGGAACAAAGCAGCACCCATGGTGGCTCCGGGCTGGAGCGAAACAGCACCCACGGTGGCTCTGGGCAGGCGCAAAACATCACCTGTGGTGGCTCCGGGCTGGAGCAAAGCTGCACCCGTGAGGGATCCAGGCTGGAGCGACGCTGCACCTGCGGTGGCTCTGGGCTGGAGCGACGCTGCACCTTGGTGGGCCCGGACTGGACCAAAGCTGGGCCCTAGGTGGGCTCGGATTGGACCAAGGCTGCACCCATGATGGCCCCTGGGCTGGGGCATAACCCCCATGGTGGGTCCACACTGGAGCGCAGCACCCAAGTTGGTTTTATGCTGGGGCGCAGCGCCCACGATGATCCCCAACTGGGACACAACATCCACAGAGACCCGGACTGCAGAGGAGCTGCACCCACGGAGGTCCTGGGCTGGGGTCAGAGCACCTGCGAAGACCTCAACCGGAGGGGGAGCAGCACCCATGGAGGACTCGGACTGTGCCGAAGCTGCACCCACGGAAGTCCCGGGCCGGGACAGAGCAGCCGTGACGACCTCAACTGGAAGGAAAGTAGCACCCATGGAGGTCCCGGGCTGGGATGGAGCACCCGCGATGGCCTCAGCAGGGGGAGCTGGACCCATGGTGATCTCAGATGGTGACCCTGGACCCACGGGGATATCTGGCTGCACTGGAATGTCCTCGGTGACCCTGGAAGAGAGCTAAGACAAGACAGGCAGAGACACAGGGTCAGAGTCACCGGTAGCAGTGGAGCCCGGCGAGGTTAGCTCAGGTGCAGCTGACGGCTGCACCCGGCTCTCCTCAGCAAGAGCCAGACAAGATCTCTCCAAAACAGATGCAATGAACACAAAGGAGAGCACTTGCCTGAGCTTGAGCTCCACCACCGTCCAGGACTCCATCGATCCAAGTGATGGTTGTTCGGGCCAAGTCCTCTGGAGGTCCAGCTCCAACTTTGCTGCAGCAGCCCCTCCAGCAGGCATGGTGGTTAATACAGTTCCAGGACCCCCCCACAGTGAGGTGTCCCATGCCGGTGGCTCACCAAGCATGGTGACAGGAGGTGGATTTCCTGCAGGCACTGAATTCCATGTAGCCAAGGCCCGGGGATGCTCTATTGTTGGCTTAGACATCAGCTCGGTGCCAGCACTTCCTCTCCATTCAGACTGTGGCTAGAACCAGGTCCTCTAGAGCTGCAGGCTCCTCCATTGTTTGGCACCTTGGTTCAGGGGCTGGCGGACACTCGGGAAGAATGGGAGGAGACACAGAGAGGGCAGGTGAGAAAATGATAGCTGCAGCAGGCAATGAGGACTCAGGGGACTGCAAACACTGAGCCCCACCACTGGGAATCAGGCAAAGCATGTTATAAAATGTGGGGGAATGCAATGATATTTGCCTGTATTCCCTGGGCACGATGTTTCCTGCTGCAGCAGGTGTAGGTTTGACTCTCTCTGTGGTTTCCATTGAAGAGGGCCCCCCAGGAGAACCTTGAAGAACTGCCCCTGCAGCCCCAGCGATGGGTGTAGCCGGTGAGAATACAACCAACCTCTCAGCAGCGGGAGAAAATGGTGAGGAGAAATGAGGATCAGCAGCTGCAGATAAAGATGAAGCTGGCGAAGCAGCCGGAGAGGAAAAATACTGAGGGGGCACTGCTGCAGGAGTCTTCTGCCTTGGCGAAGGGGGTGTTGCTGTCTGAGAGGCAGGAGTATTCCTTCGGCAATCCAGAGCTGGATGATGGCGTCGAGGAGTGGATGGAGCCGGCGGAGCAGGAGCAGGGAGGTGCACACTGGAGGTGAAGCTGGGCGTCTGTCGCGGAGCGCGCTTCCGTGTGGGCGCTGGGCTCATTGGCGGTAGCCCCCACGTCAGCCTGGGGAAGGACTGCTGTAGGACGGCGAGCGTGGACAGCAGCTCCGCGAACTGGGGATACTTCACTTCTGCTCTTCAAGGAGAGTAGACGCTTCTCTCTTTTCTCTCTGCTCTAGCTCCCCACTTCCCTAACTAACTGGATCCCAGCTTGCTGTCGTCTGTCTGCGTCTACTGCTGATTATCGAAAGAAATTATGGAATTGATAAGCTGGGCTTTGAACGCAATTGACACTATTTTTTCAACAAGGAATAGTGCTCCGGGGGAAGCTGTTTGCCCCGCAGGGACGGCTCCAGCGGGCTATTTACGGGTGACAAGTGTTTGGAGGATCTTGTGCCTGAGTAATCTCTCTATCGAAGATATTGAAGATTTGTATATCTTCGTAATAATGGTGACTGGGATCGTTCTGATTGGAACTGGGATTGTCCTGGTGTACCGCAAATTGCTGAAGATGGATACAACCTATCAAAATGCTGGCCACGCGAGGTGCATCCATCAAATTGAAAAAATGGAGAAGACTTTGATAGCGACAAATGGAGAACTGTCTCGGAAGGTGGATTACATCATGGTTACGCTTAAGTCTATCCACAACGGACTCAAAGCCCCGCAATGAAGGATTAAGCACTGAATCTGCAGAATAAAATAAAGTTCTTTCTCTGTGATCAGTTCTATTTGGCTCAATTTTCCTTACAAAAATCCTCCTGATAATCCCCAGTCTTTGTTTTTCAAAACACTGAGCACACGGCCTCCGGACAGTAGCTGCTTGGGACAATTGCCAAGGACAATTGCTGCAGCCAGACAAAACATCTTCTGCCAAAGTGTCTTTGTGCTCTTATTGATTGATACAACACTGCTTCAACACTACATCCACACTGACCCAAAAACTGACAACAAGATAACATTCACTGCTCTCCTTGTGTCCTGTGAACTCTGGTCTTGAATGTGCATCGTGGGCTTTTTTTGTCTTTGTAATCATAATATTGATTACTTATGGTCAATATTCTGAATTCAATGATTTTTTTGCTCCTTCCCATTGTATGATTTCTTATCTGTACCATCCTGTTGGCAGGCGCGTTCCAGATGCAGCCGTGTCACTGGAAATGCAGGTTCATTTTCTGTGTCAAGTCAAATTCTCTCGTATGTTATCAGTGATCTGTTAATGTACTTGGCAATAAATCTTTTTCTGATTCTGATTCTGATTCTGATACTTTCTCAGCCCGGGATGTGCCTCAACTATGGCAGTTGCTGAATCCATGTTCTTCCAGATTTTGTTTGGGCTGCGGGAGGCGACAGCCTCGTCCAAAAACCTCTGGACAAAGTCCGCGGCTCATTCCTCCTCCATGCTCAGGGTTTCAGCTGCCAATCTCCCCTTGGCTGATGGAAGTCGGTAAGCTGGGGATATACGTAATTGCTCCACGAAACAGGTGAGGGAAAAACACACACAAAAAGAGCCCAAAAATACACAAACTGCAGCGGCTGGATCTTTACTGGAGGCAGTTGACTGTCATGAATGGCCCCTCGGGGCAGAGAGAGAGACCCACACACCAACTGAAGTTTGCGGTTTTTATTAACAAAAAGCACACTAAGTGCCAGAGTTAGACAAGACACAAATCCAAGTACAGGAAATTAAGGTAAAGTCATGGAATAGTACTAGAACAGGAATCAAATTCTGGTGGTGAGGAGAGAGGATTATCGTTGAGACTGCCACCGTGAAAATACAATTTGACAGTCTTTAAATAGTTTGGTTACAAAATGAAACAATGGGCGGCAGGTGCTGGCTGCATGAGCAGGCAGGTGATCTAATGAGACAATAACTCACAGTTGAGATGATTAGGGAACAGACAGTGAGAAGATGACAGGGTGGGGGTGTCTGGAAGAGGGGGTAAAGCATACATGTCACAAAGAAATTGGATTTCAGATAGGCACCGTGATCTACTTTCAAAACTATACATGTCCATGTTGCACTGAGCTGAGACTCCCCCACTTTGCAGAGCATTATGACACAGTTCAACAATTTGGGTTTAGAATGTGTGTCTAAAAAGCAATAAAAATACTCTAGCTAAAATTCACAGTACAATGTGAAAATGAAGATTACTTTTCCCCTTATTTCCCCAATTCTGCACCCTAATCCAGAAGCAAGGTGCACACTTCATGTCAAAGCAATAAAAATCAGAATTATATCTATCTGATCCTATGTAAGTTGATCAATTAGCGATCATCCAAATATTACTGTCATGATGGACAAGATATTTGACTGCACTGTCCTACAGAATAATGGAGCAGTGTGTTCTCATGTTACTGGGGAAACATTTAGAATCTCTGCATCTGATTTGGACTTAGATGAAATGACAATGTTTTAATCATCCTTAATTATTTTTAATTATAACCTGAATCAAAGTATAAAATCTAGTTTATAGGGATTAAACTCAGACTTGATTCAGACAAATAACGTATAGTTTTTTAGTAAAAACTAAGCTTAGAACAACAGCAAACTATTTACACAAAACTCTCAGCTGGACTGGATCACTATTGCTCGACATCGTATTAAATTTCAAGATGTTAACAGATTGGTGTACTGTGTCTGAAGCTTGGGAATGTAGGTATGAATGGAATATAAAAATTTAAAGAAAAACCTGCACTTATTTATCTGATTGCTGACCCACGAGAGCCTGGGGATCCCCATCCAACCTGTCTTTTATCAAGGGAGAAGGAGGAGGGGGAGGAAGACAGCAGTGGAGGAGGAGGGGCCGTGACCGAGGAGGGAACGCACCCCGACAATGGAAAGTGAGTGATGGCAAGACCGGCTGCTGGGAGGGGGAGGCGCCCATGAGCCACATCCACGACAACAAAACTGGACTGCATGATTAAGACTAAAACAGATAAGTGGACTCACTCCTATACATATACAGAAAATTGACACAACAGACATTTTCCATTTACCTGACTTTGATCTAATGTTAACAATATAGTGTGTACCAAAAGTAATGTTGGAAGTTCAGGGTATTCCGATTAAATTTGTGTGACGCAGGTGCATGTAGAACAGTAATTTCAGCTAATGACATTCAGAGCTTTTCAAAATCAGAAGGAAAAGTAACAGTTAAAATCTGCAAATGGCAAACTAACAGAATACCTATCAAAATCTGTGAAAGTAAAGGATCCTACTACTGGTAACATTGTTGAAGGGTGGTTCATTTTGTCAAAGGTTACCCACAGGTTGAGGAAGTAAACATAGTTTATGAGACTTCCAAACAAAAATACTGATTCTCACTTGACCTGGTCACAGCTGGACCATGTTCAGTGACATCAGTCCTGTGTAGAAGAGCTACACAGCATTTTACATCCATAGTTCCTACTGATTGGCGATCTACAAATCAATATCATTGTACCATGTATTATAGGAAATTGAACGGATCTGATCCAAATTATGAACAAATATTTTTTGCAAATTTATTTCCAGATTGGTCATAGAAAACCTCAGTCACTCAGGGGATGTGTGGGAGCATCCGCTGTCTTATCTGATGAGGATAAGAGACATTTTAAACAATGGGGGTTCCACATATCTCAGTGGTCAGACCCAAAATCATGGATTGGAAAAATGTTGGACATTTTGTCACCTCTGCTGAGGAATATAGCCATCCATGGGAAGCCGACATCTGACCTTAAGATAGAATATTCTCATAAATTAGAAACATATGCATTGTCACTTAAATGAGTAACCACAGCACAAAAGGCTGTGTACAATTGACACCCAGAAATCTCCTACATGACCAATCTTAACATTAACAGAAGAAGAAGAGGATGAACAAATTTGAAGTTCAAATTCCAAATTCATTATAGCAAAAAGATAAAACAGATGTTGGTCTAATAAAAGGCAGCAGATGTCATAGTGTTATGCTCAGCATCCCCATTCTGTGGGAAACATCCTGGTGATGCAGGACCTGTAGGAATAAACAAATCTATAATTCTTTGTGCTCATTATGTACAAGGATTACACACATTGTTGAATAAACTAGAGCTCCAAATGCATTTTTTTCACAGTGGCAGCCATTAGCAATTCATTTTTAGCATACCAGTACACCCAGATCATCAATTCTGGTTTGCATTCATATCTGAAAACAAAAAGTACACACTCACCAGACTACCACCGGGTTACTGTGAGTCTCCTACAATTTTTTCTCAGACAATGTCAGCAAATCTTGTACATTTTAAACCTCCTAATACAGTAGGAGTCAGTTGCTCCTATGATATATTGCTGGCATTTCCTGATGAAGAAATATGCAAACAAAACATATCTCTGCAGGCTGGAGTCTATAAGTGATTAAATAAAGGTGCTTTTTTTAATCAAGGTTCCCAAATTTATACCTGACCTGACCAAAGGGTAAACCCATCCTTCCACAAAAATTATTTCACTTTGCTGCTACTTGAACACATAGACTTTGTCATGTGTTCAAGGGAAGGATGGTGTTATTGGTTATTAGTTATCACAGCCTATGGGTTTGAAAATTTCGCTACAAAATTTTGCCAATAACCATTTCAGAACAGTTGCATGAACTTCACTGAGCTAACCAAATGTGAAGGGAAGAGATATCGTTTAGTTATAGTGGCTATATTTACAAATTATTTCACATTTAGGGAAAGTGTTGAATAGTGATTTGAAACACCATGCAGAATATCACCCACAGTCTGCAGGATATGTGGGGCAACATAACCGGACCATTATAGAAAGAATAAGAAAACAATGGCACAAACAGGACAGAATTAGATTTATTGTTTACCTTGGTACTAGTTTATATGAGAATAATGCTTACAAAAGAAGGTTTATCTCCATTTGAAGTTTACATGAAAAGCTTTAATTAGTACTCTTTAGACCATTTAACCCAGAAGATAAAGAGATTTGGTTTAGCAGATTACATGCTAAAAATGTTGACTCAAAAGATTCTGTTCATGCTATTCTTCCTTGGAAGGAACACACAGGAGGAATTGTTAGAATAATCCATCCATCCATCCATCTTCTACCACTTTTCCGGAGGTCTGGGTCGCGGAGGCAGCAGTTTAAGCAGAGAAGCCCAGACTTCCCTCTCCCCAGCCACCTGCTCCAGCTCTTCAGAGAGGATACCAAGGTGCTCCCAGACCAGCTGGGAGACATAGTCTCTCCACCGAGTCCTGGGTCTGCCCCGGGGTCTCCTCCCAGTGGGACGTGCCTGAAACACCTCAAGTGGGAGGCGTCCAGGAGGCATCCTAATCAGATGCCCATACCACCTCAACTGACTCCTTTCAATGTGGAGGAGCAGCGGTTCTACCCTGAGCCTCTCCGGGATGACTGAGCTCTTCACCCTATCTCTGAGGGTGAGTCCTGCAATCCTACGGAGAAAACTCATTTCAGCCGCTTGTATCCGCGATCTCATTCTTTTGGTCATTACCCAAAGCTCGTGACCATAGGTGAGAGTAGGAACGTAGATTGACTGGTAAATCGACAGCTTTGCCTTAGAACTAAACTCCCTCTTCACCACAACAGACTGGTACAACGTCCGCATCACTGCAGATGCTTCTCCGATCCGTCTGTCAATCTCTCGCTCCATTTCCCCCTCACTTGTAAATAAGACCCCAAGGTACTTAAACTCCTCCATTTGGGGCAGGAGCCTGTCCCCAACCCAGAGAGGACAATCCACCTTTTTCCGGCTGAGGACCATAGACTCGGACTTGGAGGTGCTGATTCTCATCCCAGCCGCTTCACACTCAGCGGCAAACCGTCCCAGCAAGAGCTGCAGGTCATTGCTGGATGAAGCCAATGGGACAACATCATCTGCAAACAACAGAGATGAGATCCTGTGGTCACCAAGCATGACACCCTCCATTCCCTGGCTGCGCCTAGAAATCCTGTCCATAAAAATTATGAACAGGATTGGTGACAAAGGGCAGCCCTGGCGGAGTGCAACTTTCACTGGGAATGAGTCCGACCGAGTGTTGGCAATACAAACCAAACTCTCACAACGGTCGTACAGAGACCGAATAGCTCGTAACATCAAGCCTGATACCCCATATTCCCGAAGCACCCCCCCACAAAAAACCACGAGCGACGTGGTCAAATGCCTTCTCCAAGTCCACAAAGCACATGTAAACTGGTTGGGCAATGGGCAAACTCCCACGAACCCTCGAGAATTCTCGAGAGGGTAAAGAGCTGGTCCGATGTACCACGGCCAGGATGAAAACCACATTGCTCCTCCTGAATGCGAGGTTTGACCAATGGCCGGACTCTCCTCTCCAGTACCTTGGCATAGACCTTCCCAGGGAGGCTGAGGAGTGTGATCCCTCTAAAGTTGGAGCACGCCCTCCGCTCCCCTTTTTTGAAGAGAGGAACCACCACCCTGGTTTGCCATGCCAAAGGCACTGCTCCCGACCTCCACGCAATGTTGCAGAGGCATGTCAACCATGACAGCCCAACAACATCCAGGGCCTTGAGGTACTCAGGGCGAATCTCGTCCACCCCCGGGGCCCAGCCACCAAGGAGATTTTTAACCACCTTGGCGACCTCAGCCCCTGTGATAGGCGAGTCATCCCCCTTGTCCGCAAACCCTGCTTCCTCTGTGGAAGGTGTATCAGTGGGATTGAGGAGATCCTTGAAGTATTCCTTCCACCGCCCGACGATATCCCCAGTCAAAGTCAACAGCGCCCCATCCGCACCATACACAGTGTGGACAGGGAGCTGCTTTCCCCTCCTGAGCTGCCAGACAGTTTGCCAGAATCTCTTTGAGGCCGACCGAAAGTCTTGTTCCATGGCCTCACCGAACTCCTCCCATACCCGGGTTTTTGCTTCAGCAACCACCCGAGCTGCACTCCGCTTGGCCTGCCAGTACACCTCAGCTGCTTCGGGAGTCCCACAAGCCAACCAATCTTGATAGGACTCTTTCTTCAGCTTAATGGCCTCTCTCACCACTGGTGTCCACCACTTGGTTCGGGGGTTGCCACTACGAGATGCAATGACCACCTTGCGGCCACAGCTCTGGGCCACTGCTTCAACAACAGAGGTGGAGAACATGGCCCATTCAGACTCCATGTCTCCAGACTCCCTCGGAATGTGGTTGAAGTTCTTCCGGAGGTGGGAGTTGAAGACCTCCCGGACAGGGGCCACAGCCAGACATTCCCAGCACACCCTCACAATACGTTTGGGTCTACCAGGTCTGAATGGCTTGCTTCCCTGCCATCGGATCCAACTCACCACCAGGTGGTGATCAGTTGACAGCTCTGCACCTCTCTTTACCCGAGTGTCCAAGACATACGGTCACAGGTCTGATGACACAATAACAAAATCGATCATCGACCTGCGACCTAGGGTGTCCTGGTGCCAGGTGCACATATAGACACCCTTATGCTTGAACATGGTGTTCGTTATGGACAAACTGTGGTTAGCACAGAAGTCCAATAACTGAACACCACTCAGGTTCAGATCGGGCAGGCCGTTCCTCCCAATCACCCCCCTCCAGGTTTCACTGTCGTTGCCCACGTGCACGTTGAATGTTAGAATAATTTTGAGCTTAAATTATTCAAAGTCAAAAATCAGGCGGAAAGTTGGATTTACAGTGGGGCAAAAAAGTATTTAGTCAGCCACCAATTGTGCAAGTTCTCCCACTTAAAAGATGAGAGAGGTCTCCAATTTTCATCATAGGTATACCTTAACTATGAGAGACAAAATGAGAAGAAAAAAAATCCAGAAAATCACATTGAAGGATTTTTAATGAATTAATTGGTAAATTCCTCAGTAAAATAAGTATTTGGTCACCTACAAACAAGCAAGATTTCTGGCTCTCACAGATCTGTAACTTCTTCTTTAAGAGGCTCCTCTGTCCTCCACTCCTTACCTGTATTAATGGCACCTGTTTGAACTCGTTATCAGTATAAAAGACACCTGTCCACAACCTCAAACAGTCAAGACTCCAAACTCCACTATGGCCAAGACCAAAGAGCTGTCAAAGGACACCAGAAACAAAATTGTAGACCTGCACCAGGCTGGGAAGACTGAATCTGCAATAGGTAAGCAGCTTGG
This sequence comes from Pholidichthys leucotaenia, assembly GCA_020510985.1. Taxonomy (NCBI): domain Eukaryota; kingdom Metazoa; phylum Chordata; class Actinopteri; order Cichliformes; family Pholidichthyidae; genus Pholidichthys; species Pholidichthys leucotaenia. Next base: position 138,027,806 of record CM035849.1, on the reverse strand, counting down.
TGTGAAGAAATCAACTGTGGGATCAATTATTAGAAAATGGAAGACATACAAGACCACTGATGATCTCCCTCGATCTGGGGCTCCACGCAAGATCTCACCCCGTGGGATCAAAATTATCACGAGAACGGTGAGCAAAAATCCCAGAACCACTTGGGGGGACCTACTGAATGACCTGCAGAGAGCTGGGACCAAAGTAACAAAGGCTACATCAGAAACACACTACGCCGCCAGGGACTCAAATCCTGCAGTGCCAGACGTGTCCCCCTGCTTAAGCCAGTACATGTCCAGGCCCGTCTGAAGTTTGCTAGAGAGCATTTGGATGATCCAGAAGAGGATTGGGAGAATATCATATGGTCAGATGAAACCAAAATAGAACTTTTTGGTAAAAACTCAACTTGTCGTGTTTGGAGGAGAAAGAACACCATACCTACTGTGAAGCATGGGGGTGGAAACATCATACTTTGGGGTTGTTTTTCTGCAAAGGGACCAGGACGAATGATCCATGTAAAGGAAAGAATGAATGGGGCCATGTATCGTGAGATTTTGAGTGAGAACCTCCTTCCACCAGCAAGGGCATTGAAGATGAAATGTGGCTGGGTCTTTCAGCATGACAATGATCCCAAACAGACCCCCCGGGCAATGAAGGAGTAGCTTCATAAGAAGCATTTCAAGGTCCTGGAGTGGCCTACCCAGTCTCCAGATCTCAACCCCATAGAAAATCTTTGGAGGGAGTTGAAAGTCCGTGTTGCCCAGCGACAGCCCCAAAACATCACTGCTCTAGAGGAGATCTGCATGGAGGAATGGGCCAAAATACCAGCAACAGTGTGTGAAAACCTTGTGAAAACTTACAGAAAACGTTTGACCTCTGTCATTGCCAACAAAGTGTATATAACAAAGTATTGAGATGAACTTTTGTTATTGACCAAATACTTATTTTACCGAGGAATTTACCAATTAATTCATTAAAAATCCTTCAATGTGATTTTCTGGATTTTTTTTTCTTATTTTGTCTCTCATAGTTGAGGTATACCTATGATGAAAATTGGAGACCTCTCTCACCTTTTAAGTGGGAGAACTTGCACAATTGGTAGCTGACTAAATACTTTTTTACCCCACTGTATGTACATTTATTACAAAAATATAAAAGGTGTCACCCCAGTGGCCACTTGGGGGAGACACTACAAAGCATGGCATTCAGACACACCTGGAATCTCTAAAGGATCCATTTCTTTAGGTCTGATATATATAGGTAGGAGAAAGAAGAGGGAGGATGAGGATAAGGGAAGGGACAGAATGGGACAGTCCTGATAATCAAAGCTTATCCGGGCAGATGTCACAGACACTCTGGAGACAAGAATGTAAATGCAACAGAACGTCCATAAAACACTAATCTATATAAGCTGAGGAGTTCCTGTGCATTCCTGTGACCCGAAACAGGACATGTCAAAGAGATTATAAAAAGTGGCTTAGATCATTCCTTACGCATGTACTGATCTTGTACTGATCTTCAGTCAGAACTCTCTGAAATTGCTCACAGAAACATGCCAAGAATATATGAACTTATTTCACATGGAATGCACATGTAAACATTAAACATGGCATATGAAAGGTATGATACTTCTCAAATATAATAATACATTATTAAAATAATAATAATGTAGATAATATGAAATTTTTCTATCAGGAATCATCACCATAAAATCTGGAAACCAAGTCCTTACAAAGACTGTTAAAAGAAGACCTGGTCAGAAGCCCCCTGGCAGTGGCCATATAAGGTAATATTGTCAATTCCAACAGCTGTAAAAGCACAAGGCAGAGACACTTGAGTACACCTTGCACACTGTAAATTATTATCAAAACAAACCATAGAAGCTAGCCATAGAGAGAGTTGCTGTTGTGGAGGAAGTCTGGGGCTCAAACCTTGGTGAAGAAATTAAGAGTCCACAGCAGGTAGAATACACTCAAAATAGCTAACAATGAAAGACCCCTCAGAGATTACTGATGTAAATTCCAGTTTTTTGAATGGCTCACATGTGTGTTCCTCGTGCTTGTCCTTGTCGTAGTCCTCCTGATATGGTTGTTGTGCAGCTCAGTAGCTATTTTAAAAGGTAGATCAATGAACATCAACATTAAGGATAAAGCGACACCACCCAACATAACGTGCACTGAAGATAAAGCTTGTGTAATATATAATTGTGACCACTCCATGCACTATGAATCTGAGTCTGTGATGTATGAAAAGAGTCATAAGTACATGTGCACTCCTCCATGTAACTGGGCTGATGTGTTCAGTCACACAGGACCCGATGACTCTTAATCTGGACAATATTATGATGGAGTAAATGTACTTGGAAAAGACCCCTTAGAGAGTGTATGCATGGTCTACTATTCATCCTAATCCTAATTGTGAAACAATAATACTGTATTCAAACACACACCAAGATATGTAGAACAGGTATTCACAACTAACTATTGGTGGGCATATGCAAAGTTCCTTGCTAGTAGGACAAATAAAATAAATTTCTCCTGCTCAGGACTTAACATTTCAAACAGTTCCTCCAAACCATCCTCTGCAGTCATAGTTGCAGCATCAATGGCGCCAGGGCAGAACAACACCTTTGAACTAAATGGAGGATGGTGGCTCTGTGGGTATAGGGTCTACTCACACCTGCCCTCTAACTGGGAGGTGTCTATGCCCCTGTATGACTGACTGACCACACAATTTATTTATTTATATGTTTATTTGTCAGGGACAGTGCAATAAACATAGACAAAAAAAATCTGATATGCTGCACAGAGAGTGTATAGCATTAAGCTAATTTGCAACTCTTGTCCCTGGATGGGCTTTAGAGAAAAGAAACAGATAAAAAGAGAAAAAGATGAGGAAAAAACAAAATGAAAACAGTATAAACAACATCCACATACATCAATGCAAACAAAATTATAAATACACAATATAAAAACCTGATTCACATTTGCCTGTTACAGTAAAATGCTTGTTACACATCTGCCTTCCCTTCTTCACTCACACCCTGCAGACAATCATTTCATACATGGGTACATTCTTGTTTATTTTTCAGCCAGTTTTTAACCTTTGTAGTAAATGTTGTAAAATCCGTTATTATTTTGATTTCATTTGGCATTGTGTTCCAGATATAACTGCCCTTTATAGAGAAAGCTGTTTGTTCAAATGTGGTTCTGTGGTGGGATATTTTACAGTTGTTAACAGAACTCCTGGTGGCTCTGCTGCTGTCCTGTTTTTGGATGAATCCAACAAGTGGCTCTGGCGCTGATTTATGGAAACATTTGAAAATTAATTTCAGAAAACAGAGGTCAATGAAACTCTCAAAACTCAGTAGATTATATATTTTTTAGAATATAACAATGATGCCACCTAATGGGCTTTTTATCCAAGATTTTTAGAGTTTGATTATACAATGAACCTATATGTTTTATTGTAGAAGGAGCTGTTTGAGCCCAGACTGTCAGACAGTATGATATATGCAAAAAACCCATAGAATGCATATACAGTACGGCTGCTTGGTGTGGTATGTAATGTCTAATTAATTTAAAGCAATTCAATTTTTTTTTTTTTTTTTTACTGTTTTAGAAATCTTCTTTATGTGAAGATTAAATTTGAGTTGAGGATCTAGTACAATGCTAAGGTATTTAAATTCTGTAACTGAACTGATATCTTGATCATGTACTGTATATTAACTTTAAAATGTTGCAAGTTACATTTTTTGATTGAAAAGCACATTGAAACTCTTTTCTGAAGGTTCAGCAGTAGATGGTTCTGGATGAGCCACTTTTGGACATCAACCATGCTTGAAGACAGGACGTCTGCAGCCTGTGCTGGAGTCTTAGCAGCTATGTAAATAACTGCATCATCTGCATAAAGTTGACATGTTGCAGCTGAGCAGTGTAATGGCAGGTCATTAATAAAAATGCTGAAAAGTAAAGGACCAAGAATGGACCCTTGTGGGATACCCATACGATTATTTAACACTAGAAGACCCAGAGAGGGGCCATTTGGCCTTTTTGGCTAGAAAACCCATAGGGGGACCATCAAGTGGCCACAAGAGGGCTAATGTCTGGGTCTTCTAGTGTTAAAAGGAAGGATTTATCCTGGTGAACTTTTACACACTGTTCTCTGTTCTGAAGATAAGATGCAAACCATTCTATTGCATTGGGAGAAAAGTTAAAAGATACCATTTTGGATAAAAGCAAGCTGTGGTTTACAGTGTCGAAAGCCTTTTTAAGATCCAGAAAAACAGCTCCCACCACATTACCCCTGTCCAAGGACTGTTTGACATTTTCAATAAGGCATCAGTTTGCTGTTTCTGTTGAGTATCATCAACATGATCATGATGTATCTGGATTAAGTCAGACAGTCAGGGTATTGAAAGAGGGACCTGGAATGCAAACCACATGATGCAGTTTGAGCAACAAATATATCAGTTGAATTTAAACATTGGAGCATTGGCCAAAAGGTCACACTTGCACTATTTCCTTGGACAGGGGTTGGAAAGAATATTCTTAGGACTGAGTTTTGGCCAAGATACGAGGTATAAACCCAATGTCTTCACTGCCTGGCTACAATCCTTCTTTGGTCGGTGGGCAGGAGTGATAAAGAAAAACATATTATCATCCCTTATGATTAAAATTGCCTACTTTTTTTTACCTTTTGTTCTTATTAAAGACAAAAATAAAAAGGAGATGTCTTTCCCTTCTTAACACGTTTCGACTGTGCACTGCAGCCTTCGTCAGAAGAGTCAGCTGATTGCTGCCAGGTGACATTTTATCAGCTGACTTTCGTAGGCGGGGCCAGCCCAGCAGACCTGTCACATCCACCGAGCCAGCCCCACTTTCCGCCGTCAGATGGTCTCTGGAGAATGTGGTCCCAGGTGTGGGAAAGCACAAAGGCCCCCTCATCTTGGTTCATGGTATCTTTTTCCCGCTTCCTGATTTCTATGGCCTCCTTGATCCAGCGTTTGTGTCTGTTGCTCTCTGATCCAACAATTTTTGCATTGTCCCAGCCCATGATGTGATTATTTCTTTTGCAGTGATCTGATATAGCTGATTTTGATGTTTCTTGTTCTGCCTTTTCTTTTTGTGATCTTGTGAGTCGTCCTTGTGTTTCCTTCTCACATTCCATCTGGTGTTCTTTTTTTCTTGTGGTGAATGATCTTCCAGTTTCTCCAATGTAGGTTTTGTTGCATGATCTGCATGATATTTTTCATATATAACATTGCATTTTTTGTCTTGTTCTATTCTGTCCTTGGGTGTACTAATAACTGTCTTAATTTTTTGTGTGGTTTTACTGCTGTGTTTATTTTGTATTTTTTTCATGATCCTTTGAATTGGTTCTGTGATCCCTCGGATGTATGGCATAGTTATGGTGTCCTTGTTTTTGATTTCGAGTTTTTGTTCTGTGTCTGCTGGGCTGGCCCCGCCTACGAAAGTCAGCTGATAAAATGTCATCTGGCAGCAATCAGCTGACTCTTCTGACGAAGGCTGCAGTGCACAGTCGAAACATATTAAGAAGGTAAAGACATCTTATTTCTATTTTTGTCTTTAATAAGAACAAAAGGTAAATAATCAAAAGAAGACAAAATGAATTTACTTGAACGATTAGAATTGCCATCTTTATGTGTGTAAGATGTTGCTACATTCCCTGTTGTAGAGGCCTTATTGAAAAAACAGAACATGCTGCTGGTGCACGCTAGTATCTCATATTAGCTCAGCAGGAGGAGAGCGACTAGGATTCAAGTGATGAGGACAGTCAGGTTTAAATCATGTCTACCAGTGTCTCTGCAAGAAAAAATGTTGGCATTGACAATATGCCTATAATGACTAAAGCGTTGATGTAACAACTGAAAATTGTGTAAATACATTTATGGGAAGTTTTTTAAATTTTTATTTTTGATATTGAAATTGTAATACTGAATGTTTGTAAATGATGACTCATTTTTATGGTTGTCAAAGGTAGTAGAAATGAGGTGAGAATTTTTCCTGTGTAAATGCTCAAAGAATGAAGACTGAAAAGAAATTGCAGACTTGGTTTGCAGTCTGGTGACAAGCCACCGGCTGCTGGTCGCTGCGTGCGCGAGCGCCCTAAACCTACATGTTTTTGGTGTGCGGGAGGAAACCGGAGAAATCCCGGAGTAAACCCACGCAACACGGGGAGAACATGCAAACTCCACACAGCTCACTGTTGGTCGGGGGCTGGGATCGAACCCACGATCTCATGATCCCCGCGATCCCCCGGCCGAGGGTAAAACTGTGCTGCCACAGTGCTAAACCACTGCGCCACCGTGCAGCCCAAGCATTACAATGATTACTCATGAAAGTTTTTACTGCTTATAGATTTTCCACTCATCACACATGAGAATAACATCAGGTGTCTGATACCTGTTTATTATAGTTATTGACTCCATAAAATTGAGTCAAGAGAGGAAATAAATGTTATAATAAGTAAATAGTGAAGATTAATTAGTTAGATATTATATGAAGCTCTCTCTCTCTCTCTCTCTCTCTCTCTCTCTCTCTCTCTCTCTCTCTCTCTCTCTCTCTCTCTCTCTCTCTCTCTCTCTCTCACACACACCCAAAAAGTGCTTTAGCTCTACACACACACACACACACACACAAAATCTCTAGTCTCTGTTTCCTGCATCCACATGTAGGTGTGGGGGCTGCGTAGGGTTGAAGAGTCTTAAACAGGATGTGAATGCCATAAATGGACTAAAAAGGAGCCATAAAGCCACAAAAAGGAGCCATTTGGACACTGAGAGGAAGGATGTGGGAGCTATTTGGACCTGAGAGGACCAGTTGGATTAATAGACATGTATTGCTGGAGAGTTGGGAACCGCCCACCAACTCAGAAGCTATATGTAGGAGAGAATTTCTTTGTTCTGGGTCTGAGATCAGGTTGAGCTGCTGAGACCACACCGTGTTGACTCCCTGTGTTGTTCAATAAAAGTTAAGTTGAGAAATAGTATTTTCTTCTGTGATCATTGGTTGGTTAACTGAAAAGTTTCTGCTAACTGTCCAAAAATTTATTTTTACATGTGTATGTGTGGCTCTAAAAGATATGTATATGCAAGCACTTTGTGTAATATCTAATTAACTAATCTTCACTATTTATCTATTGTAACACTGTGACACATGAGATGGCAGCTTTGATAGAGGAAAGCACCAGAGAGCAGTCTAAATGTTCGTTATGGAAAGAAATGCGCCAGCCCAGAGTTACAGCCAGTAGATTTTATGAGGTTTGTCATGTCCGAGGGGAGTCCTCTAGTAAGGCACTGGCATCAAGAATCCTGAAGGGAGTACGACAAACTTCTGCAATGAAAAGAGGCCTGAACATGAACCTCAGGTGCTGGATCAATATTCAAAAATCATGAATGTAAATGTATCACCCTGTGGCTTTGTCATACATCCTGATGCTCCATACCTTGGTGCTAGCCCAGATGCAAAAGTGTATGACCCAAATGGAGCTCCTTGTATTGGGCTTGCTGAAGTTAAATGTCCGAGCATCTCTAACATTTCAGAGGCAGGGCATGTTACAGCTGTAAATGGTCAGACAAAACTAAAAACAAAACAAAACACAAGTACTACTGGCAAGTTCAAGGTCAGTTGGTGGTGACTGGACTGAGCTGGTGTGATTTTATTACTGACAGTGAGGAGGGCATCACTACTGAAAGAGTCTGTAGGGGTGATGAAATGATTAATGAGATGAAGCAAAAATTAGACATCTTCTATTTTGGTACATACATGGATATATATCTCCAGACAGCTAAATGCTAAGGGCCCCGTTACACAACACAGAGATCATTGATAAATTGGGCCAATTTTTGATATTTCAGATCGTTTAAGAGATCCTTGTGTGTTTTGGGCTGAGTCAAAACTTTGAGGAAGCTGTGGTGACTGTGGAGATCACTGAAGATAGGATAAGATAAGATAAGCCTTTATTAGTCCCACAATGGGGAAATTCCAGAGATCACTGAGATATCAGAAATTAACCAGATCTCTCAATGATTTCCACCTCTGTGTAAAGGGGGTATAACTGCAAACAAGCAACATGTTAATTCCCGAATGTGTGAATTACTGTATACTTGTGGTGATCCAAGCACTGAGCTCATCCGCGCTTGGGTTACTCAGTACTTTCCCTTTTTCCTCCCGTATTATTTATGCTTGGTTATTATTGGTGTTTCCAGGGCTTTTACTGTGACAGCGCCACGGCCGAACTTCTGGCTGTCAAAGCCGAGCCGGCACTGTCATAGCTGATCTTGATTTTGGTCATTACATTTCCCCCTCTCCTGTTTGGTTCATTGCTTTTTGTTATTGGTATTTAATGGAGCAGCTGAGGCTCACTCCTCGCTGCGACCAGCGTCTACCAGGACTGGAGTCCCTACCCCCGGCTCCAGTCGTACTTCTGTGCTTGACTCGTCTTCACTTCATCATTTGTAAGTGTTCATTCTGTAGCGTCAGGTTCCGCCCTTGCTACGCTGTAGTATTGATGTTAGTGTTTTTTAGTTTGTGTCCTAGTGTAGTGTATGTGTTACGGGCCACCAGAGTAACTCTCCTGTCTCCCAGCCAGCTATTTTCCCCTCACCTTGGCAGAGAGTGAAGACGGCAGCTTCAGCCTCCGGGTCTTCCTTTCCTGCTGTTCCGTCAGCTCCTCATCCCCAGACTGCCTCGGCTGCTCCTCCCTCCTCCTCGGCGCTCCCTTCAGCTGCTATGAGACCTAGGGTTCCATGCCTGGCTCCGCCCGTCATCGATCCTGTTGGGGCGACTCCTCGTTGTCTTCCGGAGGGGTCCTCCGTCACCATCCCCACGGGAAAAGGAAGAATCAAGCCCACTGCAGCAGTCACCAACATTCCCCAGGAAAGCAGGCAAGTGTGTTTTCATTCTAAATCTCAGTGTAATGAATTACCTTGTCTGATTCCTGGGAGTGGAGCTCAGGGTTCACAGTCCTCTGAGCTCCCACCACATGCTACAGCCATTAAAATTGAACCTGCTACCTCTGTGTTTCCTCCCCTTCTCTCCGAGCGTCCCCCGGTGCCAGGAGTAGACCGTCGGACGGAGGAGGAGCCTGGTTCCAGTCCTGCAGCCATGGGCAGAGGAGGAGGGTTGACTGTCTTTTGGAGCCTGCGCTGACGATAAAGTGTCCCCGGGTCTCCGTGGAGTGGCAGTCAGCTCCAGCAGGCTATGGACCCCCTGACACCACGTCAAGTGGGCCATCGGCGTGGGTTTCAGCATCAGGGGGCTCTCGGACTGTGGAGACCATCATGCTGGCTGCGGAGGCCACTGCAGTTGAGTGGGAACCAAAGATGGACCTCCTGACCATCGAGCCTGGATCGTCGGAGTCCTGGACGGTGGTAGAGCTTGAGATCAGGCAAGCGCTCTATTTTGTCTTCTTATTCTCTGTTCTGGAGCATTCTTGCCTGTCTCTTGGGGAGGAGAGCCGGGTGCAGCCGGCCGCTGCATCCGAGCTCATCTCGCCGGGCTCTGCCGCTGCCGGTGATCCTGACCGCTGTTTTCCCCCACTTTCCGAGCCTTCTTCCAGGGTCACTGGAAATGAGTTGGCTCCGGTCAATATCATTGAGGCTCCAGGTTCACTGCGGGAGGTCATCCCAGTTGCTGCACTGGCCCAATCAGGGTCCACCGAGGGTGCTGCACTGGTCCAATCGGGGCCCACTGAGGGTGCTGCACTAGCCCAGTCTGGGTCCACCGAGGGTGCTGCGCTGGCCTGGTCCGGGTCCACCGAGGGTGCGGCACTGGCCCGGTCAGGGTCCACTGAGGGTGTTGCATTGGCCCGGTTCGAGGTCAGTGAGGGAGCTGCAGATCCCCTTCCGCCTGACACTGGACTGGTTCCCCGTTTCTCCCCTCCCCCCCATTCTTTACCACTGGACGCAGCTGGAGTCCCTTTCATTCGGTTCGACTTCCACTCGTTGTGCATCTTGGTAGGGAAGCCGCCTCCAAGCACCCCCCTCTGGTCCTGGTGGTCTAAGGACACGGGCCGGCCACCTGAAGGACTGTCCAGCTGGTTCTGCGTTCTGGGTCAGCCGCCTGATGGACTGCTTTGCTGGTTGGGCGACCTGGGTCGGCCGCCTGAGGTACTGTTTCCCCGGTTCTGGGACTTGGGCGGGCCACCCAAACTGTTTTTTTTTTTCCTTTTCTCCTGATGTGGAGCTGGGATGCCAGTAGGCCACCTGAACTGCCTTTTTTTTTTTCCTCTCTACCTGCCTACATGCCCCATACTTGTGTCTCATGGTGTTTTCTCTCTCTCTCTCTCTCTCTCTCTCTCTCTCTCTCTCTCTCTCTCTCTCTGAGTGGGTGTGGTCGTGAGTGCGAGCTGGGAGCGTGTGACAGCGTGAGTGATTTATCTCAAACTTTTCTCTATCTTTTTGTGTTTAAGGTGTTTTTTTGCTAAATAATCTTAATTTTTGTTGTTTTCTGTAGCTGGGGTGGGGTAGGCGTTCTGGGAGGGGGGTTTCTGCTGCCAGTTCTGCTGGTCAGCATGGTTTTGGAGCGAGGCTCCGGGTTCGAGAAGCTGACACGCCGGCATGCTGTCAAACTGACTCCGGCTGCCAGCTGCTCAGTGGAGGAGTGTAGTCTGGCTGTAGGGGAGTTGGTCGGTTATGAAAGCGTTAGATCAGCTTCGAGAATGAATAGTGCCGTGGTGATCTTCCTCGATAGTGTGGAAAAAGTTAACCAGGTAGTGGAGAGCGGGGTTGTGATTAAGGACACACTGGTTCCTGTTCTGTCTCTGGTAAATTCCGCGAAGAGAATTACGATCTCAAATGTCCCACCATTTTTAAAGAATGAGCTGTTGGAGAAGGAGCTGTCGAGACACGGGCAGCTTTTGTCCCCTATTAAGCACATCCCTCTCGGTTGTAAGTCCCCGCGTTTAAAGCATGTCATGTCTTTTAGGTGACAGGTGCTCATGACTTTAAAGAATAGCGAGGAAAGCCTCAACCTTGTATTTAAATACCGGATTGACGGCTTTGATTACACCATCCACGTCACCTCTGATAATATGAAGTGTTTCGGCTGCGGAATGGAGGGACACTTGATTCAATCATGCCCTCAGGGAGTGGGGGGTGATCACTCGGGGGAGGCCGCACTAGCGGCCTCGGGGCCGTCTGGCGGCGGAGTGGCTTTGCCACCTTCCGAGGCTGGTGGCGCTGCCGCGCCGTCGGGCATTTCAACCAAGGCTGCGGGGCCGTCTGGCGGAGGCCTTTCGGCAGAGGCCGCAAGGCAGTCTGGCGGCGGGGCGGCTTTGCCGCCCTCCGCAGCCAGCCTGTCGATCATAAATGAAACAGCAGCGAAAGTTAAAGCACATCGCAGGGCTGCTGCACAGACCAACATTGTGAACAAAGGTGAGATTACCGAGAGGGATCACGCTGAGGGTCAGATAGATGAGCCAAATGAGGCCCAGGTAGATGGTGGGACCAGAAAGATGAATATAAAAGCACAGCACAGAGTGAGCGAAAAACAAGAAGAGACAGCTACCAGGGTGGCTGAGTTAGTGTTGGAGGATGAGGATGACATTGAATTAGATGAAGAGTTATGTAAAATCTCAATCAAGCGAAAGAATTTGGAAACCAAACAGCAGAGGAGCAAAGTAAAAAGGGTTGTGTCACCATGGGTTGAGATGCCGTCTCAGCGCTCAGCCCATGTTTTCCTTCATCCCTGCTTCTCATTGAGCAGCGTCTCAGCAGGCTCCCAGCTGGCAGCATTACGGACGGCTGGGGCCAATTAGTCCTCATCAGCTGGGGTGCTGCCAATGAGAATAAATAGGAGCAGCCTCGATGACTCGGGGCTGCGACATAAGCACTGCTAGGCTGAAGCCCCTTCGTCTGGTGTCAGCCTCTACTCCCCTTACAGCATTCCTGCGATTGTAACCCGCTGTGAGTATGTACGCCTTGTTACCCCTATGTCCGGTACGAGCTTCCTGCTCCTGCGCTGTGCAACCTGTGAGTGTACCCCTGTATGAGTATCTGTGCTCTCCTCATCCCTTATCCCTCTCCTTTAATAAAACATCACGACTCACTGGCTCGCCCTTGGCTCTTATTGCGTGGCTCCCTAGAGCCGTGTGTGACAGTATGTCGCAGCCAGACGAGTTACCGGCGGCCGTGAGTCGCTGTGGAATTGTACCTTTCTGTCCGGGTGTCAGCGCTGCTAGCATGCCGTTTCCCAGGAGTCACTCCCGGCGCCAGGGTGACGAGCTGAGGTCCATCTCGGGGGCTGTCGACGGGACGCTCTTCACCCTGCACTACGCCTCCAACGTGAGACGCTGGCATCCGGGCCGTGCTGAGGAACTCCTGGACTGTTACCCTCATTCTGTGTTCCATCTCGAGGACAGTGCCAGGATAGACGCCACAGGTACACAGCGAGAGAAGCTCCGCGGGTTGGATGGAAATCCCGGCAGGAAGCCGAAGTGGATGACGTTGCCCCCCGCTTCGGGATCCCGTTCCTGCTGCCATTCCAGTCCGGGAGTTCGCGCCAACCAGAGGGCTTCCCCCGACCTGCGCCACATCACTCGGGATTCCCTTCAAGGAGCCGTAGCTGACAGCAGTTATGTCTGGGGCCGAGTGGCTGTCGCAAGCTCCACTGTGTGTCCTGTCACCATCTTCAGGCATGTGGCGGCGGCAGTGAGATTGGTGGAGAGGACTCCAGGGCTACGAAGCTTTCCCGTGCTCAACGCCTTCCTCGCCTCGATCTCCGTCCAGGAGCGGCGATTCCTGGGTTCCCCCCTCGCTTCGTTCCCTGGGAATAGCCGTCATCACATCGCCGAGTCACCTCTGCACGAACCTCGTCCGGATCCAGTTCTGGGCTGCCGCCAGGACCGTTCCCCCCACACAGCTGTCACCTCTTCGTCTCGTCAGCGTGGAGTTTTCACAGCCTCGTTCCCTGAGTCTCATTCCCCCGCTGTCGTTCCTGGACATTCGGGCTGGCTCACCCCGGCTGTTTTCCCCTCCTCCTCGACGTGCTTCCTGACTGCTGTGTGTGCCTGGAATTCCGGCCTGGTGAGCTCTCTGCTGGAGACAACGTGAGCAATCCTCAGACGATTTCCCGGGGGGTCCTCCGTTATCGCCGGGCGGGGAGAGGAAGAAGCAGTATCCACCACGGCAGGCGATATTCAACCTCCAGGAGGCAGGCAAGTCATAGTTTTTTCACATCTGCTTAATGATTTGCTCTGTCACATTCCTGGAGGAGGAGTTCAGGGTTCGCAGCTCCCTGCACTCCCCCCACCTGCTGTAACCTGTGTTCCTAATCCCGCATCCTCTGTGTCTCTCTCTGCCGAGCGATCCCCGGCTCCGGGTCAACGTGGTGGGATAAGGAGAGGCCCTGTGGTTCTGCAGCTACGTTGCGGACGGAGGAGGGGGACTGACTGCTACGTGGAGTCTGCACCGACGACTAAGCGTCCCCGGGTCTCCACGGAGGAGCGGTTCGGTCCAGTGGGACGAGATTCTTCTGGCTTCACGCCGAGTGGGTCGTCGGCGGGGTTACCGGAGCTGGAGGAACCTCAAGCTGCGCTGTCCATCGTGCTGGCTGCGGGGCCCGACGCGGCTGGATGGGAGCCTGACAACGACCTCCTGACTACGGATCCTGGATCTTCGCAGTCCTGGACGGCGTCAGAACCCGAGATCAGGCGAGTGCTCTCCTTTCTTTTCTCCCTTTATATCTGTGAGCACTTTAGCCTGTCTCTAGGGGAGACGGGCCGGGTGCAGCCACCTGCTGCGTCTGAGCTCGTCTCGCCGGGTTCTGGCGCTGCCGGTGATCCTGATCCCGGTTCTGTTTTCTCTTCTCAGCCTTCTTCCAGGGTCACCGGCGAGGAGTTGCTGTTCCTCGTGGTGCTGGAGGGTCCAGGTTCAACGTTGGAGGTCGGTTCTGGTGCGGTGTCCAACATGGGTTCGCCCGAGACCCAATCGGGGTCCAACGTGGGTGCTGCTCCAGCGGCGTCCAACGTGGGTTTGCCCGAGACCCAATCGGGGTCCAACGTGGGTGCTGCTCCAGCGGTGTCTGACGTGGGTTCGCCTAAGGCCCTATCGGGGTCCAACGTGGGTGCTGCCCCAGTGTTGTCCAGGTCCGGTGAGGAGGTGGCCGCTTTCCTGCGGTCTGTCGCTCGTCGCCCTCGTCATCGGCTCTCCCCTGAGCCTCTTCCTCCGGGACCCGTTTTGACCCTTCGTCCGTCTCAACGGTCCTGGTGGTTGAGTGATGCTGGTCGACGACCCGACCCGCAAGACTTTCGGTTCGGTGATCTGGTTCCCCCTGCTGATCTGTGTTTGCCTCTGGGTGGCCTGGTTCGGCTGCCGGTGGACTGGGTTCCTGGGATCTGGGTCCGGAGTTCGCCCTTCGAACATTTCCCTTTCCCCGGTTCGCCAACTGGACAATGGGCGGGGAGACCTCCGGAGCCACCTCGGCCATTTTGGACTCTGCCTGCCATATTCCTCGGGTGTCGCTTTTCTTTTATCATTATTAAGGTCACTCGGGTGTAATATTTTTTGTCCTGTTGGTGGATATTTATTCATTGTGCTGTGTGTTTTCCATTTCCCGTACTCAGCATTTTCCTTTTTGTGCCTTGTTTTTAGCCTTGTCCTTGCATTATAGAGTTATGCATTTTGTTTCTTATCTAACCATACTCTGCAATTGTCCGTTTGTCCCAGTCATTTTCGCTCCTTTAGGTGACTGTGTGTATTTATATATTCGTAGTGCTGTGTGTTTTCCATTTCCCGTACTCAGCAGTTTCCTTTTTGTGCCCTGTTTTTAGCCTTGTCCTTGCATTATAGAGTTATGAGTTTTGCTTCTTATCAAACCATACTCTGCAATTGTCCATTTGTCCCAGTCACTTTCGCTCCTTTAGGTGACTGTGTGTATTTATATATTCGTAGTGCTGTGGGTTTTCCTTTGCCCATACTCAGCATTTCCTTTTTGTGCCCTGTTTGTAACTTTGTCTGTTCTTTATAGAGTCATGCGCTTTGTTTTCCATCAAACCATGCTCTGTAATTGTCCGTTTGTCCCAGTCACCTTCACTTCTCTAGGTGACTGTGTGTGTGTGTGTGTGTGTGTATATATATATATATATATATATACAGTATATTAGTGCTGTGTATTGCGTTCTCCCCTTATTGACCATACTCAGCTTTTTATCTCATTGTTTTCCTATGTACCTGTCACCAGTATCTCCCTAGGGGACCTCCCATAGATTTAGCGCTGTGTATTGTGTTTTCCCCTTATTAACCATACTCAGCGTTTTTGCCCTGTTACCTTTAGTGGTTTTTTCCTTGCTCTGGGTCACGCATTGTTGGTACTCTCTGAGTAGTGTGTAACCGGCGTTCTGACCCAGTTTTCTCCCCATCTGTACCCTGGGTTAATTATTCCCTGTTTTGTACAGTATTGTATTTGGGTTTTTTCCTCTTTTTTTTTTTCTTTTTCCCTGCTACCCTACATTGTCACTTTGGTGTTGTCCTTCCCTTTGCTTCTTCCCCTCCGGTCCTGCCTCCCTTCCTCCCACCCTAGGTGGGGGGGGGCTGGGATGTTCCTGGTCGTTCAGGAGCCCGACCTTGAGGGGGAGGCTCTGTCACCATGGGTTGAGATGCCGTCTCAGCGCTCAGCCCATGTTTTCCTTCATCCCTGCTTCTCATTGAGCAGCGTCTCAGCAGGCTCCCAGCTGGCAGCATTACGGACGGCTGGGGCCAATTAGTCCTCATCAGCTGGGGCGCTGCCAATGAGAATAAATAGGAGCAGCCTCGATGACTCGGGGCTGCGACATAAGCACTGCTAGGCTGAAGCCCCTTCGTCTGGTGTCAGCCTCTACTCCCCTTACAGCATTCCTGCGATTGTAACCCGCTGTGAGTATGTACGCCTTGTTACCCCTATGTCCGGTACGAGCTTCCTGCTCCTGCGCTGTGCAACCTGTGAGTGTACCCCTGTATGAGTATCTGTGCTCTCCTCATCCCTTATCCCTCTCCTTTAATAAAACATCACGACTCACTGGCTCACCCTTGGCTCTTATTGCGTGGCTCCCTAGAGCCGTGTGTGACAGGTTGTCAAAGACAGTTCTGAGGTTTCTCTATCTCAACCAGATTCTTATGCTGGATCTGAGATAGAGAGTGATGGTGAAAGCAGTGATGGTGGGGCCAGTGGAGGCGGTTACCCCTTCACAAAAATACAGAAGTCTTTGCAGGACACTAAGGGATCCAGAATGGTTAAAGTTGAAAATTTCTTCCCCGATCTAAAACGCTTTGTTGACTCTGCTCGGGTCTACATGAAAAATAGGGGAGAGCTTGAGCAGGAAAGTTTCACTGATCAGGAGATCTACAGACTAAAAAAGCTTGTGCTAAAAGTTAAGAACCAAATTGCCCAGGATGACTAGTCTTTTATCGCTCATTCTTTCTTTTCTATTTTTGTATTGGCTTTGCCCTCCTATATACATGTGTAGTTTTAATTTTGGCACACTCAACATCAATGGAGCAAGAGAAATGTCTAAGCGAGCGTGTGTTTTTACTCTTGCAGAATGCAAGAAAATTAATGTTCTGTTTGTTCAGGAGACTCATAGTTCTGAGGACAATGCTGCTGACTGGAGGAGGGAATTTCGAGGGGAAATTATTCTTAGTCATAAAAGCAGCAGCAGTGATGGAGTGGGTATTTTATTTTCTCGAGATTTTATTCAACTTTCTTATGACATTGATGAGATAATTGCAGGCCACATTTTAAAAGTTCGAGCTGTTTTTGAGAATGTGAAAGTTGTTTTTATAAATGTGTATGCTCCAACCGTAGGCACAGAAAGATTGGCCTTTTTAAATATTTTAGACGACACGATCAAAAATTGCAGTAATGATGACTTTTTATTTGTGGGAGGTGATTTTAATTGTACAGAAAATCCTCTTATGGATAGGAATCACCCAGAGCCACATGCTGCATCCAAGAGAGTTTTAAAAGGTCTCATAGAAGCTCATGATCTGTGTGATGTGTGGAGAAATTTTCATGGCAAGGCTAGACAGTACACATGGAGCCATAGAAAGGACAATATTCTGTCCTTAGCTAGACTGGATAGGGTTTACAGTTTTAAGCACCATTTTAGCATTTTTAAAAGTGCTTTTATAGTCCCTGTTGGCTTCACAGATCATTCCCTGGTTCAGTGTTGTGTTTTTATCAAGAATATAAAGTGCAGTAGTGCATACTGGCATTTTAACACGTCACTTTTATCGGATAACAGTTTTAAAACTGCTTTTATGTTTTTTTGGAGTAATTTTAAATTAACAAAATCAAATTTTAGTTCTTTGCAGCAGTGGTGGGATGTAGGGAAGAGCCAAATAAAGAATCTGTGCCTACAGTATACTCGCAATGTCTCTGGAGACTTGGCCAGGTCTGTCAGGGACCTGGAGAGAGAAGTAGTGGAGCTGCAGTCTTTGGCAGGCTCCACAGGAGAAAGAGAACATTTTGAGGCCCTCAATGGCAAAAAGTCTGTTTTAACTGACCTACTGGGTGTGGCTGCCAGGGGCGCTGTGGTACGCAGTAGGTTCCAGAACATCGCACTAATGGACGCTCCATCTCATTTTTTCTTTGGTTTGGAGAGGAAGAATGGTCAGAGGAGGATGATCCACTCTCTTAGCTCCGAGGACGGGCGGCCGATCCATGAGTCTGCGGAGATCCGTCGCTTTGCAGTTGCTTTCTACAAGGATCTCTTTAAGAAAGAATTTGATGAGAATCCACATGCACTGAGTCATTTTTTGACGGACTTGCCAAAGGTGATGGCTAGCGTGAATGCGCAGCTGGAGAGCGGGATCACTCTGCAAGAACTAGCAGTGGCTGTCCAGTCTCTTCAGTGTGGAAAAGCCCCAGGGATAGATGGTCTACCATCGGAGTTCTACAAGGCGTTCTGGTCTGAGATCTGTGAGGACTTGCTGGAAGTACTGTCTGACAGTCTGCGGAAGGGTCACCTGCCCCTAAGTTGTAGGAGAGCAGTTGTCACCCTCCTTCCAAAGAAAGGCGACTTGAAAGACATTAAAAACTGGCGTCCGGTGGCCCTCCTCTGTACTGACTACAAAATTCTCTCCAAAGTGTTGGCTACCAGACTGAGGAAGGCGATGGAGCAGGTCATACATGTAGACCAGACCTACTGTGTACCTGGTAGGTTGGTTACAGACAACATTTTTTTAATTTGTGATGTTTTGGACCTCTCCAGCTCATTGGTCAAAGAACTTGGTCTTATTTCAATAGACCAAGAAAAGGCGTTTGACCGAGTTGAACATCCATACCTTTGGCAGACATTAGAGGCCTTTGGTTTCAGCTCAGGGTTCATCGCCAAGATCCAGGCTTTGTATAGAGACATTGAGAGTATTCTTAAGATTAATGGTGGTTTGAGTGCTCCTTTCAAAGTTGAGAGGGGTGTCCGGCAGGGCTGCCCCCTCTCAGGTATGCTGTACTCTCTTGCCATTGAGCCCCTCCTTTGTAAACTAAGGCAAGGCCTCACTGGTTTTAAAGTCCCCAACTCTGACTCTGTTTTTAAAGTGTCTGCCTATGCTGATGACGTTGTTGTTTTTACAAGAAATCAAAATGATGTAGACTACCTTTTAAGAACTGTCAATCTTTTTGGTGAGTGCTCCTCAGCGAGAGTGAATTGGGGTAAGAGTGAAGCTGTTGTGGTGGGGGGGAGACCACAAAAAATTGCCCTACCTGGTGGCCTCTCGTGGACACAAGGTGGTTTTAAATATCTTGGTGTGTTCTTAGGAAATCAGACTTTTACTGGGAAAAATTGGAAGTGTTTTTTAGAAAAAGTTGAAGGAAGACTAAAAAAATGGAAATGGATTCTGCCAAACTTGTCCTTCAGAGGTCGTGTTTTAATCATCAACAACTTGATTGCTTCGATGCTGTGGCATCGACTGTCTTGTCTGGACCCTCCACCCAATTTGCTGGCCAGAGTGCAATCTATAGTCGTGGACTTTTTCTGGGACCGTCTTCACTGGGTTCCACAGAGCATCCTTTTTTTACCGAGGGAAGAAGGTGGTCAAGGGCTCATCCATCTGGCCAGCAGGGGGGCTGTCTTCTGCCTGCAGTTCATTCAGCGACTGCTGAGTGGCCCCCTCGACCTTGTGTGGAGACCTATTGCCAGGGCTGTCCTGGCTCGCTGTGGAGGGCTTGGACTAGAGGTGTCACTGTTTTTAATGGACTTAAGGAGCCAGAAACTCCCAGAACTTCCCCAGTTTTACCAAAGTGCTTTTAAAATCTGGGGACTTTTTAAAAAGAACTCTCCCCAGGCTTCCTTGTCACCTTTCTGGCTTTTAAAGGAACCACTTGTGTTCGGGACCCGTTTTGATGTGGGCAATGCTTTAGGACCTTTTGTTTTAAAAAAGTTCATTTCTGCAAAGGTCACAACGCTGGGACACTTGGTAAATTTATGTGGTCCTAACTTGGGCAATGCTGTTGCCCTGTGCTTGGCTCTTCGCATTTCTTCAGTCAGAACTATAATGAACTTGCTGAAAGATTGGAGAGACTGCCTGTCTGCAGAAGAACACTCTGCTATTGTTTTACACTGCAAAAACTCTGTGCGAACTGCTGATGAGCCTTTTCCTTTTAGTGTTTTATCTCCTGATTTTAAAGATGGCACTGGTGTGTTTTTAAACTCTGAACACATTAACATTTGTGACTCTCCTGGTAAAAAAAATGTATGGACTTTTGGTGAAAGTTTTAAATGTAAATAAGTTAAAAGGTCGAGCTGATACACCATGGAGGAAACACTTGGGTTTGGGTTCAGAGGTGAGGCCTGCCTGGAGAGCACTCTATAAACCACCATTAACTAAGAAGGTTGGAGACCTACAATGGCGAGTTTTACATGGTGCTGTGGCTGTAAATGCTTTTATCTCTATTTTAAACCCAAATGTTGTTGAGTTTTGTCCATTTTGTCCTCAGAAAGAGACCGTGTTTCATTGTTTTCTGGACTGTAACAGACTGCACTTGTTGTTTGTTTTTTTGGGGAAGCTGTTTTATCTGTTTGGAGAAGTCTTTTCCCTGCAGATTTTTATCTTGGGCTTTCCATATAGGCAGAGAACTAAGAAAAAGAGTGAACTTTTAAATTTCATCCTGGGTCAGGCTAAAATGGCTATTTATGTCAGCAGGAAAAGAAAAATTGAACAAATGCTGGATTGTAATGTAAAAGACGTGCTGATTGACATGATTAAGGCTCGAATAATGATTGATTACAATTACTATCATCTGATGCAAAATGTTGAAGCTTTTGAGGCTATGTGGTGCTTTAAGCACATCCTGTGTTGTGTTAAGGAGGGGAAAATTACCTATGGTATGGTCCTGATGTAAGAAGCAAGTTTTTGTTTTAGTTTTCCTGGTTTGGTTACTTGTGTTTTTGATTTCTTGTCAGTGAGTCATTTTTCTTTTCCATTGCTTCTTTTAGTTGTGTTTTTCTGTTGAACTTGTAACAATAAAGGTGTGTAGAAAAATCAAATCTCTCTGCATGGACCCCCCTGCTGGTTTGTTGTCCAAAATTCAGTCTGTTTTGGTGGACTTTTTTTGGGGGGGTGGACTCCACTGGGTTCCTCAAGCCCTGTTATTTCTTCCCAAAGAGGAGGGGGGGCAAGGAGTGATTCATTTAGCTAGTAGAGGTGCTGCTTTTAGACTGACTTTCATACAGAGACTGCTGACGGGCCCCCAGGACCTGGTATGGAGGCCTTTGGCCTGTGTTATTTTACAGAGAGTCCTTGGGCTTGGGCTAGACCTCCCTGTGTTTTTAATGGATTTTAAGAACTCTAATGCACTGTCTTTACCCAGTTTTTACCGCAGTCTCTTTTCAGTGTGGACTCTTTTTAAAAAACAAAGAGGGCCATGCGATTCCCTCTACTGGTTGTTGAGGGAGCCGCTGGTTTTTGGTGGTCGCCTTGGTGTCCTGCCGGGAGTTGGAAGGACCTTCCTTGATAGGCTGTGTTCCAGGAACATTCTCACTCTGAAGCAAGTGGTGGAACTGGCTGGTCCTGGCCTCAACAACGCCTCAGCTTTAGCAGCTGTCATATCCGGCTCTAGGGAGCCGGGCAATCAGAGCCAGGGACAAGCCAGTGAGTCGAGATGTTTTATTCTGGGTAAGGGATAAGGGATGAGGAGAGCACAGACACTCATACAGACGTACATTCTCAGGCTGCACAGCGCAGGGGTAGGTAGCTTGTACCGGACGTGGGGGTAACAAGACGTGCATACTCACAGCGGGATACAAACACCGGAATGCTGCAAGGGGAGTTGAGGCTGACACCAGACGAAGGGGCTTCAGCCTAGCAGTGCTTATGTCGCAGCCCCGAGTCATCGAGGCTGCTCCTATTTATCCTCATTGGCAGCGCCCCAGCTGATGAAGACTAATTGGCCCCAGCCGTCCATAATGCTGCCAGCTGGGGGAC